>OY992893.1:78953115-79000615 GCA_963921405.1 Cepaea hortensis
CCTGTTGCCGTGAAGTTGGAACGCGACTAACTAACTAACATCTCCTTATGAATGCTTTGCTGTCAGTGTCGGGCATTTAAGATCCTTATCAGCATGTCAACTGCCAAAACTGAGTTTAATGTGTCATAGTCATGGAAAACTACTGAGCGTAATCTTGCCAAGAACACCAACAGCAGTTGAAAAATGCTGGTGTTGACTGCAAAGTCCTGTAAGGGATATGCAACATTTAAAAAAATGTCACGGAAATCAGAACACGGGTCATGGCGGTGTACATACCACCTATCGATCGATCGATCGATCGATCAATCAATCAATCAATCAATCAATCAATCAATCAATCAATCAATCAATCAATAAATAAATAAATCAATCAATCAATCAGTTACCATCGCCACTAATGAAGGTTGGCTGCAGTGAGTCTCCAACACTGCCTGTCTCTCTCGCCCTGACTGACACATTCTGTCAGATTGTTGTTCGTCCATCTCTAGATGTTATCTTCCCACTTGTATCGTTGTTTACCTCTTGCTCGCTTGCCTTCAACCTTACCCTCCAGTACGGTTTTTATCTATACCTATATCACTATGTGCCGGTCTCTCTGGCTGTGGGGTTACAACACTTTCTCTCTGTAATCCCGTTTATCACGCAGAGTCTCGTAGCGGAGCGAGAGCTGAGGCGGTTCGACCCCCGCTCGTGACTTGCGGGGATACTGAGCCGGCCGCTCAGAAAGCAATGGCAAACTACTGAGCGTAATCTTGCCAAGAGATCAACATACAGCTGAAAGATGCTGGTGTTGACAGCTAAGTCCTGTAAAGGATATGCTAAAAAAAAAAAAAAAAAAAAAAAAATATCACTATGTGAATGTGAATTATAGACACTGAATACCAATATGGAGTCACGATACTTGAAGCCCATAAACGGGCACTCTCCGGCTGTTTATGCTTCACCTGGACACCGCAAAGTACAAGAGGAAAAGGTGAGATGAGATGAGATGAATACCATTATTCGAAAGAAACTAGAGGCCAAGGAAATGTGGTTTCTCCGGAAAATGTTAACAATCATTCAGACGTATATAATGGACTACAGAAAACATCTATCATCAATAGCATATGTGCCATGTCGATATTCGCTTTATTTTTAACATCTCTCACGACCACTCGAGTCTTGATACAGATCTGTGTTCTTGTCCCGATTAGGTCTTGTGATCACGTTATGTAGGTATTTATCTCTTTCTCTTCCCCTTGTTATTTTCCCATCAATCTTGACAGTTGTCACTAAATGTTCCAGTTTATTTCTCATAAAAAATAGTAACTGTCTACGTTTAATTCCTCTTATCAATTCGCTTTTCTGTCGGTCTGTGGTTTTTTCTAATACCTTCTCCTAAGAAACTACATTTCCACTGCCATCAAATGTTTCTCAGCTTGAATGCTTACTATCCATGTTTCACATGCATGCAAAAGTATAAATTCTATATGCCCGGGGAGTTTAATCGGGTCAACAAATGCCTGAAGAAGTCGGATGTTTCTGCCCAAAGGTGCAAGTATCACAACTCTACTGTAAACATGCATAAGGCAATTAAGTCCAAAACAAATATTCATGACGAACGAAGAAGAAGAAGGTTCTATATACTTCTATAGTTAACACGTTTATATATTGCAATTAAAATTTTTTGTATTGGTTGAATATGTTTTCCATATCACAAAAGGCTACTTTTGCCATGGATATTCTTGTTATAATCTCTGAAACGTCCCCTCCGCCAGATATGACTTTTCCTGTACCACTATTGTTTTAGAGATGCTTCTGTTTAAGAAAGCTCACTTCGCTTGGATGTTACTTTGTGGTATTTCTTTAATACACACCCAATTACACAGGAAATATATCTATATATATACATATATATTTGTCTGTTGATTTCTTGGCAAGATTACGCTCAGTAGTTTGCCATTGCTTTCTGAGCGGCCGGCTCAGTTATTCCGCAAGTCACTAGCGGGAGTCGAACCGCTTCCGGCTCTTGTCCGCTACGAGACTCTGCGTGATAAATGGGATTACGGAGAAAGTGTTGTAACCCCTCGGCCATGCCGGAAAGCGTGGGCGGTCATGACTCGCCATTTCACTCGATCACCAGTGTAGTGGATCAGCTCAGTGTTCCTGTCTCGTCCATGCCATGTGGCCAAGCCATCCAGGTATTTTCTTCTCGGTCTTCCTCTTGGTCTATTACCTTCTATCTTGCCAGTTGTCACCAAATTCTCCTATCCATTTCTTCTCATAACATGTCCAAAAATTTTTGACTGTCTACGTCTAATTTCTCTAATCAGTTTACGATGTTCATTTGTCTCCTGTAGTACTTGGTCATTGGTTTTTCTGTCTGTCCATGGTATTCTTTGCATTTTCTTCAGAAACCACATTTCTGCAGCCATCAGATGTTTTTCAGCTTTACTGCTCATTGTCCAAGTTTCGCATCCATACAAAAGAACAGGCTCTATGTATCCCCTGAACACTCTTTTTCTCGTTTCATTTTTTATTGGTCAGAATATTTTTCATCTTGCTAACGGCTACTTTCGCCATCGCGATTCTTGTTCTAATCTCTTCAAGGCAACTCCCATCAGATGTTATGACTGTTCCAAGATAATTGTAAAGATATATATATATATATATATATATATATATATATATATATATATATATATATATATATATATATATATACAGAGAGAGAGAGAGAGAGAGAGAGAGAGAGAGAGAGAGAGTAGAGATAGAGAGAGAGAATCACGGCTTAGAGAGAATAGTGCTGCAGGGAGTGACCAGAGGATCTCACCGACACTCAAAACTCCGAGGAAAGGCCAGAGTGACACATAATCAGACTGCTACTAGTAACATTAGTATTGATACTCTTCGCTGGCTGTTGCAGATAAATATGAAGAACGTATTGAAATTTTACGAGTACTATGATGTCGGTCAAGTCAACTCAGCTCAACTCAACTCAACTTAACACCCGAATAAATACAATATACTTATTTACAAAAACAGGTAATTACCAACAGCAGGACAAGGTAATCGCTTTAGTTATCGGTTATATTATGAGTAAAGATGCACAAGAAAACTTTACGATAACGTGGAAGATTGATGGCATTTGAGACAGAGGTAAAACAGAGGGGAAAACGCTCGATGGATTATCAGAGTGACATGGAAGATATTTAGAGGTCGATCATATCAAGAGAACAGTAAATGGATGACGGTAATATGATCTTCCGCGCCGTCTGGCATTTCTCGTGATGAAGTCAATGATTATGATAATGATGATGATGATGAATCATGCATCGCTAACAAAGTTAGGTCTCTGCAGGTCACTGTATACGACTTTAGTGAAATGTCTCTGCATAAGTTTATTATTCTTAATAATTAATGCTTATTTCACGCTTGAACACACTTACGGAAGGCAATTATAAACAATGAGCGCAGAACTCGGAGTTAGTAGTAGATTAACATATAAATATGATTTATCCCCATATGATGGAGTGAGTGCACCGAGTTTAAAACCTCAGTGACTATCGAAGAGAGCAAGAGAAGGGGAGAAGGAGAGGAAATGGAGATGAGAGAAGAAAAAAGCACAAGGAGGGTCGGAGCGAGGACACCAAGACTTCAGATGGAGAGATTGAATTTGAAGCATTTGAGTATAGGCTACTGGAACTGTGGAGGAGCACAGCGGAGAGGACGCATTCTGGAAAAGAAGAAGAAGAAGAAGAAGAAGAAGAAGAAGAAGAAGAAGAAGAAGAAGAAGAAGAAGAAGAAGAAGAAGAAGAAGAAGAAGAAGAAGAAGAAGAAGAAGAAAAAGAAGAAGAAGGAGTGCAACAACAACAACAACAACAACAACAACAACAACAACAACAACAACAACAACAACAACAACAACAACAACAACAACATGAAGACCAAGAAGAAACAGGGGCATCGACTGAGACAGTGACACTGGCAGAAACATATAAATAAAAAGACAGAGAAGAAAAAGAAAAAAAAAGAAAAAAAGAAGAAGTAGAGGGCACCAGGTAAAGTACACATTGTGCTGTTGTTTTCCTGTGTTTAATAGTTAGAAAGCACGCCCAATGTCTGTGTAGCTTTTCCATTGTTTAATGGTTGGAAAGCACGACCGACGTCTGTGTAGCTTTTCCATTGTTTTAGAGAAACCTAACCACAGGCATGTGTATTAAGGAACATCACGCAACCCGTTTCCGGACTGGTTCTATGGCTAACCATTGGCTGTTTCCCCATCAGCTGGAAGGATCGATGCAACTCTACACAGGCAACAGGCAACTGAATACTTCTTCATGTCGTGGCCGCATTTATTTCTTTGTTTATTGCCTCATTTTTCTACTCGTCTGGCATTGTTATTTTTCTTGTCGTTACTTTTTCCTTGTAAGAAAATTGTTTCCATATTTTTATTGTTGTTTGTTTGTTTGTTTTTATTTTGTTGATGTAGTGTATGTTGTTTTGTTGCTTATAATGTTTACACAGCTCTTAATTGCATAAAATCGATATAGGTAAACGCATGAAAATAACACCCGTAATGGTACGTGGCGAACGGTCACATAAACTAATGTGTGGAAAAGTCCAATAGTATGCTTTTTTGTGTGTGCGGTCCCACATAAACTAACATGTTGAAGTCCCACATAAACTAACATGTTGAAAAGTCCAGTAGTACACATGGGGTGTGTGCGGTCCAACATAAACTAACATGTAGAAAAGTCCAGTAGTACGCTTGGGTGTCTGCAGTCCCACATATACTAACATGTTTAAGTCCCACATAAACTAACATGAAGAAAAGTCCAGTAGTACACATGGGGTGTGTGCAGTTCCACATAAACTAACATGTAGAAAAGTCCAGTAGTACGCTTTGGGTGTGTGCAGTCGCACATAAACTAACATGTAGAAAAGTCCAGTAGTACACATGGGGTGTGTGCAGTTCCACATAAACTAACATGTAGAAAAGTCCAGTAGTACACATGGGGTGTGTGCAGTTCCACATAAACTAACATGTAGAAAAGTCCAGTAGTACGCTTGGGGTGTGTGCAGTCGCACATAAACTAACATGTAGAAAAGTCCAGTAGTACGCTTTGGGTGTGTGCAGTCCCACATAAACTAACATGTAGAAAAGTCCAGTAGTACACATGGGGTGTGTGCAGTTCCACATAAACTAACATGTAGAAAAGTCCAGTAGTACGCTTGGGGTGTGTGCAGTCCCACATAAACTAACATGTAGAAAAGTCCAGTAGTACGCTTTGGGTGTGTGCAGTCCCACATAAACTAACATGTTTAAGTCCCACATAAACTAACATGTAGAAAAGTCCAGTAGTAAGCATGGGGTATGTGCAGTCCCACATAAACTAGCGTGTAGAAACGCCCAGTAATATGCTATGGGTATGTGCAGTCCCACATAAACTAACGTGTAGAAACGCCCAGTAATATGATATGGGTATGTGCAGTCCCACATAAACTAACGTGTAGAAACGCCCAGTAATATGATATGGGTATGTGCAGTCCAACATAAACTAACGTGTAGAAACGCCCAGTAATATGATATGGGTATGTGCAGTCCCACATAAACTAACGTGTAGAAACGCCCAGTAATATGATATGGGTATGTGCAGTCCCACATAAACTAACGTGTAGAAACGCCCAGTAATATGATATGGGTATGTGCAGTCCTACATAAACTAACGTGTAGGACAGTCCAGCAGTATGCATGTATGTGCAGTACTAAGCCCATCTTAATTTAGGCGGCTTGAGTGTATGGAGGCTTAGGTGGCCAATCTAGGAAACAACGAAAGCTGATATCGAAGCTGATGTCGTACTGGGTTCATGCTACTGTACACGAAACGTCATAACCGTTACACCAGACCACAGGAGGGGAAAAAAAGAAGGAAAAAAAAAAAAAAACAATGATAGCTACGACCATAAAAATATATAGACGTAGTGGTTTAACGGTTAGGACGTTTCGCATACAACATTAATTTTATCTATGGGGAGGGGGTTTTGGTGGGTTATGTTATATTGCTTGCCTTATTCGGGGCATTGCGATTGACCCTCGATTAATTTTCTAGGCAATTTTAAATTCAGTAACTTTCTAGTCTTAAAAAGACGTAAACATTAAAGTGCAACTGGCCCGGGTGTGGAATACACCCCCTACCCCACCGTCAGCGCAAAGAAGGTTAGTATGAGAGACAGAGAAAACCAATCAATCAATCAATCATGTGCCATGCCGGAAAGCGTGGGCGGTCATGACTCGCCATTTCACTCGATCACCAGAGTCGTGGATCAGCTCAGTGTCCCTGTAAACCGCCGGCCACGAAATATATCGTACCCAGCGTTCTATGCGACCTGTTCTGTTGGATTTCCGGGGATGACTAATGTATGCAGCATGCAGCGGTTCCTCCTAGTTTAACGCACTTATCTGAGAAGGTTAATCGTCCATACACACTTTAGGATCAGGAGGAGTTTTAAAAAAGGCTGGCACTTGTCTTACCGTGGCCCAGAAGGGACGCAAAGAATAGTAGCTGTGACCTACCATGCACGTCATAGGCGGTGACAAAACTTACTTAGTAGAAATCTTTAGCTGAAAAATTCGACCAGAGATGAACAAGTCTACAAAGCGTTTACCGAGAGTCGGTTGCGGGTCTATACGCCACTGAGAGAAAACATACAGATGCATGCTAGCTGGAGAGTAGCATGACCGAACGGTGAAGAGCTCTTGTTCTTTAACATCCGGTGCGCTGATGTCGAGGTAGCGGGTTAAGCACCTACACCGGTCAATGGGCCATGTTGACTTCTTGTCCTTGACTTGGCGATGTAAATTACAAGTACCTCTGAAGTCGGGGTGGGTTCGCCCGATGGCGAGGGGCACTGATAATTGGGAAAGCTAATCCACATTCAAAAATCAGTCCAGCGCACTATATGTAGTAGCATGTGTATGGACTACGCTTGAGTTCAAAGCTGGCGAATAAAAACAAAAACAAAAAACAAAGTAGAACAAAAAAGAAGGATAACTGTTTTAGACATAAAGACTTACAGGTAATCCCATTATATATGGTGTATTTTTAATGACTGTGCAGTGTTTGAAAATATTGCCTGTCTAAGTTTTGTATCCACCCTAAAAAAAAAATCTCATGCAACGTAATCGGTAAATACAAAACGTGGACCGGAAATATTTTCAAACACTGCAATGTCATTAAAAAATACACCTTGTAGATAAGTCTGGTGGGGTGTTAAGCGTCAGGCTTTAGTTTTTATATGCCATGTCACATTATGAGTGTTGGTCCGTTAACTTCACAGTCACGCGTCCCTCAGAAACAGCTCACCGGACAATGTTTTAGACATCATCATCATTATGTTCCCTGCCAGCTGGTGTAGGCGTCACCGTCTCTCCACATATCCCGGTCTTTGGTGTTCTGGGTCAACTCTGCCGATGATATGCCTCCATGTCACCGTCTCAGTCCATCTAGCATAATTTCTCTCGGTCTGCCTCTGCCTCATTTCTCACTGATCTTTGCAATCGCCACGATGTTTTTCAGTGTCTATCTTCCTATGACATGAACAAAGAATGCTGTTTATCTCTTTGTTATAAGAGTATATAATTTTCTACTTTCAATATATTCTTCTAGGCAATCATTGTTACTTTGGCAGTCCAAGGTATTTGCAACTTTCGTTGTTTCCAAGGCCTTCCTACTTTCTTTGTTGACGTTCCATAATTCACAATCTTACAGTAAACTAGGTTCTGTATAACATATCAACACTCTTCTTTCTTACATTCAATGATAGTGTCTTAGTGCGTCACTTCCTCTCTTGAAATGACATCATATGATAAATGTGTCAATCAAACCCCAAAACCGTTCAGTGATAACCGTTAAAGAATTTGACCTTGCCCATCTTATGACGGATTGGGCAGGAAAGTGACAGATTACACTGCTGGTTAAAGGTTAACGTGTATAAAAACAATGAGCTAATCACAGGGAAGAATCTGAAGTTGTGTTTCTCAGAAACAAACAGAAGTGTACAGGTTATCCAGAAACACAGGGTGATGTTTCAAACTTTCATTACTTTATATGTAGAAATGTTACAAACGTTTACAATAGGTAGAGGTAGTGACATAACATATACATTCACTTACTAAACAAGCTGACAGCGAAAATGCCTTGGAATATAAATGTTATAGACGGGTTATAAGAATATCTTGAATACAGAAAAGAAGAAATGCATCCATATGGCAAGAATTGAATTTTGAAGAAATTGGCTGCTAAAGACGTTTAAAAAAAAGGAATATTTTGGTCACTTGAAACGTAATGAAAATCCTGAGAGAACAGTCATGGAGGGGTATATGCACGGGAAGATAAGAGAAAGAGTAACGAGAAAATGAGCGCAGGATGTAGCAGATGATCTCCAGATGGGTGTATCGGACGCGGGACATCTTGCTTATGACTGAGGAGCTTTGCGGACGGTTGTTATGGAAGCGAAGTTCTACAAGAGACATGCTACTGAATGATAATGATGATTCACGTAACAGATACATTAACTAATTGTGGGACTAAAAAGTTATAACAGAATCATCAATGTGGTGCTCATGGATAGAACTAATTGTATTCCAGTGAACCAAGAGGCGAAGAAATCACGGGGCGCTGGATAGGACACACATTGAAAAAAAACGGAGGAGAGAATGACTACACACTCTTGTGTGGAGCACAACATGGAACCTAAAAACACATCAGGAGGAGAACTGCAGAGGTGATGGAGATAGCAAATGATGGGACGGAATATCTTGGTTTGGTTAGGGCCCGATAGACAGACATTCAGACAGACAGACAGACATATATGCATAACGCCAGCCATACATACATGCATAGAGTTTGTATAAACAGACAAACAGACAGGCGAATGGACGGACAGACGGGCGGAATGAAGGACGGAGAGACACAGACTGACAAACAGAAAGAGATTGACAGATAAAGAAACAGACAGAGAGACAGATCCGATATATATATATATATATATATATATATATATATATATATATATATATATATATATATATATATAGAGAGAGAGAGAGAGAGAGAGAGAGAGATAGGACAAGGAGAGAGAGAGAGATAGGACAAGGAGAGAGAGATAGGACAAGGAGAGAGAGAGTGAGAGAGATAGGACAAGAAGAGAGAGAGATAGGACAAGGAGAGAGAGAGAGAGATAGGACAAGGAGAGAGAGAGAGAGATAGGACAAGGAGAGAGAGATAGGACAAGGAGAGAGAGAGAGATAGGACAAGGAGATAGAGAGTGAGAGAGATAGGACAAGAAGAGAGAGAGATAGGACAAGGAGAGAGAGAGTGAGAGAGATAGGACAAGGAGAGAGAGATAGGACAAGGAGAGAGAGAGAGTGAGAGAGATAGGACAAGGAGAGAGAGAGAGATAGGAGAGGGAGGGAGAGAATGAGAGAGGGAGGATAGGAGTGCTGAGATGTGACAAGTCGCCGCAAAAGTCACTTAGATATACTATGGTCTGCATTCAGCGGTCCTGTCAGACGTGACAGCCAGGTGAAGGGGCATCATGGGTTGGTAAAATTCCAGTCATAAATGGTTTCATAGACATCGATTTCTGTGAATGTAATAATAATGATGACAGTGATAATGTTACTATAGTTAATAAGTAGTTGGAGGAGAAGAGGATGGGGAAAAGGAGAAGTAGGGTATGAGTGCTTACAAGGCCATGCCTCTTATAGATATGGGTGATAAGTTCGGGAGAAGGTACACTGAGCTATACTATTGTCTCTATTCAGCGATCCTGTCAGACACTTGACAGCCAGGAGAAAATCACTGCGATAAGTGGTTGCATACGCGTCGATTTCGGTGACAGTAATAATAATGATTGTGATGATAATTCTCATCATCATCATGTGCCATGCCAGTAAGCGTGGGTGGCCATCTTTCCCCATCTTATATTGTTCACAAGAGTCGTGAATCCAGCCATGCCATCCAGATATGTACTTCTCTGCCTTCCCCTTGTTCTTTCCCTCTCAATCTTACCAGTTGTCCCCAAGTGGAAGAAGAAGAAGAAGAAGAAGAAGAAGAAGAAGAAGAAGAAGAAGAAGAAGAAGAAGAAGAAGAAGAAAAAGAAGAAGAAGAAGAAGAAGAAGAAGAAGAAGAAGAAGAAGAAGAAGAAGAAGAAGAAGAAAGAGATGAAGACGAAGATAAAGAAGAAGAAGAAGATAGAGAAACACATGTTTCTGGTGGTATGGTAGGAATTGTAGTAGTGGAGGTAGTATTAATGTTGATGATAATAATGGTAATAGTGATGGTAGTAGTAGTAGTATTAATCTTCTTCTTCTTCTGCGATCATCCGGAGTTTTTTTTTCGGATGTGATTGCGTTGTGCCTGTTTACAGCAGAGCTGCGTTCTTGCGCCGTTAGGCCGACACATCCGACTTCTGCGGGCATGTGTTGACCGGGTTAACCTTCCCGGTAGTATTAATGATATTATTATTAGTTGTGATCGTAGTGGTAGTAGTTTTCGTGATGTAGTGGTGGTATTAGTGGCATATAACGGTGGTGACTGCAGTAATGATTGTTGTGATGGTGCTAGTGGTGTGGTAACAGTGTTAGTAGGAGTGGCAGTGATAGTGATGGTGGTGGTAGTAGTGGCTGTGATAGCAATAGTAGTGGTAGTGACTGTGGTAGTTGTTATAGTATTAGCGGTGGCGGTATTAGTGGTGCCATTGGTAAATTTAGTGAAACATGTTCCATTTTATTGTAATATCCCATTTTCTGAGGTATCTGTTTCTTTGATATGACTATTGATTCATTTCTGAAACTAAAGAAAATTCCTATACATCTGAAGTCGGAGTGGGTTCGAATGATGGCGAGGGACACTGGTAATAGGGAAAGGGCTACTCTTAGTTCAAAGCTAGCGAATGAACAAACAAAAGTCGTATGGTCAGCTTCTATTGGTACAATAAGCGGTGAATCGGCAAGGGTTCTGAAAGAATCTCAAAAATGAGGGGGAAGACCAGAAGAACTTTCAATCAGATAGCCGTGGGCACTATTACTAGTGTGACTCTTCGCTGCCTGTTGAATGAGGGGACGGTATGGGAATGTCTTGAGTCCTGTGATGTCGTTTCTTAGCTTAACTCAACAACGTAACTGATACAATAAATAATG
The DNA here is from genome assembly GCA_963921405.1 of Cepaea hortensis. NCBI lineage: Eukaryota > Metazoa > Mollusca > Gastropoda > Stylommatophora > Helicidae > Cepaea > Cepaea hortensis. The sequence continues at coordinate 78,964,301 of OY992893.1, forward strand.
TCTACACAATAAAAATAATGTCTACGAACAAAAACTAAATACCAAACAGAGTATCTTGTCTCGGCAATCATCCGCTATAGGGATTGTTATGCAGAAAACAGAGACAGACTGGTCATAGTAATGTAGAGATCCAACGGTATAAAGATCTTGTTAGACAGCATCAACAAGTAATTTAAAGTAAACTTGTTGGGAACATGATTTCTTTGCTGTGGCAACATAGGACTGTTAGTCACGGACCTTTTCACGAGCAAACAGAAGAAGACTGGATTTTACGAGCTTAAGTGTTACATAAATCTTCTTAGTTTTATATACATCTTCTTAGTGTTACATACGTCATTCTTAGTTTTACATATGTCTTCTTAGTTTTACATACTTCTTCTTAGTTTTACATCCATATTCTAAATGGTACATACATCTTCTTAGTGTTACATAATCTTCTTAGTATTATACACATCGTCTTAGTGTTACACACATCTTCTTAGTGTTACATACATCTTCTTAGTGTTACACACATAATCGTAGTGTTACATACATCTTCTTAGAATATCGTGGACAGAAAAGAATGAAAACATAACATGTTACAAAACATGAACATCCAATAAATTTGGCCCACGAACAGTGGCACCTCTCGGAAACTAAAATAGTTTTGGCCAGATGAAACGTCACCTTGACTTGAAGAGAAGAATGATTGAAGCCATGGTTACCGGACGAAGAGGCAGGGGTCCACCAGTACGAAGATGGACACTGGAAATTGGAGACACCTTGGTCACGAGGATGCATAAGCCGGGAGAATTGGGAAGACATAGAGAGGCTTTTATGGGCACCGAAATAAAGCGACACTCTGCGGAGGACCTGAGGATTACTACAATGTCCAACAGCTGTTGTAGATTGATTGAATTTTCAGCTATCATTTCTGTGTAATGTATAGCGTTGCATGTTGATTGATTGATTGATTTAGGAATCGACATCACAGCATTCGGGGCATTCCCATAAACGCTCCGTCCCCATCCTCAGCAGCCAGCGAAGAGTTCCAACACTAATAGCACCAGTAGCAATCTGACCACATGTCCGTCCCGCCCCTCCCCCGAGCGCCGAGCGTCGGCCAGATCCCCCCGCCACCCCCCGCTGTCTCACTTCTGCCAGACCATGGTAATCCATTTGCCCCTCCGAGGTGTGCACGTGCTCCCACAAGGCCGCAACCACGTCTGCCTTGTCATGTATCAAAACTCCACCAAGTTCTGCAGAGCCAGCCAATCTGTCCGCCTGTTCATTTCCCAGCACACCGGCATGCCCCGGAGAAAAGATCCTGGCGATGCTTGTCACCCGTGACCTCCGAAGCGAAGCAAGCCACTCCGCACGAAGCCTGCCCGTCCTCACCCTCGTCAGCATGCTTTCTGAGTCAGTTACAATCACGATGTGTGTGTGCGTCGTATTCCACATCCAGCGGAGAGCCGCAGTGACCGCCTCCACCTCCATTCCCAAGCCGGATGCCGTGGTACCACATGCCAGGCCCTCCCGCCCCAAACGTCGACCATTGGCTTCGGCTATGAACCCCCAGCCACTTTTCTCACCTCTTGACACCGAACCATCTGTGTAGATAATCACATCACCCGAGTGAGCATTGTCCTGAATTAGTTGCTGGATTTCCAATTCCGTGGCCCCTGCTGGCTACCCCCCGACTGCTCTGACTGCTCCGCTGGCACTCCGACCCACTCCACTCCACACCCAACGCTCTCCAAGGGGCACACCCGACCGATCGCATCCTCCGCCTGAGACATCCATGATTTCACTCTTAGCAGTCGCTGACCCTTAACTGCGTCCAGCGCCTCATGCAGTGGGTGGTCTGTGTGTGCAGCTACTCTGAGGTATGCCTTTTCCTGCATCACATTGAACCTACCAGCAACAGTCGGCAGACCAAGGATGTAACGCATACACACTACTGGGGTGTCTCTGGTGCATCCCAGAATGACCCGAATAGCTTCGTTCTGTATGCGCTCTAACTTCACCAGTGAGCAGACCTAATCCATAATCAATTACCGAGAAGATCAAGTGCTGGTATAGTGTGAAGAGCATTCTCTGCTCTGTGTCCATTGCAGCCATAGTTTTAAGTGCACTGAGTCCCTTTTGAGTTCTTGTCACGACCGTCTCCACATGGTCCTTGAAGGATAGGCTCCTGTCAAATGTGATTCCCAGATACTTCAGTTTGTTCTCTCTGCTGACATTTCTACCATCCATTGCGAGGCTTGGGACATCCGCTCTCACAATCCTGTTGTCCAGAGAGCACCACAAAACAGCCGCATTTTCCGGGTGGATGACAGCACTCATTTCAGTGCACCAGTCAATCACTTTGTCTACTATCGTTGCATGTTTATATTACAACCTCCACTCTGTATTCCTGCCTCTATTTGATCTCACTCTGTAATACTTCGCTTTAGAGAGAGAAGTGATCCGGTGACAAAACATATCTATCGCTTGTTCCTTGCTTTACTTGTTTATAACTGTCCTCTTTATTTGATATGTTAACTGCTGCAACCTCTTCACACAAATATTCTAATTTATTCTGAAATCTTTCCCATCAAGTTTACTATCTTACAACATTTTCATCACTCTACCATGGGTATAATTTAAAAAAAAAAAATAGTTTTTAGTCGATGGATCAACATCACGGCACACTGGTGTAACTTGTAAATACTTTTTTCTCCTCATAACTCAAACCTGAGTCTGGAGAAACACAGTTCAGTGCATGAACTCCGTAGCACCGGCGAGGATCCTGAAATACTTTGTTAGATTTTTAACTCGAAATTTTGCCCGGGAAGCGCCGTTAGGCTACTCTTTTTCAATTTCCAAATGCCAAGGCATTTTTCACGTGCGCAACAATACACACGGGCGTCCGATCTCACTACCCAGAGACCAGGTGAAATTTTATTACTAGAAGTCCACGTGAAAAAAAAAATCCCGGTCCTCATCGGAGTTTGAACACGGGACCTCCAGCACTCGAGGAGGACACCATATCTCGAGACCAACATATGGGAATGTCCCTAGTGCCGTGATGACAATGCCGCTGTTTGTAACGTGTATAAAACATTGTGTGTACCGTTCCCTTCCATAAAACCCCACTGCACTTCATGAATTTCCATCTTTAGTTATCTTGTTCTCATGTTAACTCCAAATAGAACATGGCGACATGGTTTATGCAGCTGATTGTCCTAAATCCTTCATATTTAATTGCTCCTGGTCTTTTGGGATTAGCTATAAATACAGATTTCAGCATGTTATTAAGTATATATCCACTGTTATAAATATCACTCAACAATTTATTAAATATTTCTATTCCAAATTCTCCCAGTAATGCTAACTCCTCTATCGTGAATCCATCTTTCCCGTCTGGCTTTCCTTTTTTCACATGTTTGATAGTGTTTTTGGCTTCTCCTTTTAGATTACGTGGAACTTATAAATCACATATTTCTGTTCATTCTGCTCTTGTACATTACGCTCATATGTTTTCACTCTCTATATTTATTATAGAACCTTCTTATATTAATACTTTTCAAATTTTTTAATTTCAAACATTCTTTGCGTACTCTTGTGTTTCTTTCTACTTATTTGCTCACTGATTTATCTGCTCACCTTTGTTTGTATCTGAAATAGAATTTAATGTAAAATGTTCGCATTTTCTTTAAACCAGTTTTTCTTCTCAAATTCTTCTTTCACATTTTACGTTGTTTTCTTTTTTCCTTTAACTGTAAAATTTCAATAGTTATTTATTTCTTCTTAGCGTTTTGTTTCCTTTCCAGTAATATCTCTTTGCTTGTTTAATGAATGGAGTTCATATCATTTGTCATTGTTCATCTATACTTTGAATTTTAGATGTTTATAGTATCTGTTTTTCGCATCTACTCAGTGTTACTCTTAGATTTCTTTATGTGCATTTAAACTATCTTTTATTAAGTCTCATGTTCATAACCTAATAGCTTCCCTCTCTTTAATCAGACATCTATTTGAATCACTTTAATCATACATCTATATGAATGATCTTAATCATACATTTATTTCAATAAATTTAATTATACTTCTATTTGAATCCCTTTAATCACACATCTATATGAATTAATTTAATGAAACTTCTCTTTATCTACACACGAACTGTTACGTTCAGAGTTTATAGAAACCATTAACGTTGAAATACTGATACTATGAGAAATACGGTGTTAGGTGCTTACTGACGGTTTTATCGATACACTTTCGCTAATCGTTATTACAAACATACGTACTTGTGCACTGTTTCTTTAAATTAAAAACTATGTATTCACTTACTGAATTTAAAGACAGAAAGCACAAACAATATGAAACCAGATTTATTAGTAATATTATTGGCATATTTCGCGTCATCTCATAAGGCGTATATTGCAAAAAAGCGTTTCGTGTGCGTTCAACGAACAATACACAAGTGCTCAGATATAGTGAGCTGTCAACAATTAGGCAGTTTCAGCTGTCTTTTGTGCAAATAGAAAGAGTTCGTGTTAAATTTGAAATTACCTTGGAGATAACAGATGTTCCACATTCGAATAATACCTGTAACTATGTGTTTTAATTGTTTCAGCTCAAATATTATCCATTTATTCACTTCATATGCAATATAACTCTGCAGTATGCACTCGATGAGATGCAGCGAAGTATGCCAGGCAATAAATAGTGTAATATATTGTTAGTGGTTTCTGTGTTAATAAAGCACTGTTCTAGATATACACAGAAATAATAGGGAAAGCTTTGCGGCCAATAAGACAGTTCATACATAAAAACCAATGTATTGTGTGATGCTCAGAGAAGTAGAATAAAGAAATAGAGGTTAGAGGGCTATAATCTCTACTTCTTTCTTCTTATTCTCTGAGCGCCAAGCAGTACACGTGTGTTTATTTATGAAATGTTTCTAGCTTTCCAGTAGACAATTTCCAACACCACCTGGTTTCGGCAGGGTGTTCATGATGCCTCAACTGATGAATGTTAGCAGCCCTGGTTATCTGTTCTTCCCATCTGCCTTAATATCTACATCGGCTTTACATCTTAGTGCATGCATGACTTAAGCCACCAATTTGATATTTATATAGGGTGTATATTTAATGACTGTGCAGTGTTTGAAAATATTGCCGTTCCAAGATTTGTATTCATCCTCTGTAAAGTTCATGCAACATAAGTAAATACAAAACAAAAAGGCAATATTTTCAATCAATGCACAGTCATTAAAAAGACACCCTATATCTTATCGGCTTTACAGTTTAGTGCATGCATGACTTGAGCCACCAATTTGACATCTCTACCTAACTGACTGAGTGCTGAAGGATATTATATCGCAAAATGTGACCTACCATTTAGAAAGAAGGACGATATATCGCCATACTAAGGTAGTTGTATTATTTGTTTCATTTCGTGACATCTTCCGCAATTTCAATGCTTAGTGAGCGGAAATTAACATTATAATACAGGGTGTTTGTAAAATCGCACTACCCTTTATATATAGAACAAATCTGAGAAAAAAAAACGCTTTCTTCCGCTGATAACACCATTCTGTTTGGAGTGCGAAGAATTACTCCAGCAGACGAAAGCCAGTCGCTGCATATTGCTTCACCGTGGACTGTGGAGCACATTTTTTATGAAATCATGTACTTCATTTTTCAAATTTGTTCTACACACAAAGTGTAGTGAGACTTTACAAATCCCCAGTACTTGTTCATTTGATTGTCTACCACGTTTAGTCCAAACCTACATTTTGTTTGGCACTTAATCAGCTAAGGCTTCCCTGTGGACATTGGGTTGGAGTCTGTTGGCAATGAAATAGCTAAAACCAGCGGAGGCACCATTACCAGGCTTTCACCGAACTCTAGCCGGTCTGTATGTCTCACATTATTCGCATACAAATATGCCTCTCCGTGGATGTGAAGATGCAGTATCGGTCTTGAATACCCCGTGGGTTTATAGCTTGGAAAGGGGAAGGAGAGCGTGAAGTTGGTACTTCGATACACGATCGAGATGAAAATGTTTTCATAAATCTCGCTATCGTATATGAAGGCCGTTTCAGAGTTTTGACTTTCTGGACATCAAAGTTCGGGAATTTAGAGTAATAACAAACATAACTGTATAGTTTCAATCAATCAATCAATCAACCAATCAATCAATCAATCAATCAATCAATCAATCAATCAATCAATCCTTTAATCAATCAATCAAACAATCAATCATTCTTTCAAAGGTCAGCATGGCCGAATGGATAAGATTAGTTTGTTAGTTAGTCGAAGTTCCAACTTCACGGCAACGGGTCGTCCCCATTATACTCCGTTCCTGTGCCAGTGAATATCGCACAAAATGCTCCCCACTGTCCAATGTGAATAATGGAATAGACAGGAGTCTCGGCAATCCAACAGCTCGCACAGGTACACTGTGCATAATGCCGCCGCCAGAATGTCAACACAATAGTCCTCCATGGATAAGATCGCTAGATCTTAAACTTCCAGTGTGCTATGCCGAGGTTACGGGTTCAACCCCTACACCAGTCAGTTTGACAAAATTGTTGACTTACCGTTCTTGACTTGGGGACGTAAATTACATGTAACCTCAGACATCGGAGTCGGTTCGCCTGATAACGAGGGACTCTGCTAATAGAGAGAGCTAATCCACACATAAAAATAAGTCCTGTGCACAATAATTTGTAATGAATGAATCACTGAAAAACAGAAGTAGGTTGAGAGCTTTACCAAAGCACAACTACAAAAAACAATGGACGTTGCTGCCAAAGCCTTCGTCAGCACAGAACAAACAAACAAAAATAGATTAATAAATACCTATCTAGTGTCCTGCAATAATTTGTAGCACTCGTATGGACTACACTGGAGTTCAAAGCGAACGCAAAAAAAGTACTTTAATTTTTCAAAATGTCTAAAGAAAACAAAATGTGATTAAATGAGGCAGTGGGGACTGTACATATTAATGCAAATGATAATTGTGAACTATAACTGCTACAAAAATTACACAGAACGACATATTTGCCATGAATGCAGTAATTAATAATGACAATGACAACATTACAGTGACATTCGTGTATGGAAACATGTGTAAGCAGAAATAAAAAAACTCTAACAAATCTGTGAAGTAGTCCTACAGTCGGAGAAATGCAGATGAAGGAATCGAAATTGTAGAATTGTGCATGAAGGAATTTTAAGTTGGAAAATATGGAAAGTAAATAAGCATAAAAGTGAAGAAATGTATATATATATATATATATATATATATATATATATATATATATATATATATATATATATATATATATATATATATATATATATATATATATATATATATATATATATATATAACATTAAAGATGGAGATATCTGTACAAATAAGAGAAACGTGTGAAAATATGTATATACAGAAATTATAAATCTGGAATATATGTATTAACACGTTATAAACTTGGAGACATGTGCATAAAGAAGTCATACACGTGGAGACAGACACATTAACACACCACGCATTTGGAGAAATATGTAACAAAGCTATAAATTTAGAGAAATGTGTACGCATAAATTACAAAGTTGGAGAAATCTGCATAAAGAAATCATACACTTGGAGACATATGGATGAAGAAATCTTAAATTTGAGAAATGTGTACGAAAAGATCGTAAGTGTGGAGAACAGTGTATGAAGACCTCATGACGTTGGAGAAATGTGTATGAAGCAATAATATATTTGGAGAAAATGCATAAAGAAATAATAAACTTGCAGAAAGACTTACGAAGAAATCACAATACTTGGATAAATATGTATGAAGAAGTCATAAACTTAGGAAAAATATGTATACATAAATCATAAACTAGGATAAATATGTATACATAAATCATAAACTAGGATAAATATGTATACATAAATCATAAACTTTCAGTAGTGTTTATAAAAAAGTAATAAGCATGAATAAATATGTCTACAGAAATAATAAACTTGAAGAAATATATATATATATATATATATATATATATATATATATATATATATATATATATATATATATATATATATATATATATAAGAAGAAATACACGAGGAGAAATGTGTATAAAGAGTTATAAACTTAAATAAGAAGTAATTCATTTGGAGAAATGTAATAAACTTGGAGAATTGTATATAAAAACAATAAACTTGTAAACTTGGAGGCATGCATACGAAGAAACCAACGTTATCATCATCAAATGTCATCTGATCGTGCGCATTGAAGGTAGGACGTAAAAGTCTCCAACTCCCTAATTTTCGCGTCTTCCCGGTGTATTCATTCAACCTTAGTCCAGACCATCTTTTGACATTGTTCATCTACATGTAGCTTTGTTTTCCACCTGTACGCTTTCCCTATACTTGTCCGTCTCACACAACCGTTAACAAAGGGCTATGTTTGTTTATTTGAGTACCTCCTTTGACTACTTTGATTCCTGTGATCTCTTCAACCACAGTTGTTGTATACTCCGTATTTATTATTCGTCTTGCCAACCACAGTTGGAATATTTATGTTTCCCCTTTACCATTACCATCGACGATTATGGCTTTCGGGCAATGAACACGGCTTCACAATCTGACATTCCGGGTTCGAAATCAACTGAAAGCGATTTGCAAGCAGACCTCCATGTGCTGATTTTCACAATAGAATGAGCGTGGGTCGTTCATATAACAAACTTGACTAGAAACTCACAAAAAGCCAATAAATACTGGGCTTGATTGCGACGTCCTGTAAAATACATGCAACTAACAAATCTTATCGAAAAAAGCCAAATAAAAGCAATTACAATCTGCTAGAGTTGGAACAAACACAAGTCACAATACTAATTCCATGCATATTTCCCGCTACAAAATATGAATGCAAAACTTTATTTAACAAATGAGCTGTAAAGAATGTGCTGAAGGAGACGATGAAGACATAATTACCACAAGGAATATTAGATAACATGTGTCTCGATTAACATCCAAGCAACAGAGGAGGAGGGCAGATGGGTAATCGATGCCTAATGAGAACTCATTATCTCATATTACATTGGCTAATGAGATAATGAGTTCTATTAGCCAGTGTAATATACGGTTATCCACAATTTTCTCCCCTTGTTGCATGGGGGTTAATGCTCTTGATTTAGAAGACAGTAGGGCGATATCAATGCCCATCAGTGTCAAGATGTGTTTCTTTTCCATCTCACGAATCTGGGGGTCGACCCACACTCAAGTGAGTACCCGCATAGTAAGTAAGGGAAGAACGTTTTGTGCAATAAGTCACTGTCCTAGAAAGTTAAAAATAGATTTCTTGCATGTTACATAGAACCAGCAGAATGCTGAAAATTAATTGGACAGCCAAAATGAGCAATCAGGACGTTTTAAGGGAAGCTGAATCGCAAAGACAACTTATCACAAACATTAGAAATATTCATTCATCGTTTTTTGGCCATGTTATGAGAAGACATAAACAGGAACATGTCGTGACAAACGGAAAGATTTGCGGAAAGAGAGATAGAGGAAGACAACATGAACAGGTTCTTGACAGTCTTGTGTCATGGCACGGAATGAGTCAACACACGAATTGATCCAGGACGTCGGAGATCGCAATTTGTGGAGAGGCATGATCGCCCATGCCAGCCGGCAAGTCACTGAATGATGAGTCAGTAAGGAATTCTTTTACATGCCTTAAAGTGTATTGGGCATATGGTGCAAGAATCATATTTTTATTGACCGATCGGCACTAGGTGATGATATGGTCACCCCTGCGCCAGCCGCCTTCACTTTCAAAGACATTTGCTGGTACTAGTTTTAAGCTGCCATTCCTAGTTTACGCGGGGAGCGGCCAATAGCGAACGAAATGCCCAATATACGGAAGTAAGGAAGTGAAGCAGCCATGCGCAGGTCGTGACGACCCCTTGGGTGAGCCCAGTACCAGTGAGCTATGTGTCGGCTCTGCAATTATGAAAGCCTCCTTGAATGACGGGGAATGCCCATGTTCTGCCCCTGCCTTCCCTTGAGGGCTGAACGTGATGTCATTGGCCGTTCTAAATTGACCAGCTGGGATGTGGACGACACCACAACAGTAAGGGAAAAAAACACAACCCGGATGAACGCAGAAGAAGAAGAAGAAGAAGAAGAAGAAGAAGAAGAAGAAGAAGAAGAAGAAGAAGAAGAAGAAGAAGAAGAAGAAGAAGAAGAAGAAGAAGAAGAAGAAGAAGAAGAAGAAGAAGAAGAAGAAGTTTTAAGCTGAATCCACCTCGAAGTTTATGGCAATTTTAAAAATGCCGAATCTACACTGATGCGGAACAAACCCATGAACACGAGGCCAACAGGCCACTGGCTAACCACTACGCCACCTCAGACTCTTCAGGGGTGGTCTCAGTGGCGAAATGGTTCAACTGTCTTCCTCGAGATCCAAAAATTCTGGGTTCCATTCCGGACTTAGTTCAAGATTGCAAATTTCTTGGAGACTCCTATAGATAGACGCGGGAGCTACGGATTTCGTGCTCTGTGCGACGCTTTCGACCGGCCGTCCTGCAGAAAGAGACCCAATCACATTGTGTAAAACCCGATTCAATGAAGTTGACCCATTTCAGACTAGGTGGAGCTGAGAGTCCAAATCTATGTTTTTCTTTCTTTCTAAAATGGCCATCCGCCACAAGTGGAATTCGAAGACACTACTAGTTTGGCAGGTAAGTGTGCTAGTTACTGCTCTACCCCGACTCCCAAAAGTAGAAGTCAATAAAACAAGTGAAGTAAAGTAGTCTTGACCCAATATCTGTATAGTCCAGCCGGAACTCTGTGAATCATGTGGTCAATAAAGTAACGGCTGCCTTTACTTCACAGATAATTGTTGGTACCAATTTCGAGCTGAATTGGCCTTGGAGCACAGATCAATGAATCACCCAACGATGCAGATTAAAACACATAACAAGTAAAGTAGTTTTGACCCAATATTTATATAGTCTCTCTGGTACTCTGTGAATAATATGGTAAATAAAGTGGCGGCTGCCTTTACTGCCCAGATAACTGTTGGTACCCATTTTAAGCTGAATCTACCTTGGAGCACAGGCAAATGGAACGGACCAGGCAAGGATGGGGATTTAAACATATGACCACCAGGACACAGGCAGGCGTGATGGTCACTGCCATTGCTTCCCACACTGAAAGAAGTCTTTTTTCCTGTACCCCCATTAGGACATACTACCCCATACATGGAGAAGAGAATTAAAGTCAGAGATTAATCATATAGAGAGAACATGAAGGGAGCTGCAAGAGACAGGAAATGATAGGATGTTTTGGCGTGAGATGGCTGTGGGCCGCTGCACTAATGGCGAGATATAAGGCAACAGAAGAGAGGAAGAAGAATCTATACACCCCAGTGAGATATCTTTCTGCCACTCAACCATAACAGAGTTAGCATATCTGGTACAGATATTCACAAAAATATACATAATACTGGTACAGCTTCCAACCAGCTCACATCAAAGCGTCCTATTCTTAGCTATCGCAAGCAGCTATGTCCTAATATTATTCATTTCTGTCTCCACCTCTAGTCTCCAAGTGGTTTAGGTCTTCCTTTATTAATTTTGCCCTGCGGATTCCAGACATAGGTCTTTCTAATTATACTATTCTCAGGTTTTCTTAGTATATGCCCAATCCAGCGTCGGCGTCTTTTCTTCAATTCTTGATTCGCTGGTACTTGGTTAGTTCTCTCCCCGAGCTCCATTCTGGTGATTGTGTCATCACTGAGAACAGTAGCTCAATGAAATTGATTATGGAATAAGAAACACGCGATTGATTCAGCCATGTAAACAACACCAGTGTTACCATTTTAAATCTTTTTCAGGTGAACATATATCGTCTCGCAACAGGTAATGGGGATAACAAGAGGACGGCAACAAAGACAGAACCTCAAATGAATTGAGTAGAATGTAAACACAGCTTAGTAAAGGCTATAATTAGGGATAATTTTGCTCTCACTCGCTTTCAATTTAAGCGTATTCCATCCATGCTACTACTTCAAGTGCACTGGACTGATTTTTGCATGTGGATTAACTTTCCCTATTACCAGTGTCCCTCGCCATCAGCCGAATCGACTCCGACTTCAGAGGTACTTAAAATTTAGGTCCCCAAGTCAAGGACGAGAAATCAACATGTTAGTCCAACTGACAGGTGTAGTGGTTGAACCCGCTACCTCGACATCAGCACACTGGATGTTGAAAAACGAGCGCAATTATCCATTCTGCCATGCTGACCTCTTAATAAGGGATTTACACAAGAAGAAGATACAAGTCTTAAAGGAAGACCACCCTGAAGGTAAGTGATGTGCTAAGGCTCATTACTCTTTTATGCTTGAATACACTGTGGAATAGGTTACGATTAATAACACAGGTTAAAATTAGAGATTTACGATAGCATGTTTCAAAGCCTTGCCCGGTCACTCTTATGACATTATCAGCATAATCTCTTAGTGATAACACCAACGCGAAAGTTATATTTAGAGATATTACAAATATAAATGTTGCATTACTGCAATGGGTAAATGTGTTGCCTGTCGACCATGTAGTCGTGGGTATGAATATGCTTCAAAGTGGATTTTAAAAACTGACCTGCGTTCTCAAGTCATCCCATCCTGAAACGGGTACCATAAAATGTTTTGGTACTTGAAGGTAGCTTGGATCATACTGACCACAGAACTCCTGTAGTGATCACCAATTGATCAATAAAATATGGGCCAATCACCACATGCCCATTACAACTTAATGTGTGAGAAAAGGCTTCCTTGGCTGCACTTTATAAAGATACAATTGGCAAACATTCAAACAACCGTTATTTCACACACTCCTCAATGTATAAGGCGGAATGTACAAACACAGTATCACACTTACCGGCCGTTTATTCTTATTCAGCAGTGCCTCGGTAAATTTCCGCCCCATTTCATCTGGCTGGCGGAGTGGCTTGCTAGGCTTTCCCATGTTTGAGTTTTTTATCTGTCTATCCACGGATCTTTTGTCAATCTCTCAGCGTCATGAAGACTGTCTGTTGCATCCAAGAAACATCTACACCAGCATTTTCCGGTAATCAAGAAATATGTTCCGTAATAAGTAGGTGCTGTAGTAATACTACACAATAACCATGCAACAATCCTTGAAAATAACCAGTCTCCGGGCAATTGAAATAGTTATCACCAAAACCTTATGCACTTCACTCTAATTAACTTTTACATTTTTTCAAACTCAGGGGAGATAAATGAATCGGGTGCAAGTTTTTGCATCGCATGTGTGAAGGTTTTCCTGTGACGAATTGTCTCTCTTTGTTGAAATCCCGTCTTTATTATTATTATTTTATTTTCGTCAAATTCCCAGAGGAATAAGACGATTTATTATTCGAAAAAACACATCTGAGTCTCTCTTGTTTGTCTCTTCTGGTCTGGCATGCCTTTTTTTTTTCAAGAATGTTTAGATATGATTTTTTAAGAGGGTTCGTAAGAACTTGAAATGAACTAAATAGTACATCAAAGGACTCGTAAAGACTTGAAATTACCTAAATAACACATGAAAGAAGAACTATTCAGCATTATGGTAGCAAAGAAAGACCCAATGCAGATTCTATTGTTTGAGCCTGAAATATCAGGCCATCGTATATTTTACGGTCGGATTTTCTGAGATCAAAGCGCAGTAATGAACGGAGATCAGGCCGTTGGGAGGGAGATCAATTTAAAAAAAAGAAAGTTAGTTGCATGTCATTTACAGGACATCGCAGTAAACCCCACCATTTTTTGGCTGTTTGTAATTTCTTGGCAACTCTAGGTTACCGTGTTATGAAAACCAACACAAGACGTTCTGCTGCCAAAACGCCCGCAACTGTGTTTCGAACGCGGTATACGGGATTGCAAATAGCAGCCGTAACGGCTTCGTCACAGATCCGCCTGCTGCATCCAAGAAACATCTACACCAGTATTGTCCTGTAATTAAGAACTATGTTCGGCAGTAAGTAGATGCCGGAGAAAAACAAACAAGACGGACAACAACAAGGCCGCTAACCACGCATAACAGGACCTGGGTGACCCACTTGGGGCGAAGGACTAATATGTGCGCCTAAGATCCCCCTCCCCCTATTCCTTGTATTTTCCAGATCATGTTTTTAAAAATTACCAGGCACGCATTTTAGGTGGTTGGGTTGTTCTGGTGAAAAATGGAATCCAACCATTGGCAAATATCGCATTGCCTTGAAAGATCAGCAGTAGGAAGAGAAGCATAAAAGGAGCTGATGAAATGATGCTGAATGTGCTAGATGGTGACATGGAGGAATTGTATCAATAATACTAAACAATATAAAATGACACAAAGTAGTGCAGCTTTACATAACAGATTTACGACATAATGTCACAATGACACAAATGTATATCAGGAAATGTTCTTGGATATAAAGACAATACGCGTTATATTGATTACATCACACACCCAATGGTCTAACAATACGGCATAGCACCAAATACTCAATACTTCTCATAGTATCAAAGAGGATCTTCCATTTACTTACATTGATTGATGATACTGGCACTTCGCCGTCTTGATAGATGAGAGTTTGTAAAATGGAGTATTACCTCAATATAGCACAAATTCTGATGTGAATTTAGAGATTATGTGTTGCCCATGCAGTTTACACCAGAGGACAGGTAGCATCAATACTTCTGGAACAAAACAAGCTACAGTAGCTGCTGGAACAGCAAACTGTCTGCCTGTTGAAGCTTGGATCTTAGACCTGTTGCCGACCAAGGCTTAATGCCTTGTCTGTCCTACCATGACATTTAATCTTTAGGTTGCATTTCCTAGCACAAGGGTAAGGCTTGTGCCCACCCAGTTGCACCCCTCTGACTGAAGCCATTCTTGATATGGCTCTGTAGTAAATGAGTCAAAAGGTTGTCAAAGAAAAGAAGATGGAATTTATGCACCGGGTTTTCTCCCCTGTGGCTAAGTCTGTTTCCGTATTGCGGCCTGCCGTAATTTCGCACAAAGCATGAATTCCGTAGATCTAGCGATGACCCTCAGGTGTCTCCGAGAAAACTGCACTTGTGAACCGAACGACGAAGCCCGGAATCGAACCCACAACATTCGGAATGCGAGGAAGGCGGCTCAACTACTTCGCCACGGAGACTTATACTTTGGTAAGCATAAACCAATATTTACAATATCCAAGTTTACCCTTTGCAGTCTTGATCAGACAGAGTAATTAATGTTGAAAAGCTCTCTTACACACACACACACACTCACTAGTCAAACAACAATGCGTTTTGTAGACAGCGTAGATTGCGATGCCTTCCTCATGCATATCGCTTGCCAGACGGACACATTCCAAAAGACATTGTCAAGGACAGGTGGCAAACGGTAACAGCAAGACTGGGCGTTTCCTGCTATGGCAAGGTGTTTGAAAAGTGTCGCTACACTTTAAATGTAGATCAAATTTGAGGAATTCTTTCTTCCGTTGATAACACCGTTCTGTTTTGGAATGCAAAGAATTACTCCAGCAGACGACAGCCATTCGCTGCATATTGCTTCATGATGGACTGTGGAGCACATGTTTTGATGACACCAATTTTTTTCTACATACAAAGTGCAGTGAGACATCACAAACACCATGTACACATGACATACACAAACACACAGATGTTGGGGATATGCACCAAAACCCGAAATGAGAAACACTTCTGATCGTAAATTGTGGACATACACTGTACGGAATCATCTTGAACTCGGAGAAAAGGGCGCTACTTCAGCAAGAAGTGACAAATGAATCCTGCCAAAGGAAGGTAAGGCTAGACAGCTGGGGACATCCACAAATAATGATTGCATCTCATCACGGGGCACATTGCTGGGTTAGTATACATAATTGTGAGACCCATGGTGGTAATTTAATGTTTAGATATGAATTCTGTCCATGTTCCATAGTTATGGGTTCAGAGGGATGATAGATCTAACTAATTATGTCAGCATGGTTAGGAGTGTCTAGTTGTTCATGTTTCGAAGTACACTTGCTCCTCAAGCGAAGCGATGTCGTCAAATGGAGGTGACAGGTTCGAATTCCACTAAGTAACAATTGCTTTCAATTTGTATGTTGACAAGTGTGTCCTCTTATCTCTACTTCTTTATTCCACTTCTATGAGCGCCAATCAATATTTGTAAATTTATCATGTGTAAATACCAAGGGTTGTCTTAGTGGCTTCAAAGTGTTCCTCAATTGATAGTGCTATGCACGTGAAGGCTTTAAGGTCATTGGGTTCGTCAACCAATATTTAGATATGACTGACAGGGGCTATATTACCAACGCAATGATAATTCATTCCAAACCTGAATGGTAGAACCTACATTATCTTGGAATCAAGCTAGCATTACAGAATGTTGATCACATATACAGCCATAACAGGCAAGGCAACTAGCTTGGTGATAAGTTGACATTCACAAAACATCACCATCATTGTACGCGGACGCTTCCATAAATCCTGTAGTATCATACACACGTATTAACCAACTGTCTTTACTCTGATAATCCTCACTTCCATTAAGTGGCCCCTGTTTCCAGTTCCGTCTTCATAGTCTGTCTAGATTTTATCGATGTTCACAGTCCGTTTCTGTATATTCATGTAGTTGTATCGGCGTATTCTTGTTGTTTGTGTGTTGACAAAGGCTTTGTCCACAACATCCATTTTGTTACTTGTGATTGTGTTCTATTAAAGCTCACTGTTACTTCTCGTCTGTTGAGTGATTCATCCATTGTATTCCACTATTTTAAACTAACCGGTACGCAGTGGGTCATGTGATCAATATTACGTCAATCGCCTTTATTTTCCACTAATTTCGCGATACCCGCTTTAGACTGAGTAGATGTGGTAGGGTAAGTCAATTAAAAGACAACAAATACTCGCCTCAATGAAGCTTCGAATACATAACAACCGGACCTGCAGGCTAACATGCTATCTACTGCGATACGGCTCAAATAATATTCTACCCACAGACGTCAATAGCTGAGACAACTCCTATCAACTACATTTGTCGAAGGTAGGTAAGTTTTACGCATAGTTCCTGTGATATGATCATACGATCCACAAATAGAGGTGGTAGAAACATATGTTGTTGAGAAACCCGACGGATTCAAGCACAGAAAATCTATCAACGTGGAAATTAGCAACATGTGAAAACTAGCAATATATGATAACTAGCAGCATATGGAAATTAGAAACTTATAAAAACTAGCAAAATATGGAAATTAGCAACAAATAAAAACTTAGCAACATAAGAAAATTAACAGCATATGAAAGCTAGCAACATATGGAAAATAGCAGCATATGAAAACTAGCAATATATGGAAAATAGCAATATATAAAAATTAGCAATATATGAAAAATAGCAACATATTAAAACTAGCAACATATGATAACTAGCAAAATATGAAAACTAACATCTGCAAACTAGAGACATATGACAAGTAGCAACACATAACAACTAGCAACATATTAAAGATAGCAAATTTTGAAAACGATACCTTACTATGGCAACGGAATCGTCAGATATCGAATATATACGTATACGTTCGCCTTATCGTGGAAAGTAAGTTATTTTCTTCTTAATCCGTACAGCTAACGTAACAATGGTGAAGATTGTGTAAATAATCTGTCTATAAGATGCGCATAACTTAAGTTACCCAAAACTAAACATTACACAAATATTCCCAACCTAATTTAACACTGTCCTATAGTTATCTTTGAAACACAATTTATTTGTGTTTGTACCTTATATTGTATATGGAACATATCTAAATGATTGTCCAATTCCCACTAGCCTGATTCCCATTACATCACACTTGTTATTCCTTGCGGCGTCTGACGTTTAAAATGAAAAACAGCTTTTCTCCAATAATTATCCAAATTAGGAAAGTTTACATACATACCATATAATTCACACTAATTATCTTGCAGTTACCAGAAGTATCCAAGCTCCGATATTCCTTTTTTGAAACATTCTGCACTTTAAAGACATTGCGTAAACTGGAGTTAATCACACACCGTACGCAAGTTAAACCGCACATCAAGAACACTCTGCGATTTGCTGTAGTGAATGGAGGTGTGGTAGTCATTATTCGGCCATCTCACCAGGAGAGAAATAATAGTAACGGAAGAACATGAGAAGGGCGTTACAACTGTATTTGTGTTTGCTGTTAGTTATGAGAACAGAGGTATAAATAGCAGAAAACAGTGGTGTAAATAACAGAAAACAGGAGTATGGTGAAGAGAAACCGGTGCTTCTTTTGAAGTCACAAGGGGAGGTTCGTTTGTGTGGTTTGTGAAGTAATCGGGAAATGTAAACTCTTGTTATGCTCTTCTTCTTCTTCCTTCTCTTCTTCTTCTTCCTCTTCTACTTCTGCATCTTCTTTCTCTTCTTCATATTCTTCTTCCTCTTCTTCATCTTCTTCCTCTTCTTCTTCCTCTTCTTCCTCTTCTCCTTCTCCCTCCTCTTTCTTCCTCTTCATCCTCTTCCTCCCCCTTCCCCTTTCTTCTCCTGTATTCTCCCGTCTTCTCCCGTCTTCTCCCGGCTTCTGCCGGCTTCTTCCAGCTTCTTCTTGTTTCTTCTTGCTTCTTCTTCCTTCTTCTTCCTTCTTTTTCCTCATTCTACTTCTTCTTCTTCTTCTTCTTCTTCTTCTTCTTCTTCTTCTTCTTCTTCTTCTTCTTCTTCTTCTTCTTCTTCTTCTTCTTCTTCTTCTTCTTCTTCTTCTTCTTCTTCTTCTTCTTCGTTTCTTCTTCTTCTTCTTCGTCGTCTTCTCATCCTCCTCCTTCTTCTTCCCACAAGTTAACCAAGCTTAAAACTGGTACCAATTAACGAGATGGGCAGTAAAGACGATACGTGAGATATTGACACACGTAACCCATTGAGTGCAGATTGATCTATAACAGGTTAGCACTATACACTGTATAAGCTTCAGGGTACAGCAATGCAATAAATATTCTTCTGATAGAACATATTGTTTGCTTATTTTAGCTTATTTATGAAAGCCATCTACATAATTGTTGCCCTTTTCAACACTTAAGTATCTGCGTAATTAAATAATTAATAAAGCAATGTACGTAATGGATATTGTTTCATGCCTTGAGGGCTGTTGGGTACGTGGTTCCAGCCCCATAGTTTATAGACCATTAGAAGCTCGATGTTCGATGTGGTCAATATCACACTAGGCCTCTTTACTTCCCACAACATTTCGTGGTGTAAGTTTTTGGCTGGTTGGCCTTAAGATTTTTAAAATATTCCCAACACCGAGGGGATTTGTACACACGCCGACCGGACCTGGCAAAAACTGGCATCATGCCGTCTTGACAGATGCTAGTTTGTAAAATGACTGTCATCTTGATGTTGTGATAGATGCTAGTTCGTAGAATGACTGTCATCTTGATTTTGTGATAGATGCTAGTTTGTAAAATGTCTGGCACTCTGCCGACTTGACAGACGATACTTTGTTAAATGGACCTATATCTCTAACAGCATAAAGCATAGGATGAATTTAAAGACTATGAGTTGCTCATTCAGCATGTTCACTCCTTCTCTCTCTCTCTCTCTCTCTCTCTCTCTCTCTCTCTCTCTCTCTCTCTCTCTCTCTCTCTCTCGGCCCTCCTATTGTACTCAAGAGGAATGGAAACATTAAAACATTAATACATCTGGAATAAGACCAGATGCAGAAGCTGCCGGATCGGCAAAGTAGTATTCTTA
Organism: Cepaea hortensis; assembly: GCA_963921405.1. Lineage (NCBI taxonomy): Eukaryota > Metazoa > Mollusca > Gastropoda > Stylommatophora > Helicidae > Cepaea > Cepaea hortensis. The sequence goes on from OY992893.1 coordinate 78,984,079, forward strand.
CTGTCCCACTGTCAGAGTTTCCATCCTAGACAGTTCCAGATCAAGGCTTATAGCCTGGTCTGCCCTGCCATGATATGTAGTCTCTATTGTCGCATTTAATAGCACTAGGGTAAACCTTGTACCCTCCCAATTGCGCGCCTCCGCCAGAAGCCGCTGGCTCAGTATAGGGGCGTTGGGTTCGGCAACCGCTGCCAAACATTTGGTGTTAACAGAAAGTGGGCATACGTCTCCTGTCATACGGTAGATCAGTCAAATGTGACTAATACCTGACTTTGTGAAGTATACTGGATACATGATGAGAGCATAAAGTAAACTATCCCCGTACACACCTTGAGCCCTGTCTCAGGCACACTGCGCAAGGTTAATATTTCTATATTTTCATCATCAGGTTGATTACCTCTACATCCCTAGGCATTTCCTGCTACCAAATTTAGAGATAAAATGTAATATCCCCTTTGGTTGCAGGACAGGCAAACACGCCTGCCACTCACTACTGGGTTTATGGTAACAAACAGCAAGCGTAATCAATACACGAGCTACTACTTTCGGTACACTGGACTGATTTTTGCATGTGGGTTAGCTTTCCCTATTACCAGTATCCCTCGCCATCAGGCGAACCCACACCGACGTCAAAGGTACTTGTACTTTACGTCCCAAAGTCAAGGGCGAGAAGTCAACATTTTAGTCCAACTGGCCGATGTAGGAGCTGAACCCGCTACATACAAATGAGAACACCGGATGTTTAAGAACGAACGTTCATATCCATGCATCTATGCTGACTTCTGAAAGGGATCTAAATAAACCTGATTTATTCACTTTCCAACTATGTCTAATAAACCTGATCTATTCACTTTCCAACTATGTCTAATAAACCTGATCTATTCACTTTCCAACTATGTCTAATAAACCTAATATATTCACTTTCCAACTATGTCTAATAAACCTGATCTATTCACTTTCCAACTATGTCTAATAAACCTGATCTATTCACTTTCCAACTATGTCTAATAAACCTGATCTATTCACTTTCCAACTATGTCTAATAAACCTGATCTATTCACTTTCCAACTATGTCTAATAAACCTAATATATTCACTTTCCAACTATGTCTAATAAACCTGATCTATTCACTTTCCAACTATGTCTAATAAACCTAATATATTCACTTTCCAACTATGTCTAATAAACCTGATCTATTCACTTTCCAACTATGTCTAATAAACCTAATATATTCACTTTCCAACTATGTCTAATAAACCTGATCTATTCACTTTCCAACTATGTCTAATAAACCTGATCTATTCACTTTCCAACTATGTCTAATAAACCTGATCTATTCACTTTCCAACTATGTCTAATAAACCTAATCTATTCACTTTCCAACTATGTCTAATAAACCTGATCTATTCACTTTCCAACTATGTCTAATAAACCCAATCTATTCACTTTCCAACTATGTCTAATAAACCTGATCTATTCACTTTCCAACTATGTCTAATAAACCTGATCTATTCACTTTCCAACTATGTCTAATAAACCTGATCTATTCACTTTCCAACTATGTCTAATAAACCTGATCTATTCACTTTCCAACTATGTCTAATAAACCTAATATATTCACTTTCCAACTATGTCTAATAAACCCAATCTATTCACTTTCCAACTATGTCTAATAATTTAAATATTGAGCACAACCCACTACTGGCAACGCCGATCGCATTCTGGTATGAACCTAAGGCCTATCCACGTCAATATGGAAGCACTATACTCGAGTTTCGCCCTCATTTGAGCTCGTCAGTAGTGCATATCCCTGACCGGATCCGGAAACAGTCCCGGATCACGCGTGTGAAGCGGGTGTGTAACCACGCGGCACACACTGGACACACCAAATTATCACAACAGAACATCACAACGCTACCCATCGTAGGCTATGCTCAGTAGGCTATGTCTAATAAACCTGATCTATTCACTTTCCAACTAGGTCTAATAATCCTGATCTATTCACTTTCCAACTATCCACAAATGTGTAACGCTGGGACAAGTCCTGCTAATATTTCGTCCTTGATATATAAGTGTTATATAAGAATGACGAGAAGAATGTGGGTGTACAGAAAGAGCAATGAAGATATCTTGAAGGAAGTTAACTCACAAAGAGAGATAGTTATTCGCACAGAAGGGAAAAGTCCAACTTTTTTGAGCTTGTCATGAAAGCTGGAGTATGTCGTCACACTGAACTGTTGGTGAGACAGGAGAAGCATGGGGAGACAAAGAGAAAAGTTACTGGACAGTTTGATATCGTGGCATGGAGGAACAGCGGTATCAGAAATGACTGGGAGCACACGAGACAGAAAGCTGTGGACAGACATGATCACCAACGCCTCACGGCATGGACGATACGAAGACTAGCAGCAGAAGAGACAGAAGGCTGTGGACAGACATGATCACCAACGCCTCACGGCATGGACGATACGAAGACTAGCAGCTGAAGAGACAGAAGGCTGTGGACAGACATGATCACCAACGCCTCACGGCATGGACGATACGAAGACTAGCAGCAGAAGAGGCTGTGGACAGACAAGATCAGCGGCGCCACGCGACACGGGTATAAGAAGACTGGCAGCATAAGAGACAGAAAGTTGTGGACAGACAGGATCACCAACTCCAGACGGCATGGACTATAAGAAGATGACAGCACAAGAAACGGAAATCTGTGGACAGACATGATCATCAACGCCACGCGACATGGACTATAAGAAGACTGGCAGCCCAAGAGAAGAAATCTATGGATATACATGATCACCAACGCCATATGACATTGACTATAAGAAGATGACAGCACAAGAGACAGAAAGCTGTGGACAGACATAATCACCTACCAGCTCCACACGGCCTGGACTATAAAAAGATTTAGAATCTATAAAATCTCCCGCCCGATTAACTTTAAATAAAACATTACATGTCGTGAGCAGTTCATTACTGTAAACAACAGCAGAATTTTTCTATGCAATTTTACGTTCAGTAGATTGAATTGCTGTCTAAACGAGTTAGCTACATATCCTTTATAGGACGTAGTAGTCAAACCCCGCATTTTATGGCTTTGTATGATTCCTGGGCAAGTTTGCGCTCAGTAGTTTGCCATTGCTGTCTAACGTGAAGTAAACGTGAAGTAAACGTTTAAATTCAACTTAAATCAGTTATTGAACCCCCATCAGTACATTGGAATTTCAAGAGCGAATTCTATTATCCCTTCGGCGACTCCGACTCCCGATTAACTAACCCTCTTTGGACCAAAATGGAGGTTGGCATTCAGGAGTTACTCACTTTTGTAAACATTTGGCAGTTAGAATCCTACCAGGTCTGTTGTTGTTCGTGGGCGATGTTTTACCTACGAGGCACTATATCTCTCTCGTGCCAACAGTTCCATGTGCAGCATTGGGAGTGGTAATTACTATACACTCACTCGTCTGTGTGAAGTTACAGGGGATGTGGCAGCAGGCAGACACGCTAGATACAACATACGGACAACATTGGCAGTTGATATCCAGCATCTGTCAGCTGGGCCAAGGTGCAAGCATACAAGTGCAAGAGAACACATACGCGCGGAGACACGATAATACAAACACAAACACACATACACTGGTGTACATATACCGGTTCATATACAGGCACGCACGTTCGCACACTCGCACAAACAGATGCAAAAACACAAGCACCACACAAAGACAGACAACTACCTGTATTTATGCACGCATACACAAGCAGGAGTAGAAGCCAGCATAACATCATTGACACACATACACACATACACACACAAACACACACACACACTAGCGCCTTATATATACGGGCGGGCGGGCGGACGGACGGTAAGAAGGACAGATGGACGGCCGGATGGAGGGACGGATGGACGCCATGACGAACGGAAGGACGGACGGACTGTAGGGCGGACGAACGGACAGATGGAGGAAGGTAGGGACACAGACAGACAGACAGACAGACAGACAGACAGCCAGCCAGCCAGCCAGCCAGCCAGCCAGCCAGCCAGACAGACAGACAGACAGACAGACAGACAGACAGACAGACAGATAGATAGATAGATAGATAGATAGATAGATAGATAGATAGATAGATAGATAGATAGATAGATAGATAGAAGTATGTCTCTTTGTATCTGTATGTCTGTATGTAAGTAAAGTAAATGCGTAAAGAACCCGTTTACACACCTTAAAACCCACTGGGCGTATTTTGCCAATCCCACAATGTATAGACTAATTGACGCTCTCTGGCCTATGTAGTCCACACCTTCTCTCCTTTACACCCCAAGACAGTGTTTGATACCAAGTTGAGTCTGGGTCGACTTGCGAGCCCAATTCAATTAAATAACACGTGCCTCAATGATAATTCGAACCTATGACTACTCAGCCGGAGGACTAGAGTGTTAACTGCAATACTCAGACAGCTATCTGTTGCTACATTGTACCATTAATAATTGAATGTATTGATTTTAATAGATATGTTTCATTCTATAGTAATATCACATTTGGTGTTAGCAGTGATGTACAGACCAGATGTAAGCAGAGGAAGAGGCCGACCACGTAAACGATGGACGCAGGGAATAACAGAGTCCATGAGGATATCGATACATGAAGCCAATAAGCGGGCACTCTCCCTCTGTTTATACTTCACCTCGACACCGCAAGGTACAAGAGGAACATGATGAGATGAGATGAGATGAGATTAGATGAGGTGTTATCTTTTTCTTTGACATTACAATTGCCTGTGTTTTCTTGATAGTCGCGGAGAGTCCGGTATTGCCCTCTCTATTTCTACAATGTATAACAGTTGCTGTAGATCTCCTAACATTTCATTTTTCAAAACTTGTCATATGTTGTTGCATATCCTTTTCAAGACATAGCAGTCAATCCCAGATTATTTGGCTGTTGATTCCTAGTTATGTTTTCGTTTAGTAGTTTGCCATTGCTTTCTGAACGACCGGCACCCACACCAAGTCATAAAAAACCAACGTAAGACGGTCTGCTGACATTTCGCCCATAGCTGTGTTCCGAACGAGGGTATGCGGAATTACGAACTGCGTCCGTAACCTCTTCGCCGCGGAGCAGGTACTGTGTCACATGCATAACGTATATTGCTTATATCATAAACTCCAATTCGAATTCCTGGTCGCAGGTCCGCATGGTCAAATGGATAAGAACGCGTGTTCTTAAACATCAGTTGTGCTGATGCCGAGGTTAGCGGTTCAACCCCTACACCGGACAGCTGGACTAAAATGTTGACCTGTCGTCCTTGACTTGGGGACGTAAATTACGAGTACCTCTCAAGTCGGAGTGGGTTCGCCTGATGGCGAGGGATACTATTAATAGGGAAAGCTAATCCACATGCAAAATTCAGTCCATTACTTCTATAAATAGTGTGTATGGACTACGCTTTAGTTCAAAGCCAACGAGGCCCCCCCCCCCCCCCCAAAAAAAAACAAAAAAAAAAAAAACAAAAAAACAAAATTCTGGTATACTTTTGATGAATTTAAAGAGTAATAGGCAGCACAGACAGTTTGGGGGAAGAGCCAAAAACTTTAATTGTTGCTTGGAACTGAAGAAGTGAAAACATACAAGAAACACTGCAATAGATCGTATTGTTCGGGGACCAAACAGCACTCAGAGAGACATATGAAACAGGTGTCTCTGCGGAACGTTCGGCCAGAGTCTTCCAGATTATAGTTTCTGGAGGAAATAAAGCAAAATGGCTTGCCATGTACCACTGGGTGGAGTTTTGGTGCAGATGAAAGCAGACTTGGTCATGGTCGTTTGAGACTAAGTGTATAGTGTGGAAGAAAAACTACATTACTCGATTGAATGGTGCGACAAGAAGTGACCAGAGGATCTGTCCGATACTCAGTAATCCGAGAAAAGGCCAGACGGAGAAATAATCAGACTGCACCTGGTATGATTAGAATTGTGACTCTTCGCTGGCTGTTAAAGATGTGGACAGAGTGCGTACGTTGATGCCTCGAGTTCTGTGATATCGGTTCTTAACTTAACTCATCTCAATTCAATTATATGGGATAGTGTCAAGCCACACACATATATGGACAGGTCTGTCCACTACAACGGGTTGGAGCTCACATCTCTGTGTTGGTTAGGCAGTCCAAGAGCATTTAGGTTACTATAATTTCTTCTCCCTCCCTTCTTCCATGCAGGAGTCAATATAGTGTTCCGTTTAAGCTTGTCTTATCTTATTGTGTTCTCTGTGGTCTCCTCTTGATGTATGCTCTCATATTGTATATTATAACGGCGACCTGTCGTTTTATCTGTCTTCATCTCCCTTCTCTCGTCCTCCATCTCTCAGCATCTACCTACCTGCAAACGACTCAGCTACTTACCAACCTACCTACCTACCCACCAACCTATGAACATACCAACCAATTTTAATGTCTACCTATCTGTCTGCTTGATTGTCTGTCTATCTATCTGCATGATTTTATGTCTGTCAGTTTGTCTGCCGATTCATCCATCCATGATGACTGCCAGTGTAACAGTATCAGATGGCGTTTCACCTTCTCTCCGATCAATAGTTTAGAGAGCAGCATTGATCTTCTTGCACTGATTTAACGACCCACAGTCTGAGGTGCACTCTCCTGTGACGTATGTTATTGATCTAGAAATAGTATCACACAAGTAACAAACATGTAGCATATTTCTGAACACACCTGACATATGTAGATTAGTACAGATAAAGGCGTTTTAGTAACATTATCATCATCAAGTGATTTGCCGACTGGCGTGGGTGAACATGCTTCTCCACAAATTGAGATCTCCAAAGGCATCAATAAATGTGATGTATTGACTTCCTTCCGTGCAATGACACGAGGTTGTCAAGAAGTTATACTTAGTGTCTTTCCATGTCTCTCTTTCCACAAATCTTTCCGGTTGTCACAAGATGTTTTAGTTTTTTTTTCCTTCTCATAATATGGGTTAAATATGATAAACTGCCTTTTTTATGCTTGTGATGCGATGCCTTTGCGACTTAACCTTCTTCCATTAGATGGTTTAGATTACTCATTGTGAATATCCAAGGAATGTTCAGCATTATTCTATAATCATCTCCAAGGCTTCAAGGGATTTTTTTTCTCCCTGTCTACTAATGTCTAAAAACTGCAAAAGGTCAGTTCATAAAACAAAGACATTTGATTTACCACATCAGGACAAGACAGATATCGTTTTTATCCGCATTGTATAAGTTAAGAGAATTTGGACAAGGTTTCAGAATCGAGAAGATCGAGTTTATTAGAATCATAGGTTGACAGAGGCAGGCAATGTTTGATGGCTTGAAAAAAGAAGCAACGATGACGATTAATGGTAAAATGCCTCAAGCTTTGAAGACAACTTCTGACCAAGGACATCAAGAACGAAGATTATTAATGGTTAAATGCATCAATCACGGAAGATAATAAGCAGTCAAATGCATCACGTCTGTGGATCTCACTCACACATAGATGCATTCAAGTCTGGATAGATCTCAATAACACAGAGAATAATCCATGTCTGGAAGGATCTCACTCACACAGAGAATAAATAATGTCAAGATGGATCTCTCTCACAAGCAGAGAAGCATTTCTATTTAGGAGGATCTCACTCACGCAAAGAAGCATTTAGGTCTGGCATAGGAAGAAGAGAAATCACGACTGGAATCAATGGTTCTGGATTGTTACTGTTATCATCATCAGCATTAAGTGGCTATTTACGATCATGGTTACTTCTTAAAGTTACTTGTGCCTTAAATAAAGTAGTGTGAACCTAACATCAGGGGTGGAAAAACTTTTTGTGCGTAGGGCAAAATTGACACATGTAATGCTGTTGGGGAGCCACATATACATTATGTCCACTTTGTGTATTGTCACCTATCAAAATAAGTAATTATGAATTATACATTGGTTATTAAACAGCTTTAATAACCAATTATTGCAATTTAATTGTACTTATACAAATATACATTACAGTTTACATTATGGACAAACACTCCTCCGAAGCCGGAGAGTATCTGGCACAATTTTTTCTGCTTTTTATAGCCCATGCCATCTGGAATTGCTGATCATGTCTGTCCACAGCCTTCTGTCTCGTGTACTGCCAATCTTCTTATAGTCCATGCCATCTGGAATTGCTGATCATGTCTGTCCACAGCCTTCTGTCTCGTGCGCTACCAATTATTTATAATGCCGATATTCCTACATTTTTTCTCGCTGTTGACGAAATACTCAATTTTTACCTTTCTCGTGACATGCCCAAGGAATGTAAACAGTCTTCTTTATTCTCTTTGTGAGTTAACTTATTTTAAGAAATCTCCATTGCTCTATGTATCCATCAACGGTGTTCTCGTTCTTCTTCTATGAAACCATATTTTCGCAGCGTCCACACAACTCCTCGTATGTCTGCTTATTATCCATGATTCGCATGCGTACATCAGAATGATTCAATAAAAGCTCTTAATATCCCTTTTTCTCACGTCGATTGGCAAAGAAAAATTACATAGAATATTCTTCATCTTGTGAAACCCTACCTTTTCTTGGTTTTTTTTTAATACAGAATTTAGTAAATAACAACTAGACAAAAGGCGTTAACTAGCTCGTGACATCCACCGATGACTATTATTCTGCTCCGACTTTTACAATTGGGAACATATTTCTTTTTGAAAGCAAAGAAACGAGGAAGGTAACGAGTCACCTTTTCTTCGGATCGCTGACACAAAATATGTACACGATTGTCATGGGATCATCATCATTATCACGTGCCGTGCCGACTGGAGTGGGCAAACATTCTTCTTCACATCTTACTATCTCCAACAGCAAGTTTAAATTCGTGCATTAATACCCTTCTGCTGTCAAACATTTTTTTTTACAATCTTCCTCTACTTCTCTTTTAATAAATTGTTCCAGTTGTCACAATATATTCTAATTTTTCTCGTCTCCTAATGTGGCCAAATATAATGATTGCCTTGTTCTAATGTTTGTAATCAGCTATTTTTGTTTCTTAGCCTGTTTCAAACGTTTAGATTGATCATTTTACCTGTCCAATGATGTCATAGTACATGTACAAGATTATCAATCGATACCAATGTGGTATTGATTCTCTGGGCAGAAGCGAACAGTCTCTCATTTCAGATCCGGAAACATTTACCGTCTCAGAAAAAGGAATTTGTGGGATTAGTACAAACATCATTCGAACATCTCGAAACCGGAATACTGAATACGATCGCACCGTATGAGACAGCCGCTCGGAGTCATGACTCGGGTGGCACCAAGCCCCAGAGATTGTTATGAAGATAAGGGGCCGTGGCATTCGACGAAGGTGGACGACTTCTGATGATCAGTCACTTCCTGTTCAGTTTGCTTCACGGCTGGAGTTTTATTCACTGTTTTATATATGTTCATCTTCATCCGCTTGTCTAGAGTGGAACTGTGTCATGTAGCAGCCTTTGGAAATTTCCCCCTATCATAAGCCAGATGTCCACCCTTGCTTGCTGCAAAGTGTAAATTATCTACCACACTGTAAAACCGTATATGTTCTAATGTTCCTCTACTCTAACGTCCTGGAATCCTTTCTTCATAGTTAATTTTTCCATAGACATTAATCTCTTTTCACGTATCCAAAATATTTAAATAAATAAATCAGTCAATCAGGTGCCATCTCCACAGTGATGATCGGATGCAAGGTATCCCCAACGCTGTTTGTTTATCGCCTTGATTGCACATTCTGTCAGATTGCTGTTCGCCCATCTCTTGATGTATCGTTGTCTACCTCTTGCTCGCTTGCCTTCAATCTTACCCTCCAGTACGGTATTTATAAGAGTGTTATGTCTTTTAACGTGGCCAAAATATTTTAATCTGTCCTCAATTTTAATTTTCGTAATAACCAGGCTTATTCAACATTGCGTTCTTGTTGAATGGGTCTGTTTCTAATTTTTGTAGCTTCAATCCAGCATTAATACTGGACTCAAGTCACAGACGTTTGAAATATGGGCCTTGGAGTAACACATCTCTGACGTCTTGTAAAAGTTAGTAATGGTAGTACGGGACCCTTACATACACATAATATACAAGGCATAAGGTGCTGGACGAATATTTGTCTAGACCAATCGGAACTCGGTTAGTGATAAGGTCAGTATCATTCCAGCCGTCTTTACTTCCACAGAAATTTCCTGGTACTCATTTCAAAACTAGGTCAACCTGTGAGTCAAGGAAAATTACAACAAAAAACATCGAATCCGCACCTCTGCTGAACGAACCCCTAACCACCGGGTAATGTCCCAGCGACCATGCAACTACAGGATGTATTTTTAATGACTGTACAGTGTTTGAAATATTGTCGGTCCAAGTTTTGTATTTACCTATTATGTTGCATGAACTTTACAGAGGGTGAATACAAAACTCGGACCGGCAATATTTTCAAACACTTAATTAAAATTTAGTTGCACGTACTTCACAGGATGTAGCAGTCAACCATAGAATTTTGGCTGTTTGTGATTCCTGGGTACGTTTTACGTTCAGTAGTTTGCCATTGCTTTCTGAACGACTGGCACCTTTTTTTGAAAAAATAACCAGCACCGCTGTGTTTCGAACCCGGGTGTACGGGATTACTAATCAGGTGCGTAACACCTTCGCCACGGAGCAAGGGTTTCAAACACTGCACAGTCATTAAAAATACAACCTATACCAATGGTTATCAACCGGTGGGGAAATTTCCGCTCCCACCCCAAGTTGGGAATTTTAGGGTTTCCGGGGGGGGGGGGGGGGGGAAATTAAGATTATTTCAAGTTCGCGTTAATACAAGAATCGATTACTTGATATTGTGTTTCCCTCCATACTTTACGGTTCTCTACTTCTCGCCCTTCTGAAATTCGTTTTATAACGTAAGTAGACCCGCAAATCACGTTTCATGTAGACGTCTAGATTTTCTTTCAATTAAGTGTTATTAAATTCAGCTTCCGTTTGTACGTATACTGTGTAGGGCCGGGGGGGGGGGATTTATAGGGGGGAAATACGAAAGGGGGAATGACATTCTGAAAATATGGTGAAGTTTAGCATGAGTCAAAAAAAGGTTGAGAACCACTGCCCGATACCACCGCTCCCTTTTAATAACTGGGAATCTAAGTATCGAAGTGATTATTCCGCCTGCTTTGCGATCCGAAGGTTGTTTGTTTAATTTCCAGTCTACGTTTTTCGGTTTCACGAGTGCTATTTTCTCGTAGACTTGGGGGGTCGTCGTTGGAGCTACGAAGTCCGTACTTTGTGCGATGCCATCGGCAGGCCGCCCTGCGGAAAGTGACCGAGCCATATGGGATAAAACCCGGTTCAATTAAATACATTTTCTTGCTGTTCAACCCATTTTAAGAGATAACATATGCTTAATAATCAGAATAGAAATCTCTAAATGTGAAAAACCGGAAATTAGGCCGAATTTCACGGACATAAAAGCTAAACAAATGAAGGTCATTTCAAATAAAAGCTGCGAATGAAAAGAGCTGTCGTTATAAATGAAAAAAAGAAAGAAGAAAATTTAATATTTTGGCCACATTAAAAGCCATTATATTTTTTTTACAAATTGTGCTGGAAGGGGAAGTCGTAGGCAGGTGAGCAAAGAGAAAGACAATTATATAAATGCGAAGCAGCATCAAGAGATGAGCGAACAGCAATTTGTTGGAGTGGTCGTCTTAAGTGGGAGACAGAACGTGTTGGATGATTATATACAGCCAACCTGTTATGTGGAGGCGGCATGTGGTGAATATTTGAATGAAGAACGTTGTCTGAATAATTTGCACTGAAGAAACAACAATAACACAAACATGGACAACAAAAGCAACAAAGTGAACAACAATAACAACAACATGGACAACAATAACAGCAACATGGACAGCAATAGCAACAATATGGACAACAATAACAACAATATGGACAACAATAACAACAATATGGACAACAATAACAACAATATGGACAACAATAAAAACAATATGGACAACAACAACAACAACATGGATAACAATAATAACAAGATGGACAATGATTACAACAACATGGACAACAATAACAACAACAACAGGGACAACAGTAGCACCAACAGAGACAAAAATAACAAGAACATGGACAAAAATAACAACAACCTGGACAGCAATAACAACGACATGGACAACAATAACGACAAAATAGGCAACAATAGCAACAAGATGAACAACAATAACAACGACATGGTCAACAATAACAACGACATTGTCAACAATAACAATGACATGGTCAACAATAACAATAACATGGACAACAATAACAACGACATTGACAACAATAACAACGACATGGACAACAATAACAACGACATGGACAACAATAACAACGACATGGCCAACAATAACAACGACATGGACAACAATAACAACGACATGGACAACAATAACAAAGACATGGTCAACAATAACAATAACATGGACAACAATAACAATAACATGGACAACAATAACAACGACATGGTCAACAATAACAACGACATGGACAACAATAACAACGACATGTACAACAATAACAACGACATGGACAACAATAACAATAAAATGGACAACAATAACAACGACATGGACAACAATAACAACACAATAGGCAACAATAACAACGACATGGTCAACATTAACAACGACATGGTCAACAATAACAACGACATGGTCAACAATAACAACGACATGGTCAACAATAACAACAACATGGACAAAATAACAGCAACATGAATACCAATAGCAACAAAATGGACAATTATTATAACAACATGGACAACAATAATAACAACATGGACAACAATAACAACAACATGGGCAACAATAAATACAACAAGGATAATAATAACAACAACATGTCCAATGATTACACCAACATGGACAACAATAACAACAACATGGACAACAAAAGCAACAACATGGCTAACAATGACAACAACAAGGACAACAATATCAACAACAGTGACAACAATAGCAACAGCATGGACGAAAATTAAAACAACTTGGACAACAATAACAAAACAATGGACAACATTAACAACAGCATGGACAACAATAACAACAACATCGACAAAAATAGCAACAAGATGGACAACATTATCAACAACATGGTCAATAATAACAACACCATGGACAACAATAACAACAACATGGACAACAATAACAAAACAATGGACAACATTAACAACAGCGTGGACAACAATAATAACAACATGGCCAACAATAGCAACACCATGGACAAAAATAATAGCAACTTGGACAACAATAACAACAAGAACAACAGTGGTAATAATAAAATAGACAATATATAGCAACAGCAGAAACATCAATACCGGAACAAGAGCAATGAATTATAGCAACAATCACAACAAAGTAAAGAACAACAAAAGCACAAATAATAACAAAAACTAGCAACATTAACAACAGCAGCAGAAACAGCAACAACCACAATAACATCAATAACAAAACCAATAGCAGGAACAGCAATATCACTAACAATAGCAAAAGCAATAACTACAGCAACGACACAAACAGCAGTAACAGCAATGACAGGCAGAAGAATAACACCAACAACAAACACAAGAATACACGTAGTAGAATCGTGTTCAGCAGATACTCTCAATCTATGCTCATTGCTAACTGTAGCTTCTCTGACTATGTTTACAATAATGACAGTTTCAGGAACCGTGTGTATTTTGCCTCAAGAAATAATAACATATTAATAGATAAGGAATTGAAAACGACGTTTAAGTAAAACAAGAAATAAACCAGCGGAGTTATAGTAGAATTTCAAGGTTAAATTTATAGAAATAAAGTTCTAAAGTCGAAAGGCTTGATTTCATTGAACCGAATTTTACTCGATCTTTCTTGGCCTCTCTCCACAGAACAACAGTCCGCTTGCCGAGAGCATCGCAAAAAGCACGAAATCTGTAGCTCCAGTGATGACCTGCAGGAGTCTCCGGAAAATAAAAAACTGCATTTTTTTCTTTCTCGGAACGACGGAGTCCGGTTAACGAACCCATGGCTTCGGAGCGCGAGTGAACGGTTTAACTACCGCGTCACTGAAATCCTTAGGTATGTAGTCAACTGATGAAAATACTGCGATATTTACTTAGCCATAAAACACTTAAGTCTTGTTCCATAACAACGAACTTTGCACTATACAAAGTAAGGTATTTAAACAAGATATAACGTTGCCAGCTGGAAACTTTAAACCAACACTTACAACACAAGAAAACGCTATAATAAATAACACTTTACCGCAATAAAGAAACAATCTGGGGATGATAAAAGCAATAAAGTGCCATTGACGAGACCATACAACGGCAAAGTGTAGGCTGCAATAAAGTGTAATTTTAACTCACTGAACGAAGCAGACAGGTTTATATTTAATAATGTACATAACATTATTATATGATTACATGCTTAAGTCCAGTGATTCTTCTTCCCTCTCGCTTCTTTTACTTTTTACTTTTCTCCTTCGTCTTCTCCCTCTCCCCCCTCTTTGCCGATATCTGTTTCTCCTACTTTTCCTCTTCTTTCTCCTTCTCCAAGTCTTCCTCTTCTTTATCTTCTGTTACTTCTTCTTTTTAGCTCACTTCAATTAACTGTCTACATCTGCAATGTTTTCTCATGTATAAACCTCACTGTCTCATTTAGGGCAAAACAGATCTTCCACTGTTATTTCTCTATGCCAGAAGGTTTGCCTAGATATGTTATATTCGGGACAGTCTTGAAGTATGTGCTTGCTGTCTGCCGAGCCAATCCACACGTGCACATGGCTGATTCGCCAGTCTTACTTTATGTATAAATGTGGCTGCGTAATGCAATGCGTTCGGTCCTGAGTCGCCGCAAAATAATATGTTCTGGTCTGTCCATAATAATAATGTGCTCTAGTCTTTCCATAATAATAATGTGTTCTGGTCTGTAAATAATAATGATTTCTGGTCTGTGCATAATAAAAATGTGTTCTGGTCTGTCCATCATAAGGTAATCGACTTGTGCTGGTGTTGGTGGCTTTCTGGGTAATTTGATTCTTCTTTTATTTTGAGTGGTATGTGACAGGAACATCAAGTTGCTCTCAAGTTGCTCCTCCCATAGCTAGTTGACCAATTTTCTGCTTTCTGGGCACTTTACAGGGCGATTATATCAGCTGTATAAATCTCCACAGAAATACCGGACCATAAACAACAGCCTCATCAAACTGCTTAAATTACATAGTTTCTGAAAACGGAGCATAGGAAGGTTATAGCAGTTGACCCGAATTTGTGCCAAACAAAATGTAGGTTTGGACTAAACAAATATGGATAGCGGAAAATGGGAAGCTGGAGTGTGTCACAGTAATGACTTAAAAGTTGTTAACAAGGTAGCAGACATGTTGTATTATATTTCAGGGACAGATTACGGCGATATATACGCCACTGGCAGATACACGGATTCTCTAAAGACAACCAATCATCCCATGGCAATTAATCAGTTAAAGATGTGTTTGTAACAAGTACACAGGCTCATCTTTACAATACCATTTTTGTTAGCAGTTGTGGCTTTGTGAATAGTGATTTTGCGTGTCAGCATTTTGGCCACTGCTCAACCAGATGTGAGCATATTCTTTCATACGACGGCTTAAGTAGATGGTTTTATCCGAAGGTTTAGGTAGATTTTTTTTTTATCCGAAGGTTTAGACAGATTCTTTCATACGACAGTTTAGGGAGATTATTTTAATCGACGGTTAAGGTAGATTCTTTTATAAAAAGGTTTAGATATATTGGTGTATCTGACGGTTTAGGTGGATTGATTTATGAAGAGGTTTAGGTAGATGTTTTTTATAAAAAGGTTCAGATAGATTGTTTTATTTGACGGTTTATGTATATTCTTTTGTACGAAAGTTTGGATATATTCTTTCATACGACAGTTTAGGTAGATTGTATTATCCGAAGGTTTAGGTGCATTTTTTCATAACACAGATTGTCCATATCATCTCATCTCATCATCTCATCTTGTGTCTCTTGTAACTTGGGATGTCGGATTGAAGCATAACCAGCGGGAGAGTGCCCGTTTATGGGTTTCATGTAACAAGATTTCCACGGACTCTGCTTTTCCCTCTGTCCATCGTTTACGTGGCCAGACTCTTTTTCTGCTTCCATTTGATCTGTACATCATTGCTCGTTGTGGTATAATGTTTGTTGGTAACCTAGTTACATGGCCAAACCTTTTAATTGGCTGTTTTCTGATAAAATGTAAGGCTACAGTAATTCCCACTTTAGCCCTAATTTCTTCATTGTTTATTTTCTTTCTACTTGATACATTGATTATTTTTCTCAGGAATTTAATTTCTATTGTTGTGATTTTTCTTTTCTCTTTACATTGTCCAGTTTTTGGCATTGGTAGCATAAAGTTGGTAGGAAGACTCTGTTGCAGAGTGCTTTCTTAGTAACTATTGATACGTGTTTGTTCTTTAGTGTTGGTATATTTTGTCTAATGAGTTGGT
>OY992893.1:79005615-79258115 GCA_963921405.1 Cepaea hortensis
GAAGTTAATCTGAACTGAGAAAGTGTTCGAATAATTTGCGATTATATGAATAGGGATTGGTGATGTCTTTGATTTCTTGTGGAAGATTGTTCCACGGCTGAGCTGCAGAGTACGTTAAGCTTTTTTTGTATAAGTCAATCCTAGGCTTCGGAATGTGTAATATATTTAAACGTTTACTGTGTCTAGCATTATATTTAAACAATGGCCAAAGGTAATTTGGGGCATTCCGATGTAGGATTTTGTGAATTAGTTTAGCCTTATTGAAAAGCAGGCGTTTGCGGAGTGGTAGTAACTGAAGGCGTTTATGCAGGCTAGGATTGTCAGATAAATGTTTGCTATAAATTAGACTCATGGCCCGTTTCTCGAGTGTGTAAAGTCGCTTGGTGTTTGAATTAGAACAACCGTCCCAGATTGTAGAGCAGTAGTCAAAATGTGTCTGTATATGAGAAGTATAGAATATTTTCCTTGTGTCCTCATCAAGGAAGTTTTTAATTTTGGCGAGTTGGTAGACTTTTTTCGCTGTTTGTTTAATGAGCGCTTGAACGTGGGAGAGAGAGCAAGGGAGAGGAAGAGAAGTAAATACCTAGATGGCTTTGCCACGTGGTATAGTCGAGACAAAAACACTGAGCTGATCCACGACTCTGGTGATCGCATGAGATTGTGAAACATGACCGCCCACTCTTGTCGGCATGACACATAATGATGATGATAGTTTCTGGAAGACGATGAAGAGGCAAACTAATACAACAGTGGACAGGACGTTAAAGTCTCCGTGGGCATGAACATGCCTAAAAAGGTGTCTGAAAGCGAGAGGCTCGGTATCATTGCGCCGTGTTTGATCCCATATGGCTAGGTCCTTTTCTGCAGAGCAGGCTGCCGACAGCGGCATATAAAGTAAACGTGGTTCTGACACATTCACATTTGATTTCTGTGTAATGAATATATCTACTGAGATCTGCGGATCACCGATATCTGTGTAGAGACATGAACACCAACGCCAGCTGACAGGGCACATAATGATGATGATGATATATCTCCACGCTCGTACAATGACAAGCGAAAAAAGACTAATATGGAAACATACATTTATCAACGAAACTTTATATTTTCCGTGGCAACATATGGGTGCAAACATGGATATTTAACTGTCCAAATAAAAACTGTCCTCTACTTATCTTTTGGTGTAGGGCACATTTGAGCCTGAAAAATTAAGACCAAGTGATTCGTTCAGTCGCCGCGAACTGTGCAGGTTAAGGGTCCAACTCAATCCCCCGGCAGAAACAAATCCACAGCTTACCGAGGATTCCAACGTGGATCTCTGGAAGAAGAAGCTAGCATTCTTGTCACTCGGCCACTCGCGCCTCCTTTAACAAATCAACTAAACAGCGCATGTCCAACGTTGATTAAGGTTATTACAGGAAAAAAAAAAACAATGCATGGAAACAAGAACAAACAGAATTTCCCAAATGGAGCTCAATTTTGAAGACGATTGGTTATTAAGACAATCAAACAAGTGGTAATATGACATAATTCGTACACGTTAAAAAACATGTAAGTCCAGAATAGAAAATTACTGAGAGAAGTTTGCAAGGGAGGGGGATAAGACAAAAACGAAAACGCGGAAGGATTCAAGATAGTATAATTAATTGACACATTGCAGCAACAACAGCGGCTTGTGAGGCATATGTTAGTTAGTTGCACATCCTTTACAGGACGTCACAATCAACCACAGCATATTTTAGCTGTTGGTGATTTCTTGGCAAGTTTAAGTTCATTAGTTTTCCCTTTGATTTCTGAACGACCGGCACTCATGCCATTGTATGAAAATACCAACGCAAGGTGGTCAGCTTCCAAAACGTTCGCCGCTATGTTTCGAACGCGGTATGCGGGATAATAAATTGCATTCGTAAACCCTTCTCTATTTATTGGGTTTATGCGAGAGAGTGAAATGTGGAAAGATTGCTATGGGAAGGGAACCAACCAAGGAACCATCCATGTAAGTAAGCAACCAGCCAAGAAACCATTCATGGAAACAACCAACCAACTAACCAATTAAGCAATCAACTGGCCAACTAACGAACGGATCATACAGTCAACAAACCTAACAACAATACAACCAAACACCCAGATCAACCATCCAGCCAACAAATCGAAACAAGCAAATACACTTTAAAAAACAAACAAACAAACACACAAAGAAACAATGACAATTAAATACACCAACCAACAAAACCATCAATCAGTATACTAACCAAGAAACCACTCCACCAGCTGATCAACCAATTAACAAATTAACCAACGAACGTACTAGTCAATCATGCAGCCAACCAATCAAGGAAAAATCAACCCACAACCCAAGAAATCAAATAACCCACGAAGTAATCAAACAACCTGCCAACAAAACAACCAAAGAACCAATCAACCATCCAGCCAACAAATCGAAACAAACAAACAAATAAACAAAAATAAATACACCAACCAACAAATCCATTAAACTAACCAAACAACCACACCACCAACGAAGATACTAACCATCCAAATAACTAATCTATAATACAGCCATCCAAACAGCAAATCAACCAACAAAGCAACCAATCAAACAAGCTACGAACCATCGATCAACCCATCAACCAAAAAGCCAATTAATCAATCAATAGGCCTAAACAGATTCATACTCCATGTAACCAAACGGCATCAGTCTCAAGCTGACCCCCTTTATCTTCAAAGAGAACATTTATTCTTTCACGAAGATTGATGCCGATCTCAGAGCCGCACAGGTAAGAAAATAGCCACACCGGGACTAAGTATTGAACTCAGCCCCTCAATGTCTACAAACTACTGCGCTAACTAATATACTAGCACTGTCCCCGTCACACATAAACATGTCAAAATTTATGAACCCATCATTGTGTACAATGAAACCGAACGCATTTACCTATTATCTGCTATAACCACAAAAGGTTAAAGACAGTTTTTCAGCAAAATCAATACATCTGCTCTTTTTAACAGTACCGCTAAGTGCTTTCTTCTGGACAGGGCATTTCATAGACCAAGATTTCACATCCTTGCAGCGAGCTATAATGTAAGACAGTAAATTATTTTGAAAAACAGCGAAAGATTAAACTAATGGCATGTGGATCATAAGCAATGGCTGGAACTGATGAGTTGGGATTGACAACAAAAGCAAGGAACTAATAGGCTGATAGTTTCGCGATGAAATAATACGATCGCAGTTCATGAATAGCGAAAATAACTAATTAAATAATATAACGCAAGTGTCGTGGACAGAATAAATGAGAAATTAGATGGCAGTTCATTAGCAATGGACGGAAATAATGATAATATAAACTATAAATATATATCAGGGAAAAAAACCATGATTTAGTAGTTTGTGTGGAGTTGATGAAACGAAAGGAATAATAATTTATACACACTGTAATAATGTAATTTGCTCGTACATAATAAAGAAAAGAATAACAATAAATTAATGAGATCGTGTTTGATGCACGCTAAATAATTAATGATGTTTTAGTTAATTACCGAATAATAATAATATCAGATGGTAATTCGTGAACATTAAAGAAATACGATCGGTAGTTCATCAGACAATAATGTTACAATAAGATAAGAGTTTATGAACATTTAGGAACAAATAAACCACACACATCAAATTACCAAACAGCCTACATCCAACCAAACAACCAACCAGCTAACTAAGCAGCCAACGAAGCAATCAGTCTAAACGCTTCACACTTAATGTGACCAAAAACGGCATCCGTCTCATACGGACGCCTTTTCATTGAAAGAGAAATCACTGCTTTTATTTCGGAAAGTTTGTCTGACCCAGAGCCGTACGGATCAGACAAGTAACTCCACGACGACTGGGAATTGAACGCAGTCCCTCAATGTCTGCAAGCTACGACGCTAAATAATGCACTAGCACCATGCTCATAACACACAAACAGGTCAACATTTATGAATCCATCATTGTGTACAATGAAACCGAACGCAACTACCGATTATCTGCAATCACCACAACATGTTAAAGACAGTCTCTCAACAAAATCAATAAATCTGCTATCTTTAACAGTACTGCTGAGTGCCTTGTTCTGGACAGGGCATTTCATAGACCAAGATTTTACATCCTTTCAGTGAGCTATAATTTAAGACAGTAAATTATTTTGAAAAACAGCGAAAGATGAAACTAATGGCATCTGGATCATAAGCAATGGCTGGAACTAATGAGTTGGGGGTTGAAAATTAATGACGAAAAAACTAATGAGCTGACTGTTTATGGGCTTCGCGATGAAATAATGTCACGGTAGTTCATGACAGCGTAAATAACTAATTGCGAAATAAGTTAAGTGCCATGGACATAATAAATGATATGGTAGTTCATTAGCAATGGACTGCACTAACGATAATGTAGATGCCAAACAATATAGGAAATACACAACCAAAAATGTAATCATTCGAGTGGAAAAGATGGAACCAACGTATTGATAATTAAGAAGTATTATAATAAAGTAATGTGAACTTATATCATGGATAAGGTACAACACTAAAATTCATGCACACTAAATAACTTATGATACACAGAACATAAAAGAGAATTACGAATGTCATATGGGGATTCGTGAACATTAAAGAAGTAGTAATCGGTAGTTCATCAGACAATAATAATCAGTCAGATGTTAGTTCATGAACGTTGCAGAACACTCAACAAAACTAACAAATAAACAAAACAACGAAGCAACCGACCAAGCAACCTACCAACGAACCCATCAACCTACCTAACAACCAGACTACCATCTAACCTACAAACTAATCAAATCAGCAACCAGCCAACTAATCAACCAGCCAACTAACCAACCAGCCAACTAACCAACTTGCCAACTAACCAACCAAAGGATCAACTAGTCTGTAACGGTTCCTACTTTCCGAATAGAAGAAGAAGAAGAAGTAGAAGAAGACGAAATAGGAGGAGGAGGAGAGGGAGAAGTCGATGAGAAGACAAGAAGAAGAAGAAGAAGAAGAAGAAGAAGGTGGAGGTGGAGGAGTTGAGGAGGAGGAGTTGAGGAGGAAGAGTTGAGGAAGGGGAGTTGAGGAGGAGGACTTGAGGATGAGGACTTGAGGAGGAGGAGGAGTTGAGGAGGAGGAGGAGGAGAAGAAGAATGAGGTGAAGGAGAAGGAGAAGGAGGAGGAGAAGGAGAAGGAAGAGGTGGAGGAGGGGAGGAGGTGAAGACGAAGAAGAAGAAGAAGAAGAAGAAGAAGAAGAAGAAGAAGAAGAAGAAGAAGAAGAAGAAGAAGAAGAAGAAGAAGAAGAAGAAGAAGAAGAAGAAGAAGAAGAAGAAGACGTTTAGCCTACTAGCATTCAAGTACAACAGACAAATCAGTCAGACACCATAAGTTTTATGCATAGTACAAGGGTTCCCAGAGGAGGGAGATCGATAGAGAAAACACACTGTGCTGTCAGATATTCAGGAACTGACGCATATCAGATATTACAGCTACTTTGGTAGCCTACAGTCGACATGGACATAAAATCAATAACAGTACACTAACTATTCATAAAACTCGTGTTCAGGTGATATAATTGGTTATTAAAGCAGTTATGGTTGGAGATCGTGTCGCTGGCCCTCCGTGCAAATACATGTGTTTCTCTAGAGAGGCGCCGACATGGGTAGGTGGCAGGTTCGAATCTCAGTGTGGCCACTCTATAGCTTCAGTTATTATGACTAGTGTGTGTTCTGATTTCTACTACTTTCCTAAATTGATACAAGTTCCGTTCTTCCTCTTCTTCGTTCACCTTCTGATGTCACTATGAATACATGCAAAGAAAGCAGCAGTCAACATTGCTTGTTTGAATCCCCATAGAGTTTGTTCTTAATTGGAGAGGGTGCAGGCCAGAATGTTTTTATTTCTGTTCTGTATATGTTGGGCACTTATGCAACAAATGGTTCTCATATCATCTCATCTCATCAAGTTTCTCTTGTACCTTGCGGTGTCGAGGTGAAGTATAAACAGCGGGAGAGTGCCCGCTTATTGGGTTCATATATCGATATACCCATGGACTCTGTTATCCCCTGCGTCGTCTTCCTCTGCTTCCCTCTGGTATGTACATCATTGTTTGTTTGTATACTGTTAGTTGGTAACCTACTTGCATGGCCATACTATTTGAATTGATGCCTTCTAATAAAATCTAGTGCAGCTATAACCCCCACTTTAGTCCTGATTTCTTCATCTCTGATCTTATCTCTTCTTGATACATTGAGTATTCTTCTAAGGAATCTCATTTCTGTTGTTGTGATATTTCTGTTCTCTTTCTCTGTCATTGTCCAGGTTAGGCATTGGTAACTTAGAGTTGGTAGGAAGATTGTGTTGTAAAGTGCTTTCTTAGTAGTTATTATACATGTTTGTTCTTTAGTATTGGTGCCATTTGTCCAATGAGTTGGTTTGCCTTACTGCATCTATTTTCAATCTCGTCTTCTGATCTGCCATTTGATGATATTATACTTCCTAATACTTGAAACCTTTTACATGTTTCATGGGATGTTCGTTTAGGTGGATCGTTGCTGCTTTTTCTTCTTTAGTTACAGTCATCATTTATGTTTTACTTGTGCTAATTTTCATGTTATGTTTCCTACACATTTCGTTTAGACTATTCATGTGGTCTTGTAATTCAGCTTCTGATTTTGCTATTAGTGCTTGGTCGTCCGCAAACAGGAGTTCTCTAATGGTTAGATTTGCAGATGGTTCTTCTTCTGTGTTCTTGTCATGCGGTGTTCTTGTGGTCTCTTCTTAGTTTTTCTACGAGCAGTATGAAGATCCCCTGCGGCTTGCTAGGCCAGTCGCAAGTTTAGGACAAAGATCTGACCACAGGGAGTCAATCCCCTATGGCGAGCCATAGCCCCGTTACACCATGACCTCGTGGAGGTGTGGTTGACTTGTGTACGCTGCGGGTCATCGGCAGGCTACGAATTTTCACTTTTAAACCTTCCTGGGAGAGGCTAGCCGATCCTAACCCTGCTGGCTGTAGGGCCAGGCGCAGTCCACACCTTGTAGATGGTTAGCTGTAATGTTACCTGTTCCACGGTTATATTTATCAGGATCTCTCTTGTTTAGTTTATTAAACATTTAATATTTCAGTCTGTTATTGCTTGTCCGTAGTCTGAAGATCGTAACTTTTCTTACAATTTATTTAGTACTATTTATCATCTTTCTGGTGACCTAGATGCTCTGATTTCGACGTGGTTCTATATTTTTTCCTTCTTTTTTTTCCGCATATCCTTTACATGATATCGCTGTCAACACCAGCATTTTACCGCTGTCGTTGATTTCTTGGCAACATTGCGCTCAGTAGTTTGTCATTGCTTTCTGAGCGGCCGGCTCACTTATCCCGTAAGTTACCAACGCGGCGAGAACCGCTTCCAATTCTCGCGCGCTGCGTGCATAAGCTGGATTACGGATAAAGTCGTTTAACCCCAAGGCCAGTGAGACCGGCGGTTCTATAATTGATCTTTACAAATTTCTTGTCCTCATAAAACGCTTAGTGCCAAATATGATCTTTGCAAACAGCACACGAGAGTTAGAAATAGCAGCGTAAAACGAGATGATTGACAAAAGCAGCCATTATGTTATCTACTCGTAGGTTATCACTCTTGGGTACTGGCCACTGTGTTACCGCTGCGTCCACTGTTCGGTACCAGCTACTATGTTACCGCGGCGTCCATTGTTCGTGTGCTAGCCTCTATATTATCACGGCTTACGTGGTTCGTGTGCTAGCCTCTATGGTACCATCGCGTCCATTGTTCGTGTCCTAGCCTCCCTAGCCTCTATATTATCGCCGCTCCCATTGTTCGTGTGCTTATCACCTCGTTACAACAGTTCCCATTGTTCGTGTGCTTATCACCTCGTTACAGCAGTTCCCATTGTTCGTGTGCTTATCACCTCGTTACAACAGTTCCCATTGTTCGTGTGCTTATCACCTCGTTACAGCAGTTCCCATTGTTCGTGTGCTTATCACCTCGTTACAGCAGTTCCCATTGTTCGTGTGCTTATCACCTCGTTACAGCAGTTCCCATTGTTCGTGTGCTTATCACCTCGTTACAACAGTTCC
This sequence comes from Cepaea hortensis, assembly GCA_963921405.1. NCBI lineage: Eukaryota > Metazoa > Mollusca > Gastropoda > Stylommatophora > Helicidae > Cepaea > Cepaea hortensis. Next base: position 79,013,735 of record OY992893.1, read on the forward strand.
CATTGTTCGTGTGCTTATCACCTCGTTACAACAGTTCCCATTGTTCGCGTGCTTATCACCTCGTTACAACAGTTCCCATTGTTCGTGTGCTAGTCACCGCGTTACAACAGTTCTCATTGTTCGTGTGCTTATCATCACCTCGTTACAACAGTTCCCATTGTTCGTGTGCTTATCACCTCGTTACAACAGTTCCCATTGTTGATGTGCTAGTCACCGCGTTACAACAGTTCCCATTGTTAGTGTGCTAGTCACCGCGTTACAACAGTTCCCATTGTTAGTGTGCTAGTCACCGCGTTACAACAGTTCCCATTGTTAGTGTGCTAGTCACCGCGTTACAACAGTTCCCATTGTTGATGTGCTAGTCACCGCGTTACAACAGTTCCCATTGTTAGTGTGCTAGTCACCGCGTTACAACAGTTCCCATGGTTAGTGTGCTAGTCACCGCGTTACAACAGTTCTCATTGTTAGTGTGCTAGTCACCGCGTTACAACAGTTCTCATTGTTCGTGTGCTAGTCACCGCGTTACCACAGTTCTCATTGTTCGTGTGCTAGTCACCGCGTTACATCAGTTCTCATTGTTCGTGTGCTAGTAACCTCGTTACCACAGTTCTCATTGTTCGTGTGCTAGTGACCTCGTTACAGCAGTTCCCATTGTTCGTGTGCTAGTCACCTCGTTACCACAGTTCTCATTGTTCGTGTGCTAGTGACCTCGTTACAGCAGTTCCCATTGTTCGTGTGCTAGTCACCTCGTTACCACAGTTCTCATTGTTCGTGTGCTAGTCACCGCGTTACCACAGTTCTCATTGTTCGTGTGCTAGTCACCGCGTTACCACAGTTCTCATTGTTCGTGTGCTAGTCACCTCGTTACCACAGTTCTCATTGTTCGTGTGCTAGTGACCTCGTTACAGCAGTTCCCATTGTTCGTGTGCTAGTCACCGCGTTACTCCAGTTCCCATTGTTCGTGTGCTAGTCACCTCATTACAGCAGTTCCCATTGTTCGTGTGCTAGTCACCACATTACCACAGTTCTCATTGTTCGTGTGCTAGTGACCTCGTTACAGCAGTTCCCATTGTTCGTGTGCTAGTCACCGCGTAACAACAGTTCCCATTGTTCGTGTGCTAGTCACCTCGTTACCACAGTTCTCATTGTTCGTGTGCTAGTCACCGCGTTACAACAGTTCCCAATGTTCGTGTGCTAGTCACCGCGTTACAACAGTTCCCATTGTTAGTGTGCTAGTCAACGCGTTACAACAGTTCCCATTGTTGATGTGCTAGTCACCGCGTTACAACAGTTCTCATTGTTCGTGTGCTAGTCACCTCGTTACAACAGTTCCCATTGTTAGTGTGCTAGTCACCGCGTTACAACAGTTCAATTGTTCGTGTGCTAGTCACCGCGTTACAACAGTTCTCATTGTTCGTGTGCTAGTCATCTCGTTACCACAGTTCTCATTGTTCGTGTGCTAGTGACCTCGTTACAGCAGTTCCCATTGTTCGTGTGCTAGTCACCTCGTTACCACAGTTCTCATTGTTCGTGTGCTAGTGACCTCGTTACAGCAGTTCCCATTGTTCGTGTGCTAGTCACCTCGTTACCACAGTTCTCATTGTTCGTGTGCTAGTCACCGCGTTACCACAGTTCTCATTGTTCGTGTGCTAGTCACCGCGTTACCACAGTTCTCATTGTTCGTGTGCTAGTCACCTCGTTACCACAGTTCTCATTGTTCGTGTGCTAGTGACCTCGTTACAGCAGTTCCCATTGTTCGTGTGCTAGTCACCGCGTTACTGCAGTTCCCATTGTTCGTGTGCTAGTCACCTCGTTACAGCAGTTCCCATTGTTCGTGTGTGTGTATGTCCGGAGTGCAACGAAGATACCCCAACTGATAACTAACTAACTAACTAACTAACCATTGTTCGTGTGCTAGTCACCGCGTTACCACAGTTCTCATTGTTCGTGTGCTAGTGACCTCGTTACAGCAGTTCCCATTGTTCGTGTGCTAGTCACCTCGTTACAGCAGTTCCCATTGTTCGTGTGCTAGTCACCGCGTTACAACAGTTCCCATTGTTCGTGTGCTAGTCACCGCGTTACAACAGTTCCCATTGTTCGTGTGCTAGTCACCGCGTTACAACAGTTCCCATTGTTGATGTGCTAGTCACCGCGTTACAACAGTTCCCATTGTTAGTGTGCTAGTCACCGCGTTACCACAGTTCCCATTGTTCGTGTGCTAGTCACCGCGTTACAACACAGTTCCCATTGTTCGTGTGCTAGTAACCGCGTTACAACAGTTCCCATTGTTAGTGTGCTAGTCACCGCGTTACAACAGTTCCCATTGTTCGTGTGCTAGTCACCGCGTTACAACAGTTCCCATTGTTCGTGTGCTAGTCACCTCGTTACAGCAGTTCCCAATGTTCGTGTGCTAGTTTCTATTTTATCACGGCTCATTTTATTAATGTGCTAGCCTCTATGTTACCCCGGCGTCCATTGTTCGTGTGCTAAACTCTATATTATCACGGCTCAGATGGTTCGTGTGCTAGCCTCTATGGTACCATCGCGTCCATTGTTCGTGTCCTAGCCTCTATATTATCGCCGCTCCAATTGTTGATGTGCTAGTTACCGCGCCACAGCAGCTCCCATTGTTCGTGTGCTAGCCACAATGCTATCTCAACTCCCATTGTTCGTGTGCTAGCCACTATGCTATCTCAACTCCCATTGTTCGTGTGCTAGCCACTATGCTATCACAGCTCCCATTGTTCGTGTGCTAGCCTCTATGTTATCTAACCTCCCATTGTTCGTGTGCTAGCCACTATATTATCACAGCTCTCATTGTTCGTGTGCTAGCCACTATGTTATCACAGCTCCCATTGTTCGTGTGCTAGCCACTATGTTATCTAACCTCCCATTGTTCGTGTGCTAGCCACTATGTTATCACAGCTCCCATTGTTCGTGTGCTAGCCACTATGTTATCTAACTTCCCATTGTTCGTGTGCTAGCCACTATGTTATCACAGCTCCCATTGTTCGTGTGCTAGCCACTATGTTATCTAACCTCCCATTGTTCGTGTGCTAGCCACTATGTTATCACAGCTCCCATTGTTCGTGTGCTAGCCACTATGTTATCTAACCTCCCATTGTTCGTGTGCTAGCCACTATGTTATCACAGCTCCCATTGTTCGTGTGCTAGCCACTATGTTATCTAACCTCCCATTGTTCGTGTGCTAGCCACTATGTTATCACAGCTCCCATTGTTCGTGTGCTAGCCACTATGTTATCTAACCTCCCATTGTTCGTGTGCTAGCCACTATGTTATCACAGCTCCCATTGTTCGTGTGCTAACCACTATGTTATCACAGCTCCCATTGTTCGTGTGCTAGCCACTATGTTATCACAGTTCCCATTGTTCGTGTGCTAACCACTATGTTATCACAGCTCCCATTGTTCGTGTGCTTGTCACCGCGCTACAGCGGCTTCCATTGTTTGTGTGCTTGTCACCGCGCTACAGCGGCTCAAATTTGGTCGAGTTTGAACACAAGCAACAATAAGGAGCCATTGTCCTTGTCTTAGGCCCTATTGGATATACGGTGTCACCCCCTTGGTTTTTATAGATTCGACTCTTAATAGGTCATGTGACCAATCTCACCCCGACCTTCTTTACTCCCGAAAATTATCTCTGGTACCAATTCTAGGGAGGGTCTACCTGGAAGGCCATGTCAATTAAACAAAAACAACACATCCCCAGCATCCATGAGGATTTGAACACACGATCTGTATGGCAGGCAAGCGCTCTAGCCGCTGCGTCACCGTCGCATTCGTTATTCGTGTACGTTGGAAGTTTTAATTTGATCAGACTCATAAATAAAAGCATCATCTGTATAAGCCTACAATAAAAATGATCCTTTATAACTCCTAAAGCCAAAATCCCACTGCATGTATGACAAGCAACCATTACAGCTTATGGCACACATTATTTCAGTTGCTGGAGGAGATCCCCAGAGACTGCTATTTTTATACATATTTTCTATTTATATGTCGTTTTCAAATCGATAACATCTTGACGTGGTACTGAAACATTCGTTGTCCGTAACAGAATAATGTAACTTTGCCGAACGTCGCACCCATTACAGCCAGCCGGACAGACTCATTATTCTTAGGCTGCATTGATGAGTATCTTTAGATAATGTGATAGTTTCCCCATGTTTTCTTGTGCGGTTTTGGACAGCGTTTTCATCATTTTAAACAATCTTTTAAAGTACCAGGATAAGTGTAATACCCTCAACTGTTGCATTATCACTAACAGTAAAAAGACATCGCTAATATGTTCACTCATTTATTAACATGGGACATAAGCTTAGCAGAGATAGCGCAGTGACCAGTACGCTTGGCTATTGACCCGGTGTTCACGTGTTCGAACCCACTTGCGAGGATTGTTTGTTTCATTGACCGGAGGTCCCATGTCTATATAGTCTACACTAGCACCAGTAAAAGGCTGGCATCCTATAGTAAAAATAAGCAAAGTATAGGGACCTTTTACACTCCGTAAGGGCATATGATGCCAGATCCACATTTATATAGACCAAACGACACTCCAGGAGTTTAAGGAGTTAAATGACAAAATGATCGACTTCACTGCACTGAGTTTGATCCCATATGGCTCTGTATCTTTCTAAAAAATAAATATGTCGAAAGCGTTGTACAAAGCACGAACTCTGAAGCTCCAGCAACAACCCGTAGGAATCTCTGAGAAAACGGCACTTGCCAATCGAATGCTGGAGTCCTGAATCAAAGCCACAACCGTCGGAATGCGAGGCGGGCGGTGTAACCACTTAGCCACGGAGACTCCCAATGTGGTCAATATCACGGCGGCTGCCTTCACCTCCGAGGACATGTCCTGGAACCCATTTTAAGGACCTGTGCACCCAGGTCTGTTTCGCAAGTTCCTCTCGGCCCGAGTTCGAACCTGTGACCTCAGGACTGACAGGCAAGCATTTGGCTAGTACGCTACCAGTGCTCCAATGTTCGTGTGCCACGCTACCCGTGCACTAAAAATCGTGTGCTAGCCATTAGGCTCCATCCATCCATCATGTGCCATGCCGGTAAGCGTGGGCGGTCATGTTCCGCCATCTCACTCGATCACCATTAGCCATTAGGCTACCCGTGCTCTAAAGTTCGTGTGCTAGCCATTACGATACCCATGCCATAATGTCCGTGTGCTAACGATTACGCTACCCGTGCTCCAAAGTTCGTGTGCTACCAATTACGCTACCCATGCTCCAACGTTAGTGAGATATCCATTACGTTATGGCGGAAGCCAATGCCTACATCTTTGAAGGCATACTTGTGGAATGGACGCGGTCCTTCACAACCAACAATCACCATCCTCTCGCCGTGGATGAGTCCCAATAACTACTTTTTATTTCCTATACGGAGGTCAGCAAGCCCAAATGGATAAGAGTGCTCGTTCATTACAATGTGTACTTCTTGCCCTTGACTTGGGGACTACATTACAAGTACCTCTGATATCGGAGTGGGTTCGCCTTATGGCAAGGGACACTGGTAATAGTGAAAGCTAATCCTTATGCAAAATGCGGTCGAGGGCTGCTGGAAGTAGTGTGTAAGAACTACTTTCGATTTCAGAGCGAGCAAGCGGAAAAGTAAATAATAATAATAATAATAATAATAATAATAATAATAATAATAATAATAATACAACCCTAGTATAACAATCTCCTATTGGTAGTACAGTATGTCTCCCATAAGTAATAAGCACTGTTACATCAATAATATTAGTGAGTCCTATGTTTTTATAATGCATATAAGAGTGCTGGAGGTCCCAGGTTCAAGTACCGGTGATGACCGCGATTTTTTCTCGTGGATTTCTAGTAATAAAAATTCCCCTGCTCTCTGGGTAGTGAGATCGGACGCCCGTGTGTATTGTTGCCCACGTACAAACATCCCTTGGCAGTTGGAAGTCGAAAAACAGTAGCCTAACGGCGCTGCCGGGGCAAAATTTCGAGTTAAAAATCTACCCAAAGTATTTCAGGATCCTCACCGGTGCTACGGAGTTCGTGCACTGAGCTGAGTTTCTCCAGACTCAGGTTTGAGTTAGGAGGAGAACGGAGCACTTATGGGTTGCACCCGTGTGCCGTGTTGTTGATTCATCGACTAAACTAAACTAAACTAAACTAAACTATAATGCATATATTGTTATTGTTGTTGTTGTTCTCAGTTAGTCTAATAAGTGATGTATGGATGAAATAACGTATGAAAGAGAGAATTACAAAGGGCAGATTGTTAGAGGGGCCTGCGTGCCCAATTCTTAACACTCTGAAAATAAAGTGTGTTCGTTTATTTTTCAGTTCTTCTGCTGCTATGATGTGTGTTTTACATTAGGTAATGCGATGGTTTTCCCTGGGGTTCCACAGGAACATGGTTTTGGACTAAGTCATGATCCTGTAAACCACCAAGGTGAGTACCTTACTCTGCGACTTTCAGTTGTCCATTTCCTGGACTAAAAAGCGCCTAGGGAAGTACTAATTTGATTTCTTCGTTATGTAAATGTTTTTATTATTTCGTCATAACGTCTGATGGGAGGTGCCTTGAAGAGATTAGAACAAGCATCCATATGACCATACTGACCAATAACAAATATGTCAATTGAAACGAGAAAAAGAGTATTGAGGTGTTACATAGAACCTGTGCTATTGTATGGATGTGAAAAGTAGACAATGAGCAGACAAGCTGGAAAACATATAATGGCTGTTGAAATGTCGTTTCTGAGAAAAATGCAAAGAATACCATGGACAAACATAAAAATCAATGACTAAGTCATACAAGAAACAAATTAAAATCGTATAATGATCAAAGAAATTAGACGTAGACAGCCACAATTTTTTGGCAACGTTAACTTAACTGTCATTTACTACTAATATAGTACCAATATAGTAAGCGGCTGTTTGAATTGATGGCGAGACATCAGACTGGGTTGACATCGAGCAAGGAGTCCGTTAGGGCTGTGTGCTGTCACCTTATTTATTTAACCTGTACGTCGAAAATATGAGAAATGTCAGGGATGATATAATCAGGGAGCAATATCATGTAAATATCGGTGGTAATGAAATACCAGAGATTCGATATGCTGATGATACAATATTACTATCCACACCACAGAATGGTATAGAAAACCTAATAACCTCAACTAAAGAAATAGTGAAGATCACAAATTATATCTTAACATAGCAAAAACAAAGAAATGCATACAGATAAAACTACTATGGAGAAAGACATATATGATAATGAGGAGAGGTTGGAGGTGGTGGAATATGTTGAATATCTTGGATCATTTATTACCAACAACGGTGACACAATGAAAGAAATAAAACGGCGACTATCAACTGCTCTTCAAAGACCAAACCAACTGAATATATTATGGAGTGGGACAGATAGAACTAAAAAAATTAGATTTTTAAGAGCATGCATCTTTCCCATTGCAGCATACGCCTGTGAGACCTGGACACTTACTATGAAAGCTGAACGCAGCCTTTGAATATAAATATTATAACGAGTTCTAAGATTATCTTGCGTAAAGAAAAGAACAAATTCATCCATAATTCAAGAGCTGAATATTGAAGAGGGTTGGCAATTAAAGACGATAAAACAAAGAAAATTGAAATATTTTGGTCACTTGAAACGTCATGAGAGGTTGTAGAGAACAATAATGGAGGGGTATATGTTTGGGAAGAGAGGAAGAGGAAGGCCAAACAGAAGATGGATACAGTATGTGGCGGATGATCTCCAGATGGGTGTTTCGGACTCGGGACATCTTGCTTGTTATCGAGAAGTTTTCCGGAAGGTTGTTATGGGAGCTAGGTTCTGCAAAGTACATGCTACTGAATGAATGAATGAATGAATGAATGAATGAATGAATGAATGAATGAATAGTGCCTTGCAGTGTTTGGCAGGGGGGTATTGAGCCTGAGGAATTAAGGGCGCCTGGCTAGTGTAGTCGCCGCGAACTGTGCAGGGTAGAGTTTTCTTTTTGCCCCCGACAGAAAAAAAAAATTCATACCGTACCAAGGATTCGACCCCGGGTCTCCAGAGGGAGAATCCGGCATTCTAGTCACTCGACCAGCCGCTCCTCGGACACGTTGTGAGAAGAAATAAATTGGAGAACTTGATGACAATTATCGAGGGGAAGAGAACAAGGGGAAGACGGAGAGGTTAATACCTGGATGGCTTGACCACGTGGTATGGTCGAGACAAGAACACTGAGCTGATTCACGACTCTGGTGATTGAGTGAGATAGCGAATCATGACTAACCACGCTTATCGGTATGGAACATGATGCATTAATGAAGTATTTCCTTCTTGTTTCGTTGACAAAGATTTAGGTCGAACCATTCGCCTATATGTATGGTTTGCAGTTTTTCATCACCTGGATTGGACACGCGTCTTGGGAAGTACCAATTTCTTTTTATTCGTCATTTACATATCAAAACAATGTTTTCCCGTAGTGGATTTGGATGACAAAGATAAAAACCATAGATTGTACGATGTTTGCCTGGCATATTTCGCTGCATTTCGTCATTTACATATTGCAGAATTCACACAACGTAATATAACTACGGTAGATAAATCCTTCAAGATGAAATATACACATATTGGAACAGTAATTTCACTTGTCTACCACAGTAATTTTAAACTGACTATAATGTGTTTCTGTTTTCACAAATCTGGCTATCATGATTAATCTACTTAGGTCAGTTTTGTGCAAACAGAAAGACATGATAGTCAGTTTAAAATTACCGTGGTAGACAATTGATATTTCTGTGCGAAAATATTTATAATTCAGCTTGAAGGATTTATCTAGTTATTTTACTATATGTTATGTGAATTCTGTAGTATGTTCCTGAAGAGATGCAGCGAAATATGCCAGGCTATAAATCGTACAATCTATGGTTTGTATCATTAAGATTTCAATCGAACCGTTCGACTGAATTTATGGTTTTCAGTTTTCCATCCCCTGGATTGTACAAGCGCCTATGGAAGTACTAATTTGTTGTGTTCGTTAGTTAAATATTGTTATTATTTCGTTCTTGTTCCGTTGATAAAGAAACTGTCAGGTCTTAGTCAGATATGACTGAGCTATCTATGACAGTAGACGGTACTACCTGCTTTCTGTTAGCGAAGAATGTTGGGCGCCGCTCACCAAACCCGACATCCCACATTGTGCTAATGGTTTCAGGCGGAGGAGTGCAATTGGTAGGGTATATGCTATACCCTAGTGCGAGGAAATGCAACCTAAAGACTAAATGTCATGGCAGGGCAGATCAGGCCTTAAATCTTAGTCGGTAAGTGGTCTAGGATGGAAGCTCCGACAGACGGAGAGTTAGAGAATATTGCTTTGCTGATCCGACAGCTTCTGCAGCTTGTCTTGTTCCAGAAGTATTGGTGTGTTTTTACACCCGTCGGGTGCCATATTGTGTTGTGTGTGTATGTGTGTGTGTATGTGTGTGTATGTGTGTGTATGTGTGTGTATGTGTGTGTGTGTGTTGTGTGTTTTCGTGATCCCGTATCCACTCGGCAGCAGCAACTTACTATTATCGATATCTTTATTTCACTCAGCAAAGGGCAGCCCGTATATGCCCACTCAGCCACTGTATTGAGACTCCCACAGAAACATGCAACTCCAAAAGAACAATGGCTTAAGCTTAGAACAATGGGTTCTTAGATGAACACACTAACTACCGAGTCACACTTTCTAATGCTGGCCACATTTTACCCCCGCACATCCTTTACAGGACATCGCTGTCAACATCAGCATCTTTCAGCTGACTGTTGATTTCTTGGCAAGATTATGCTCAGTAGTTTGTCGTTGCTTTCTTAGCGACCGGCTCACATACCCCGTAAGTTACCAACGCGGCGAGAACCGCTACAGATTCTCGCTCAGGTTACGTTCCTCATGTGGATATACGATATTTCGGAGAAAGACGTTAACCCCTAGGCCAGGGAGATCGGCAATGCTAGCCACTACAGGACAGAAATAAGATAAATGTTTATAAATAAACCATCTTTAACAATCTACATTTTAAAATCGATTACACCCAGACGTCTTGCAGTCATTCCCCAAGATAAATAAGTCAAAAAACGTTCGCCTCAAGCATTTTGTAATTATCTGCAGGAAATACCCCAGCCTCTTAAAAACACGTTATGTTAATCCGTTAGTAGATATTACCATAGGCGGTGAACAGGGTTGATAAGGCAACAGAATTGACCTAATTGCAGGTTTTTATTTTATCCAATTAGACACGGCGTCCTGCGGAACTCGCCGCACAAAGCACATCCTTCGTAGTTCCATCGACGATCCCCGGGAGTCTCCTAGAAACTTGCACTCATGAGCCGAACGACGCGGCCGGGATTCTAACCCATAACATTTGGAGCATGATGTCTCAACGGAGACTCCCTGTCATAGGGGTATAAACGTTTACTTCATTCACATATAACCTCAAGCATTGCTGAGATGAGGTGTCCTCATCGGTACTCTACGCAAGCTGTGCAAAATATCACTCCGGCAGCCTATAATTTCGTTCGCCTGTCAACGGGACACCCTTGGGCAAGGTGGAGTACCCGTTTAGCCCCCCCCCCCCGCCCCTATCAGGTTTACGTGAAGCCATGTGTGCAGGTGGTGGATGAAGATTGGGAGCAGCCAACAGATAGTTGTAGGTAATGGTCTTCACCTTCACGACGGTAGGCAGAGGATCTCTTTTTTGAAGAGAGAATGGCTATGGTCACTGACCAGTATGATCACTGCTAGGAAGGAAAGCATGGCAAACTACCTTCTTTATAGATGCCAAGAAAATCATGTCGTGTGGAACAGGTCCTTCAAGAAACAAACGAAGATCGTAAACTGATTAGAGACATTAGACGTAGACAGTCAACATTTTTTGGGGCATGTTATGAGAAGAAATGGATTGGAGAACTTGGTGACAACTCGCAAGATCGAAGGGAACAGACCAAGAGGAAGACCTAGAAGCAAATACCTGGATGGCTTGGCCACATGGCATGGTCGAGAAAGAAACAAGTAGCTGATCCACGACTCTGGTGATCGAGTGAGATGGCAAAACATGACCGTCCACGCTTACCGGCATGACACATGATGGATGGATGGATGGTCAACAGCGTGGGTTCGATTCGTGTCGGGGCGGATTGGAATTTCGTGAAAACTGGCCTAGGTTTCTAGGTTAAAATGGGTATTTGGTAAGCAAATGCGGATGACGACTCTCATCACCCACCGAGTTTCCATTCGTGTTTGCAAATTGGGTGTAGTCAATTGTCTCTAAAACGCGTAAGAGTGTCCTTTGCTTTTACTTATTACGAACTAAAGGTCCGCACTGTTGAACAATATCTCTAACTTGAAAAAAGAGTTGAGAACATGTCTATAAGGCCACAGGCAAGCGTCCTAACCGCTACGCCAAGAGCCCTTATATGTGATTGTGTTCTTCCAGGTGAGAGCAGGTCGTAAGGGTTTGTTGGGGGTGGGGGTGGGGGGGGGAGGTTACTGATTGTTATGCTGATAGGTTGCACCTCGGAGATGTGTCAAACATTCTTTACCATAGTAGGTCCTGCATCTACAGTCAACATTGTCAGTTTATCAAAAGATTAAATGCCAGGATGAATATGAGAAACAAAATACAGCTACAAAGATGTAAAGTGTATTACTTTCTAAGCTAAAATAACTGGGGAACATTAAGAAAGACACATCTCTTTGACTTTAATAATGACACGTTAACGGTTAATACGTTCTATAGACAAAATCAATGATAATTATAATCATCATCATCTGTTTCGCCAAATTTCAAGTTTATCCACAGATCTCAGTCCTCAGACTATAGACGTTATGCTTTCACTGGATCAAATATTAAACTTAAAGAGAAAACAGAGCTCGCAACTCGGCTCAAGTAAGGTAATTGAAACTGCTAATCATATGCACATCGATACTTGTCCAATTCTTTGATACATCGTGTTGTCACCTGGAGATTGTTAAGTCCGAAGGGAAGACAGGTGTACCTAGCGCGGTCATCATATCTTCTGAGAGGCATTTTGATCCTCGGCGCGTTACTCAAACTGGGAACCTAGAAAGCTGTTAGGCCGCACTGCGGACATGTGCCTTAAATACTTGACCAGTGTAGATGGTGGTCTTGTAGCCTCTGCGACCCAGCGTTCCCATTTGGCAGAAGATGTAATGCCAGGATGAAAATGAACAATAAAATGCAACAAAGATATAAAGTGTAATTACTTCTTTAACGAAGGTATCTAGGGAATGTTCAGTAATGTATATCTTATGGACTGACTGTCATAACGTCCCTATATCCATCAAAACGATCGATATTAAGAATTACTTGGACTTAAATGTTAACTGCTCATTCAGAAAGCAATGGCAAGCAAATGAACGCAAAAGATTCCTAGGACAGTGGTTCTCAACCTTTCTTGGCCCATGCACCCCTTCACCATATATTCATAATGCCATTCACCCCCTTTCATATTTCCTTCCTATAAATTTCCCCGCCCCTACATAGTATATCTAAAAATGGAAGGTAAATTTAATAACACATACTAGAACAAGTTTAGACATCTACATAAAGCGTGATTTGCGGGCCTGCTTACGTTATAAATCGAACTTCAGAAAGGCGAGAAGTACAGAATTGTAAAGTATGGAGGGAAAAACAATATCAAGTAATGGATTCTTGTATTAACACTATTTTGAAATAATTTTAATTCCCCCTGGAAACCCTAAAATCTCCCCCCCCCCCCCCATTCCCGGGGAAATTCCCCATCGGTTGAGAACCACTGGCCTAGAAAATCAACCTAGGGTTGATCATAGAGTCATACACAGACCATGCAACATATTCTTATAAAGTGGGGGACAGAACATTTTCTATTTTCTGAGGCGTGTACTGTCAGCTCGTAATGATGATGTTGCTAATATATTTATTGATGAATATTGATACATGTCCTAGCCATTGCCATTGGCACCTTGCCGTCTTGACAGACGATAGTTTGTGCTTCAAAAAGGCATAATAACTTTTACCTATGGCGGTAGCGAATGTGATTGATAAGGCTAATTTGCGCTGTAAATGTCCGTTCACAGTGGGTGCATGTGAACAAGTGATTATTACCACCATCATGCACCATCTTACGCCTTACACGCTCGGTGTTTGACTTAATTGCAATAATTGTCTCCTGTGTCTTTATTCTATTTCTGATGTTTGCTTTCCATACAACACGTTCAGCGGCGACTTGCTCCCAATGTGCATTATCAATGCCTGTATCAATCATATTCCGCTTACACACATCTTTGTATCTTAGTAGAGGCCGACCCTGAGATCTCTTACCCATCTGTAATTCACCAAAAAAAGATGTCCTTTGGTATTTTACCATCATCCATCCTCCTAAGATGTCCTATCAATCTAAGTCTACGAAGACTGAGCATGGAATAAACTTATATGTCCTATTTTTATTAAATTTCGAGTCCTGCCAGCGGTTGTCTGGGCATGCCAGACCAAATGATTTCGCAGGCCTTATATGGTTGACGGGCCGGCACTCCCCGCCCTTACTTTAAGCAACCAGAAACATAACACAACCACAGTAATAAGTCAGGCCTAAATCCAAGCTGAGGCTCCCAATACCCATTCACGTAACGTCAAGTATTGATCAGTAAAAGTTACATCCACCTGAGTCCAGACATTAGTAAAGAGACTCCATCCACCAGTTATACTTCGTACAAATCACACAAGAAACATAATAGGCATCTTTAGAATCCACTAGTCGGCATCTCTGGCCAAGGGGTTGGTGAATGAAGAGTAAAGTAAAAGGCCCTTTATTACACGTCTATGGGACAGTTGTCTTATGGTACAAGACCCACATCTGTATAGGCCAACCGGCACTCGGTGGCTGATGTGTCAGTATCACATCGACAGCCTTTACGTCTCAAGGCTTTTCCTAGTACCAATTGTAGACAACGTTAACTAGGGAGACCAGGTCAGTTATAAAAATCCATCCGATGCGGGTTTGAACTCTAGCTACTACACTACTGCGGCTGCATGTTAGTAATTGCAGCTTCACAATCCCCCGACAAATCGGGTCAATGATTGCTGGGGTTGATTGTAGCGTCCTGTATAAGCACATGCAATTGACTTATTAGTATCCACTTAATTGTAAGTATCAGGAAGATAGAGATGGGTTTGGTCCGAAGACAGTGGTTTGGTGTCTCTGTGGAGAACTCGGCTGGAAAATATTAGCTTCATTTTCGTGCCAGAGCCTGCGGGTGTACAAGGAAATGAGCAGGCTGTCAGGCTTGCAGGTAAGGCTACTGTGGAAGGCGGACAAGCCATCGACCAGGCTGATACACTGAATGCTTTACGAAAAGTATGTCGTTTGCGAGAACCAAGTGATGACTGTGAATCTACATCCATGGTGAGACTGCGAGAGCAGCAAGTTAAAAGAGGTGTGACCAAACAATGACACAATGCAGAAAGCCGAAGAAGAGTATTACACCAACATGGAACTAGTGTCGTTAGACGCTACATGCTGCGGGATTTACTAATGAGGAGATCCGAGAACATATAGACTGAATGGTTCGATGTGCAATGAGGATGATTTGTTGACTCCAGAAATGAATGCCGTCATTCACGATCAATTATTTTGAAAAGTGTCTATTGCATCGTCATGAAATTTTTTTCTGCCGTCTTATATTTACCCCCACCCAAGGAATATGTCTAAGATAGGTCCAAAAGTAACTTAAATCATAGAAAGCGGCGACATTTCTTTGATGTTTCGGTGAAAAACTAGTGATTTCTCGATAACAAACTTGTTTTACAGTAATGCCCCGACAGTTCGGATGACGCCACAAGGCTCTACGCGAGGCTCTTATCATAAGGCCAATCCCATGTTCCATGAGAAAATTAACTATTCAGGGCTAATGTTTCTGTGTGAAGTTGTAATACATTTAATAACATGCACTTCATCTTTGTCCCGTAAATTATATACCGCATATAAACAAACTTTTAAACCTGCTGTACAATCTCCAGAACATAAATATTTTTGTTGGGTGGACATAATGATATGGTTATATGCTAAATCTCATCATTTTCCCTCAGCTGGTTACTGAGATATGGGGCAGATTATTTTATAATGGGGCAGACAAAAGTAAATAGACTAAAACTAAGTAACTTAATTGTAAAGAAACATTATAGAAGTGACATTCGTCCATCTATCTGGTTAAACCATAGTCGAACACAAAACGACGAAGAAGAAGAAGAAGAAGAAGAAGAAGAAGAAGAAGAAGAAGAAGAAGAAGAAGAAGAAGAAGAAGAAGAAGAAGAAGAAGAAGAAGAAGAAGAAGAAGAAGAAGAAAAACAACAACAACAACAATAATAACAACAACAACAACAACAACAAGAAAGACTGCATCAGCAAGAAAAACAATTACAACCCGTAGCGGCTGAATGAACTATTGCTCTGTAACCGTGTTTAGCAAAATAGTTCCAAAACTCTTACTTCTAATTCCCCTGGAACTGCCAACGATAAACGGTACGGCATTTTAAACTGACACTTGTTCACTAACTTGTATTGATTGCCGAGATGATGTCAGCAGACGTTTCTCAGTTGCTCTAAGAATGTGATTAACCAACTTTCCACAATTATAGCTTGTCAATATTGGTAGAACTCCCTGCTCTACAGACTGTCACGGATGTGGTGTTGGGGAGAGGGAGGGCACGGTTCTAGTTGCATATTTTGTACCATCTACATTCAAATGTGAGCCCTTGTAGCTTAGTGCCTAGATACTATACTACAGGGCCCGATGATCTTGTGTTCGATCCGAATCGGGATGAATTCGAATTTTGAAAATTAATATGGGCTTCCTGGTCACCAAGAATAAAAATCTTCTTCTTCAGCGTTCCGAGCCATTGAGGTTCTTTGCTGCAGATACAATCCGTCTCCATTCGTCTCTCTCGTTGACCTTCTCTTGCCAGTCGTTGATTCCAAGTACTTGTAGGTCTGTATATATATTATCTCTCCACCGTCTTCTTGGTCTACCCCGGGGTCTACGGTCATTTATTTCCTGAGTGTAAGCGAGATTTGTTTCCCTATTATCTTCCATTCTTTCTATATGCCCCAGCAAGAATAAAATGGACACCAGAAAATATCACGCTATGGCAGTGAGTTATGGAACATGAATGAACAAATTATGACGAGCTTGCAAGCAACGCAGATGTGGTCCCTGAGATTAATGTTGCGAATACAGTGCACGCCCAGCCTTACTATCAACGAGTGCTTGGAAGAGGCTAATGAATCTAGAACATTAAGTACAGGTATAAGAAATAGAGATATAACTATATTTGGTCATGTAATGGGAAAATACTCTTTGGAAAAAATATCGCGATGACGGGAAGGACCAGTGGGACAAGAGGCAGAGGCAGACAGAGACGGTGGCAAAGAGGAATATCATTAGCAAAGTTGAATGCCAAGGACCTTGATCTGTTGAGGAACTGGACATTTATGATGAGCTCTGTCAGGATGACATAGACGTCATACAGAATTACAATAACAACATTATGCAAAATCAGAAGAAGGTAAAATAACAATAACGATAGTGTATGTGCATATACGCCAACTATCCGGACAGTCAGAATTATGAAGCATATTTAAAAAAAAGTCGCTTAAAAGTCAACAGGGTCGACTTCATTGCACCGGGTTTTATCCCATATGGCTCGGTCTCTTTCTGCAAAGCGTCGCCCAAAGCAAGAACTCCGTAGCTCTAGCGACGTCCCACAGGAGTCTCCGAAAAATTTCACTCGTGAACCGAAGGACGCGTCCCCGAATATAACCCACAATCTTCGGAGCCCGAGTCAAAAGGCTTGACTACTTCCCAAGAGGCAGAGGCAGACTGAGATGGTGGCATACGACCACCATATTTTTTAACCCCGGGTGCACGGAAGAAGAGGTAGTCGGTCTTTCCGACCTCCGTAGCGAACTACGAATGTTGGCGTCGAAACGTCGACCGAAAGAGCTCAAGCTATTGTCAGGAAAACGTCCAAGCCATTACACCAAGGCGCCCTCTGCCGGAATATTTAGTTGCCACTATTATGAAGCATATATCTTGCTTTAGCATATGTCTATGGATCCTGCACACTCAGAAAGCAAACAAGAAAATCCCTAGAAATCTTAGAGACGGGGTTTTACATAAGAACGATGAACATTTCTTGGGCATCCAAAATGAATATTCTAGACATTTTGAAACAGGCTAAGACACAAAGATATAATATATTTTGATAACTTGAAACATTTGTGAGATGAGCGATAGAGGAAGACAGCGAGATAATGCTTGACATTCTTGTGTCAAGGCACTGAAAGGTATCGGTGTACTAAATGATACATGCTGTTAGAAATCGCAAGATATGGAGAAATATAATATTCCATGACAGTCGTCAAAGCATATGATAGAGATATGATATCTTGCGTGGGGTAACCAAAAAGCAAAATGTGAGTTGCTTGGGCAGATTCAGTTTAATGTCTGAATCTTTGACATCTGATAAATCGTGACTAGACTGACTGTTTAGTTAGAGGTTGATACAGGGTTGGATTTAAACGCACTGTGAGTGCGCAGTTGAAATACCACTACTTTTATCGTTTCTTTACTTACTCAGCCTCGGTAGAGATTTGTCTGCAACAGACGAGCAATATCTCCGGTGGGCCTATTCTCGCCGGTCGCGAGATCCGCACAGTGGAAGGATGGGAGATTTGCTCGCAATAGACGAGTAATATCTCCTGCGACATCTCCGGCGGGCCTATTCCCGGTGATTGCGGGACCTGCTAAAGACAGACGGGGAGTCTGACGATAGTGCACGCTTTACACAGATCCGGACACTTGTGATTGACAGATGTACGCGTCCTTATGGTCCAGGCGCGTACGAGGCCCTCATCTGTGGGACTTGGCTGAACGCCTCTAAGCCGGGTTCCTTGGGTTGCAGGGTCTGGCCATCACTCGCCATCTGCTCGTGGAGGCGAGGTCTCGGAGGTTTGACGCTTAGCCGCCAGCGTCTGCAGCCTACCTTGTGCCAGACGTTTTGGTTGCCCATTCCTCTGGAAAACACAAGGCTAGGCCGAGAGAGGGAACATGTCGTTTGGGCACCACATGTTTCTCTGAAGCTCTGCCCAGGCATTGTGATGGAATTTTGGCCACATTCCAACTCATATACTTTGGTCTGTCAAGACTGCAAGGTGCCACTCACAGAGTGCTTACAACTACAACCTCTGCAGTTTGGGATGAATGTAGATGAATGACTCGCATAAATCTGTAAACCAGGGTCCTAGATATTAGAATGGCGCTGTGTTTGTGCTTGTCTATTTCTTGTAGAATATGCAAACGAGGATTCCATAATGCGATCGTGAAATAAACGAATAGAAGATTAACGCTTTTGTTCATTGGGTTCTGGATACAAGACGCATTGCCAAGATTGTTGCAAGACAAATGGGAAACCATGCAACTAAAAATACCTCCATGAAATTGTTGAAACAGCAAGAAGATTTAACTCTTTCAACAATAGCCAAACGTGTAAACTAATTATGTACTGACATGTTTGATTACACATGCAAATATTTGAAACTCATTCAGCAAGAGAATTCTCAACCAACCATTCAAGGTTAATTAGGTTCTCACTTTATAATAACTTTGCTAGGTCACGAAAATAGATAATAACCTTGCTAGGTCACGACAATTCATAATAACTTTTCCAGGTCACAACAATACATAATAACTTGCTAGGTCACGACAATACATAATAACTTTGCTAGGTCACGTCAATTCGGCAGCGGGTGCCCTAGTGTAATGGTTTGGACGTTATTCTGACAATAGCTTGAGCTCTTTTGGTCGACGTCTCGACGCCAACATTCGTAGTTCGCTACGGAGGTCGGAAACACCGGCTACGTCTTCTTCCGTGCACCCGGGGTTAAAAAATATGCTGGTCGAATGACGTCACATACTCACATCCGGTTCCTGTGATTGGGCTTGTATATTTGTTTGTATTTGATGACATGGCGGCCGATATTCTTCACGACTTGTTGTATATATGTTTGTATTTGATGACATGGCGGTCGATATTCTTCACGACTTGTTGTATATATGTTTGTATTTGATGACATGGCGGCCGATATTCTTCACGACTTGTTGTATATATGTTTGTATTTGATGACATGGCGGCCGATATTCTTCACGACTTGTTGTATATATGTTTGTATTTGATGTCATGGCGGCCGATATTCTTCACGACTTGTTGTATATATGTTTGTATTTGATGACATGGCGGCCGATATTCTTCACGACTTGTTGTATATATGTTTGTATTTGATGACATGGCGGCCGATATTCTTCACGACTTGTTGTATATATGTTTGTATTTGATGACATGGCGGCCGATATTCTTCACGACTTGTTGTATATATGTTTGTATTTGATGACATGGCGGCCGATATTCTTCACGACTTGTTGTATATATGTTTGTATTTGATGACATGGCGGCCGATATTCTTCACGACTTGTTGTATATATGTTTGTATTTGATGACATGGCGGCCGATATTCTTCACGACTTGTTGTATATATGTTTGTATTTGATGACATGGCGGTCGATATTCTTCACGACTTGTTGTATATATGTTTGTATTTGATGACATGGCGGTCGATATTCTTCACGACTTGTTGTATATATGTTTGTATTTGATGACATGGCGGTCGATATTCTTCACGACTTCCCACTGCCGATGGCGCTTTAAAAAGCTGCACTAAAACACGGAAAAACAGTTGGTGTAGTGGTCAGTGCCCTAGCCTGTAGGGACAGTGATCGGGGTTCAATTATTGGCTAAGACTAGATTATGTTTGTTCCGACCAGTATTGCTCCTGGGTCCACCCAACCCAATCAAAATGGGTGCCGGGTTCTATTCTGGAAACTGTCTGGTTAGGAATGGAAAGGGGAAGAGCATTGGTCACCCCACTTCATATGTATTAATCTAGAATATGTGAAATTTAAACATTATACACCCCATTGGCAGTAACAGCTAGTATAATCCCCCTGACAACTATTCCAGAGCGAACCCCATGGAAAGATGCACACAGACTATCACTACAAATCCAGACAAAAGTGAGAGGAATATTTGACAAGGAAGAACAGAACAGTGTACAGCGCAGAACAGCCACTCTCAGCCTCCTTGATGAAGAATACCCACAGGATCTCTGGATCCAAATCTACACAGATGGGTCAGCACAAAATGCTTTCCGAAATGGAGGAGCGGGAGTGTACATAGAATACCCAAATAATACTAGGGACACGGCCAGAGTTCCAACAGGAAAGTAATGCCATAACTATGATGCTGAAATTGAGGCAATCGAGATAGCCACAGAGAAATTACTAAATACCAGCCATGGTACACAGCCTGTGGTGTTGTTGACAGGTGCAAAATCGGTGTTCGAGGCGCTCCTGTCTGGGAAATTGCCAGTACTAAGGACACTACTTTCTGAACTTAGCAGTCAGCATAAGGTCACCATGCAGTGGATGCCATCCCACTGTGGAGTACCCGGAAACGAAAGAGCTGATCAATTGTCTAAGGAAGGAGCAAAAGAGGAACAGCCTGATGTGCCCATTACATACCACCAAAAGAAAAGAATTATCAAATCAGTCACAAGGCCACCAAAACCTGCTCAAGACGACTACCACATTATGGACAGACCAGAACAAGTCATTATTCTGCGACTCAGAACAGGACACAACAGATTGCGCAACCACATGTATACAAAATTCAAGATTGGTGACTCAGCCATGTGCACATGTGGTTTGGCGTCGCAGACAGCAGAGCACATACTCAAAGACTGCCCAAACTACAACATATCCAGGCGAACATTCTGGCCTAGAAAGACAACAGTGGAAGATAAACTCTATGGACCGCTGAGTGAACTAAAAAAGACTGTTAGATTGATACAAAAGACAACATTGCAGTTATAGATGTATTTCAAGCGAACGAAAGAAGAAGAAGAAGAATCGTGTGCGTTTTACTAATACAGGCTACCAACTAACGTTTGCGCGTATCCGAGAATGCTAATCTGACTACACAAGAGATCATGATCAGGGCGGGGAGGAGAAGGGATTTGTGAAATCATTAGAAACCAATGGAGATCAGCATGGTCAAATGGATAAGAGCGCTTTGTCTTTAACCTCCGGTGTGCTGATGCCGAGGTAGCTGGTTTAATCTCTATACAGGTCAGCTATACTAAAATGTTGAATTCTCGTCCTTGACTTGGGGAAGTTAATTACAAGTACCTCAGAAGCCGGAGTGGGTTGGCCTCATGACGAGGGACACTGGTAAGCTAACCCGTAAGTAAAAATCAGTCCAGTGTACTAGCATGTGTATAGATTACACTTAGGTTCAAAGCTAGTTAACTTAACAATAAAACAACATTTGAAACCAATGGGTATTGCAAACAACAGGAATGTTGGTCTAGTGGCTAGGGGGTTAACTTGACAATGGCGCAGAGTTTTATGCCTACACTCGTCTGTCATAAATTCCTCCCTGCATTCAGGTATTCATTTTCATCGTTCTAACACTGAAAGTACCCAAGGCAGGCTCCTCGTTGTTCTTCTTCTTCTTCTTCTTCTTCTTCTTCTTCTTCTTCTTCTTCTTCTTCTTCTTCTTCTTCTTCTTCTTCTTCTTCTTCTTCTTCTTCTTCTTCTTCTTCTTCTTCTTCTTCTTCTTCTTCTTCTTCTTCTTCTTCTTCTTCTTCTTCTTCTTCTTCTTCTTCTTCTTCTTCTTCTTCTTCTTCTTCTTCTTCTTCTTCTTCTTCTTCTTCTTCTTCTTCTTCTTCTTCTTCTTCTTCTTCTTCTTCTTCTTCTTCTTCTTCTTCTTCTTCTTCTTCTTCTTCTTCTTCTTCTTCTTCTTCTTCTTCTTCTTCTTCTTCTTCTTCTTCTTCTTCTTCTTCTTCTTCTTCTTCTTCTTCTTCTTCTTCTTCTTCTTCTTCTTCTTCTTCTTCTTTCTCTATTTACAACTGTGAAGTACTGGGTAGGTTGATATTACGGGTCTCATTGTGTAGTGAGTGGGTTCGTTCCAAACGTCAGTAAGTTGATCTTAAATATTGACTTCTCGTTCACAAAACAATGGCAAACTACTTAAAATAAAACTGCCAAATTAATCACAAATAGGCAATAAGAGTTGGATATGACTGCAACGTCCTGAAATTTTGATTTTGATTTTGATTTTCCCAGCCTCATACAGCGAGCTTCAGATACAAAAGCGGACATTGAACCTTCACAGCTACTCCGCCCCTGAGGAATAAGTTTCAGCGGATACGTGTTCGTTTCGTCGATACTGAAAACACTGTTTTATTTTTTGTATTGTGAAAAAACATTACATTTGAAGGAAATGTTTCATAAAAGTATTGATTATTTGCAAGCATATCATCAGAATCTCCCATGCACGTAATGTAATATTGATAATACATGACGAACGAATGGCATAGAAAATTACTGTAGATATCAGAAGAGGAATGGTTCTACTATTTTAGGAACATTTGAAGATAATGGGTTGGTGGTATTGCAGATGGTATACTGGTTTATGAGCACTGTGGTGTCTTAGGAGTTTAGTTTGTGTCAGAATGGAGACTGAATTTGTCAATGTTGTAGCGATATGATGTCTCGTAGTGGTTAGACTACCACATCCTGAACCGATCCAGATGTTCTCAAGTTAGAAGAGAAAGCTGTAATAGACTAAATAGAACCATTAATAATCACTTAGTTGCATATCGTTTACTGGATGTCGCAGTCAACTCCATATGTTGTGGTTTATGTGATTTCTTGGCAAGTTGACTTTCAGTAGTTTGCCATTGCTTTGTGAACGACAAGCACTAATACCGTTGTACGAGGATCGTTCAGAAAGTAATGCAGCACACCATTTTTCTCAGCTAATAATGAAAAGAGAAGCATGAAGTTTTTCACACTTTATAAATGCCATGTGCTAATTGTGTGCAACAAATAGCAACCCAATCGGGGGAATTAATGTGGCTGCCCTAAACCGTTGGAATGGAGCGTATAGCAATTTGCGTTATAAGCAGTGACTGTCATTTAAAATGTCATTTACTGCCAATATAGTACCTTGCGGTGTATGGCAGAGGGGTCTTTGAGCCTTAGGAATAAAGGCCGCCTGGCTAGTGCAGTCGCCGCGAACTGTGCAGGTTAGGATTTTCTTTTTGCCCCCGACAGAAAAAAAATCGACACCTTACCGAGGGACCAAACCCGGGCCTCCCGAATGAGAGTCCGGCGTTCTAGCCTCTCGGCCAGCCGCTCCTCAAGCAGTGAATAGTAATATAATTTCTTGTTGCAGAGAAGACAACTGTTGTGAACATTCAAAAGCGTCAATGTGATGTGTATGGAAGTTTTGCAGTCAACAGGAGAACAGTCAGTCGCTGGGTTCAGAGAATCAAAGAATCAGGAAGTGGAGATATGGAGCTGCTTGATCTGTAGACACAAGCCTTGCCATAGCCACCTACGCAGAAATGTTGAAATGCGCTGAGGGCACTATCCATACTGATAGGCGAATCATAACTCAACAGTTGGTTGTACAGCTGACAGTTAGCAATGTTTGTGCAAATGCAGTTATAAAAACTCTCGGATGTTCTAAGGTGTGCGCAGGATGGGTTCCACGAAGTCTCACAAATCCCCACGATCACAAACTTGGGGGTTGCGTGGTCTCGTGGTATGGTGTCCGCCTATTGTGCTGGAGGTCCCGGGTTCAAGTCCCGATGAAGGTCGGGATTTTTTTACATGGACTTCTAGTAACAAAATTTCCCCTTGTCTCTGGGTAGTGAGATCGGACGCCCGTGTGTATTGTTGCGCACGTAAAAAATCCCTTGGCAGTTGGAAATCGAAAAAAGAGTAGCCTAACGGCGCTGCCCGGGCAACATTTCGAGTTAAAAAGCTACCCAATGTATTTCACAATCCTCACCGGTGCTACGGAGTTCGTGCACTGTGCTGAGTTTCTGCAGATTCAGGTTTGAGTTAGGAGGAGAAAGGAGCACTTATGGGTTACACCCGTATGCCATGATGTTGATCCATCGACTAAACTAAACTAACTAAACTAAACTCACAAACGATTGTAATGGAAAGCAATTTCTTCTGAATTGTTGGAGCGTTTCTATGCTGATGGGGAGAACTTTGTAGTTAAGAGCGTTCTATGTGACGAAACCTTGGCATATCATTTTGAACCTGAGACAAAATGACAGTCAATGGAGTGATACCATCAGCAATGACGACAAAGAAATTCAAGACAACTCCTTCAGCTGGAAAGGTCATGATCACTGTTTTTTGGGGTTTTGAATTTGTGATTCTTGTGGATTTTATGCCAAGAGGAGAGACAATCAATTCGCAAGCATACATTAGGACATTGAAAAAACTCAATCATAATTTTCGCAGACTTCGGCCGCACAAGAATGCATCAGACCTGTTTCTCCTTCACGACAACGCGCGCCCTCACACAAGTCTGGCAAATAGGAAGCAGTCATCAAATTGGGTTAGACTGTACTACCCCATCCACAGTACAGTCCCGATTAAGGCACCCTCTGATTTTCATCTATTTGGTCCACTTAAAGATGTACTCCTGCAGACACGGTTTGAAAGTGATCAAGGGGTGATTCACTCAGCGAAGAAATGACTACATGATCAAGGCAAAATCTGGCACATGCAAGGAATATATGCACTTGTTTCACGCTGGCATAAAGCCGTACAGGTTGATGGGGATTACATTGAATAATACCGATGTTTTCATGACATATCCTAGTATATTGTGTATACACTTCATGCTTTTAGAATAAAGAGCTCCTGAGAAAAATGATGTGGTGCATTACTTTATGAACTCCCCTTGTATGAAAATTAACGCAAGGAGGTCTGCTCTCTGTGTTGTTGTTGTTGTTGTTGTTGTTGTTGTTGTTGTTGTTCCATATTCCAGAAAACCAAAGACCGAAGTCTGTGGAGAGTCATGAACACCTACGCCAGTCGGCAGGATACTTGATGATGATGATGATGATGATGTTGCATATCCCTTACAGGACGTTGCAGTCAACACCGGCATCTTTCAGCTGCTGTTGATGTACTAGGCAAGTTTTACGTTTAGCAGTTCCTAATTGCTCGCAGTATTTCTAACGCCGTATGCGGGATTATGAATTGCGTCCTTAACTCCTTTGCAGCAGAGCCGGCTATTATTAATGGTAAGAGACCACGATAAGACGCAGTTTTGCAGAACTATAAGAAACCGATTCTCTTGACATGATAGTTTACTAATTGATTGGATTCTCTTCACCGCACATCGAACCATTCAGTCCGTAAGTGTCGGGATCCCCGTCTCAGTAGTACCTTCAACATGTAGTGGATTGAAGAAAGTCGACATGCGAATGTACATTCCATTACATATATTTACTTGCGAGATATCCCTGCGGCGAAAATAGCGGAGTTACTAAATAAAACACACGAACGCATCCATATTTGATCGGAAGTCACGCTTTTGAAAAGAAAACATTAGTAATAACAGTGTCACGTGAAAGATCTACAAGGAAACACGCTTGTGAATTACCATATAATAATGGTGATATTCATTCGACTAGCCCAATACATTTTGTACGCTTTGGCACGTATTTGCTTCCCAGACAAAAATATCCTAGTGCACATCTTTTACGCTGTGTCGACCTACAAGTCTTTTCTTTTCACATATCCTTTTACAGGACATCGCTGTCAACACCAGCATTTTACCACTGTCTTTAATTTCTTGGCAAGATTACGCTCAGTAGTTTGCCATTGCTTTCTGAGCGGACGGTTAACTTATCCCGTAAGTTACCAACGCGGCG
Organism: Cepaea hortensis; assembly: GCA_963921405.1. NCBI lineage: Eukaryota > Metazoa > Mollusca > Gastropoda > Stylommatophora > Helicidae > Cepaea > Cepaea hortensis. The sequence continues at coordinate 79,039,654 of OY992893.1, forward strand.
AGAACCGCTTCCAATTCTCGCGCGCTGCGTTACGCTACGTGAATAAACGGCATTACGGAGAAAGTCGTTTAAACCCTAGGCAAGGCAGACCGGCACCTACAAGCCTAATAATATTAAAAAGCCTAACATTAACAAGCCTTAAAAAAGACGCTCGTCTTTAAGGGGACTCAACCACTTGATTAGCGACCTCTATGCTATTGCGCTGCAATAGGAATCACAGTTGGAAACAGAAGTGATTGGTAAGTTGTGAGGGATCAGTCCATTGCACACGGAATGGCGATAAATGCCCAAGTCTTCCAATTTAGCAAAAATCGAAATCGTCCACACCCGGAACCCAGTCAGGTCTTCTCAAGATAGAGGCCACTTGTTAGTCGAAACACTCCACACTCTAAAAATGAAGAAGATTATACATCACAAGAGATCACATAAAGCACATATGCACTAATAATCCCGCATACGGCGGTCGAAACAACTAGGAACTACTGAACGTAAAACTTGCCTAGTACATAGCTTTATAGAACAATGAGATGCCGACTCCGCCCTCTAAACATGAAGAAGATTATAAATGAAAAGAGACAATATAAGGCTCATAGCTTCATAGAACAATAAGATACCTATTCTTATGACATGCATGTTTGTAAGCCTACCGATTATTCTCACTGCATGATGAATCACTCGCGTCGTTAATAGTGAATTGTCTCGTAATGTCATGAGAACGTTTGGACCCGTAATCGATGCTCGGGCTCATCGACTGCTAAAGTGAGACAAAGATTGGCAACCTATTTCTCTGTGCGTCCAGGCTTACAAACTGTGATGCTGCTATCACATTCACATACAAATGACAGGAAACTGCTTAGGGGACACAAGACAGAAAGAAGACATCGAATCATTCAGTCAATATGTGCTCAGATCCCTTTATCAGTATATGACTGAGTCTGTAGTGACTGAGCACACCAATTCTGTATTGGTTCACTATTACACCATATTGATCAAAACACATTGCCGTGCTTCACAACCACCACACTACAAGCTGCTGATAAACGCAAAGTTTCACCAAAAATCTTACAGAAAGTTGACCTCCTCAATTACATTCTTGTACACATATCTACTTGCGAATTATCCTGGGGCGAAAATAGTGGGGTTACGAAATAAAATACACACAAACCGCAGTCATAATTGATAAGAAGTTACGCGTTTGAGAAGAAAATAATGCTAGTCAGTTCCACGTGAAAGATCTGCTGGGAAGCACACACATCCGACACGCTAAACAAGTGCTCATCTCTTTGCAGAACATTGTGATCAACTCCGGCCTGGTTTTGAATTAGCCAATTGTACGTTCAGTAGTTTGCCATTGCTTTCTGAACAAGATGTCAATACTGAAGTCCAACTTAATGCCGGTGAAGGGGGTTGAACTTCCTTCCACGCTATCATAAAACTGGAAGTTTAAAATTAAGGGCTCTTAACCTTTACTATCGGGTGTATTTTTAATGACTGTACAGTGTTTGAAAATATTACCAGCAACATAATAGGTAAATACAACACTTGGACCGGCAATACTTTCAAACACTGCACAGTCATTTAACATATTTGTACATCTTGTACCTTGTCCACGTTTTCGTTCGGCTAACCCAGTGTTAAACTAAGTCAGTAAATTACACGATCTATTTTACCCTCTATGAGGCGAATTTGGTACATGTTGCTATCCCCATATGTGCATAGGCCAGTCGGTACTAGAGGTATTATGTTGCCAATATCACCCCGACAGCCTTGGTTTCCCCCAGACAATTCCTGGTCCCGATTTTAGTTTGGGTAGACTTGTGAGCCCATGCCAATGTTAAAAATCATCATCATAATGTGCTATGCCCATAAGCATAGGCGGTCGTGTTTCGCCATCTCATACGATCACCAGAGTCGTAGATCAGCTCCATGTTCTTGTCTCGAGCATGCCACCTGGCCAAGCATTTCAGATATTTACTTCTCTGGCTTCTTTTTTTTTTTTATCCCCTCAATCCTGCCAGTTGTTACCAAGGTATCTAATGTATTTCTTATTATAACGTGTTAAAAACATTGACTACGTCTAAATTCTCTAATCAATTTATATTTTTTTAATGTTGCATATCCCTTGCAGGACGTTGCAGTCAACACCAGCATTTTTCAGCTGCTGTTGATGTACTAGGCATATTTTACATTCAGTAGTTTGCCATTGCTTTCTGAATGACCAACTCCCACATCAATACGTCATAACACAACGCGACACGGTCTGCAGCACAAATCGGTCGCTGCTGCGTTTCGAACGCCTGGTAAGCGGCTCACGAACCGCGTTCGCAAGCCTTTGGCCACGGATACCGGCCAATTTATATTAGCTTATAGTTTTTATTTGTTGCTTGTAGGACACGTTCATTGGTTTTTCTGTCTGGCCATGGTATTCTTTGCATTTTCCCCAGAAACCACGTTTCCACTGCCATTAGAAGTTTTTCACCGTGCCTGCCCATTGTCCATGCTTCACATCCATACCCAACTTACAAGTTCTAAAAATTACCTCAATGGGAATTCCAACCTATGGCCACTGAGCTGGCCAGAAAGAGAGTGTTTACATGACTGACTGACTGACTGACTGAGTGACTGAGTGACTGACTGACTGACTGACTGACTGAGTGACTGACTGAGTGACTGACTGACTGACTGACTGACTGACTGAGTGAGTGAGTGAGTGAGTGAGTGAGTGAGTGAGTGAGTGACTGACTGACTGACTGACTGGCACCTTGCCGTCCTGACAGACGATAGTTTGTAAAATGGAGTTATCACTCCATGACACAAAGCCTGGGCTGAATTTAGAGACCATGTGTTGCCCATGCAGCATGATCCCTCTCTCGGCTGGTCTAGTTTACTCCAGAGGAAAGGTGACACCAATACGTCTGGAACAAGACAATCTGGAGAAGCTGTCGGATTAGCAAAGCAATACTTTTGCTGTCCGCCTGTCGGAGCTACGATCCTAGACCAGTTACCAACCAAGACTTAGGGCATGGTCTGCCCTGCCATGACATTTAGTCTTTAGGTTGCCTTTCCTCATACCAGGATAAGGCTTGTACCCTCCCAATCGCGCTCTTCCGCCCGAAGCCGTTGGCACAATGTGGGGTGTAGGGTTTGGTAAGCGCCGCCCAACATTAGGCGCTAACAAAAAGCAGGCTGTACCGTCTACTGTCTACTGTCATATGGTAGCTCAGTCATATCTGTTTATATAGCTTATGTTAAATGTTCCTACAGCTCCAGCACACACTGTGTATTAGTTTAGGTTAGTTTAGTTTAGTCGACGGACCAACATCACGGCACACGGGTGTAACCCATAAGTGCTCCTTTCTACTCCTAACTCAAGCCTGAGTCCGGAGAAACTGAGCTCAGTGCACGAACTACGCAGTACCGACGAGTATCCTGAATTACTTTGGGTAGATTTTTAACTCGACATTTTTCCCGGGCAGCGCTGTTAGGCTACTCTATTTCGATTCCCAACTGCCAAGAAATATTTTAACGTGGGCAACAATACATACAGGCGTCCGATCTCACTACCCAGAGACCAGGGAAAATTTTGTTACTAGAAGTCCACGTGGAGAAAAATCCCAACCCTCACCGGGGCTTGAACCCGGGACCTCCAGCACTCGAGGCGGACACCATACCTCTAGACCTCTCAGCTTCCTTAAACTGTGTATATTTACATAAGCCACCGACTCTGTGACGAAGAGTCGGCTCTGTGACGAAGGAGTTACGGACATAGTTCATAATCCCACTTATCAGGTTCGAAACACAGCTCCGGGCGATTTGGCAGCAGGCCGCCTCGCGTATGGGTGTCATAAAACGGTATGAGTGCTGGTCGTTCAAAAACCATTGGCAAACATTTTTGTTTCTATATCCTATTTGCTGTTGTTTATATCTTGGCAAGTTTACGTTCAGTAGTTTGCCATTGTTTTCTGGACGACCGGCTCCCATACCAACACGTTAAAACCCAGTGCGATACGGCCTGCTGCCAAATCGGTCGCAGTTGTGTTTCGAAAGCAGGCAAGGGGCTCACGAATCGCGTCCGGCTATTGGCAAACTATTGAAAGTATATCTGCCTTAAAATCACAAACAGCCAACAAATTCTGAGGTTGACTGCGATGTCCTGTAAAAGATATGCAACTAACTAGCACACTGTTATTACACGTAGCGACAAAGTGAACGATGACTATAGAATAGGATCGTAAACAAGTCAAGCATGAGAAAAACAAAGACACAACATTCTGTTCTTATTTTTCGTTAGCTTGCTTTGGACTCAAGCGGGGTCCATACACGTTCTACTACTTCCAGTGCACTGGACTGATTTGAGCCTGCGGATTGCCTTTCTCTATTACTAGTGTCCCTCGCTATCATGCGAACCCACTTGGATTTCTAAGGTACTTGTAATGTAAGTCCCCAAGTCAAAGATAAGTCAACATTTTAGTCCAACTGACCTGTGTAGGGGTTGAACCCGCTACCTTAGAATCAGCACACCGGAAGTTTAAGAGCAAGAACTCTTATCCATTCGGCCTTGCTGACCTCCTTAAGGCAGGAAACACAACAAAACAAAACAAAACAAACGTGAAACAACAACTGGGACTGAACTACAGGTAACTGAAAGGGATCAAGGGCAAACAAATAAGGCGCAACGAACTTATCAAGAAACACGAATATGCTGGAGGGAAAATGTGAATAGGAGGAATGCTAGAGTACGTTACCTGTGGGAGGGAGGTATGATAGAGTACATTACATGCTGGTGTGATGTATGCTAGAGTACTTTACCTGTGGGAGGGACGTGTGCTAGAGTACATTACCCGTGTGAGAGAGATATGCTAGAGTACATTACATGCTGGTGTGATGTATGCTAGAGTACTTTACCTGTGGGAGGGACGTGTGCTAGAGTACATTACCCGTGTGAGAGAGATATGCTAGAGTACATTACATGCTGGTGTGATGTATGCTAGAGTACATTACCTGTGGGAGGGAGGTATGCTAGAGTACATTACATGCTGATGTGAGGTTTGCTTGAGTACATTACATGTGTGTGGGAGGTATACTAGAGTACATTTCATGTGTGTGGACAACAATAAGAAGTGAACTGGGAGAAACAGACTCTACGAACATGAAAGGCAAACTGAAGTGTAAACTTAAAACAATGGAACTACAATGCTGAGATAACACGTGGTGATGCTATGCACGATAAACTTTAGTTGCGTATTCGTTACAGGACGTTAACCCCAGCACGGTTTGACTGTTAGTGATTTCTTGATAAGTCTACGTTCAGTATCTTGCCATTGCTTCCTAAACGACTGGACCCCATTCCACTGTATGAAAACCAGTGCAATGCTGCCTGCTTCCAAATCGCCGACGGCTGTGTTTCGAACGCGGTATGAGGGATTGCGAAATGCTTTCGTAAATTCTTCGCCACAGAGACAGAGAAGGGGTTACGAAGATAGAACACCACATTAACCAAGGAAAACAGCCAAATACACAGAAACCATAACCAATCAAAGTATAACCATCCCAGTATAGGACTTCGGCTCCAAATGTCAGAGGGTACAGGACCTCGATTACTGAAAAGATTTCTTCTAATGCCACTGGGGAAATGTCTGAATAACAGGGGTCTATGGAATCATAAAAGAGATTTAGCTGGAGTGGTCTCTTCGATACATTGAGACAGTGCACACCAGAACATATCGTGTTGTTGTAAGTCTAAGACGAGGCAAGATAAAGGGAATATATGAATGGAAGGAGAAATGTTTGGTTTTAGTTTTTGGTCAAGGATTGCTTTCATTGCTTTCGGAAACCTGAATAGGTGCTCAATCTTGTGCCATATGTCATGCAATTATAATTTTAGCACAATGTAAGAAGTGCATAGCATCGGTTAGGATCCAACGGGGTGTTAGATCAGAATCACTGTCATTATCATCTTATTCTTGTCGCCCCAAGCGCCGTGGGCAAGAATAGCTGACATTCCAGCGTCCGATGGGTGAAACTGGATATTGTACAATATTTTAAAATGTTTTCAATATATTTTCTGTTTTGGCATCCTCTTACTCTCAGATGAGATATTATCTGCATAACACTAGTGCTGGTAACTGATGGTGAAAACAATCTATCGAGATGACCAAACCATTTGATCTTCTGGTCTAGTATATGTGGCATAAAGTGTTGATCTCAGTGTTTGACCCATGCCTAAATACATGACCACATTCTATACCCATCGCCTCGCTGGTCGACCCCCATCTCCTGTTCCAGAAATGATGCTTCGATCACTGTTCTGAGCAAACCATTATGACATTTAATCTGGCCAGAATATTTCAGTTTCCGAAACACAACATTGTTCATGAAACAACCAGTTTATTTCCATGTTCAGGCCTTGTTGAAATTCAATATGTTTCTTCTTTGCGTGCCACAATATTTTAAACATTATTTGTAATGTTTGAACTCAAAAGCTTTAATTTCCTCTTTAGTGATTACGACATTGTCCATGACGTATATGTTTCCACAAGAACGATGCCTGCTCTAAGCAATGTACTTCAATGTGTTTGCTAGTGTTGTGTCACATGTTCTTGATACTGTTTCATCTCTGCATTGCAATGGTCAGCCTGCTTTTAATTTCTTATAAACATTTTCCGTTATTCTAGATTATGAAGAGCAGTTATTCACATTCTGTGTTATTTTCAATTTCTTCATTAAATAATGGATTATGATCTTTGGTTGATATTTAATTTTGTCTGTGGACAATATTTTTATTTTGTTTGCATTCAGAAAAAAATAGACTTCGAATTATATTTTGCCTATAAAATCAAAAACAGTCAAAAATATTTTTCAGGCTTTCGTCATACACCTCTCTATTAGTAAGTATATTGTCTGTCAATATATGGCTTTGATGCCGACATGCTCTTTTGCTTTCAACGTTTCTTTTAACTCCATTACCATTTCCGGAAAATTGATATGTCGTTTGATATCGCCGAACCATATTATCTTTTTCACAGATATTTTATTTTGCTTCAACAGCGCCATTCTTATAATGAAATTGATGTAGAATTTTCTTATTTGTCTTGTCTCTACTCAGACTCTCTTTCTGTACGAATAGTTATATACCTGTTTTAATCAGGAAAGTCCTCGCTGCGAGGTGATCAAACCGCCTATCTACCACCCAGAAGGTCATAGGTTTGTAGCCGAACTCCATCATCTAGGACTAGGAAAATTAAAATAGAAAGACGGTGGGTCATATGTGATAAGACCTGGTGGAATGATGTCGGTCCTTATGTCTTTACATCTCTTTAGCCTTTAATAATAATTAGCTTAACTTTCACTGATAAATATCATTTGGGGAACCCATTGAGGTCATTAAGACAGTTCATAAATAAACACACAAGTAATGTTTGGCGCTCATAGAAATAGAGGAAAGAAGCAGAGATTAGATGACGCACTAGACAACATAAACATTTAATGATATAATTACCGACGAAGATTCAAACCTGTGACGTCCAAATCACTATAGATCCTCGATGTAGGAACACATGTATTTCGGCGCATGAACAACTAGACACACATAAAAAGGTGTCTTCATTAGCCAGGTCTATCATCCACATGAACCTACAACTGTGCAATACCTACAGAATTCGTATTTAACTATTGAAATAGCACCATAGGTCTCAGAATTTTATATTAAACCAGCACAGGTAAAAAAAAAAAAAAAAACACACGTAGAAACATCAGACAGTACCATCTGTCTCCTCATGCAGTTGTCTTTTCTTTTGTCCATTCAGTGAAACTGTTTCCTGTCTCCTTTGTTATTATCATATATTTCATCAAAGGGGTGTGCAGTATCACAGTGGATGTTTACTTACTACAGTATAGTCCTGGTTCAATTCTAATTGTGAAAACACCTTTTCCAGTTGCGTAAATATCTGGGACATTAGCGATGTCGTTGCTCGCTTGAGGTGGCGTTAATGAGAGAATTTTCCTTTGGAGAGGGAGGACAGCCAGAGAAATAAATGTCACCCATCCCGAATTCTGAGGTACTTATAATTTACTTTCCCAAGTTAATGTCGAGAAGTCAACATTTTAGTCCAATGGTGGGGTGCCAGGGTGAACCCGTTACCTCGGCATTTACACAGCGGAAGCTTCAAAGTGAACGTTCTTATCCAGTGGGCCATGCTGCCCTTCATTGAGTTCGTATTGGATACATTTATTTGTTCTCTTTTCGTTGCATACATTTGTCATACTCTTATAACATTTAAATTCAAGGACCGATGCTTTCTCTATACAGACTGCATACAATAAATTAACAGCACGATTTCTAGCCTGGCATATTGCGCTGCATCTCGTCAAGAGCACAATGCAGTGGTATATATCTTGTTATGAGAAAAATGAATGATACCTTGGTTACCATTTGATGTACATCGTCGCTGACATTGTGCCAGTGTGTAGAACTCTATATCCACGTTATCTCTACAGCTGGTTTCATAAATATACAAGTTTCGCACCGGTATGTAGCACCGGAAATATGCATTCTCTAAATGTTGTGACTTGCATTCTGACAGTGTTGTATAAATAGCCAATCAATACATTATCACGAGCACCGTCCGAGAAAACCAGAACACATCTCTCTTTAATCCCATGAAGCAGAGTTATGACATTCTCATCGCAACCATTCATTACACGTGCCTATCATTAAAGTTTTCTTTACGGTAAATTTATACATGAATGTCCATCGATAATGATTCTTGATAACAAACGTATAATCATGTATGGATTTTCAGAAAATAACCACATATACAAGCCAAAGAAAAGGATCGATTGAGATGCCAGAGTTTTGGATTGTAGGGATTCTGCTAATAGGGTTTACGTTCATAATTGTGTGTATATGTATGTGTATATGTATCTATGAGTACGTATTATGTATGTGTATATGTCTTTCTGAGTGTATGTAGTATGTATGTGTTTATATCTCTAATTTCTCAACGAGTGTATGTAGAATATAAGTAGCGTTTGCATCTGAGTGTATGTTTTAGATGTACGCATGTCTCTGTGCTGGATGGACTAAGACGGTGGTATGGAGGAATATCATCAGCAGAGTTGATCCAGAACACTAAACATCAAGATATGCGGAGAGACACGAACGTCTACGCCAGCTGGCAAGGCACTTGGTGGTGATGATAATAAAAACTAAGACAATCACGAATAACACACGTATGAAAAAAACACGTATGAATAACACACGTATGAATAAAATACGTATGAATAAAATACGTATGAATAAAACACATATGAATAAAACACGTATGAATAAAACACGTATGAATAAAACACGTAAGAATAAAACACGTATGAATAAAACAAATCACTTCTGTCTGGTGTTTCGGTAAAAGATACCTTCGTTTTCCCGTAGTGAAATTTGAATAACGAAGGCCAATACTTAAATTTTCAGAGCTTCGCACCTGTCCAGTACAAACGGGGCTTAGTACGGACACTGTTTGACCGTGCTAGGAAGATATGCACCCAGGACACACTGACGGAAGAATTTGAAACTCTGAAGAATGCCTTAAACCTGAATGGGTACTCCACAGGATTTAAAAAGCGCAACTTCCAACAGACCAAACCTAAACCAGAAGAAACTACAGTCCCTAAACTCGAGGTTTTCATCCAGTTAACCTTCCGAGGAGATGACGTAATGCAAAGTTTGCATGACCGGCTCATCACAGCAGTCGGGCGAACATTCTGTGCTGCAACTCCGGTTATCAGGTAAAAAACCACACCGATCCCCATCCCAGCAGTTAAAGAACCTGTAGCTTTGTACACCAAATCGAATAGTATTTACCAATTTACATGTAGGTGTGAGGCCATCTACATAGGTAGAACAGAGCGACAGTTATATAACAGGGTGTTGGAACACATTCCGAACTAGGTGGACAAGATACTACACACAGAAGATGGTAGCCTAGGCAGGCCGACACACCTCAACAGTCCTGCTTCATCGGTCGCGAGACACGTGCTCGAGAGTGGTCATGTGGTTGAAAGAGACAGTGCCTTCCGTGTGTTGTTCAACACACAGAGTAGTCTGTTGTTAAGGTTTGCTGAAGCCATAGCGATCAACCTGCGTAAGCCGGCCTTGTGCAAGCAGAAAGACATGTTAGTCAGTTTAAAATTACCGTGGTAGACAATCGACATATTCGACGTGCGAATATGTGTATATTTCAGATTGAAGGATTTATCTAGTTATTTCACTTTACGTTGTGTGATTTCTGCAGTATGTACCTGACGAGATGCAGCGAAATATGCCAGGCAATAAATCGTGCAATCTATTGTTTGTGTCTTCGTTATTCAAAGATACCTTTGACAAGAAACTACTAACATGAAGATTAGTAAATTATTTTTAGATGTAAATATATAACAAATGAACATCAAAACAACAGGAATGTTTACAAAAGGGAATATGTTACGGACGGGTGCGTGACTTCAGTGGATATTCAGAATGCCGGGAAGAGAAAGTGTGACATTGGAGATAGCAGAACTAAATATGGACAACATCAGACTGATGGAGCCTTTGCAAGTAAACTAATTAAGACGCCATGGGATGATTAATCTTCTAAATCGACTTCCCATATGTGCCATGGGCTTATATATCGCCGAAATATTGTCATTACGAAATGTTTCAATTAAAATATAAATTCAGTTTTCCCAAAGCAGCCTTCTTTAATATGATTTAATACAACACGTCTGCTACCATAGTAACAACTTTCAGGTCATAACTGTGATACACCCCTACTTCACATTTTCCGTCACGCAACTATGTTTGGCCTTAACCTACATTTTGTTTGCCACCCAATGTGTTAACTATAATAGAGACATGCGCAGGTCAGCATGGTCGAATGGGTAAGAACGCGTGATCTTAAACATCCGGTGTGCTGATGCCGAGGTAAGCGGCTCAACCCCTACACCGGACAGCTGGACTAAAATGTTGACCTGTCGTCCTTGACTTGGGGACGTAAATTACAAGTACCTCTCAAGTCGGAGTGGGTTCGCTGATGGCGAAGGACACTGTTAATAGGGAAAGCTAATCCACACGCAAGATTCACCCCATTACTACTATATATATAGTGTGTATGGACTATACAAGAGTTGAAAGCGAGCGAGCACCCCCCCCCCCCCCCCCCCCCAAAAAAAAAAATAATAATAATAATAAATAAATATGGACATGCTATGACAAAACATGGAACGCCCGAAGGTAAGAGACCCCCCCCCCCCCCCCCCCCCCCAAAAAAAAAAAAAAAAAAAAAAAAAAACCTAAGTTGTTCCGTCTCCTGGCCTAGGAGTTAAGGTCTTTCTCAGTAAACCCTTATATTCTCGTGAGTAACGTAACATGTGCGAGAATCAGTAGCGGTTCTCGCTACGTTGGTAACTTACGGGGTATGTGAGCCGGTCGCTCAGAAAGCAATGACAAACTACTGAGCGTAATCTTGTCTAGTACATCAACAGCTGCTGAAAAATGCTAATGTTGACTGCAACGTCCTGTAAGGGATATGAAAAAAACAAAGTTGTTCCGTGGCATCGACAACAATGTTGATTTCCGCTGGATTGACTCCAGCCATAGAGGAAATTACGTTGACTCTCAGTTTTCTGTCTGACAGAACTGTTCGAAAAGATGGAGAGCTCCTTAATTGTGGCCAATATCTTCACAGCCATTTTCCTGGTATCCACTTTAGCTGGGTCAGGTTAGTGGAAAAGAAAAATGCCCCCCCCCCCCCCCCGAAGGGGATTCGAGCATATGACCGCAGGACGAACAGTCAAGCAACCTAGCCACTCCACCACTGCAGATTAATTTTTTAGCTTCTACTATACTTATGTAAATCACATTACACTATTTCTTATTAGTAACTCGGGTATCCTTTCTGGAAGCAACGCTGAAAATAACTGCCACCTTTGTGTGGCCAGACAGGTCATGAATAAATGATGCTGAAGCGACGACTCACCTGTTTTCTAAAACCGCCTTTCTGCATTGACGCACTCAGACAAAAGCTGGCGAGACTGAGTACGCAAGAAGCGCCCACCAGTGTTCATGCAACTATAATGTTAGTGTTGTTGTACCAATAATCAAGACTGCTTGTCATGCGTGGGGAGTCTATACAGGAGTGAATAATGACCACAGCGTGGCATGGCCACTTCTTTTGAATATGCAAGTTCGTATCGTTTATAATTCTACGCTCGAAAGATTCAAATAAGTAATGACAGGACTAATGTGGGTGCTCTTAGGGCTTTTAGTTAAATAAATTAAGTAAAAGAACCTATTATTTATCTTAACTGATCAAGTGCCAAGCAAAAAGCAGGCTTGGGCAAAACGCGGCACACAATCAAATGAAAAAAATAAACTATTTTAGTGTAAATACTCGTTCACTGAGCATTGAAATTGCGGAAGATACCATGAAACAAAACAAATAACACTATGACATTGGTTCGCGATATATCGTCCTTCTGTCCACATGGGAGTTCACATTTAGTGATATAATATCCTTCGGCACGGAATCAGTTAAGGCGCATATGGTGCTAATCCTGTATTTTCAATAGACCGATCGGCACAGGGTGAGTGATGAAGTCAGTATCAAAAACGGCATCCTTTACTCACGACGACTTTCCCTGCATCCCATTTTAGACGGGGTTGATCAGGCAACCCAGGTGTTAGTTTTAAAAATTTGAATCCGCGCTGGTTCCCATCTAAACCAAAACCACCGGACCGGCAGACGAGCGTCAAACCGCTACACTACCATGGCTGGGAATGTGATGCTAGTAAACTATGTTTACAGTACAGTGGGGACGCACAGTGCGATGTGGTCAATGTCTCGCCGGTCGTCTTTGTCTCTCAGTATATTTTTGGTACGTTATTAAGGCTGGGTCGGCTGGGGGTCTAGGTCAATTAGATGAAATATCCCGGAATCGATAGGGATTCGAACACATGAGATCTGGGACAACAGGTAAGTGTCTTAACTACTGTGCTATAGGAGAACATGATAGATTCAGATGCTTGTCTTTAATATAAATTACAAGCCAATGTGAAGTCAGTGTAGCAACGCTTAGACATGCGCTTTTAGGACACGCTAAGACTAGGAGATCCGGTTAAAGGACATATTAACGCTAGCTCATTCGCTTCTAGGACATGTGCTAACATGTGACTACCCACTTCTACAACTTGTGTTAACTTTATACTACAGTCTTGTAGGACATACTCTAACATTTGGCTACCCACTTATATTACTTTTGTTAACATTATACTACAGTCTTGTAGGACATATGCTAACATGTGACTACCCACTTCTATTACTTTTGTTAACGTTATACTACAGTCTTGTAGGACATATGCTAACATGTGACTACCCACTTCTATTACTTTTGTTAACGTTATACTACAGTCTTGTAGGACATACTCTAACATTTGACTACTCACTTCTACATCTTGTAGGTGCATGTACTAGGGCATGTACTTGTAGGTGCATGTACTAGGGCATGTACTTGTAGGTGCATGTACTAGGGTATGTACTAACACTTGACGACCTGTTACTGGGACACCATCAACACATAATTACCCGCTGCCAGGACATACACACACTAGGCCTTTCCTTTAGAACATGACATAACGATTGACTGTCCGCTTCTAGAATATACTAATGCTTGGGAAACTGAACAAATCAAGAACGAGAAGTCAACATTTTAGTCCAGCTGACCGGTGTAGGGGGTTGAACCCGCTACCTCGGCATCAGCACACCGGAAGTTTAAAAACAAAATGACTTATCCATTCGGTGATTCTGACATCATATGACAACATTAATAGGCTAGGGGAGATACACCATACAGCAAATAAGAAACATTTTCTCATGACGTGCAAAAATGTAGATTATATCCAGACAAGACAGTTTAATCCACACATCTTTAGTTGTCTGTCACGGTTTGAGACCTCCGCATGAAAATCGATGTCTATGTCAGGGGTTTTGCTTGTTAACCGATGGAAACCTCTTAGTTTTTGCTTTCACGATCTGCACGAGGAAATATGAATGGAGCAGAGCTGGCCCACTGAGTGGCCCGCTGTACTGCCTGCCCAGTTGTCATAAGATCGAGACCCTAGAGAGTTAGTTAGTTGCATATGCTTAGCAGGAAGTATCAGTCAACCCCAGGATTGTATGGCTGTTTGTGATTTCTTGGCAAGTTTACGTTCAGTAATTTGCCATTGCTTTCTAACCGACCAGAAATCATACTTTTGTATCGGAATCAAGGCAAGGCGGTCTGCTGCCACATCGCCAGCAGCTGTGTTTCGAATGCGGTATGGGGGTTTACGAAATGCGTTCTGTAGCCCCTTCGCCATAGAGGCGGATTAAAATAAACATTGACCTGGGCTCCGGGGTCGACCCAGACTCAACCAGGTACCATGACATGGCCTCGGAAGTAAAGGCGGCCGGTACGATAGTAACTGCATCACATATCGGGAGTCGATTTGACTATACAGACTTACTATTAGCACCATATACCAAGTTCCTTTACTTTTCTTAATGTGTTGCTCAGAATTTGCCAATGAAGAATTAATTTGTAAACCCCCCCCCCCCCTCCCCCCCCCCTTTCCGTATATCTTGTTTACAGGTCATCGCTGTCAACACAAGCATTTTACTGCTGTTGTTGATGTCGTGGCAAGTTTTACGTTCAGTAGTTTGCCATTGATTTCTGAACGACCGGCTCAAATACCAACACATTAAACCTCCATCGCGACACGGTCTGCTGCCAAATCAGTCGCCGCTGTGCTTGGAACGTGTGATAAGCTGCTCACGAATCGCGTTCGCAAGCCTTTAGGCCACGGAGATAGCTAATTTCTAGATACATTAAGGTATTTAATTCAGATCTGTTTTTGTGTGTGTGTGTGTGTGTGTGTCTTCTGTTCCTTAATTTACTTCCGTGTAGTCAGAAAAGGGAGGATGTAAAGATAGTTTACCTGCTTTTTCTAATACTATTTGCAATTTGATATTCATTTCTCTAATGCTATTCTTGATACCATCACGTGGTCTTTTCCTTGCTCTGCATCCATTATAACTTTTAACGTGTCTCTTTGTGGCAGATGGTACTTAGGTTTTCTGGTGAGGTGGACAAACCATTTAATCTATTGTTATTTAAAGAAGTGCATGGCTGGTTTCAAATCTAGTCTTCAAATTTCCTCATTCATAATTATATCTCTCACGGCTACTTCTGCAGCTCTTCCAATGCATCGCATCTCTGTTGTTATGATTATGCCATAATTAGATGCAGTAAGCGTCCATGCTTGATATGAGCAGCCAGAACATAGTTTTTACGAGCTATAAAAATACTTTTGTACTTATAGGTTCGTATAAATTGGGTATATTTATTTGTGGCACATGTTTAGATGTTACAGTCAAAGTGGCACTTGAACTTAAGTTAAGCATATGGAATTTGCATCTATGTAAGGAAGAAATTGATTGATTACAACATGACTACAGTTTTCAGTCATTAAAACAAAACGGGAAGCGCTCTAGGTGTGGCACGTTTTTAATGTTATTCTTATCTCATCTCATCATGTTCCTCCTTTACCTTGCGGTGTCGAGGTGAAGTTTTAACAGAGGGAGAATGCCCGCTTACGGGCTTCATGTATTGATATTCCCATGGACTCTGTTATTCTCTGCGCCCATTGTCGGCCTCTTCCTCTGCTTCCACCTGGTCTGTGCATAATTGCTTGTTGTGGTATACTGTTAGTTGGTAACCCACTTGCATGGCCAAAACATTTGACTTGCTGTCTTCTAATAAAATCTAGCGCAGCTAGACTGTTGTCCTGATTTCTTCATTTCTGATCATGTCTCTTCTTGATACATTGATTATCCTTCTCAGGAAACTCATTTCTATTGTTGTGATCTTTCTTTTCTCTTTTTCTGTCATTGTCCAGGTTTGGCATTGGTAACATAGATTTGGTAGGAAGATTGTGTTGTAAAGTGCTTTCTTAGTAGTTATTGATACATGTTTGTTCTTTAGTATTGGTGCCATTTGTCCGATGAGTTGATTTGCCTTATTGCACCTATTTTCGATCTCGTCTTCTAATTTGTCATCTGATGATATTATCCTTCCTAGGTACTTGAAACTCTTTACTTGTTTCAAGGGATGTTCATTTTGGTGAATCCTTGTTGTTTTTTCTTCTTTAGTTATAGTCATTACCTCTGTTTTACTTGTGCTAATTTGCATGTTATGTTCCCTTCACATTTCGTTTAGACTATTCACTTGTTCTTGTAAATCAGGTTCTGATTTTGCTATTAGTGCTTGGCCGTTTGCAAACAGGAGTTCTCTAATGGTTAAATTTGCAGATGGTTCTTCTTCTGTGTTCTCGTCAGGCAGTGTTCTTGTGGTTTATGTTTGGCTGGTCTCTTTACATATGTTGTCTATATATGTTGTAAACAAGAGAAGAGACTAATGGTCTAATGGTGAAGGGTTCTGATGTCCTCCAGTTGCTCTCACTATGCATTCACTGTTGTTGTATAAGCTTCTAAATAGGTTTGTTAGATGTGTACTCACGCCATATTGTTTAAGGATTTCCCACAGCTTGTTTCTATCTACTCTATCAAATGCCTTTTCTTGGTTGACAAAGGCTAAATAGAGTGTTTCATTGAATTCGATTTATTTTTCTATAAGTTGTCTTAGAGCAAAAATGGCATTCGTGCATCTTTTTGTCCCCCCTAAATTCAAATTTTGTTTCGCTTAGCTGGGGTTCTATAGTAGTTCGTAATATTTTCTCAAGAATTTTGCAAATATTTTCCCAGTATGACTCAAAAGGGAAATGTCCTTTAATGTTATTACATTTCCTAATTTCATGTTTTTTCTTAAGATCTGTTTATGTTGTTCCGAGGAAGATAATTATAATCGAAAAATAAAAAGAAACTATTCAGCTGCAGTCAATGCTTTCCTTATCTATACAAATTAGGGCTAGCTTCATATATAATATAGTAAATGGGAATATTCTTAAGCAAGTGAATCGGTACAATTAGCTCGGAACAGTCATAACATCTGATGCGAGATGCCTTGAAGAGATTAGAATAAGAATCGCCATATCGAAGGTAGCCTTTTGCAAGATGAAAAACATACTGGCCAATAAAAAGATATCAATTGCAACGAGAAAAAAAAGAGCGTTGCGGTACTAAATAGAATCTGTACCTTTGAAAGGATGTGAAACGTGGACTCTGAGCTTGTCTGCTGAAAAACATCTTATGGCTATGGAAATGTGGTTTCTGACGAAAATTCAAAGAATACAATGGACAGACAGAAAAACCAATTACCAAGTCCTACAAGAAACAAATGAAAATTGGAAACTGATTGGAGAAATTAGACGTAGACAGTTAAAATTTGTTGGGCATGTTTTGAAAAGAAATAAACTGGGGAACTTGGTGACATCCGACAAGATCGAGGGGAAGAGAACAAGAGAAAGACAGAGAAGTAAATACCCGGATGGCTTGGCCACGTGGCATGGTCGAGAGAAGAATACTGAGCTGATCTACGACTCTGGTGATCGAGTGAAATGGCCAATCATAACCGCCCACCCTTATCGGCATGGCACATGATGAATGGATTCAATTATCCAGAAATCCTCAAGTCGTGTTGAAGACTCCTTCGTGCTACTTTTTTTTTGTTATGTACTTTCTTCATCACTCATGAATGAATGTTCTTTCGATGAACCTGCTAGTTTCATCTCATCTCGCCTCGTCTTGTTTCTCTTGTACCATGCGGTGTCGAGGTGAAGTATAAACAGCGGGAGATTGCCCGTTTATGGGCTTCATGTATCGTACATTGGCACCTTGCCGTCTTGACAGACGATAGTTTGTGCTTTAAAAAGGCATAATAACTTTTAACTATGGCGGTAGCGAGTGTGACTGATAAGGCCAATTTGCGCTGTAAATGTCCGTTCACAGTGGGTGCATGTGAACACGTGGTCATTTCCACCATCATGCACCATCTTACGTCTCAAACGCTTGGTGTGTGACTTTTCTGCAATAATTTTCTCCTTTGACTTTATTCCATTTCTGATATTTGCCCTCCATGCAACACGTTCAGCGGCGACTTGCTCCCAATGTGCATTATCAATGCCTGTATCAATCATGTCCCGCTTACACACATCTTTGTATCGTAGTAGAGGCCGACCCTGAGATCTCTTACCCATCTGTAATTCACCAAAAAAGATATCCTTTGGTATTCTACCATCATCCATCCGCCTAAGATGTCCTATCCATCTAAGTCTACGAAGACTGAGCATGGAATAAACTGTCACACAACCTGATCTTTCCAATACTTCAGTATTTGTGATTTTGTCTTGCCACTTAATACCAAGAATTCTTCGCAGACACCGCATATGAAAGCTGTTTAAATTGTTCTCTTGGTGTGAGTAAGTTGTCCAGGTTTCACTGCCATAGAGAAGAGTACTAAGGACACAGGCTTGATAGACAAGGACTTTTGTTTTGGCAGTAAGCTTCCTGTTCTCCCAGACTCTTTTTCTTAACCTGTTCATTGTTGTTGCTGCCTTTCCAATCCGGATGTTGATTTCCTGATCTAGGGATAATTTACTATTTACCACCGATCCCAGATATGTAAAATGGTCTACTATCTCTAGTTCGGCGTCGTCAATAAAGATTGATGGTACCCCATGTGCACCTTGTGACATAATCTGTGTCTTCTTTTTGCTAATTGTTAAACCAAATTCAGAACAAGCATTGGAGAATGCAGATAGTAGACATTGCAATTCTTCCTCAGAGTGGGTCGTAACTGCAGCATCATCTGCAAAAAGCAACTCTCTGATCAGTACCCTCCTAATTTTGGTCTTAGCCTTCAATCTCTGAGCATTGTAGAGGCCGCCATCTGAGCGTGAGTGAATGTATATACCACCATCCTGATCGCGAAATGCATATTTCAGTAGAAGTGAAAAGTATATTCCAAAGAGGGTGGGAGCTAGTACACAACCTTGCTTAACTCCACTCTTGATTTCAAATTCTTCAGAAGTTGCACCATCAAACTTGATTATACCCTTCATGCCTGTGTGGAACGATTCCACAATGGACAGAAGAGTTGGTGGGCAGCCAATCTTCTTTAGTGCCTTGAACAGACCCTCACGACTGACCAAATCAAATGCCTTTGTGAGGTCGGTGAAGGCAATAAACAGTGGTTGATTCTGTTCACGGCATTTTTCTTGCATTTGTCGCAATGAGAATATCATATCAGTGGTAGACCGGTTCTGTCGAAAGCCACACTGTGATTCGGGGTAGACTTGATCTCCTAGGACTTGAAGTCTGCGCAGAACAATTCTGGCAAATACTTTTCCAACAATACACAGAAGTGAGATACCCCTATAGTTGTTGCAGTCGCTCCGATCACCCTTGTTCTTGTACAGTGTTATGATGCTTGAATCTTTGAAATCCTGTGGGACTTGTCCTTCACGCCAGCATAGCTCTATTAGCTGGTGGATCTGTATAGTGAGTGTGTCTTGCCCACTCCTGATAACCTCTATTGGAATCCCATCCTTACCTGGAGCCTTGCAAGATGCAAGTTCATTTATAGCACACTTAACTTCTGTTATGGTGGGAAGTGTGTCCAGGTGGTCAAGAGTTGGTAGAGCCTCTATGGCGTTGAGGGCAATATCCGCTAGTTTGGTCTCACTTGAGTAAAGCTCCAAATAGTGCTCTACCCATCTGTCCATCTGCTGTTTCTTATCAGTGATGACTTCTCCAGTCAAGGTTTTCAATGGTGCACTTCTTTTGATCACTGGACCACAGGCTTTCTTTATTCCTTCATACATACTTCTTATGTCTCCCTTATCACTTGCGATTTGAATGGACTCACATAACTTGATCCAATAATCATTTGCACACTGCCTGGCAGCCTTTTGCACATCCTTCCTAGCTTGCCTTAGCTCACTCAGAGTGTTACGCGTTGGTCTTTCCTTGTTTCTTAAGAGAGCTTTCTTCTTCTTATCAATCAAGGGCTGCAGAGTCTCGCTGTTGGCCGCAAACCAGTCCTGCCTCTTATGATCCACAGTTCCGTAAACCTTTACGGCAGTTTTACAAAGAGTTTCCTTAAGTTTATTCCATTTATCATTTACTGTACAATTTTCTGGTGTATCAGTGAAAGCGTCTTCAAGTTGCTGTTGAAACTGAAAGCACTTTTCAGGATCATGAGTGTTAATAATATTAATCCTGGGGCTAGATTTGTGTTTAGCTGTGTAGATTCTCTTTGGTCTCAGTCTAACCCTTGCAACAACCAAAGAATGATCCGTATCACAGTCAGCACTGTGGTAACTACGAGTCAATGATATATGGTTCAGATGTTGTCTCCGTGTGATGATGAAGTCCAGCTGGTGCCAATGGCCGGATCTTGGATGTTTCCATGTGACCTTATGCATCTCTTTTGTTTTAAAAAAAGAGTTTGTAATACATAGGTCATTACTGGTGCAATGCTCCAGCAGCCTTTGCCCATTTTCATTCATGCGACCGATGTTGTATTTTCCAAGGCACACTGGCCATGAACTCGAGTCCTTGCCCACACGAGCATTGAAATCACCGAGCATATAAATGTAGTCGGATTTTGGAACTGCCTTGATCACAGAGTCTAACTCCTCATAGAACAAATCCTTCACATCATCAGAGGAATCGAGTGTCGGTGCATATGCAGTAATAATGGTGGCAAACCCACAAGAGGTTGCCAAGCGCAGGGATAATAGTCTTTCATTTCCTCCTGCTGGAATTTCAATCATTCCCAGTAGCGAATTCTTCACTGCAAAGCCCACACCGTGTTGCCTTTTTTCTGCCTGCCCTTTACCCTTCCAGAAAAAGGTGTAGTTGTTTTCCCTGAGTGACCCTTCCTCAGCGAGGCGAGTCTCCTGCAGGCCAGCAATATCAATGTTAAGACGATTGAGTTCGGCATCAATCACAGCCGTTTTTCTCACATCGTCAATATTGGTCAAGTCAGTGTATCGATATTCCCATAAACTCTGTTATTCCCGCTGTCCGTCGTTTACACGGTCGGCCTCTTCTACTTGTTCCCTTTGGCCTGTACGTCATTACTCGTTGTGGTATACTGTTAGTTGGTAGCCTAGTTATATGGCCGAAGCATTTAACTTGCTGTTTTCTAATGAAATTTTGCGGTGTTATAACCACCAATTAAGTCCTGATTTCTTTATTATTAATTTTCTCTCATGTTGATAGACTGAGTATTCATCTCAGGAATATCATTCCTGTTGTTGTAATTTTTTCCCCTCTTTTTCTGCACTGTCTAGGTTTCGCATTGGTAGCATATAGTTTGTAGGAAGATTGCGTTGTTGAGTGCCTCTTTTTAGTAATTTCTGATACGTATTTATTCTTTATTATAGGTGTTATTTTGTCGAATGAACTAGATTGACTTATTGCATCTATTTTCGCTTTTGTCTTCTGATTTTCCTGTTGATGATTTTATACTACCTAAGTACTTGAAGCTTATTGCTTATCCTAGGGAATGTCCTTTTAGATGTATCTTTGTTGTTGTTTTTTCTTTGGTTATAGTCATATTATTTTCCGTACATACTTCGTTTATACCAACAACATTTTTTGGCCTATGCACCCTTTCACCATATGTCAGAATGTCATTCCCCCCTCTCCCTTTTCCAAAATTGTCTATGCCTATAATACTGTAAATCCGTATTTTCTTCCATATTTGTACATAACCTTTACATGCATAGATTAATTTTATAGTGTAGTATATATAATTAATGGCAAATGAATATGCTAGTGGATATTAAATCTTAAATTTAAAAAAAAAATATTAGTGCGAAAACAACAAAATACAAATAACAAAAAGGCACAAGCTAGCGAAGAGAAATCCCAGCATGACTTCTCAATAGAACGGAACGATGCACACTGCGTTTTGTGTCGTCCTGTAGCCAATTTGAGTCTGCCAATCTGTGGTCTTAATTTCCCCCCCCCCCCCCCTTTCCAAGCAAACCCTAAAATCCCCTCTGGTTGAGAACCACTGGTTTAGACTATTAACGTGGACGTGTAATTCGGGTTCTGATCTAGCTGTTAGTGCTTGATCGTATGAAAATAGGCGTTCTTTAATGGTGTAAATTTGCCGCCGATTCTTTTTCTGTGTTCTATTCTTAATACGGTTTTATTAGGGTCTGCCTTTGGCTAGTTTCTTTACACATGCTGTCTAAATATGGGTAATGAACAAAAGGGGTGACAGGACACAACTTTGTCGTACTCGTGATCTGATGGTGAAGGGTTATGAGTGTTCTTCGTTTGTTCTTACCATGAATTCACTGTTGTTATATAAGCGTCTACATAAGTTTTTTTATATGTATACTCACCCGATATAATATAAGAATTTCCAACGGCTTTTTTTCTATCTACTCTATCAAATGCCGTTTCTTGTTTGACAAAGGCTAAGTAGCGTGTTTCATTAAATTCCATTGAGTTTTCTATCAATTGTCTAACAGCGAACATGGCATCCATGTTTTTGTTTTTCTATCTTCAAGTTGTGTTTCGTTTAACTGGGGATCTATTGCAGGTCGCAGTCTTTTCTCGAGAATTGTGCAAAATATGTTTCCAGTTTGACTCTAAAGAGAAATGCCTTTGTATTGTGTGCAGTCTCTTTTACTGCCTTTGTATTTCAAACCTGGGATAATTATGGCGCTTCCCCAGTCACGCGGTGTCTTTAGTTCTACCCAAACATGGTTAACCAGTCTATATTGCCACGCTGTTCCTACTTCTCTTGCTGCTTTAATTAGTTCATTTGAAAGTTCGTCTTGTCCCTGTGATTTGTACAATGGGGCTAATCTGATGGCTTTTCTAATTTCTTCTTTCAGTATGTCTGGTTCTAGTTCTTCAACGGCATCTGTGTAGGTTTCTTGGATTCCCGTTGCATCTCATGGAATGAGAGAAGTTGTTTGAAATACTGTTCCATCCTTTTAGGATTTGTTTTTGTTCACTTATTTGTTCTCTATTTTCGCTGTTAATTATTTCATTTGGGTCAAAGGGTTATGCTGTCTCCTTGTAGTTTTTTATTTAAGATTTCTGCGTATTTCTTCAAGTCCTTTAATGGTTCTCTCTCTTTATTATTATATTTGCGTGTCTTCTTGCTATTCTATATTCGATGTAATAAGTATCCTGTTCGCTTTTCACCTACTCTTTAGGTTCTTTTTCTTTTTGTCCTTTACAGACTTTCAACCTCGTCGTTCCATCAGTTTGTTAATTTCTTTATCTGTACTTTCCCTTTGTTTTCGTGATTCCACATGCTATTTGTACAGTGTTTCTTCTTCCACTATTTTTCTTTCTAAGGGTAGTTTTTAAAGTTTCATGTAGTTCTTTCTTATGTTTTTTATCACTGCCTCGTCTTTGAGATTTTGTCCAGTTTACTATTTTGCATGTTATGTTTTTGCATGCTCTTTGCTTTCTTCTTCTGTTGGTTCTTATTGTGGTAATAATTGTATTGCGGTCAATGTGTATACTTAAGGTGGGCACTTGCATCTAATGCATTTCCCTTTCAGGTTTTTCATGTTAATTTAAAATCAGTTTGGCTTTAGGTGTCTAGATCGTTCCATTTGTACCATGTGTATATATGTGAGTCCTTGTTTTTTAAAACATGTGCTTGTTATAAAGAGGTCGTGTTGACATCATGGCTCTATCAATCTACTTCCATTATCACTTCTTGCATTGTGTTAGCATCCAAATGCTCCACAATGTTTCTCTATGTCCGTTCTGTATGACCTAGCCTTGCATTTAAGTCTCCCATAACAATGTTATCTTGCTTCTCTATTTTACTTATAATATCATGGACGTCTTCGAAGAACTCGCGTACTTGCTAATTTTTGTTTGTATTACATGGTGCTTATATTTGTACATATGTTGTAATTGCCAGTTATTTTATTCTCACTGTTGTTATTCTTCCTAATATGTATTGTATTTCCAATATTCTTCTTGCTAGCCGTGGCTCAGTGACTTCCTACACCGTGTCTTCTTTACCCTTTCTTGATGTACCACTTCGGAGTAGACAAATGTGCAACGGTGTTGG
This sequence comes from Cepaea hortensis, assembly GCA_963921405.1. Lineage (NCBI taxonomy): Eukaryota > Metazoa > Mollusca > Gastropoda > Stylommatophora > Helicidae > Cepaea > Cepaea hortensis. The sequence goes on from OY992893.1 coordinate 79,063,747, forward strand.
ATCTCTTTGCATCTTTTCCCGTTTATTCTGGTGTCGCCTATTCCTATCAGTTCACCTGCTAATGAACTCAAATAATCTTTAACTTGTTAAATCCCAGAAGATTTCCCCAGAGACGCCCAAGAGGAACAAACACGGCAACTGTGACTGTGTTTTCAGATGACACTACCAACCACTCAAATAGCTATTAGGGATCAGAATAGTTAGGTCTGTCTGTCAATCAGACATCATCATCATTATGTGGCATGCCGATAAGCGTGGGCTGTCATGTTCTGCCATCTCACTCGATCACCAGAGTCGTGGATCAGTTCCGTGTTTCTGTCTCGACCATGCCATGTGGCCAAGCCATCCAGGTATTTAATTCTTGGTCTTCCCATTGGTCTGTTCCCTTCGATCTTGCCAGTTGTCACCAAGTGCTCCAATTCATTTCTTCTCATAACATGTCCAAAAAATTTTGACTGTCTACAACTCTGAAATCTCTCTTAAGGGGTTTAAAGTAATTCGAAGAGACGCAAATCAAAAATTAGAGACAGGTATTGCTGTATACATTTCAAATTCTCTCAACTATTCCCGTAGAAGTGATCTCGAGATAGAAGAGATAGAATGTGTTTGGTTAGAGGTGAAGCCAGTCAGCCAGCAACCGTTTCTCATTGGATACCTATATCGAAATCCCTGTGCTGGGTATAGTTGGTATGACTGTTTCACTACAATGATGGATAGGGTGTTTACAGCAGGTAGAGAAGTCATGATATTAGGTGACTTTAACATAGATATTACTAAATCCAACCAGACATGGGAAGATATCATTCTATCTTACAATTTCAAACAACTAATAAATCGTCCCACAAGAGTTACAGACACCTCCTCAACTATAATTGATCATATATATGTTACTTGTCCAGTTAATATTACCGAATGTTCTGTTCCTGTTAATGCAGTTAGTGACCATTACCCAATATGTTGTACATGGTCGAAAATTGGGTTCAAAACTCCTAAAAATAAACATTTAAGCATCAAATTTAGAAACTTTAAAGCTCTTAACCAAAATTTATTTTTAGACGACTTAAAAAATGCAGCCCTTGAACATGTTTACCAACTTCCTGATCCGGATGATGCACTAGCTTACTGGACAAAGACAGTCTACAATGTATTTGATAAACATGTGCCAGTCAAAGAAATTCGAGTCAAGAATCAACATAAGTCCCCGTGGGTCACTAGCGAAGTTCTCGAAAGAGATACAGCACACAAAAATAAAGATTTTATCAATTACCGCAGACTAAGAAATAAAGTTAAATATGAAATTCGTAGGATAAAGAAAGATCATTTCAAAAATTTGATTGTAGATAAATCAAATAATACAAATATATGGAAGGCTATTAACTCGCTAACCAACAAGAAACACGCTTCAGAGTCAGCAATACCAAACTCTATAACATGCGAGGATTTCAGTTACTTCTTTCAATCAGAAATAGAGAATCTAAAGTCCACAATACCAGACTCAGTATGTAATTTAAGTTCACTGTCATCATTCTGTGAAGGGAAGTGCTCTAGAAATATTCCCCCTGAGATTCCCTTGATGTCTGTTGCAGAAGTATATAAATATCTCTCGAATCTCAAAGCAACAAATTCAGAAGGCCTAGATGGTATCAGTAATAGAATTCTTCGGTGTGCTGCACCTATTATTAGTGAGTCCTTAACGTTCATATATAACCAGTGCCTATCCAAAAACTACTTTCCATCTGCCTTTGTTGTTGTTGCTAAAGTGTATCCTCTACTTAAAAATGGCTCAACTGATATTAGCGTCTTGGGTAATTATAGACCTATTTCCTTACTATCGTCGCTATCAAAGCCATTAGAAAAACACATGCATAAAATAACACTACATCATTTAGTTAACAACGATCTAATAATTGACAGTCAATCTGGGTTTCGACCTAAATATTCTTGCCATAGTGCCCTTACAAAAATGACCGATAACTGGCATCTTTGTATCAACAATGGCAACATTTGTGGAGCAGTATTTGTAGATTTTAAAAAGGCCTTTGATATGGTAGATCATGATATTTTAATTAGAAAATTAAAACACATGAAGACTAGCACCAATATGGTGAACCTAATTATGTCATTTTTATCAGACAGACAACAAGCAGTGTCCTTCAATAACTGTCTATCAAGACCCAGACAACTTAATTTTGGGGTGCCTCAGGGCTCAATACTAGGTCCGCTGCTTTTTGCAGTGTATATTAACGATCTTCCTTTATACCTCAATACTTCGTGTGATCTATTTGCGGACGACTGCACTATTTACACAAGTCAAGAGAGCCTTTGTGACTTAGAGAGCTCTTTACAAAACGATCTTGACAACCTCTGTAGATGGAGCAATGAAAATCGCATGTTAATTAACATCGACAAAACCAAATCCATGCTAATAACGACCAGACAAAAACTACAGACCCTAGCCATAACTGGGACACCGCTCGAGCTCCACGTGGACACGTTACCTATAATTAATGTAAATGAACATAAAACATTAGGTCTTTTAATTGACAGACATTTAAACTGGAGCCCTTATGTTCACGCCCTTACCAAGAGAATAGCACAAAAAGTTTACCAACTTGCTAAAATTCAACACTTTTTGGATGAAAGCACACGTAAAATATTCTATGCATCCTATATCCAATCACCTCTCGATTATTGTTCCACAGTCTGGGATGGCTGCCCTAAATCTAATATGAAACGATTGTGTGCGCTTCAAAACCGCGCTATACGTCTAGTTTCTAGCATAAAGCACGTTGAAAGTAATAAATTATACAGCCATCTAAGACTTCTACCACTTCAAAAGCGCTTCCTTTTTAACAAAGCCAAATTAGTGAATAAAATTATATCTGAAAATACCCCAGAGTATCTTCTACCGTTAATTCAATCTAATGCAATGAACAGTAAGCGCTTAAATTTATTACAGCTTCCTAAGCCTAGATTGGACTTATACAAAACTTGTTTCGCATATTCTGGTGCTCACTTGTGGAATAGCCTTCCACCAGAACTGAAAACACCAATGAGTCCCTACACATTCAACCGAAAACTCTTTCAATACTTACTTCATACCGACTATATGCCTCCATAAGTCACCTACTAGTATCATTTTCCCACTATCATTCTTCACTGTATGTGTGTGGACGAGACAGTGGGTGAGAGAGTGAGTGAGAAAGAGTGTGAGTGGAAGAATTAGTATGAGTGAGAGTGAGAGAGTATGCATGCGCGTGTGCCTGAGTGAGTGTAAAAGTGAGTGAGTATGTGGACATATGTGTGAGAGATTTAGTTAGAGAATGAGTGAATCTGAGAGAGTGGGTGTGTTGTGTGTCTGCCTGTCTGTGTGATAGAGTGTGAAAGTTAGTGAGTGAGTGTGAGTTAGAGAGTCATCGAGTAAATGAGTGAGTAAGGGAGCGTGAGTAAGTGAGAGAGAATTTGTGGGTATGCGTGTATGTGCGCGAATGAGTGAGTGTGAGAGCGAGTGAGTGTGTAAAAGAGAGAGCGTGGGTGAATAAGAGAGTGCATGATAAAGTGTGATGTATGTGTGTGCATGTCTGGATGTGTGTATGGGTGTATATGTGTGTATCTGTGTGTGACTCTGTGTGTATGTCTGTATGTGTGTTATGGTGTGCGTTCATGTGTTTATATGCGTTTATATGCATGTGCATGTGTGTATGTGTGTATGGATGAGTGTGTGTGTGTGTGTGTGTGTGCTCGTGTATGTATTGTATATCTTTGTATGTGTATAGTGTGCATGCATGCAGTGTATGCGAGGGAGTGTATATTCGGGTGTTATGTGAGTACGTGTGAGTAAGTATATGGATGTGTGCAGGTGTGTGTATTGCGTGGGTATGATGTGTGTGGGTGTGTGTATGTACATGTGTGTGAGAGAGAAGAGAGAGAGAAAGAGAGAGAGAAAGAGAGAGAGAGAGAGAGAGAGAGAGAGAGAGAGAGAGAGAGAGAGAGTTGAGCGCACGCATGTCATCTAACATGCTGATCCATATGTTTTGTGTATTCTCATTTTTTTTTCATATTATCATTTTAATGCACTTGATTTTAACATGCATAAAATGAATTCATGTAAATTACTGTAAAGCAAGTGAGAGAGTTAGTGAGTGTAAGTGAGAGAGAGAGAAAGAGTGAATGAGTGTGAGAGTGTGTGTATGTAAAGAGAGAGAGAGAGAGAGAGAGAGAGAGAGAGAGAGAGAGAGAGAGAGAGAGAGAGAGAGAGAGAGTTGAGCCCACGCATGTCATGTAACATGCTATTCCATATTTTTTTATGTATTCTCATCTTTCATATTACGAGGTATCGTTTAATGCCACCTGATTGTCCTGTAACATGCCATTCCATTTTTTTAAAAATTCTCATCTTATCATTTTGTATGCCACTTGATTTTATCATGTATAATATAACATTACTGTGATGTGAGTGAGAGAGTTAGCGAGAGAGAGAGAGAGAGCGAGAGAGAGAGAGAGAGAGAGTGGGAGAGAGAGAGAGAGCGCGCAAGAGAGAGAGAGAGAGAGAGAGAGAGAGAGAGAGAGCAAGAGAGAGAGAGAGGGAGAGAAAAAAAAAAGAGAGTTGAATTGCATCACTAATTTTTACGCTACATAATGTATATGTACAATTTTTTCTCCACTTCTTGCAATTGCGAGAATTCTCACGACAATCGTCAGTGTCTCAATTGTGTGTAAAGTGTGGGAGTTTGTTCTTATTAGTTTCAGTAATCATGTGAGGCATCATGTATTTGTCTAGATGTGAGGATGTATGTATCGGTGTGTATGTGAGGGATATGTGTGTGTGTGTGGGGAGTGTGTGTGGGGAATGTGTGTGTGCCTGTGTAAGAGAGAGAGAGAGAGAGAGAGAGAGAGAGAGAGAGAGAGAGAGAGAGAGAGAGAGAGAGAGAGAGAATTCAGTGCTCGCATGTCCTGTAACATGCCATTCCATATTTTTTGTGTATTTTCATCTTTCACATTATCATTTTGTATGTATGACACTTGATTTTATCATGTATAATATAATAATACTGTAATGTGAGTGAGAGCGTTAGTGAGAGAGAGAGAGAGAGAGAGAGAGAGAGAGAGAGAGAGAGAGAGAGAGAGAGAGAGAGAGAGAGAGAGAGAGAGAGAGAGAGGGAGGGAGGGAGAGAGAGTTGAATTGCATCACTAATTTTTAAGTTACAAAATGTATATGTACAATTTTTCTCCATTTTCTTTACAATTTTGCGACAATGCTCACGACAATCGTCACTGTATGTGTGTGTAAAGTGTGGGAGTTTGATCATAATAGTAGGTTGGGGGATGGGGGGATGTGTGTGTGGGTGGATTCGTTATGTGTGTGGGTGGGCTCAGGATGTTTGGGTGGGCGGGGTGGTTTTGTGTGGGTGGGTGGGGGATTTGTGTGTGGGTGGGTGGGGGATTTGTGTGTGGGTGCATGCGAGATGTATGGGTGTATGGGGAGATGTGTTTGTGGGTGGGGATGTGTGTTTGTCTAGGTGGTTGTGGGTGAGTGGGTGGAGGAGGATATGTTGGTGGATGATTGATGGTGGGTTATGGGATGGGTGGGGGTATATGTGTGGGTGGGGAGATGTGGGTGTGGGGATATGTGGTGGGTGGGAGGTGTGTGCAGGTGAGGGTGGTTGTGGGTTTGGGGATGTGTGTGTGGGTGAGGGATGTGTATGGGTGTGGGATGTTTGGGTGGATGGATGGGGAGTGTGTGTGGGTGAGAGATGTGTGGGTGAATGTGTGTGGGGGATGTGTGTGGGTTGGGGGAGGGGTGCGTGATGGGTGTGGGTGATGGATTTGGAGATGTGTGTGTGTAGGTGGGGGATATGTCTGGCTGGGTGGGGGTGCGTGTGGGTGGATGGGGGATGTTTGTGTGGGTAGTGAGAGTGATTGTAGTTGGGGGATGTGTGGATGGGTAGGAGATGTGTGGATAGATGTGTGTGTGGGTGAGGGATGTGTCTTTGGGATGTGTGTGGGTGTGGTATTGTGTGGGAGGGGAGCTGGGTGTGGATAAATGATGTTTGTGTGGGTGGGTGAAGGTGTGGTTGGGTTTGTGGGTGGGTGAAGGATGTGTGTGAGGGTGGGGGATGTGTGCTTAGATGGGTGGTTGGGATGTGTGAGTGTGGGTGGGTAGATAGGAGATGTATGTGTTGATGAGTGGGTAAGGGATGTATGGGTGTTAGTGGTTGAGGGATAAGTACGTGTGTCTAGGGATGTGTGAGGGGATGAATGTATGGGTTGTGTGTGCGTGGATGGGAGGTGGGTGTTTGTGAATAGGGAATGTGTTGGTGGGTGGGGATGTGTGTGAGGGATGTTTGTATGGGTGGGGATGTGTGTGTATATGGGTAGGGGTGTGTGGTTAAGGGATGTGTGGCTGTGGGAATGGGTGGATGGAGGATGTGTGGTTGGGTGGAGGATGTGTGGTTGGGTAGAGGATGTGTCGGTGGGTGATTGTATATGAGTAAGGGTGTGTGGTTAAGGGATGTTTGGTTGGGGGATGGGTGGGTAGAGGATGTGTGGGTGGGTAGAGGATATGTGGGTGGGTGAGTGTGTGCAGGTTAGGAGATGGTGGGGGATGATTGTAGGTGTGGGCTCGGGATCTGTGAGTGGGCTGGGGGAGATGGGAGATGTGGGTGAGTGCGGAATTTGTGTGTGGGTAGGTGCGGAATATGTGAGTTGACGGGAAGATGTGTGTGTGGCTGAGGAATGTGTGTTTGGTTGGGTGGTTGGAGGTGTGTGGGTGGAGGAGGATATTGGGTGAGTGATTGTTGGTGGGAAATGGGACGGATATGTGAGTGGGTGGGGAGATGTGTGTAGGTGGGGGATGTGTGGGTTATTGAATGTATGTGTGCTTGGGGTGTGGGTGGATGGGATGTGTGGTGGGTGAGAGGTGTGTGTGGGTGGGGAGATGTGTAGGTGTAGGGATATGGTGGATGGGTGGGGGAATGTATTGTATGTGTGCGTGGTTGGGTGGGGGAGTTGGAGTGAATGGGATATGTGTGGGTGGGTTGTGGATGTTTCTCATAACATAGTAATATGCATTGTTTATGTTTACAAAATTCATGTGACAATGTTTTTTTCCTATGCACTGTTGATGAAAGAATGATGAGTGATTGGAAGGGCCGAATGTAAGACGGGCCTGCGTGCCCAATTTGTTACCCTTTGAAAATAAAGTCTGTTCGTTCGTTCGTTCGTTGGTTCGTCTCTAATCAGTTTACGATCTTCATTGATTGATTGATTGATTGATTGATTGATTGATTTAAGAACCGACATAACAGCATTCGGGGCATTCCCATAAGCGCTCCGTCCCCATCCTCAGAAGCCAGCGAAACATGTGTTTCTTGAAGGACTTGTTCATTGGTTTTTTCTCTCTGTCCATGGTATTCTTTGCATTATCCTCAGAAACCACATTTCCACAGCCATCAGATGTTTTTCAGCTTGTCTGCTAATTGTCCACGCCTCACATCCTTATAAAAGTAGAGGTTCTATTTAGCACTTCAACACTCTTTTCAATCAGACATAGTGACGACCAGAATATTGTCTTTAAACATAACAAGTCAAAATATGTCAAAAGACAAAACTACATGTCAACTAGAAATCACAATCACCAATGCAGACATTGACAATATTACAAACTGTAAATATCTTGTAAAATAAGATATAATTTAAAATAAAGGAAGTTATATGTTCAATGTCTAGATCATTGCATGGGTTAAAAGAAGTCAGATGTTGAATATCCACAACTTTGTAGAGGTTGAAAGATGCCAGATGTTGAATGTACACAACATTGTGGAGGTTAAAAGAAGTCAGATGCTGAATGTCCACATCATTGTTGAGGTTAAAAGAAGTCAGATGTTGAATATCCAAATCATTGTGGAGGTTGAAAGAAGTCAGATGTTGAATATCCACAACTTTGTGGATGCTAAAAAATGTCTGATATTGAATGTCCACATCATTGTTGAGGTTAAAAGATGTTAGATATTGAATGTCTAATCATTGTGGAGGTTAAAATATGTGAGCTGATGGCTGTGGAAATGTGGTTTCTGAGGAAAATGCAAAGAATACCATGGACAGACAGAAAAACCAATGAGCAAGTCCTTCAAGAAACAAATGAAGATCGTAAACTGATTAGAGACATTAGACGTAGACAGTCAAAATATTTTGTGCATGTTATGAGAAGAAATGAATTGGAGAACTTGGTGACGACTGGCAAGATCGAAGGGAAGAGACGAAGGGAAAGACCGAGAAGTTAATACCTGGATGGCTTGGCCACGTGGCATGGTCGAGACAGGAAATCGGAGCTGATCCATGACTCTGGTGATCGAGTGAGATGGCAGAACATGACCGCCCAGGCTTACCGGCATGGCACGTGATGGATGGATGGTTAAGTGTCCACATAATTGTGGATGTTAAAATATTGAATGTTCAAAACATTGCGGAAGTTAAACAATATTATACAATAACAGCAAACGCATTACTATAATAATAATCAACAATAAAACAAAACAAATTAAAGTGAACATGTTTTGAACATGCATTTTTCTTGTGGCGACATACGGATGTGGTACAAGGACAGTTTCGAAAATCAGAGCTTGTATTAGAATACAATGAACCAAGAAAAAGAAAAAATATGATATTCTATAATACCTGCATTTCAAAGACAACTGGCTTATGAAAAGATGCATGCCTGGGAAATTGAAATACGTTGCACGGTGATTAGAATGTATGTTGCGAATTTAAGGGTTTAATTTGGAGCTCTCTGGTATATTGAGATAAAGAGAGCGCAGGCATGAATGCCATATTTCGCTATCGAAGCCACGGTGGCCAAGTGGTTAGCACACTAGGCCTTCCAGCCGGCTGGTCAAGAGTTCGAACACGCATCGACGCGGGGAGTTCACAATTTACCTATGTTCCCAGTTAGACCAGCATGCAGTGATCATCACACATGTCTTGGGAAATAAAGACGGACTCTGTGGCATTGACCACTTTACCCCTACGGTAGCCTAGGAAGAAATAAATGTCCGGGACGATTGGCAACAGGTAGTAATAGAACCAAAATGGACAAAGAACGGCAAAATGAGAGAGTGCTAAACTATTGGAACAAAGAGATGATGATGATGATGATGATGATGATGATGATGGTAATGATGATGATGATGATGATGATGATGATCACTCGAGTGCCCAGTCGTCTATAAAGATATGAGACCAACATCATATGCCGAATACGCTACAAGTCTTCTATTACTTATTTACTGCATTTCGCAATATCTCGACAGGTTAAAAGAAATTAGTTGCATATCCTTTACACGACATCGCAGTCAACCCCAAACCTTTTGTCTGTTTGTGATTTTGTTGGCAAGTTTACGTTCAGTTACCTTCGGAACGACTAGCATTCATACCATTTTATGAAAACCAACGCAAGGCGGTCTGCTGCCAAATTGCCCGCAGCTGTGCTTTGAACTCCGGCCGTAACCCCTTAGCCACAGAGCCGGCAAGAGGAACATACTAATTAAATGTCGTGAAGCGGACCAGACGATTCCGTGGGGCTGACATACAAGCACACACAGACACTAACATCCGGCAAGAGGAGCCGGCAAGAGGAACAAACCAATTAAATGTCGTGAAGCGGACCAGACGATTCCGTTGGGCTGACATACAAGCACACACAGACACTAACATCCGGCAAGAGGAGCCGGCAAGAGGAACAAACCAATTAAATGTCGTGAAGCGATCCAGACGATTCCGTGGGGCTGACATACAAGCACACACAGACACTAACATTCGGCAAGAGGAGCCGGCAAGAGGAACATACTAATTATATGTCGTGAAGCGGACAATACGATTCCGTGGGGCTGACATACAAGCACACACAGACACTAACATTCGGCAAGAGGAGCCGGCAAGAGGAACATACTAATTAAATGTCGTGAAGCGGACCAGATGATTTCGTGGGGCTGACATACAAGCACACACAGACACTAACATTCGGCAAGAGGAGCCGGCAAGAGGAACATACTAATTAAATGTCGTGAAGCGAACCAGACGATTCCGTGGGGCTGACATACAAGCACACACAGACACTAACATTCGGCAAGAGGAGCCGGCAAGAGGAACATACTAATTAAATGTCGCGAAGCGAACTAGACGATTCCGTGGAGCTGACATACAAGCACACACAGACACTAACATTCGGCAAGAGGAGCCGGCAAGAGGAACATACTAATTAAATGTCGTGAAGCGAACCAGACGATTCCGTGGGGCTGACATACAAGCACACACAGACACTAACATTCGGCAAGAGGAGCCGGCAAGAGGAACAAACTAATTAAATGTCGTGAAGCGGACAAGACGATTCCGTGGGGCTGACATACAAGCATACACAGACACTAACATTCCAACGCTACTCAACTTCCATCCTAAGAAGACGGCCTGGTTTCGAGAAGTCACCATCACTGAATGAAAGAAATAGAGTGACGAAGTGCTATATAGAACCTGTACTGCTGTATGACAGTGGATCTTAGAATGTAAATGAACACATTAGGAGAAACTTGGAGATATGGTTACCGAGATGAGTGTTGCGAATTCCTTGGACTGCCTAAGTAACTAACGACGATTGTCTGAAAGTGGCTTATGAAGCTAAAACATTATATACAACAATAAGAAAGAGACAAACATCTTTATTTGGTCATGTGATGAGAAGAGAGGCATTGGAGAACATCGTGACAACTGGAAAGGTCGAGAGGAAGAGAGGCAGATGCAGACCAAAATAAATGATGCTGGATGGACTGAGACAGTAGCATGGAGGAATATCATCAGCAGAGTTGATCCAGAAAACCAAAGACCGAGATCTGTGGAAAGTCATGAACTCCTACGCCATACGGCATGGCACTTGATGGTGATGACGATAATTGATAAAGGGTGACCTTCATCGCACAAGAATGTCTCTGGAAGTGCGCAGTCTCCTACCATAGATGACACAAGGAGAATTTAAGCATAGTGCTCGAACACCGAATCACTGGCGAGGAACCAAGTGTGTATACTTGAATCATCATCATCCTCATCTTCCACATTTGCCGTCAAGAGTCGTGGAGAGGACTAGTTGACGTTTCAGATAGTGTCATTCCATGCAACTGTCCAATGTCTTTGATGTCGTCAATCCATTTTCTTCTCGGGCGTCCTCTTGCTCTCGTATCTGATCTTCTTTGATATAATACAAGCCCTGGAAGTTGGTGTTGTTGCATTCTAATGTGAAGGCCAGACCATTTGATCTTCTGTCTTTTCATATATGTGGTACAAGATACTGATCCCACTGTTTGCCTGGTGGCATCATTTCTGACTCGGTCACTGATATATAAGTTGGTAGCTCTTCTCAAGCATCTCATCTCACATGTGCTGATGTTGGGTAAGTTCGATATGGACAATGTCCAAGTTTAACATTTGTAAAATAAAGTTGGAGTGAATATGCTATTTATGGTATACTAAAATCCCAAGCGTAATAAATATGTTTTGGGTAGCTTGTCTTAATTTTGAAATTAAACTAGGGAAGAATTCTTTTTGGCCTGCCATATTCTAATCCTAGGGATTTTCAACGTGCAGAATTCGCATAGGAAATCTCAGAATGTGTCGACCTTGACATAGAAGATTGGTGACTAGACCGGATATTGTTCACAAAACAATATTAACACCGTGCTAGAGTGGCATTGGTTTGTGTGTGTTCTGGCCAATACTATGTCCAGGTGTAATCTCGAGCAGAGGCGGAATACTTGTCCTGGCCACTAAGGTTTTGGTGTGCACTAAGCCTCATACATATACCTACCAGAAAATGTTCACAATGCTCTCGGAATTGTCTGCGAATGACAGGCGGCGAGGAAAGAAACTGGTCACCCTACTTATATATCGTGGCCCATAATATGTGAAGGGATAACACTTCAAACCCCGCCGGCAGCTTGTACTATGGGACTTCGATGACCTTGTATGGACCTCGGTCTTCAAGTAATCTCAATACTCCCGACTGTTACACACCCACTCTTCTCCCACAAAAAAATGTCACAAAAGGTACCTTACTCTTCTTACGTGGGATACTTAAAGTATGTAAAAAAAAAACAGTAAGGGGCTCGTTCACACACCATACATACTGGGTACACGGTGCTATACCAATTTCTGATAGACCAATCGGCATTAGGTTGGTGATGTGACAGAGGTCATGCCTGCCGCCTTCACTTTCTAAAATATTTGCTGAAGCCATCTTAGAATGGGTCGAGCTAGGAGAACAGGTCGATTTTATAAATTCGAATTCGCTCAGATGATGTTCGAACCTTGTTCACCTGGCCCGCAGACAAGCGCTAGTTACTAGGCTACCTCGGCTGCTTCTGTTGATGTGATATATGGACTGCACGGAATGGCTACAATGTTTTACAAGTCAACGACTCATATAAACATTGCATTATTCAAAAGGATATATCTATGTAAATGGAAGGTTATGTCGTACCTGAATAGTTATTCAAGTGTTTAAGATGAGGACGGAGCACGTATGGAAATATCCCGAGTGCTGTGATGTTGGTTTTTGATTCAGCTCAGCCCAACTGAAGTACAACATTATAATGGTTTTGTCAACCTGTAATATCTGAATTGATGTATATAATAAATATGTACAATATTTTATGAGGGTTTCTCCCGTGTATATTTCCTGGTGAAATGGCTGCTTGTGTCTAAAAAGTTAATGAATCGCATTTACAATGAATTGAGTGCACCTGATTCATTTATTCATAAGTCTTATTAATGGGTTTATTGTTGAACAACCCAGACAGCTCTTTACATGAGGAATACTTAATCGTTACTAAATAAGAATATAGATCAAATGATAGCATAGAATTTGTGTTTTAGAGATTGATGTATGTACAATAGAAATACTGGCAAAATAATCAGAAATATGAAGTGCATGTATACGTCTTTATCACAACTTTCTTCTTTTCCACCACAGCCTTCATTCTTAACCTCGTGCACAACTGGCTTTATGGACATCGCAGTGACATGAGCCAGTCTAAAATAAGTCAAAGTATGTAAATATGTGACTATTTTAATAACATGGAAGCTGTATTAAGGAATCTAAAAGTAGAATAGCCAAAAGCAAAAGCAGAGTTTCAAAAGGTAAACTATATTCTCGGCACTAGGGGGAGGGGGAGGGGGGGGGGGGAGGGGGTTCCTGCGAGTCAGGCTTTGGTAGTACCTTTAGTAAGGATGACTCTCATGTCCTTTTCAGGGCCCATTCCCCATTGGTCAAAGCCTTACTGCCAGCTCAAGTCCGTGACTCCTAGTAGCTGTCAGCATGCGACAGCAGCCACCCCCCCCCCCTGCCCGGGAAACAGCTGTGACAGGTTAGCTACACCAGGCATGGGTAGCCGATATGGTGTCAAACCAATCGGTGAACTAGGGTATGACTAACCATCATGTGAAGACAGGATTCGGTAGACTGCGCGGAAGAAATCATTAATGATTCAACGGGCAAGACGGCGTTTACCTGCAAAGCGTTTTGGAAAGAAATGAGTACGGCAAGGTATGTAGAGCGCCCTGGTCAACCACTGCACCTGTATTCGACTCCAGTCGTCTTGACTTGTCTTGCCACTGGACTCAGGTGGACTCAGGCGAGAGAGTGAGGTCGACGAATTACGCAACTCTTCCTCACTTTAATCCAATTCATCGTGTAAGTCAAGTGATTCATAGTATTCTCGGCAATATGTCTTTGTCAATCGCGGTGAAGAAAGCGTTCTTAAGAGCTATATCGAGCCGTCCCAGATGTACGTATGCGAATCATGGACAATTAGTATTGATACGTGTTTGTTCTTTAGTATGTGTGCCATTTGTCCAATGAGTTGGTTTGCCTTATTGTATATATTTTGAATCTCGACTATGATTTGCCATTTAATTATATTATACATTTTACGTACTTGCCGTCCCAGATGTACGTATGCGAATCATGGACAATTAGTAGACAGGCGAGTAATTATGTGGAAGCTGCGGAGATGTGGTTATATAGACGAATGATGAGAATCTAGCCACGACCAACTCCACTACCATCACCACCACTACCACCACTACATCCATCATCAACACTACCATCACCACCACTACCACCACCACCACAGCTACCATCACCACAACTACCACCACTACATCCACCACCAACACTACCATCACCACCACTACCACCACTACATCCACCACCAACACTACCATCACCACCACTACCACCACCACCACTACCATCACCACCACCACTTCTACTACATCCGCCACCAGCACTACCATCACCACCAGTACTGCGACCACCACCACCACAACTACCACTTCACGATCACTACAACTGCCACCACAACCAACACTACCACTACCACCACCACCACTACTACAACTACCACGACTACCATCACCACCACCACCACCACTATAACGACTACCACCACCACTACTACCACCACCATCACAACCATTACTATCACCGCCACCGCCACTACCACCATTACTACCACTACCATCACAACCGCTACCACCAACACTACCACCAACAATACCACTATTAAACCTTCACTACTGCTATCATCATAACCACGACCATCACCACCACTAACACCACTACTACCAACACCACTACCAACACCACCACAACCACCATCATCATCATCTTATTGTTGCTGATTCTTTTCTCTCCCTGATGTATTACTACTGCTGCTCCCTCTTCTTCTTTTTTCATATTCTTCTCATACACATTTGCTTCGTCTTTTTCTTCTCCTCCTCCTACTCCTCTTCTTCTTTCTTTCTTGTTTTTCTTTTTCTTTTCCACCTCCTCCTCTTTCTCGTGACCTCAGCTGTGATGAAGATGATGATGATTATGATGAAGATAAATCACTAGCAAAGGTCTCTAATATTTGTCATCACAAATTCAAGCTATTTTCAGTGTCATGTCCTGTTCTAAATAAAATTCAACAATGATATATCGACAGACAGATTATCGAGGAGCCTGAGAGGCCGTCAGCGTGATGAGAAATAAATAGATAGGTGATTATCTGGCTGAAGCTCCGAGAACTGTACACACACAGTTTTTATTTTAAATCCTGTGATTTCTTGATACATGGAAATTATTTCAAGAGTTCATGCGGGGTACAAGTGCTGGGGAAAGCTGGTGTGTATTGATGGGTGTACCGTGACAGAGACATGATGGCACCGGGGACCTCGGACACAGTAGGGGTATGGTTACACGAGAGAGAGAGAGAGAGAGAGAGAGAGAGAGAGAGAGAGAGAGAGAGAGAAGGGGGAGAGAGGAGAGGGGAGAGAGGGGGAGAGAGAAAGAAAGGGAGAAAGAAAGAAAGAGCGAGAGAGACGTAGAGAGACGTAGAGAGACGTAGAGAGACGTAGAGAGAGGGAGAGATAGGAGAGAGAGAGAGAGGGAGAGAGAAAGAGGGAGAGAGAGCGAGAGAAAGAAAGAGGGTGAGAGAGAGAAAGAGTGAGAACATGAAAGAGAGAGAGCAAAAGAGAGTTGGAGGGAGGCAGAGAGAGGGGGAGAGAAGAAAAGAGAGAGAGAAAGAGGAAGATAAAGAGAGAGAGAGAGAGCGCGCGAGAGAAAGAGAGAGAGAGAGAGAGAGAGAGAGAGAGAGAGAGAGAGAGAGAGAGAGAGAGAAGAGAGCTAGATGTCAACATTTATTTTGTCAATAAACGTAAGAAAAAAGAGTTCTTAAGAATGATATCGAGCCACTCCAGATGTACGTATGCGAATCATCGTTAATTAGCAGACATGCAAGTAATTATATAGAAGATGTGGAGATGAGAATGGTGAGAATATTGTAGGCAGATAGAAGGAGTAATTTAGATCAATTGAAAGGAGTTTCCTCGCAAAGAGAAATGGTTACTGCCAACTGAAGATAGTCCATATTCTGTGTGCATGAGAAAGGGGACAGTCGAAGTATATCCCAATAACGAGAACGATGGGGAGGGGTTGAGGCTGTGTGAGAACGAGAGAACATGCCAGACAATTTGAAATCATGACATAAAGGAACAGCAGTATCAGAAATGATTGACAGGACATGAACAGTGAACTGGGGAAAGACATGATCACCAACGCCACAGGGCATGGACTGTAAGAAGAAGAAAAGTGGCGAGGAAAGCCAGTGAGCGTTGATGGATGTACCAAGCCAGAGACATGATGAGATGGCGATTCCTCGACATAGGGGTTAGCTCTTTACAAGTGAGACACGAGGGGCACAAGAGAGTTAGAGAGTTAATGCCTCTGTTGTTGGAGTCTGGATCGTACGGGGGTTAATGGGTATGTCTAGCTAGTCAATGGTCAGGGTTCAGTCACTGTCAGAGATATATTCCCCCCACCCTCACACCATCCCCAACCCAGAACCGTTATTTAATGATTGTAAAACAGTATATAAGCATTCAAACCAAAACAATATATTCCCTTGGTGAATGTTGACACTGAAGTCACAAACAATACAAGTATATTACACAATTTCTTGTCTGTGACATGTCGCTGCTTCACGTCAGATGAATACCTCAGAGTTATATATATATATGTGTGTGTGTGTGTGTGTGGGTGTGTGTGTGTGTGTGTTTGTGTGTGTGTGTGTGTCCACTGATTAAGAAAGACATTTTCTTGAATGTCCACTGGTTAAGAAAGACTTTTTCTTGAGTGTCCGCCGGTTAAGAAAGACATTTCCTTGAATGTCCTCTAGTTAAGAAAGACATTTCCTTGAATGTCCATAGCTTAAGAAAGACATTTACTTGAATTTCCACTGGTTACGCAATGCATTTCCTTGAATGTCCAATGGTTAAGAAAGACATTAACGTTCGAAAGCCGATTGCAAACAAAAGGTGTGCCAAATATTTCGGTAAGCTCCTAGCCATACACCGAGGCTGCTCTAACTTCAATAGTTGATAGGTACGGTGAATACGCTCTCATCTGATGGTCTCTGTAGTGGAGTGGCTAAGCTGTTAGCCTCGGGTTTCGAAGGTTGTGGGTTTGATGCCGGACTATTTAATTTTCTCGGATACTCTTTGGGTGAGGGTGTGGAAAGGGGTGGGGGTGTCGTTTCTGGAGCTAGGGAGTTCGTGCTTTGATCGACGTGTTCGGCAGGCCACCCTGTGGAAAGAAACTGAGCCATATGGGGGTCAAACCCGGTTCCAGGAAGTCAACACTCTCGCCTTTAAGCTCTTTAAACACTACCACGAGCTCAGCTTGGCAGAATGGATAAGAGCCCTCATTCTTGAACAGCCGGTGTGCTGATGCCGAGGTAGTGGTTGCAACCCCTATACCGGTCAGTCGGATTAAAATGTTTACTTCAAGTACCTCTGAAGTTAGAGTGGGTTAGCCTGATGGCGACGGGCACGGGTAATAGGGAAAGCTAATCCACACGCAAAAATACAAAATCAGCTCATGCTACTAGTTTAAGATCAAAGCTAGCGAGAAAAAATAAAACTGACTACCATTCCAAATCTACCCTGTACAGGTGAGCTACGAAGATGCCAGACACCCAACAGGATATTATCATCATACCATTACTGTCATCTATCAATCATAATCATCATCATAATGTATCAGAACGTGGCTTCCATTAAGGGAGTTCGCACAGCTTCTCGATTTATTGTCAGTTCCTCTTCCTCATGAATTTTCATGCCCTAGGGTTTTTAAAATGTTGTGCTCCTTTATCCTTGCCTTCTCTACCAGGAATTCGGTCTTCTATTCTTTCAAAACCACTGTTTTGTTTAGTTGTTATGTTGAGTTGAGCTAAGAACCGTCATCACCGCACTCAGGACATTCCCATGCAGGCTCCATTCCCTCGTTCAACAGCCAGCGAAGAGTCACACTACTAATCGTTCCCACCGCTATCTTAATGAAAGTTTTCCTGGTCTTCCCCCTCAGTTTTGAGACTATTTCAGAACTCCTGCCATTCCCCCGCAACCCCATTCTTTCCACATACGGGTTCTCAATATGATCCCCCACTTTCGCAATCTGGTTCCGCAGGCGCCCGACCACCTCTCTCTTGTCTATAGGTAATCTACCACCAAGAGGTACATTACCTACCAGCCTATCAGCCTGTTCATTCCCCTCGCACTCCTGCATGGCCATTGCAAAAGATTCATACACTTCTCACAATCTGTGACCTCTGAAGCGAGGTGAGCAATTCCACACGAAACATTCCTTTCTCCACCTTACTAAGCATCCTCCTTGAATCCGTAATGAATGTAATGTGTTTTGCAGTCGTCGCTTCTAACCAACGGAATACAGCTGTTACTGCTTTCAAGTCCAATCTCATGATGGAGGTTTTGTATTGTTTAACATGGCCAAGTACTTCAGTTCCCGTGACACGCAGCTCTTGATGAGCCAATTGTCTTCGATGTTTCCACCTATTAGAATGTCAGAATGTTTCTTCTACCTCCGGCTGCATGGTATTTTAATGATTTTTGTGGAACATTTAAGTTTAAACGCCCTGACTTTCATCTTTCCTGCTTGCGAAATGGTACGTGTCTCACATGCATATGTTGCCACAGGGAAGATACATGTTGCTAACAATGTTATCTTAATTTGTTTGCTGGTCTTGTATCTCCAGCATTTTTGTATGTTTAAAATGAGTGGATCTGCGATAAAGATGTGGAAATGTAAATACTATAAAATAACACTGTAATTCAGCGTCGGATTCTTAGATAAGGAGTACAATGTGTTCATTTGATAATCTTTTCATTGCGCTCTTTTTCAAAATCTGTCCACTCTTCTGGTGCGGTTATTGTGCAGTAAATGTAGTCACTGTATTGTCTGCCCGGTGTTTATATGTTGTGTTTTATCTATTGAGTTGTCTAGCTGATGCAGCCCAGTCGCGGCAATTTCCTGTTTTCTGTTTTAGTGTTATGTAAAGCTGCAGAAAGTCGTGTTATATTATATTGCTCACCGATTTAACACTTTTTGTTTTGCTTCGCTCGCTTTGAACTTAATCATAGTCCATACAAGTGATACTACTTCTAGTTCACTGGCCTGTTTTATTGCGTGTGGATTAGTTTCCAATATTACCAATGTCCCTCGCCATTAGATGAACCCATTCCGACTTCAGAGGTACTTGTAGTTTACGTCCGTAAGTCAAGGACGAGAAGTCACACAGTTTAGTCCAACTGGTAGGTGTAGGGAGTTAACCCGCTATCCCGACATCAGCACACCGGATGTTTAATAATGAGATGTCTTATCCACTCAGCAATTGTTTAAAGTCTGCACTGCTATGCTCAGTTTCAGCGTGTTGTTGATTATGGTGTTTAGTTGATGGTAACATTTCCCAGTGTTGTTGATTGGGATGTTTAGTTGATGGTAACATTTCCCAGTGTTGTTGATTATGATGCGTAGTTGTTGGTAGCATTTCCCAGTGTTGTTGACTGGGATGTTTAGTTGATGGTAACGTTTCCCTGTGTTGTTGATTGGGATGTTTAGTTGATGGTAACATTTCCCAGTGTTGTTGACTGGAATGTTTAGTTGATGGTAACATTTCCCAGTGTTGTTGACTGGGATGTTTAGTTGATGGTAACATTTCCCAGTGTTGTTGACTGGGATGTTTAGTTGATGGTAACATTTCCCAGAGTTGTTGATTTGGATGTTTAGTTGTTGGTAGCAGCTTCCCATGTTGTTGATTGTGAGGTTCAGTTGATAGTAACAGTTCGCAGTGTTGTTGATTGGGATGTTTAGTTGATGGTAATAGTTCAGTGTTGTTGATTGTGAGGTTCAGTTGATAGTAACAGTTCGCAGTGTTGTTGATTGGGATGTTCAGTTGATAGTAACAGTTCGCAGTGTTGTTGATTGGGATGTTTAGTTGATGGTAACAGTTCACAGGTTTGTTGACTGTGATGTTTAGTTGACATTAAGAGTTCTCAGTGTTATTGGTTGTGATGTTTAGTTAATAGTAAAAGTTCCTAGTGTTATTGATTGTGACGCCAAGATATACACACTTTGTGATATTTTCAATAAATGCATTGTTGCTTTTGATGGTTAGTTGAAATACAGTTATGTGTGTGGATATATGTTTCAATGTCAGGTAAAGATAACGATCTTCAGTGTATCTGTTGACATATATGACTAACTAATCTCTTAGCTATATTTTAAAGGAGGTCCGTTTTATCTGAATATCTGAGTTCTGAAATTGGATTTCCGTCAGTTTTGAATCGATAAATGTTGTAATTAACCTCATAATTTTTAATCTTTGTTGTAACTTCTCAATAGATGGTGAGCAACGTATGTTGCGAAAATACAGACAGATCTTACCACCCTTTCATCTAATTCATTCATTCAGTAGCATGTCCCATACAGAACCTCGCTCCCATAACAACCTTCCTGAAAACCTCTCGATCATAAGCAAGTTGACCCGCGTCCGATACACCCCTCTGGAGATCATCCGCCACATCCTGCACCCATCTTCTCTTTGGCCTTCCTCTTCCTCTCTTCCCAGGCATATACCCCTCCATTATTGTTCTCTCCAAACTTTCGTGACGTTTTAAGTGACCAAAATATTTCAATTTTCTTTGTTTTATCGTTTTTAATAGCCAGCCTTCTTCAATATTCAGCTCTTGAAGTACTGATGCATTTGTTCTTTTCTTTACCCAAGATATTCTTAGAACTCGTCTATAACATTTATATTCAAAGGCATGTATGCGCTGTTCAGCTTGTTTAGTAAGTGTCCAGGTCTCACAGGCGTATGTTGCAATGGGAAAGATGTATGCTCTTAAAAATTTAATCTTTGTAGTTCTGTCTGTCCCATTCCATAATGTATTCAGTTGTTTAGTCTTTGAAGAGCAATTGATAGTCGTCGTTTTTTTTCTTTCATTGTGTCGCCGTTGTTGGTAATCAATGACCCAAGATATTCGAAATATTCCACCACCTCCAATTTTTCCTCATTAACATATATTTCTTTCTCCATAGTGGTTTTATCTGTATGCATTATCATCTAATACCAAGTTTATATTTCATCGGCTGCCCTGACAGCTGTTTATTATTTATGATATAATTATTCAACTAAGTTAATCATTTGTGCTGAAAACGCAATATATCTCTTGATAGTTCAGTTTCTGCCGGTCTCTCTGGCTGTGGGGTTACAACACTATCTCTCTGTGATCCCGTTTATCACGCAGAGTCTCGTAGCGGAGCGAGAGCTGAGGCGGTTCGACCCCCGCTCGTGACTTGCGGGATACTGAGCCGGCAGCTCAGAAAGCAATGGCAAACTACTGAGCGTAATCTTGCCAAGAGATCAACATACAGCTGAAAGATGCTGGTGTTGACAGCTAAGTCCTGTAAAGGATATGCTAAAAAAAAAAAAAAAAAGTTCAGTTTCTGATGTTGATCACAGTTTGGGCCTTACTATAGTCTACCAAGTATGAAGTTCTATCTACAGTGGGCTCTGTGTATTTATCAAACCTGATTCTCGCGTTGAAGATTTGAATCCCGGCTATTTTGACCTGTCCAGAATTTGCTAGCAGGACTATCTCTTTCTATAAAAACCAATAGTAATTCCAAGGTCAGAATTATATCCCCCCCCCCCCCCGCCTTTCAAAAAAAAACCAAAAAAAAAAACATTACCCCGTATGCACAACAATCATCTTCGGATTATAAACCTGTGAGGATAAAACCGTCGGCAGCCGCTTTTGCGACTGACTCAATCACAGGACTATCATTCTGAACCGGTGATGGACCCTACTATAACTTCTCCTTGAGGTTGAACGGGGTAATGGTAATGGTAGAATCGAAATCGAAGGCCAGCCAATACAGCTGAAAGAATATGTGGGCGAGATTATGACGATACATACACCTGCCAAGCCGAACATCAGCCACCGTCATTGGACTTTACCACCGAACAAATTAGAAAATCTACGAACACTTTCACCAACCATCAGCATCATCATCATGTTGCTGGCGTAGAAGTTTGTCCCTCCACGTATCTCAGTCTTCGGTGCTAAGAATCAACTCTGTTGATGATATTCTTCCATTCCACAGTATCAGCCCATCCAGCATTATTTCTCGTCGTTTGCCTTTTCCTCTTTTCGCATTGATCTTTCCAGTTATCACGATGTTCTGAGATGCCTCTCTTCTCATCACATGACTAAAGAAAGACGTTGGTCTATTTATTATGGGGTACATATTGTTCCAGTTTCATTAAACCTTTTCATCAACCAACGAGTTGCTTCACTTCTGGGATCCGGTAACATACAATAGAATCGAAATAGTCAACTTTAATAAAATCTCTGTTTCCTTTGTTTGCTTATTCATCATTTTGAAGCAGGAAAGTTGCAGAACGTCGCTCTCATCACTGCGGGTGGAGAAGCCACCCAGTCTCTTGCCGTCTCGCCTACCTCATACCCCTTCGTGACCCCTCATGCCCCCTCATATCCCCTCATATCTCCTCGTGTCCCCTTTTGTCCCTCTTGTCCCCTCCTGTCCCCTTATGCCCCTATTATCTCCTCATGCCCACTCATACCCCATCATGCTCCCTCATGCCCATCTTATGCACCCTCATGTCCAGTGTATCCGCAATGCCTGATATGACTGAATGTCTCCTGATAACATTATATTGTTTTAAAGAAAATATTTATAACTATATAATGAATAAAGATTTAAAAAAAAACATCATTAAAATAATTAATGTTAAATGACAACTATACAAAGAGGTCAGCATGAATTAAAATGTTGTCTTCTGGTCCTTGACATGGAAACGTAGATTACAAATGCCTCACAAGTCGGAGTGGATACACCTGATAGCGAGGGGCATTGATAATAAGTAAAGCTAATCCACACGCAAAAATAAATCAGTACACCAGAAGTAGTGAGTGGCACCTTACAGTCTTGGCAGACCAAAGTATGTGAGTTGGAATTTGGACAAAATTCCATCACAATGCCTGGGCAGAGCTTCAGAAAACATGTGGTGCCCAAACGACATGTTCCCTCTCTCGGCCTTGCCTTGTTTGATCCAGAGGAATGGATAACCAATACGTCTGGAACAAGGCTAAGCGTCAAACCTCGCCTCCACGAGCAGGAGACGAGCGATGGCCAGATCCTAAACCTTTGGGATTTGACTTAGAGGCGTTCAATTAAATCCCGCAGGTAAGGGTCGTACCAGAAGTAGTAGCATATATATATACATATAAATATATATGGACTACGCTCGAGTTGACAGCGAGCGAATGCAACAAGAATGTTTAAAAATGGTACATGACACCTCAAACAGAAGGACATTTCAAACACCGAATATAAAGCGCTGACACGAATTATAAGAGATAAATGCTGCTATTTTTATAACGTGCCACATCTAATTTAATGTGCCTCCTATAGCACCTGACAATGTGTCTTCTATGCTGTCCAAATGATTCTCAATATGCAACAACAAGAACAATACACATTAAATACTCCAAACATAACCGTCGTGACATCTTTATACCGCAAGTATGTTATTTACTTATTTCTGTATTTTTTCCAACAAGATAGAAGCATGCGCTGAAACGCACCACGTCATAGACTTTCAGTAACGTCATTTTTCCGACGTACAAGGCAACCCTATTGCAAGACAGTCGATCGACCGCTAATTGCAGTCTCAAATGTCATTCATAGACATGTGAATGTTGATAACAGGTTTAGCCAAGTCAGAGAAAAATACAAATCGATGGAAGGCAACTTTGGCGGTCCCGTGATTCACAGGAAACGTCTACAATTTTGATAGTGAGAATGCAGTAGAATTTATCATAGAATGGTAACGGGCATCTGTAACCATGGTGAACGCCACACGGATTGTCTGAGATGATAATGATGATAGTGTCTGGATGTGAATAAATACGATACCATAAGTGATTTCTTTTCCTTCGCTCGCTTTCAATTCGAGCGTAGTCCACGATGGACTGATTGTTTGCGTGTGGATTAGCTTTCCTTATTACCAGTGTCCTTCGCCATCAGGCGCATCCACTCCGACTTCTGAGGTACTTGTAATTTACGCTTCCAAGTCAAGGACGAGAAATCAACATTTCAGTTCAATTGATTGGTGTAAGGGTTGAACCGACAATCTCACCATCAGTACACTGGAATTTTTATATGCAACGCTATATCTATGACTTCCATAAACGATGATTAAACAGAATAATGATTTTAAAACAGAAAAAGATTCAACAAAACTAGCATATGATGAGATTAAGGTAACATATGAACAGATGCAGTTAACATATGACGAGATTCAGTTAACATATGACGAGATTCAGTTAACATATGACGAGATTCAGTTAACATATGACGAGATTCAGTTAACATATGACGAGATTCAGTTAACATATGACGAGATTCAGTTAACATATGACGAGATTCAGTTAACATATGACGAGATTCAGTTAACATATAGTGAGATTAAGTTAACATATGATAAGATTCAGTTAACATTTGAAAAGATTCAGTTGACATATGATGAGATTCAGTTAACATATGACGAGATTCAGTTAACATATAGTGAGATTAAGTTAACATATGATAAGATTCAGTTAACATTTGAAAAGATTCAGTTGACATATGATGAGATTCAGTTAACATATGACGAGATTCAGTTAACATATGATGAGATTCAGTTAACATATGATGAGATTCAGTTAACATATGATGAGATTCAGTTAACATATGATGAAATTCAGTTAACATATGATGAGATTCAGTTATCAATCCTGCAAGAGTTAATGCTCCACAGTGACACTAACAGATTGATGTCATTGAATGTTTAAAAGCAAATGCACTTTAAAAGCACTGGTAAGACGCAATGTCTAGATAATATAAAAATAGAAACACAGCAAAACGGGTTAGTCTTCAGCGTGGTCAAACAGTCCTTGTTAATTAAGATAAAATGAGAGAACAAGAGCTGCGAAGTTCCCATTTATTTCTGATCCCACAAAATACAGGGGAATATCAGTGCAAGCTAAAATATCCTTTTATTGAAAGGTTACAAAGAACAATGTGGATTTATAGAAGACAAAGATAAAACAAATGTTGCGTATTTGCTGAGACAATTAATTGAACGTTCAATAGAAGTAAACAAACACCCACATCTTGCTTTCATTGAATACACAATGGCTTTCGGTAAAGTAAGACATATCGGTAAGATAAAGATACTTGGAGATCTATAAATCTAAGCGAAAGATATTAAACTTATAAGAACATATAATGTGAACACGCTGCCATAAGAACTGATAATGAAGTAGATCAAAACTAGCCTATACAGAGACAAGAATGCATAATGTCTGCAGATCTTTATTCCCGATATAGTGAAATTGTTATCGTAAAATAATAGAGGGTGTGAGAGGAATTACCATTTGAGAATATAACGCCAGTAATAAATGATTTGCAGACGATACAGTATTGATTACAGACAATGAACAGGGTCTACAGTGTGTGACAGTTGCGGTTATTGTAGACGGTGAGCAATTTGGGTTAGAACAAAATTGTAAGAAAACAGAAATTGTGGTCGTCTCTTTGATTTACTTCGATTGTAACATCCAAGTAACAGATAGAACTACAAAAATCAGATTTTTAAAAGCATGCATCTTTCTAATTGCAACGTATGCCTGTGAGACCTGGACACTTAGTAAACAAGCTGAACAGCGCATACATGCCTTTGAATACGAGGGCGAGTCAATAAGTATGTCAGACAGTTCTGTGGGATGGCAGATAAATGTAGTTGGTGTTTTCTACAGGTGTCATTAGTTGACAGCAACATCGAACTTTATATTCCCGTTCATCATGTGGCGCTAGGTGTCTCATGGGCATGCGCAGCGCATAAATAAAATGGCAACTGTACATACGGAGTGTACAATCAAAGAGCAACGTGCTGTTGTGCGATTTTTTGTGGGAAAAAGGACTGCCTGCAAAGGACATTTATAAGGAAATGCTTCCTGTTTTTGCTGACAAATGTTTGTCCCGTAAAGCGGTGCATAGTTGGGTAGAAAAATTTTCTCAAGGACGCGAATGAAGCCGAATTTGAATGTGAAGTGAAAACGTGGTTTAGAAAACAGAGCACGCAGTTCTATGCAGACGGATTGGGAGGAATGATAAAGGATTGGGATAAGTGCAACAATGTTGGTGGAAATTATGTTGAGAAATAAAGGGACAATGTATGTATAAAAATAAACTGGTTTCAAGTTGTTATCATATTTAGTTATTTTTCTACAGCCATTTATGACCTAGTTATTGACTTCCCCACATATAAATGTTATAGACGAGTTCTAATAATATCTTGGATAAAGAACATAAAAAATGCATCCATACTTCAAGAGCTGCGTATTGAAGAAGGTTGGCTATTAAAGACGATAAAACAAAGAAAATTGAAATATTTTGGTCAATTGAAACATCACGAAAGTTTGGAGAGAACAATAATGGAGGGGTATATGCCTAGGAGACGGTTTCCTGGCCTAGAGGTTAGCGACATTTCTCCGTAATCTCGTATACTCTCGTAAGTAACGTGACGACGGTGAGAATCAGCAGTGGTTCGAATCGCGTCGGTAACTTACGGGGTATGTGAGCCGGCCGCTCAGAAAGCAATGGCAAACTACTGAGCGTAATCTTGCCAAGAAATCAACAATCAGCTGAAAGATGCTGATGTTGACAGCGATGTCCTGTAAAGGATATACAAACATTTTTTATATGCCTGGGAAGAGAGGAAGAGGAAGGCCAAAGAGAATATGGGTGCAGGATGTGGCGGATGATCTCCAGATGGGTGTTTCGGACGCAGGACATCTTGCTTATGATCGAAAGGTTGTCCGGAAGGCTGTTATTGGAGCGAGTTTCTGCAAAGGACATGCTACTGAACGAATGAATGAATAAACAGCCAAGTAAATGGGAGCATTCTTTAACAATTGAATTGGTCTAATTGGAATTGATCTATCCTGGAACAGGGTGACATCTGGTGGAAGGTGCCTTGTATAGATTAGAATAAGCATCGTTTTGACAAAGGTAGCCTTTGCAAGGTGAAGAATACATTCACTGATACAAATCTGCCAATTACACAGAGATATAGAGTGCTGAAATACTACATAGAACCCATATTGTTGTATGCATGTGAAAAATGGACACTAAGTTAGTTGCATATCCTTTACAGGATGTAGCAGTCAACACCAGCATTTTTTGCTGTTGTGATCTCTTGGCAAGTTTACGTGCAGTAATTTGTCACTGCTTTCAGAACGACCGGCACCCATATCTTGTCGTAAAAAACCAACGCAAGACGGTTTTACTGCCAAATAGTCTGCAGCAGTGTTTAGAACGCGTTCGTAACGCCATCGCCACAGATCCGGACGAGATAGTTAGAGTGATTCACTTGTTAAAATATGGTCCCATTTACTTGGACACTAGGCAGACAAGTTAAGACCCATCTCCCTGGTTTCCCCAGGAATGTGCGACGCATACCATGAACGGATCGAAAACGAATGAGAAATTCCTACAAGAAACCAATGAATTACCGTACATTGATTTGATAAATTAGAAGTGGACAGTGACGATTTTACTGCCACGTTAAGAGAAGAAGTAAACTTCAAAACGTGAAAACAACTGGCATAATCAATACGAAGAGATCAAGGGGAAGGCAATTATGAAAAAGTCTGTTCGTATTATGAAAGTAGTCTGTACGAGATAGCCCGTGCTAAGATGGACACGCATTATACCAAGCCTTCCCACGGCTATTCAAATATTATCGTCATGTAGTGTGTGTCATGTAGTTTTGTGTCGGTTTGTGTTTGTTTGTTCTGTGCAGGCGAAGGTTTGGGCCGCAACGTCCAATGTGTTTCTTGTAATCGTGTTTTTCTAAAGCTCACAATCTATTTCTTGTTTTGTTTTTGGTGATTCATTCACGCATTAGAACATGGCTTTTATTATATTTGTCGTCTCAATTCTCATGCTTCAGTTCTAGACGCTGCTGTCCTGCTGAACTTGCTCAATTGAAAGCAAAGCTGGGTGTGATTCAACACAAGGTTTCTACACAGAGTTCTCCATCAATTCTAATAAATTGCTGCATGCTAACGTATTAGACCACAAGGTATAATTTTTTTCGGGATGCCTATACGTCTTCTATCGCTGAAGTATCGAGTCGCTATGATATGTACCAATGCTTCTACCCTCATTAGATAACCAAAGAACACTGTCGCTTCATACAGTTGCATGTGCTACTGTACTTTACCCAGCCTCTTCCGGACAATCGCTGCTAGTTACTCTACCACTCCAAGATTATTCCAATATTTGTTTCAGACAATACACCCCCCTTGTATCCGAGCTCGTTCTACTTTGTTCATTCACGTTCCATGACGCATTTGCATACGAGAGTAAGTCAATAAATAAGTCACAAATGGCTGTAGAAAAATAACTAACTGTGATAACAACTTGAAACCAGTTTATTTTTATACATACATTGTTCCTTTATTTTTCAACATAATTTTCACCAACATTGATCCCATCGTTTTATCAGTCCTCCCAAACCAGCTGCATAGAAGTTAGAACTGCGTGCTATGTGTTCTAATCCATGTTTTCAGTTCACATTCAACTTCGGCGATATTCGCAAAATGTCTCCCGCCAAGGTGCGTTTTCAGTGGACTTAGCCCCTAGTGATTTCCTATAAAGCGGTGCATAACATTCTTTATTGACCGCACTATGGCTTTCGATATGCTTGCAGATCTACAAATTGATGGAAAAGACATTGGACTTATAAAAAACATATATTGGAAACAACAAGCTGCCATAAGGATTGATAATGAAGTGGGACAATATCAGCCAATTAAGAGAGGTGTTAGGCAGGGCTGTGTAATGGCTCCAGATCTTTTTTCCCTATACAGTGAAAATATTTTTTAGAAATGTAGAAGATATAAATGGAATCAGCATTAGAGGACGAAACATCAATAACATTAGATATGCAGATGATACAGTATTGATTGCAGACAATGGGCAGGATCTGCAACAATTAATAGTCGCGGTTGTTGCACACAGTGAACAACTGTGATTATAATTAAATTGTAAAAAGACACAGATTATGGTCGTCACTAGGAAGAACGAAATACCACGAAATATACAAGTAAGTGAGAATATTCTTCAACAAGTTAATCGGTACAATTATCTCTGAACAGTCATAACATCTGATGGGAGATGCCTTGAAGAGATTAGAACAAGAATCGCCATGGCGAAAGTAGCCTTTAGCTAGATGAAAAACATATTGACCAATAAAAAGATGTCAATTGAAACGAAAAAAATAACTACATAGAGCCTGTTCTTTTGTATGGATGTGAAACTTGGACAATGAGCAGTCAAGCTGAAAAACATCTGATGGCTGAAGAAATGTGGTTTCTGAGGAAAATGCAAAACCATGGACAGACATAAAAAAAACCAATGACCAAGTACTACAGGAGACAAATGAAAATCGTAAACTGATTAGAGAAATTAGACGTAGACAGTCAAAATGTTTTGGACATGTTATGAGAAGAAAGGATTGGAGAACTTAGTGACAACTGGCAAGATCGAAGGGAACAGACCAAGGGGAAGATCGAGAAGTAAATACCTGCATGGCTTGACCACATGGCATGGTTGAGACAGGAACACTGAGCTGATCCACGACTCTGGTGATCGAGTGAAATGGCAAGACATGACCGCCCATGCCTTCCGGCATGGCACATGATTGATTGAACTGTGTAGAAAAAGTTACGAGGGCGTGTTAATAAGCAAGTCACACAGTTCTATGGGATGACAGGTAAATGAAAACAAAGCACGCAGTTCTATGCAGTCGGTTTGGGAAGACTGATCAAACGATGGGTTAAGTGCATCAATGTTGATGGAAATTAATTTGAGAAATAAAGGGACAATATATGTATACAAATAAACTTGTTGTAAGTTGTTATCATAGTTAGTTATTTTTCTACAGCCATTTGTGACTTACTTATTAACTTCCCCTCGTACACGAGAACAGGTGGCAAATAACATTTTAAGACTCTCTTTAATCTCTCTCTCTCTCTCTAATCTTGTGGGTATTTGCATATGTGACCTTTAGAGTTCGTTCAATGTGATTACGTCTTTAGGAAACTACTAGAAGCTCGGCTATAATCAGAGGTTATTACTATTACTTTTGATTTTTGTTACACTACTATCTCAGCTAGTGCTGCGTTGTGTCATATAACGTGATTCTGTATCTTAATTCTGCATGACATCGCAAATGTATCTGTTTCTTTAAAGACAGACAGCAAAAAGGCGACAAAGAAAGAAAGAAAGAAAGAAACAAAGAAACAAACAAACAAACAAACAAACAAACAAAGAAATAAACAAACAAGCAAACAAACAACCAAACAAACATACAAAGAATATTGCACTTCTATCAAGCAATATATGAGAGCGAAAGTTTCAAAATTTTATGATGAGCAACATCTTGTTAACGTGCTTTTAATAGACATCTATTTTTTATTTTTAAAAAACGACATTTCTTACATCCAACCACTACATCACCGGCGCAAAGATACTTGCATTGATTGTCATTGACAAATAACGTCAGGAAGTACGTAACTTGCAGGATGTCCCTCTTATTATACCTACCGGCAAGACGACCTATGGCCAGTTGTCCAGCACCATGCTTGTCCATGCTGAGGGTGTCTGTAATGTCCTGTGTCCGAGTTCATATCTGTCGATGCTGTCCCGTCTTCCATGCTCATGCCTTCCATGACAGTTCTTGTCAAACTACTGATATTAACAAGTTCAGTGCCAAACACAGTGTAATGTCCTGTGTCTGAGTTCATATCTGTCGATGCTGTCCCGTCTTCCATGCTCATGCCTTCCATGACAGTTCTTGTCAAACTACTGATATTAACAGGTTCAATGCCAAACACAGTGTAGGTTTGGACCAAACAAATCTGGATGGCGGAGAATGGGATGTACGGGCGTGACACAGTTAGGAATTAAAAGTTGTTCAAATGGTATCACATTAAAGGGAGCTGCATAGGCAAAACTATTGCATTGATGTTTTACCTATCCATCCATCCATCATGTGCCATGCCGGTAAGCGTGGGCGGTCATGTTCTGCCATTTCACTCGATCGTTTTACCTATAGTTTGATTTATAAGACTATGGTAGTTACGGAAAGTCGGAATAAGGCGATATATCATCCCATGGCATTTAAACAGTTAAATCACAGGTTTCTTGCCGTCTTGGCAGACGATTGTTTGTTACTTTGCGCTTCCAGGAAGGCATAATAACTCGAACCTATGGCGGTAGAGAATAGTAATACCTCTCCATAACACAAAGCCTGAGCTGAATTTAGAGACCATGTGTTGCCCATGCAGCATGATCCCTCTCTCAGCTTGCCTAGTTCACTCCATGCAAAAGCTGCCGGATCAGCAAATCAATGCTCTAACTGTCCGCCTGTCGGAGCTTCGATCATAGACAAGTTGCCAACCAAAGCTTAGGGCCTGGTCTGCCCTGCCATGACATTTAGTCTTTAGGTTGCATTTCCTCGCACTAGGATAAGGTTTGTACCCTCCCAATTGCGCTCCCCCGCCCTAAGCCGTTTGCACAATGTGGGTGTCGTGTTTGGTAAGCTTCGCCCAACATTCGGGGCTAAGCAGGTAGTACCGTCTTATGTCATAAGATAGCTCATTCATATCTTACGAAGACGAGACGTTTGGGCTGAATTATAGAGAGCATATATTGCCGATACAGCATGATCCCTCTCTCGGTCTGCCTAGTTTACTCCAGAGGAAAGGTAAAACCAATACATCTAGAAAAAGACAATCTACAGAAGTTGCTGGATCAGTAAAGCAATGCTCTAACTGTCCACCTATTTCAGCTTAAATCATAGATCAGTTGCCGACCAAGGCTTAAAGGCGTGTCTGCCCTGCCGTGACATGTTACCTTTCGGCTGCATTTCCTTACAATAGGATAAGGCTTCTCCGCCCTAAACCGTTGGCACAATGTGGGATGTTGTGTTTGGTGAGTGCCGTCGCTAATAGAAAGTAGGTATTACCTTTTACTGTAACACTGTAGCTCAGCCTTATCTGAATAACACCAGACAGATGAGATTAAATATGACCAAAGTATTTCATTTTCTAAAACATCATCAGATGTATGGTGCAGCTTTCTTCCTTGTCCAAATCCTGTTGAATGTCAGTATGGCAGACCTTTTATTTAAATTACGTTTTCAAAGAGTTTCGGTTAATCAGCCCCATCAAAGATAATGCCCGGATATTTTTCATAACCAAGATGCAACGCGTTGTTCACTAAGAATCTATAAATGATGTGAAATTTTAAAATTATAAAAACACTCTTTCATCTCGCAAGTAATCTCCCGATCAGACGCTTCATTGAAACCGACAACTGTGTTGTTTTTAAATAACGGTGATTTCCTCTCAGACAGATCTCTAATCTTAAAGAGTATATGTATATGTGACCTTTAGAGTTAGTTCCACGTGATTACGTCTTTAGGAAACTACTAGAAGCCCGGCTATAATCAGATGTTATTGATATAACTTTGGCTGCCTGCAAAACTACTATCTCCGCGGTTGAAAGACCACCTTAAACATATGCCGGAATGAAATTACTTTCATAACTTCGTGTATCTCTTTCGAACGTGACTTCACAAATTTATTTACTTCTGTTCGGATAGAAAGAAAAAGAAATAACGTTAAAAACCCAACAGACGACATTATGAAAGAAACAGGAACGCAGAGAAGAAAATGTTAAACAAATTAACAATAGGTAGTAAGAAAGATAGAAAGATAGATAGATAGAGAGAGAGAGAGAGAGAGAGAGAGAGAGAGAGAGAGAGAGAGAGAGTAAGATAGAGAGAGAGAGAGAGAGAGAGAGAGAGAGAGAGAGAGAGAGAGAGAGAGAGAGGAGAGAGAGAACGAAAGAACAAAGAAGTAAGAAACAAAGAATGATCAAAAGGAAGAAAGAGATACGATAAACTAAATAGGAATGAAAGAAAGAAAGAAAGATTTGAAATTAACAAATGGAACTAATTATTGCGTAATCTTGAACTCAGCAGTAGTACATTATAAACCCAGTACAGTTGTGAACCGAACACGAATCACATTTAAGAGATTAGCGGCCGTGGACGAATACTGGTAATGGCTATTGAGAAAAACAAAACAAAGAATTAAGAAACAAAGAAAGATCAAAAGGAAGAAAGAGATACGATAAACTAAATAGGAAAGAAAGAAAGAACGAAAGAAAGAAAGAAAGAAAGAAAGAAAGAAAGTTAGAAGAAAAAAAGAAATAGTAGAAAGAAAGAAGAACACAAAGCAAACAAAAGAAGTGAGGAAACAACAAACAAATACAGACAAAACATCAAGAAAATGAAACAAACAAAAAGACATTCATAACAAGCATATACCAGCAAAAAAAAAAAGGAAGATTGAAACAAGCAAACAACTAAATGAAAGGAAGAAACAAGCCATGTCGTCATTAGCATCGATCTAGAACAACACCAACCGAGATATGTGGAGAGACATAAACGCAAAACGACATTTGTCAAGGCACCTGATGATCAAGATGATGATAATATTGTTAATAGAGATTTGAAATAAACAAATGAAACTAATTATTGCGTAATCTTGAACACTAGTACATTATAAACTCAGTACAATTGTGAACCGAACACGAATCACATTTAAGAGATTAGCGGTCTGGAACAATACTGGTAACGGCTATTGAGAAAAACAAAAACAAACAAAAAAACAAAAAAATTGTAAAATGTAAAGGTATCGTCTTCATTGCACATGGATTTATACCATATGGCTGGGTCTTTGTCTGCAGGAAAGCCTGCCGGAAGAGTCTCATTATACCATATGGCTGGGTCTTTTTCTGCAGGAAAGCCTGCCGGAAGAGTCTCATTATACCATATGGATGGGTCTTTTTCTGCAGGAATGCCTGTCGGAAGAGTCTCATTATACCTATGGATGGGTCTTTTTCTGCAGGAAAGCCTGTCGGAAGAGTCTCATTATACCATATGGATGGGTCTTTTTCTGCAGGAAAGCCTGCCGGAAGAGTCTCATTATACCATATGGATGGGTCTTTTTCTGCAGGAATGCCTGTCGGAAGAGTCTCATTATACCTATGGATGGGTCTTTTTCTGCAGGAAAGCCTGTCGGAAGAGTCTCATTATACCATATGGATGGGTCTTTTTCTGCAGGAAAGCCTGCCGGAAGAGTCTCATTATACCATATGGTTGGGTCTTTTTCTGCAGGAAAGCCTGCCGGAAGAGTCTTATTATACCATATGGTTTGGTCATTTTCTGCAGGAAAACCTGTCGGAAGAGTCTCATTATACCATATGGCTGGGTCATTTTCTGTAGGGAAGCCTGTCGGAAGAGTCTCATTATACCATACGGCTGGGTCTTTTTCTGCAGGAAAGCCTGCCGGAAGAGTCTCATTATACCATATGCCTGGGTCTTTTTCTGCAGGAAAGCCTGCCGGAAGAGTCTCATAAAGCACGAACGTTTTCTGGTGACGACCTGCAGGAGTCTCCGAGAACACTGCACTCGTGATCGACGGTCGGAATCGAACTCAGAACATTTAGAGTGCGAGACAGGAGACTTGATTTATTAGCACCTAATTATTGAGGAAAGGAGAGCTAATTATGAGGCAACTTCTTCTTTTGTATATAATTCATGCCATGTGGCGTTGGCGATCATGTCTATCCTCATCATTATGTCTCTTATGCTATCAATTCGTTCTAATACCGATGCTTCTCCATGCAATGTGGCGTTGGCTATCATGCCAATCCTCATTATTCTGTCTCTTGTGTTATAAATGGATTCTACTAACGATGACTTTCCATGTCATGTGGCGTTGGTGGTCATGTCTATCCTCATGTCTCTCCATTATGTCTCTTATAATATCAGTCGGTTCTATTACTGATGCTTCTCAATGCTATTAAAAATTATTATCTGCAATTTATCTTTATTAACAAAGAGTTAAGGAAAAAAGTTCTAAAGAACTCCGTATGGAGAATTGTGAAGGAGGACTCTGGTACATTTGGTGAGACCACAAGTAGCCTGACTATGGAAGTCATGGCAGTAAGTAAAACAATAACATGGCTCGAGACACATACATTCAATAGGGCATGTTTCCTTGGCGACTCAATGAGCATGCTCAAGAGGATAGAGATAGGGTGGATCCGAAGAGAGTGGTTGCTGTCTCTGGAGCGGTCTCGGCTGACAAAGATTAGTTTCATCTTCGTGCCAGAGCATGCGGGAGTACAAGGAAATGAGCGGGCTGACAAGCTCGCAGGTGAGGCTACTGTGGATGGCGGAAGCGTCATGGACCAGGCTGACATTCTGAATGCTCTACGAGAAGTAAGACTTTTGCGAGAACCAAGTGATGACTGCGAATCTACAAACATGGCCAGACTACGAGAACAGCAAATTAAAAGAGGGGTGGCTAAACAAGAACACTAAGCAGGAAGCCAAAAAAGATTGATAAACCAACACAGAACAAGTGTCGTTAGCCGCTATACGCTGCGGGATTTGCCGAGAAGGGGATCCGAGCACTTATGGACTGAATGGTTCGATGTGCAATGAGGATGATCTGTCGACTAACTAACTAACTAGTTCTTAAGAACTATATTCAGCCAATCCTCATATACAGACCCCAATCATGAGCAAAGGGCAACCAGTTGAGGATTTTATGAGGAAGTTGCGGTGATGTGGTGTTATAGAAGAATGATACGAGCATTGTGGGTAGATAGAAATAATGTAACTTACACAGAGAACTGGTTATTGGCATCAGTACAAGACAGTTCACATTCTGTGCTCATGTCATGAGAGGAGGAAAGCTGGAGTATGTTGTCACAACAATAAGGCTAGAAT
The DNA here is from genome assembly GCA_963921405.1 of Cepaea hortensis. Lineage (NCBI taxonomy): Eukaryota > Metazoa > Mollusca > Gastropoda > Stylommatophora > Helicidae > Cepaea > Cepaea hortensis. Next base: position 79,099,635 of record OY992893.1, read on the forward strand.
AGAGGCAGGCGAGACCAAGATGTAACTCACACAGAGAACTGGTTATTCGCTTCAGTACAGGACAGTGCACATTCTTTGCTCATGTCATGAGAGGAGGACAGAGCTGGGATATGTTGTTTTAAACATAAAGGTGTGAAGAAATTTTTTTTAGGCACAATAGATGTACACAACAAGCAATGATGTACAGACCAGATGGAAACAGAGGAAGAGGCCGACCACGTAAAAGTTGGACGGAGGGAATAACAGAATCCATGGGAATGTCGATATACGAAGCCCATAACCGGGCACTCTCACGAAGTTTATACTTCACCTCGACACCGCAAGGTACAAGAGGAACATGATGAGATGAGATGAGATGATGTACACTGTGTGAAGAATTATAGTTTTATGCACTGTAGATGTACACGGTTCGAGTAAATGTAGTTTTAGACACAAATGTACAAGGTGCGAAGAACTGTAGTGTTAGACACAATAGATGTGTGAATGAATATAGTTTTATGCAATGTAGATGTACAGTTGTACATCTGTGTCTAAAACTACAATTCTTAGCAATTTTACATGTGTGTCTAAAACCACATTTACTAGCCCCCTGTACATCTGTTTCTAAATCTACATTTATTCGCAATTGTACATATGTCTCTAAACATATATTTACTAGCATCTTGTACATCTGTGTTTAAAACCATATTTTTCACACCGTGTACATCTACAGTGCATACAACTATATTTCTTAACAAAGTGTAATCAATTGGGCCTAAAACTATATTTCTTAGCATCTGTTACATACACTGTACTTAACGCTATACTTCTTCACATTTCACAAATCTGTTGTAGTTAATATTATAATACTTTAAACTTGGAACGACAATGAAACCTAAAACGATATTTCTTCACACTTCGCACAATCTCGCTGTCTAAAACTACATTTTTGTACATGTCTTCGCATTAGGCATAAACTCCCTATCTAAAACTACATTTGTGTACATGTCTTCGCATAAGACACAAACTCCCTACCTAAAACTACATGTTTGTACATGTCTTCGCATTTGGCACAAACTCCCTATCTAAGACTACATTTTTGTACATGTCTTCGCATTTGGCACAAACTCCCTACCTAAAACTACATTTTTGTACATGTCTTCGCATTTGGCACAAACTCCCTAAATAAAACTACAGTTTGTACATGTCTTCGCATTTGGCACAAACTCCCTACCTAAAACTATAGTTTTTACATGTCTTCGCATTTGGCACAAACTCCCTACCTAAAACTACATTTGTGTACATGTCTTCGCATTTGGCTCAAACTCCCTAAATAAAACTACAGTTTGTACATGTCTTCATTTGGCACAAACTCCCTACCTAAAACTACATTTATTCACAGTTGGCATAAGCCAGTACCTAACACAAAAATTCTTCACACTTGGCACAATCTCCACACTTAGCACAGAACAATTTGTCACACTTGCCACAATCTCTCCACCTAACACACCAATTCTTCACACTTTTCTATACTCTCCCCCACCTAAAACTACATATGTTCACACTTGGCATAACCTCGTTCCTAACACTGCAATTTTTCACACTTACCACAACCCCACCCACCTCAAACTACATTTCTTCACATTTGGCACAATCACCGTCTTAAAATTATCTTTATTTCGCATTTATTACAGGCTCGGGAAATAAAATGTACTTAAATCACTGTCTCTAGGGCTAAGGGCTAGCGAACGAGGTTTGTGAGCCCGTATAACCGGGTTCGAAACACAGCAGTGCTATTTTTTTTTCAAACAAGTTATAGGGGCCGGTCATTCAGAAAGCAATGGCAAACTACTGAACGTAAAATTTGCCCAGGAATAACGAACAGCAAAAATGCTAGGGTTGACTGCTACGTCCTGTGAAGGACATGCAAATTAATTTTAAATCACAGTAATACCGCAATTTTTCACACTGCAAAACTACGAACGAAAGTTAATAACACGTACCACAGGAAATAATCACAACACAATACAATAACCAACTCCCCCACATAGCCGTAATCACCTACCTAATATTTAACCAGGCACCAACTAGCAACTCAATCTTTGGGAATATAGCCTTCTGCTGAAACAAACGTGATCCCTCACACATGAATCCATTCTCCAACCGAACTCACGTCAGGACCTCACACTTTCATAGCCTAACGATGTGCTTCAGAACTACCTGGTTGAGTCAGGTGACGAAAGATAAACACTGGTCTAGAGCGGGGTATAATCAATGAATCTTGTCACACATTCTTTAAGTGACAAACCTCGATGCAACCCCAGGTTGGTTCTCGTGCACTCTACTCCTATCCTTGTATAGATTTGGTTTCCCAATAACTATTGACTTCTCGAAGGGGCGATTATGCGGTTAAATGCTAGCAGGAGAAATGTAGTATTGTAAAGCTGCTAATTGCCAAGACATTTTAATTCAAGGCACGAACAAGCAGCGGAAATGCAATTAGACTTTTTTTTTTTTGCCTTTGTTTTTGCGCTCGCTCGCTGTGAAATCAAGCGTAGTCTATACACACTATGTATAATAGTGATGGACTGGATTTTGCGTGTGGATTAACTTTCCTTATTAACAGTGTCCCTCGGCATCAGGAGAACCCACTCCAACTTCAGAGGTACTTGTAATTTACGTCCCCAAGTCAAGGACGACAGGTCAACATTTTAGTCCAGTTGTCCGGTGTAGGGGATGAACTGCTTACCTCGGCATCAGCACAACGGATGTTTAAGAACACGCGTTCTTACCCATTCTACCGTGGTGACCTGCACACAATTTGATTTGCAAGATAAATAACAAATTAGTTATTGTGTAAAAACAGAAGCAACAAACAACATATTGCAAGATTTATTGCCTGGCATATTTCGCTGCATCTCGCCATGTGTATATTGCAGAGTTACATATCACATTAAGTGAATAAATGAATAAACCGTGTATATATTTGTAATCGGATGAAAGAAATACGTTCTGTTATTAACAAGGTGTGTATGTTTTGGACCGGTGAAAGAAATACATTATGTTGTTAACTATGTGTGTATATTTGGAACTGGTGAAAGAAGAACATTCCGTTGTTAACAAAATGTGTATTTTGGACCGGTGAAAGAAATACATTATGTTGTTAACAAGATGTATATATTTGGGACTGGTGAAAGACATGCAGTCTGTTGTTAACAAGATATGTGTATATTTGCAACCTGGGAAAGAAATATATTCTGTTGTTAACAAGGTGTATTATCTGGTACCTGTCAAACAAAATATATATTCAGTTGATTGATTGATTGATTGATTTAGGAACCGACATCACAGCATTCGGGGCATTCCCATAAGCATATTCAGTTGTTAACAATGTGCGTGTTTCTGTGACCGGTGAATTAAATATATTCTGTTGTTAACAAGATTTGTGTATGTTAGACCGTTGAAAGAACGACATACTGTTGTTAACAAGATGTGTATATTTGGGACCGGTGAAAGAAATACATTATGTTGACACATTGAATATATGTACCTTTGGGAAAGGTTACAGACATATTTTTTTCACAAGCAGTTTTTGGTCTCTGTCTAAGTTGAGTTTCTGTTGTTGATTTTGATTCATTTATTGTTTGTTATTTCTTCTGTTGTGAAGAATCTGTCACCTTCTGAGACTGAAAGAGGTAAATAACAGAAAATGTTGCGTGCGCCAATCACGACCAAATAAATATGGTATCAGCTCTTACAGAAGTGAAAATTCGGCGCATGATTTGTCTAGTCAAGTTCTTATTTATAATGATATAATGGTTAGAACCTAGGGGTTCAGATCATTTAAAAACATATAATTGATAAGGACTGGACCAACTAGCCACCCGGTCGGCAGATGAACAAACTAGCCACAGTGCTACAACGTCTTCTCTGGAATTAACAATTTACCATAGTATTAAAAACAAACAATGCCTAGATATTGAGGGTGAATATATGTGTGTGTATATATATATATATATATATATATATATATATATATATATATATATATATATATATATATATATATATATATATATATATAAAGAAGAAATCTGAAGGTTGATGGATACAAAAAAACAGAGTAAAAATGACAAAGTAGGGCATCATAAGATAAATAAAGAAATAAAAGATAAATGTGTGAAGGCAAAAGAAAGTGTGTTAAAAGAGCAGTGCAAGACAATCGAATTAAAGTCTATTAAAGATACAAAAGATATGCAGAGACACATTAGTGAGCTCACTGGAAGAAACATAAGAGTAAATAGATGTTGAAATCAAAAAAAGGGAAAGATATTATTGGAGGAAGAGGCAATAACGAGGACGTTAAATTAGTATAAAAGAGTATTATATGATGGAGAAAGGGACGAATTAACAGAAGAAAGTAACTTAGAAGGTCATAGTTCTCTTCCTACATCGTGTCTTGCCTCCTCGTGCTGTTCCACTCCGGGATAGACAAACGTATAACTGTGGTGGATCTACTTGCATCCAGTCCCTTTTATTCTGGTATCAGCTATTCCCATCAGTCCAATTTACCTCTTTTTCATTGTTTCTATGAGTTCTTCTTCTTTACTCTTAAAAATGCAGATGGTCACTGTGCCCAATTTTTGAATCGCTGATCGATGTCGTAGTCTTTTAACATTGCCGGGCATATATCCATTTGGGACAGTCCGATGATCCTTCTTAGTATTTCTACGTGCAGTATGAAAATTCCCTACCGGCTTGCTAGGCCAGTAGCAGCTTTAGGTCTACCTATTCGAAAAGATGAAATCGCTGACGCTGTCACACATATGAAGAAAGGAAAAACAGTTGGAACAGATGGAATCACAATAGAAGAATTAGAAGAATGGGAGAATTTGGAGTAGATATATTAACCAAAATGTTGAATGATGTTTACATCAGTGGATATTAACCAAGTGATATTCCGAAATATGTATTTATAGTAATATAAAAGGACAAGGAGCAACTGAATGCGAAGGCTTTCGAACAATTAACCTCATAAACCATATCACCATGCCTCTACTCAGAATTATAATGAGAACAAGAAAGAAAATAAAAATCGAAATTGGTTAAAATCAGCTTGGATTTGTGGAAGGAAAGTGTACAAACAATGCAATATATACATTGCGAACAATAATAGAAAGATCAATAGAGAAACACAGAAAGACATATATTTGTTCTTCATAGATTATACCGATGTATTTGATAAAGTAAAACATGATGAACTAAGTAAACTGTTTAGATATCAAGAAGATATCAACATTGATGGGAAAGGTCTCAGAATAATTTTAAAAAATGATATACTGGAACAAAGTAGCAGCAATTAAAATGGTAAATAAAGAAGGCAATTATGAACAAATAAAGCTAGGAGTACGACAGGGATGTGTTTTGTCACAAGACCTCTTAAAGGCGAAGTAATAATGAGAGAGTTCAAAGAGACGCCGGGAATACTAATCAGAGGTTATAATATATACACTATACGCTATGCATATGACACAGTATTTATGGCGTATAATGCAAAATATCTACAACAACTTTTTGACATTGTAGTAACGGAGAGTGCAAAGAAAGGACTCTCCTTAAATATCAAGAAAACAGTAACAGTGGTGATATCAATGAAAAAGGTGACATCGAAATTTGAAATGGAAATAGAAGGGACAATTCTTAACCAAGTGGATGATGTTAAATACCTAGGAACATGTATAACATCAAACGGAATGTGCTCAACAGAGATTAAGAACATAAGAAGGAAAGCAAATGCTGCATTTCAGAAAATGAAAAGAATCTTATGCAATAGGTCAATATAATTGAATGTGAGAAAATGTAAGAAAGAGAGTTTTAGAGTGCTATATAGAACCTCTTTTGTTGTATGGCAGTGAATCTTGAAATGTAAATGAACAAATTAGGAAGACCTATGAAGCAACAGAGATGTGGTTCCTAAGACGAATGTTGCGAATTCCTTGGACTGCCAGAGTAACTAACGACGACTGCCTGAAAGAGGCTAATGAAACTAGAACATTATATATAACAATAGGAAAGAGACAAACACCTTTCTTTGGTCACGTGATGACAAAAGAGTCATCGGAAAACATCGTGACGTCTGGAAAGATTGAGGGGGAAAAGAGGCAGAGGCCGCGATAGATATTATGCTGGATGGACTGAGACGTTAGCATGGATGAATATCAGCTGCAGAGTTGAACCAGAACACTAAAGACGAAGATATCTGGAGATACATAAACGCCTAAGCCATTTGGCATGGCCCTTGATGATGATAATTATATATATATATATATATATATATATATAAATATATATATATATATATATATATATATATATATATATATATATATATATTTATATATGTGTGTGTGTGTGTGTGTGTGTGTGTGTGTGTGTGTGTGTGTGTGTGTGTGTGTGTGTGTGTGAAGAGAATATAATTTAATAGAGGTGGCGAAAGAAAACCAAGGATTTTATCAAACTGAAGACGTAAAAACAAGAGACAACAACAACGAAAGACGCATGTGATTAAAATAATAAACGCGAAAATAAGTGATTGTCTTGTTTGAAGCATGACAACAGCTCAATACTTACGCTAGTCTGCCGAATTCTTGAAGAAATATTTATGATCTCTCCTGAAAATAGTCTCATGTTATTGTTCTTCGCACAATGATGTAAGGCAACATCGAAGCTGCAGCAACCACAGTCATTACCTCTGCGAAATTACCATGATAAATTGTGTTATTTCTAGCGGCGAAGAAACAAAATTATCGCTCTGTTACACTCCGATATCACGTTTTGGGCAGTAGAGAAGAAAGTATGTGTATGCTATTGTGAGTTTGATGGCGATGTGCAATATTTTACAGTCTGAATCGTCGTTTGGTTCTTGAAATCTCAGCCGTTGCATATGCATAAGGACTTCCGCTGGAATAAGTTTCTCAATATTTGCCGTGTAATTCCAAGGTGATGTCGCTGGACATATTCTTTCTAGTTCATCTGCGTGTGTTATTTTGTTGTTGTTGTTTTTTTTTTTATTTTACAAACAAATGGTTTAAAAGCAAAAAGACTGGCCAGTTGCCGAGGTAGCGGGTTAAACCCTACGGGAGTTAGTTGGACTAAGATGTTGGCTTCTCGTCCTTTACACGTGGACGTAAATTTAAAGTACCTCCGAAGTCGGAGTGTGTTCGCCTGAAGGCGAGACACACTGGCAATAGCGGAAGCTTATCCACACGAAACATTCAGTCTGGTGCACTAGAAGTAGTAACACTTGAATCGACTACGAATGAGTTCAAAGCGAGAGAACCCCCCCAAAAAAAAATCATTGCACGGAGTTTTGACCAATATGAGGCTCAGACTCTTTCCGTAGATTGCTAAATGCATCGATCCAAGCACGAACTCCTGAGACCACCTCCTAGATGTCTCTATAAAATATTGTATTCCTGAACCTAATGGCGGAGACAGAAAACGAAGCTACTACCGGCAGAGCGCAAGGAAGGCGGTTTGACCACTCGCCATTGAGATGAAAATATCACTCCCCTCCCCTCGTATTTATATTTATATCTTCCTTTAAATTGTGCCTGTATTTTCAGTTAATATTTATATTAGTCTTATTGTCTTTACTTCCATCTTTTGAGTAAGCCATGTTTTCATCGCGTTGTTATGTTGTCTAAAGTGCTGAAGCTAATGATTTTCCTGTAGACCTCATTCACAAACGTGTGTTACCGGGGTGTTTAAGAGAAGCATAGAATAATAACAACATAGCCTACCATGTATGCCATAAGATACCAATAAGGAAGGTCGGCGTTGGACTGGCTAGCCCATTCAGTAGAATATTTTAGCTGCAAATCACAACCAAACACGATAACATCTAAAGATAAGGAAATAACCGAGATGAAAGGAGTCACTTCTAGAAGAGATATGATGCGATGCGGAGAAAGCCGCAAGACTCCGAATCGCCAACTGACCTTTCACCTAGGAGAATCTCCACAATGGGAATATGGAATTATAATTTCGAAAGGACAATGGGGAAGGCGGGAATGCAGGAAAAAAAAGAAGATAGGACCGTTTTGAATAGTTGATTGAGGGCCTATCACGTGATAAACGTGTGGGATGTGATAAGGGAAGGTAAGTTATTATTATGACCTCTTACACTCAGTCACTAATGGGTTCTGTGGATGAATCATATACATTCAAAACTGCACTTTACTGGAGGTTTCGTTTTTCAAGATGATCTCTCAAGAATGAACTATTCAGAAATATACTAGAAATAATGCCACTTAAGCACATGCACCACCATGAGTCGCAACAAAAAACAAAGAAACGTATAGGAATTAAAGTTTGCTGTTGTGGCAGTTTCTGCAGCTTGTCTTGTTCCAAATTTATTGGTGTTACATTTCCTTTGGAGTAAACAAGGCAAGCCGAGAGAGGAATCATTGTGCATGGGCAAACAAGGTCTCAACGATTCAGCCAAGGCTTTGTGCTATGGGGTGGTTATTATGATTTTATTTGAAGATCACAGTAATAAACTATCTTCTGTCAAGACGGCAAGGTGCCAGTTCAGTACAGGCGTAAAAGGCACATATCAGCTCGTAATGAAGACGTTAAAGCAGAAATGATGGTGGCAGTGAGAAGTAAAAATATACACATTCACCTCTATAACATAAACAATCTGAACTGAACGTAATTGACAACGCACTGGTTTCTTTAAAATGAATAAGATAAGTATAATAATGACAATACGAACAAAAAACAACTTAGCTGCACCAATACTTATACAAAACAATGAATTCCCATAGTGAATTGTAACACAGAAACCAAACACAGTATGTTGCATGATTTATTGCCGGGCATATTTCGCCAGATGCATATTGCAGAGTTATATATCAGTGCTGGGCAGAGTTGTCCGTAGATAAATAGGTCTTAGTGGTATCCCAGGCTTGTGTGTGTATATAAAACCAGACTGATACCTACTCCATCTGTTAAAGAACCATTGTCTCCATACACCAAATCAAATTCCCGTGTCAGCGTCAAGCAACTTACATAGGTAAAATGGAAAGACAATTTGTAAATGGTTAGCCGATACCAGTTTGGGTGAACAAGAGAGTTAATCAGTCTTCGGGAATTCCCGTGCAGTTGGAAGGCCATAAAACGCCGCCATCGTCCATTTCTCCACAACTCATAAAATACGGCCATAGCGTGAACAAAACAAAAGCGTTGTATGTGTTGTTTTCGATGAACAATAAACGATTGCTCAAATACTGTGAGTCCTTACATACGGTTTTGTGTAAACAGAAAGAGTTCTTTCTAAATTTGAAATTACCGTGTCAGATAATAGATGTTCCACATTCGAACATTACCTGACTGTTTCGTCGGAGGTATTATTCATTAATACCGAGATTAACCTAACGAGATGCAGCGAAATATGACAGGCAATAAATCGTACAACATAATGTGTGTGGCTTCTGTGTGTAAATATCCCAATTGAGAATAATGATGGGCAACAGTCTATTTTGACAATTATAATATTGATTAATTTGGTTTTTTCGGGATTTGAATTTTAAATATTGAGCACAACCCACTACTGTCAACGCTGATCGTATTCTGGTATGAACCTAAGGCCTATCCACGTCAATATGGAAGCACTATACTCGAGTTTCGCCCTCGTTTGAGCTCGTCAGTAGTGCATATCCCTGACCGGATCCGGAAAAAAGCCCCGGATCACTAGCGTGTGAAGCGGTTGTGTAACCACGCGGCACCATTATAATAAAAAAGAGTTTAAAGCCACAATCAATGACTCAGAGTTATCTGTGTGCCATACGTTGCTGATTTAAGGAGTAATGTGGATCTCCTATTTGTTAACTAATTGAGATATTGCTCAAGTAGCGTTGTAGAGGGTGCGGGTTTAATTCCCCGAAGTTCCCAATCCATGCAGGCAGACGCATGACAAATGTATCTTTCAGATTGAATAGAGGTCAAGCTCAGAGCTGGAAATGACTCCTAAACAGGTAAAAGTAGCTAGTCTTGGTATCCTCAAGGTCTCCCCCCCCCTCCCCCCCCCCCCCGACAATCTCTCCTCCCTGGTTAATATTGGTTTTGCGCTCGCTCGCTCGCTTTGAAATCAAGCGTAGTCCATACACACTATTTTGCGTGTGGATTGGCTTTCCCTATTAACAGTGTCCCTCGCCATCAAGCAAACCCACTCCGACTTCAAAGGTACTTGTAATTAACGTCCCCAAGTCAAGGACGACAGGTCAACATTTTAGTCCAGCTGTCCGGTGTAGGGGTTGAACCGCTTACCTCGGCATCAGAACACCGGATGTTTAAGAACACGCGTTCTTACCCATTCGGCCATGCGGACCTGCCCTTGTTAATATAACGAGTCTCCCACCAAGTATTCTATGTAACAGGTACACATACACAATTACGTTCACTTGGAAAATATTGAGATATAACTATGAGTTAACACAAACTACCACTGTTTATTTTCTATCAAGATCAATGATTCAAAACATGAAAGTTTGCGGTAAGATGTTAGTGAAATGGCTATTTCGAGACATAAGACCATCACATATACTATGTAGTGAGGTACAATGATAGTTGTATGAAATGATGTAATTAATATGACGTTACATTGACAATACGGTATAATACGTAACTTAAATGGTTACTTGTGGCGCATTACAGGTCTCAGAACGAGATTTCGCCTTGGGTCAGCTGAGACAGTGTTCGTTGCGAATGCACATAATTCTGGTCATTCCTCCTTTATTCCATCTTTGTTGTATAGAATGAGAGATTCATTGTGGTTTTTTCCGAAGCGTTCCATCACACTGTGTAGAAGTTACATCGACAAATGTAGAAGATGGAAGTGAGTATCTGCTCATATGTTTAACCAAATGATCATTTGTTTAAAATAGGAATGATAGCACCTTTTCTGTTCCTGACCTCAGTTCTCACACATGTACCAATATTGAAGTAGTAAACCATCTCCGTAATCTCATTTCACCTCATCTTGTTCCTCATGTACCTTGGGTTGTCGATGTGAAGTATAAACAGTGGGAGAGTGCCCGCTTATGAGTTTCATGTACTTCTTAGTTTTTTGTACGAGCAATAAGAACAATCCCTGCCGGTCACAGGTTTAGCACACAAATCTGACCAAAGGGAGTCCGTTCCCCCTGGCAAGCCAGAGCCCCGTTGGCCCATGACCTCGCGATCATGGTTTCCCGGTCTACACCAGGGACAGATGGGGTTGACTTGTGTAGTCTGCTGGTCATCGGCAGGTTACTCATTCTCACTTTTCACCCCTGATGGGAGAGGCTAGCCGATCCTAACCCTGCTGGCTTCAGGGCCGGCGCAGTCCACACATTGTTATCTCCCTGATAACTTCTTGAAAATGAATTAATAGTTGATAACGGCAAAGTGGCAGCTACATTGTGCATATCCTTAGATGTTATTGTGAATGTTTGATACATAATTATGTTGCCCCCAGTCAGCTATGTAGATGCATTTTAAAATGTGTAGAAATGGGGGAAAATGGAATTTGGAAGCTTGAATTCTATGGTGAGTGAATTATTGGTCCCTTAATAATTCTTAATTAAGGTGACTGAGTTTCTCTACATATATTTCTATATTTGAAACATTGTCCGGCATGCATATTGTTACATACACACCTTGACAACACCAAAAGTTGCAACCCGGTCCTCTTAGTTACAGTCCGGACAACACCAGAAGTTGGAACCCGGTTCTCTTAGTCACAGTCCGGACAACACCAAAAGTTGGAACCCGGTCCTCTTAGTTACAGTCTGGACAACACCAAAAGTTGGAACCCGGTCCTCTTAGTTACAATCTGGACAACACCAAAAGTTGGAACCCGGTTCTCTTAGTTACAGTCCGGACAACACCAAAAGTTGGAACCCGGTTCTCTTAGTTACAGTCCGGACAACACCAAAAGTTGGAACCCGGTCCTCTTAGTTACAATCTGGACATCACAAGAAGTTAGAGCATGATAGTTGTACATACACACTTGGACAACACCAGCCTTGGAAGCTAGTCGTTGTACAGGTCGTTGTGTATACACAGCGTGACAAGACAAGAAGCTGTACCTGATCCTCATACATACAGAATTTTACAACACCTAAAGTTTGAAACTGTTCCTCGTACATACACCGAAGGTGGGATCCTGGTTCTCTTATATTCAAATCTCTTACATACAAACGTTGTGCTTTTATAGTGTTATTGTAGAGATCAGCACAGTTTTTCACAAGATTGCTTGCTCGTTATCCAGTTTGGTGTACTTGGCCGTTACCTGCCGAATCACTGAACCGTGCATTTACCAAATTTGTGTCAAGTTTTCAAGGGAGAAAATCATGTAATTTAGCCCCTCCCCCCTTCCATCCCCCTCCCCCCGGTAGTGTGGTGTTTATTAGTGATATCGCATTAGCATATTTTTCGTTGTCTCTTAGAATTAGCTTTGTGCTGAATAATTGTTTCTCTGCTCGTTTCATATCTCTTGTTTCAGCGTTATTCCCCTTCTTGAAGTCTTTGTCGCGTGGCGTTTGTGATCAAATCTGACCACATCCCTCTCTCACTTGTTAAGACAATAATTTCTGAGAGTAATTATGCTGCATTCCAGAATGTGTGTCTAGCATCTTCTCTCTTGGCCATCGCCTGCCTCTGCTCACCTCCAAATATCCCTTTATGACGACATGCTCCAGCTTTCTCTTTCTCGTGACACGCTTAAAGAATGTGAAATGCCTTCTTCTGATCAGAATAGCCAGCTCTTTGTCTTGGTAAACTTCTTTTAAGATATTCAGTCAGCATTATAATTATTATAATCTTTGCCTGTGGGGAATGATACATAATGGATACAATTATTTAACTTGATACGAATGTCATTCCATCATTTTCTGTTACATTTCGGCTGAACCATCAGCTCAGACATGTAATAGTTATGATTCAGGAAATGCTTGGTTAATACATTTATTTGATACGAGCTTTCTCTCTACGTTTGACCGCCTTTGTTGTTAATGACTGTGTACAGATTTTGAACTGAACATCCACTAAAGGGATACGTGTGTTGTTGTAGTATGTTTGTTGTAATTTAATTCGCCTATTGAGAATTTTACTGTTGGATTAGATTGTAGCATACAGTTTGTTTATGTCATTAAACCTATCGTAGGTTGTTCATTGTTCTTATGATCCTGCGTCGAACCCTCGGTAACGTGTGGATTTTTTCTTTCATGGGCGACAAGACAAACCCTAACCTGCAAAGTTAGCGGTGCATGCACTTGCCAGGTGGTCTTAATTCCCCAGGCTCAAAACACCCCTGACCTACACCGCACGGTACTATAGGCAGTAGATGACAGTAAAAAATAAAATATTCGGCGGGAGTTCTCCGTGGGTAAGTGCTGAAGTTGCTGCCTCGCACCCTAAAGGTCATGGGTTTGCTTCGGATTCCGTCATTCGGTTCACGGAGTGCAAGCTTTCGGAAGACACCTAGGGGTCGTCACTGAAGCTACGGAGTTTGTGCTCTGTGGGAAGTTTTCGACCGACCGCTCTGCGGAAAATGAACTAGCCTCATGTGATAAAACGCGGTGCAATATAAAACGCTGTGCAATCAGTCCAATAGCCTATAAATCCTTTTGACTGTCTTCGGTGCATGGATGGTTCATTAGTCTGTTGGAGGGGTAAGTTAATTCTAAGATTCTTATATCTCCCCTGTCCTTCGTTGATTCCAGTTCTATTATACTATTCATGTGTCTATGTTTGGTATATCTTAGGATTCCTGTACGTAAAGGAGACAATTCATTAGTGAGTGAAGGAGGCAATTCATTAGTGAGTGAAGGAGGCAATTCATTAGTGAGTGAAGGAGGCAATTCATTAGTGAGTGAAGGAGGCAATTCATTAGTGAGTGAAGGAGACAATTCATTAGTGAGTGAAGGAGGCAATTCATTAGTGAGTGAAGGAGGCAATTCATTAGTGAGTGAAGGAGGCAATTCGTAAGTAAGTAAAGGAGACAATTTGTAAGTAAGTAAAGGAGACAATTTGTAAGTAAGGAAAGGCTCACCGGGCATACTGTGCGAGACCCATATTTCTGATTGATCAATCGGCACTGAGTGGGTGATGTGTTTAATATCACACCGGTCCCGTTTACTTTCGAAATCAGTTCTTGGTACTGATTTTAGTCTGGGACGGACTGGAAGCTCAAACCAATTAAAAACATAAACCACTGAATTCACCCAGCTGCGGTCGAACCCAAGAGCTCCGGGCTGGCAGGCGGTCTGGTCTAGTCACTGATAATTACAAAATGTGATGGTTGAGTTTGCAAGTTGTTTCGTCAACTACCAGTAGCTTGGCATGTGCAGAACTCTGACTCGACAAGTCATTGGAAATTCATCTCTATAAGTCCGGTTGTTGTATGTAAATCGTGCCTTGTTCAAGAATTGTTGTATTCCAGGTCATAACTGGGCATGGTAGTCACGACTCTCTACATATGCTTCCCCTGAGGGATTAATTTGAAGCTGCAGAGATGTATGTGGTATAGAAGAAAGGTGTACATGGAAATGAGACGACTGATAATCGTGCCAAGAAAGGTGGAGGATGTAAACAGGAAGAGAAGGCTTGTACATATTATACAACAAATAGTGTTATCCGGATTACCAAAAAAGAACAGAACCAGAACAACGATGGCTATCATTCTCTTGGCTGGTTTGGACAGGTCATCGATTTAAGACATCGTACAGTGTAACAAACTGAACCAGGAAATGTACAGGCTTATTCTAAGCGATTTACAACCGTGTTAATGCGTGCAGTGTGATCAAAGTATTGAGCACATTCTCTGGGATTTCTCGCAGAACAGCCAGCTAAAAAAGGAATACTTACCTAGTGAGACGGCGGTGTTTCAAAACAGTATGGAACGAAAGAAGCGCAACAAAAAACTGTTGACTACATTACGAGAACGTATCTGTCGGTGTAAACATGACATAACGAACGATAGGAGAAGAATAAGAAGAATAAGGAGAATTAAGAGAACACAGTGGACGGAAAGAGAAGTGAAGCGATCTTGAAAGAAATTAACTCACACACAGAGAATTAGTTACAGGCAGCAGAAGAACACAGTCCACATTCATTGGGCATGTCATGGAAAGGGGGAAGTTGAACTACGCTATGACAACGGGAAAGTTGGGTGGGAAGAGAGGCAGGAGGATATAAAGATAGAGTAGGCTGGACCATTTGACATCATGGCATGAATGACAATCATTAGCAGCAATGATTGGCAGTACATGAAACAGAAGTGTGTAGATAGACTCGAGGGGGCTGAGTGGTCTGGAGGTATGGTGTCCGCGTCTAGTGCTGGAGGTCCCGGGTTCAGGCCCCGGTGAGTCCCGGGATTTATTTAAAAAATCCACGTGGACTTCCAGTAATAAAATTTCCCCTGGTCTCTGGGTAGTGAGATCGGACGCCCGTGTGTATTGTTGCGCACGTAAAAAATCACTTGGCAGTTGGAAATCGAAAAAGAGTAGCTTAACGGCGCTGCCCTAGGAAACATTTCGAGTTAAAAATCGACCCAATGTATTTCAGGATCCTCGCCGATGCTACGGAGTTCTTGCATTGAGCTGAGTTTCTCCAGACTCAGGTTTGAGTTAGGAGGAAAACGGAGTACTTATGGGTTAAACCCGTGTGCCGTGATGTTAATCCAACGACTAAACTAAACTAAACTAGACAGACACGAGCGCTAACGCTACATTGCATAAACTATAAAAAGTTTTAACTTACAGCTCTTGATGAGCTGCAACAAGTGGGAGTGTACTGTCTTTCTTCTGTTCTGTTGTTTGCATATTTTAGTTACAATCAGAACAGCACTAGCAGATAAGTCCTGGTTCTTGTAGGTTCAAATATGGTTCGTTTATTGGCAATCAACATAACACCAAGAAGTGACAAAATCAGCTGCACGTGAGCAATAAAGATAGATGCACCCTTTTATTACACATAAATATTAATTGCTGAAATATTTCAGGTCACTAAGGCAATTCATAAATAAACACACGTGTACTGTTGGGCACTAATAGTAGTAGAGGAAAGAAGTACAGACTAGAGGACACAATAGACAACATAAAAACTGAAAACTACAGTTAGCGACGGAGAGTCGATCCTATTACCTCCAAATGACGATAGAGCCTCGCTGCATGCCATGCGTCGAAGTACTTGTTCCTGAAAACTATAGTTAGCGACGGAGAGTCGATCCTATCACCTCCAAATGATGATAGAGCCTAGCTGCATGCGTCGAAGTACACTTGTTCCCGAAAACTATAGTTAGCGACGGAGAGTCGATCTTATCACCTCCAAATGACGATAGAGCCTCGCTGCATGCCATGCGTCGAAGTACACTTCATGCAGGGTGGCACTGTTGTCATTTGGAGGTGACAGGTTCGAATACGGGTCGGTAACTATAGGTTTCAATTTTTATGTTGTCTAGTGTGTTCTTTAATATGTACTTCTTTCTTCTACTTCTATCAGTGCCAAACAATACGTGTGTGTTTAGTTATGAACTGTTTTATATTAACTATTCTACTCGTATCTAAGGCAAACAACTATGAGATGTTAAATCTGTGAGCCAGTCCTTGAGGCGTTCAGTACACTGATATACAGGGTGTAGTTTTAATGACTGTGCAGTGTTTGAAAATATTTCCGGTCCAAGTTTTATATTTACCTATTATTAATCATGAACTTTACAGAGGGTGAATACAAAACTTGGACCGGCAATATTTTCAAACACTGCACAGTCATTAAAAATATACCTTATATTTTATATAACAATATAATGCTATTCACTGGGAGGGGTGGGAGAGAAAATGTAACTGATTCAGCGCCGAAGGATAATATATCGTTAAATGTGTCCTCACTTTTGGACAGAAGGACGATATATCGCAATTCTAGGATGATGACCTAATTTGTTTTGTTTCGTGCCATCTTCGGCAATTTCAATGCTCAGTGAACAAATATTTACATTATAATACTTGTCCATTTTAGTGAGTAACATGTTTGGTCCACGCCTACTTTTTGTTTGGTACTGCATCAGTTAATGTCCTCCTTTGTCTTGACGCTGTGGAGAAGGGGTAACAAACGTAATTCATAATTCCACATATCGCGTTCGAGACACAGTTGCTGGCCATTTGGAATCAGACCGCTTTGCGTTGGTTTAAAAAAAAATGATATGATTACCGGTCGTTCAGAAAGCATCGACAAACTACTGAACACAAATTTGCAAAGAATTCACAAACGGTCATAAAATGATGGGATTAATAACAACGTCCTGGAAAGGATATGCAACTAACTCTTTTTGGTCTCAACTGTTGCCTGATTTTGCTCCAAGCAAGTGGAAAATATTGTAACCACTGGAAACAATTACACCAAGAGAGCAAAATAAGAGAAGAGTGTTGGCAGCCTTTCATCAAGTCATGGGAGAATGTCAGCACGTAAACTGATCAATTATCTTGAAGATCGCGAGATGTGAGAAAGCATGATCGCCCTAGCTAGACGGTAGGATACATAATGACGATGATTTAGACCGGCATTGTTACAAGAGACATTTTGTATTTTGAATGTGATCACGATTCTTCTTAATTATTTGAGTGAGAAATCATTTAATCCTAATGCCATTCTTGTCAAACATATCACTGTAGTTAGAATGTGCAAACATCAGGCCGCAAAGCCACAACCGTGGCAAAATCGTTAGGATATATATCTAACCACAAGTCGAAAGAGCATGTAGGATGGAATGTGTCTGAAGGAAGTACACGTGTTGAGACGTGGATCTCAAATTTGGAACGATGACCTATGTTTTGATGTCAACGTGGCCTTTTAAAAATGAGCTCAGGCTTTTAAACTTCATATGAACTAACGACGGAGTAGTGGGAATCGTCCCCTACACCAATCAATTGGACTTAAAAACACATTGATTTCTGGTGATTTAAAGCAATGACAAACTATTAAGCGTAAAATTGCCTATTAAATCAACATAGGGTTGGAGTTTACCACGATGTCCTGCTAAGGACGCACAACAGTTTTAGACCTCAGGTTATGAGTTGAGAATCAATAGTTATGAGGTATTTCATTGGAAAGAAACTTAAGAAGAATAGAATCTTCCATAACATGACTCACAAAAGATCAAACCACATTAGTAACAACAGAACAGCCTTCACTTAACACAGAACGTGTGATAATTATAGTTGTCAATGACACGAGACAGCGACAGGGTATTGACAGACGGTAAAGACAAGACTTGTCAACTTCCGTCGCCGTCTTCTTATTCACAACCGAATATGCCCACTCCGCCATGTTTGTTTTGCTGTATTGACATTGCGAAAGATAAATTTCTCTTGCTGGAGAAGAACACGACATTTTTAGCGGCAGCGGCACAAAGTCAATAAACACTTCATATATAGATCGTCTACAGTGTAACTGTTTCATAGCAGCGTTTTTATATACCTTGATGTTCCAGAATACAGACCAGCTTTTCACCCGGACAAGCGGGAGCTTAGCAAAGAAACGGTCAATACTGTCGTTTGCTGCTGTTCATAAACCCCTTGAAAAATTATATATTAAGAGAATGCAGTATTATACTTAAAGCTATTAGTCTGATTATTACAGCTCCCCTTTCCCATTCTTGAACAGAAGAAATATTTACGTTTAAAAGTCAAACTTAAAATGTCAAATTTAATGTGTAGTTAGTGTGTACGTGTTTACAATTACATTTTATTGCTGTTTTTGTGTGTGTGTGAAATGGAAATTAAGTTGCGCAACAATTCATGATGCTCTATTTTAATGTTACATATAAAGCGGTTTTCAACCATTTTGAATTCGTGGCTACTCTGTTTAAATAATGTTTCTATGAATTCAATTTGGAATAAGTGATTATACACTTTAGAATTGTTTTCAAATATAATATTTAACTTTTTTTAAGGAGGAAAACTTCAGAATGTCTCTCTGAAAATGTCATGGTCTTTTACATCTGAAATGTTACAGTCATTATCATCCACAACATCACCGAGTATTATCCACCTGGTGTAGACGATTGCTTCTCTTAACATCTCGCGATCTCCAATATAATATATAATTTGAAAATATGTGACAAATTACATAGCTAATAAAAATATAAATGCACATATCAATTTGAAAACCTTTACCGTAAACAAGAAAACAGCAGAGACAAAATAGTCGGGAGTCTAGGTAACCAAAGATAAATGCACTCACACCGACGAGATTTAAAAAAAAACAAAAACATGCTGTAAAAAGCTTTAACTATCGCCTGCTCACAAAAAAAATGAAGAAAGATTGCTATAAGAGAAAGAACAGCAGAAAGGAAAAATCTAACATGAGAAATGCATTCACATGTCTGGTGTATCTAGTTCCATCTTTCCTGTGGCAACAGGGTGTGAGCCATGGGTCACGTAGGGATAACCAGAGAAGAAAATCTGGACTTCTGAACTTACACAGACAGACAGAGAAGGCAAGATAAGATCAGATGTATGTATTGATGGATTGAGGGATAGACAGGTAGGCAGGCATGTAGACAGGCAAGAACGCAGACAGACAAGACAAGATAAGATGTTTGGAATGATGGATGGATTGATGGATGGATGGATTGATGGATGGATGGATAGATAAGCAGGTAGGCAGGCAGACAGGCAAGCAGACTGACAGACAAAACAAAATACGATGTTTGAATAGATAGATGGATGGATAGATGGATGGATGGATGGATGGATGGATGAATGGATGAATGGATAGATGGATAGATGGATGGATGGATGGATGAATGGATGGATAGATAGATAGATGGATGGATGGATAGATGGATGGATGGATGGATGGATAGATGGATGAATGGATCAATGGATAGATGGATAGATGGATGGATGGATGGACTGATGGACGGATGGATAGATAAGCAGGTAGGCAGGCAGACAGGCAAGCATGTAAGCAGGCAGACAAGACAAACCACGATGTATATATTGGTGGATGGATTGATGGATGGATGGATGGATGGATGGATGGATGGATGGATGGATAAGCAGGTAGGCAGGCAGACAGGCAAGCATGTAAGCAGGCAGACAAGACAAACTACGATGTATAGATAGGTGGATGGATTGATGGATGGATGGATGGATGGATGGATGGATGGATGGATGGACGGATGGATGGATGGATAAGCAGGTAGGCAGGCAGACAGGCAAGCATGTAAGCAGGCAGACAAGACATACCACGATGTATAGATTGGTGGATGGATGGATGGATGGATGGATGGATTGATGGGTAGGTAGGCAGGTAAAAAGGCACGCAGATAGATATACAGACAAGATCAGATTATATCAGATGTATGGACTGATGGATGGAATGATAGGCATGTAGACTGGCAGACATTCAAGCAGGCAGACAGACAGATGTACTGACAGAGAAGACAAGATAAGATAAGATATAATCTCTAGCTGGATGGATAGATTGATGCAAAGTAGGCAGGTAGGCGGACAGTCAGACAGACAGGCAGAATAACATAAGATGTATGGATGGTTGGACAGACTGATGGATTGACAGATGGATGGATAGATGGATTGATAGATGGATGGGTGTATGGATGGATGGATGGATGAATGAATTGATAAATAGATAGATGTATAGATGAATAGATGGATGGATGGATGGAAAGATGAAAGGATAGATGTAATGATGGATCGAAAAACAGACAGACAGAAAGACAGACAATAAGATAAACTGTTTTATTGATGAATAGACAGACATCATTCCTAGAAACGGAGATAAACAAACACAAACCACTGATTAGATAACATATTTTTATCCCTGCAAACTCCCCAAAAAGCAGGCACATTTATCACGCAGAATTCGCCGCTTGGCAGGGTAATCATCACCCCACGGCCAAAGGCTGGAGTCAGAAATTAACATCTGACCTCCCCGTCAGACCAGATCCCACCTTTGCCTGGGACGAAATTCGGCCACGTCAACACTGATTTATACGAATATATCCGACATAAGCCGCGGGGTAGGACAGGATTGTCCGAGAAGTGGCATGGTCATGTTCGATGATCACCCAAGAGTACTGAAGATGTGTAGATTCGAACTCCAGATGTTAACATATTGATTGTGCATCTATGTAAATCACTTTTGCTGCGGGTATTCCCTCTGGCCGTTGTTTTCTGAGATAGTTGACAATGAAATACCTAATGACCGCGTAGGATCCATTACCAACTTCAAACAATATGCAAGAAATTACAATGAGCTCCTATGGAACCATGCATATGGCCGGATGTTGATGCATACGTTGAAGGGCGGATCTGAACACCTATTCTTTTTTACATCGATCATGGACTTCCGGTCCCCAACATGGAGGATAGGCGGTTGAGCTGTTAACGCTTCTGGGGTGTTTATGTTTGTAGCTACGGTTTGCTTACGCATTTTCCTCATGTTGGACTGGTAGTGCATGGTTCTGTCACCCTGCTGCTGAGTTGAGTGGGTGGTGGTGTGACACTGTGAGATGTGAATTTCGTGTGGAGTGCTTTTACATGTGTCAGCGGTTGTTTGTAGCGTGAACTGCATGTTCTGAAAATTGACGGCCGGTTGGTCTCTGTATTAACTGGTTGCCTTATACAGTAATGTGTGGATGGTATTTTTCTAGTCACTGTCGCTTCCTTCGACAATGAACTGTAGTTTTTTTCTTGGCGGAATTTTATGTTGGCATTCTGGCAACGGCATTATGCACAGTAAACCTGTGCGGGCTGTTGGTTTGTCGAGACTCCTATCTGTTCCACTATTCACACGCGGCAATGAGGAGCATTTTGTGTGATATTAACTGGCATAGGAACGGAGCATAATGGGGCGATCATTTGCTGTAAAGTTGGAACCGCGACTAACTAACATCTGAAAACCTATTGGCTTGTCTAGAGTGCTAGGATGATACCAAACAGATAACTAACTTTCTTAAGTGAATTTCCACAAATGTGAAGTTATGTATCGTTCTACAGCATCTCACTATTTTTTTTTAGTTTGGAGAGGGGAATGCAATCTCTGCAACACAATCCTCGAAAAGCTCGTCCTTTTGTACCGGTCAAGAGTACAATCTACACCAAGATCACTCAGATACGTGCAACTATGTTTATGTGCCCAAATGAGCTAACATCAATATGTCGGATTTAAGAGGTTCACCTCATTGACCCGGGAGATTCACCAACCACTATGGCATGTGTATGAATAATATAAAATAACACAAAGTAATGCAGCTTTACAAAATATAATTACGAAAAATGCAGGACGTTGCTGAGACTAGCCTTCATCAGCAAACAAATACATACACAGAACACAACATATAATCACGGAGAATACTCTCTAGTGACCATATTAAGGTATAAGAACGGGATGAGAAGAATAAAAAGATTGGTGTTGGGGGGGGGGGGGGGGAAGTGAATAATTAGAACAATGAAGAGACATTTAAAATTTGAAAAACAAAATGTTTCTACTTATCTCAGAATGTCAGGCTTTGATACTCCATGTGTATGAATGCATGTTTGTGTGTATCAGCGAAGGTAAAGTGTGACTAATAGCAGATACTGGAGTGTGAAATATTAAGCCTTCACATATTCTAGGCAACGGCACACGAGTTATGGTGGTCAGTTCCTTTCATCGTCACTATTCCTTCTAAGAAACTTTCCGAACATTTCCGACAATTAGTAAGTACCCACATGTATAATGCTGGGGGGGGGGGGGGGGGCGCTATGTGTGATTTCGAGATATGGTGTCCGCCTCGAGTGCTGGAGTTCCCGGGTTCAAACCCCTGTGAGAGCGGGGATTTTATCACGTGGACTTCTAGTAACAAAATTTCCCCTGGTCTCTTGGTAGTGAGATCGGACGCCCGTGTGTATTTGTGCGCACATAAAAAAAAATCCCTTGGCAGTTGGAAATCGAAAAAGAGTAGCCTAACGGTGCTGCCCGGGCAACATTTCGAGTTAAAAATCTACCCAAAGTATTTTAGGACCCTCGCCAGTGCTACGGAGTTCGTACACTGAGCTGAGAATCTCCGGACTCAGGCTTGAGTTAGGAGTAGAACGGAGCACTTATGGGTGATGTTGATCCGTCGACTGCACTAAACTAATGTATAATGCCGGGTCGACTCCATAGCCGTACTTTTTATTTGTGCTTGTTTGTCATGAAGTTTCTTGCTATGGGTTTATGGTGTGGTAGCGCCATTACAGTGTATAGACCTAGGAGCAAGAAGGAATAGGTAGCCAATCTTTTCCTGACTTTGGCAAGCTACGAGCCCAGGCGTCAAATTCGAGTCCCAAAGCGCTCATGATATCACCCTCTCAGCCACGTCTACCTCTGTTCAAAAATGTTTCATATATTTCTGTTTTAAAATGTAGTTATTCAACAACCTTACTAATTGCCAGAGATGTATTTTTTTTATATTTTTTTGGTTATATTCACATCCGATCCATATTCATGACTTCCTCCTTCCTAGGAAACGTCCACAAATTTATGAAATTAGCAGGTACTCATTAAGCGTTGGCGGTTTCCAATTTGTAATATTGACCTGAGGTGGCAGGTCGAACAGGGGTATAATGTGTCCTGACATTGCACTCATTCATACTGTTTCCATTTCATATTACGGGGTGCACAGAGGTC
The DNA here is from genome assembly GCA_963921405.1 of Cepaea hortensis. Lineage (NCBI taxonomy): Eukaryota > Metazoa > Mollusca > Gastropoda > Stylommatophora > Helicidae > Cepaea > Cepaea hortensis. The sequence goes on from OY992893.1 coordinate 79,123,335, forward strand.
AGACAGTAGCATCGCATGACACCTTCTGAGACTAATATAGGTAAACGTTATTCGTTTGGCCGTGCAGGTCTGGAATGGAAGCATGATAAATGAAGAAAACAATGCATGTAGAAGTGGACATCTATAGCTAGAATGTAAACGTCTTCTCCGTCTTCGTACTTCTTGTCCTCCTTCTTTGTACATCTTCAGGAGTCAGTCCCAATATAATGAGTGTTTGCAAAGTCTCAATACACTTTGTATGTAGAACAAACTTGTAAACATGCTTTCTTCCGTTAATAACACCCATTCTGTTTGGAGTATAAAGAATTAATCCTGCAGACGACAGCCATTCCCTGCATATTTGCTTCACTATTAACAGTGGAACATATTATTTGATGATATCATGTACTTCATTTTTCAAATTTGTTCTACATACAAAGTGTAGTGAGATTTTACAAACACCCGATACTTAAATACAGTAGAACACAAGTTACGCTTGTTGACATTTCCACACCGTTTGTTCTAGAATGAAGCGGGTGTAGGCCAAACAATTGTCTCTGTTCTTTATAATTTAGACTTTCTTGTTGAAGATGTTTAAAGTCACTTTTAAACCAGATAGACAGTTACATTCATCAGAACCTACTATCTATAGTTTATTATACACATGCAGTTTCAGATAATTATTCCCAGATTAGGAAGAGCGTAGATGTAGAGAAAATGTGGTTCCTGAGACGAATGTTGATTATATCTTGGACTGCCAGAGTAACTATTAACGATTGTCTGGAAGGGGCTAATGAAGCTAGAATATTAAATACAGTTATAATAAAGGGACAATCAGCATTCTTTGGTCATGAGTTGAGACAATAGGTAAAGGAGAACATCGTGACAACTGGAAAGATCAGTGGGGAAAGAGGCGCACAGAGATAAATGATACTGGATGGACAGAGACGGTAGCTTTGAGGCAAATCATTACAAAGTTGATCCAGAACATCAAGGACGGACTTCTGCGGGGAGACACGAAAGCCTGTTCAGGTTGGCAAGGCACGTGATCATTCTATGCCATGTGTGGAGTCCGAAAAGTTTCACGTGTTCACTAATGTCGTGTTGGTAATCATCATCATCATCATCATCATCATCATCATCATCATCATCATCATCATCATCATCATCATCATCATCATCATCATCATTATCAAGTGCCACGCCGGTTGGCGTAGGCGTTCATGATTTTCTGCAGATCTCGGTCTTTGGTACACTGGATAAACTGTGCTGATGATATTCCTCCATGCCACCGTCTCAATCCATCCAGCATCATTTCTCTTGGTCTGTCTTTGCCTCTCTTTCCCTCGGTCTTACCAGTTGCCACTATGTTCTCCAATGTCTCTCTTCTCAAGTGTTGGTAATATGATAATTGAAATGGTATGTACTAGTGGAATAAACAGCCTTGCGTGTTTACTGCTGTCGTGTTGGTAATATTGAATGAAAATGTTATGCACGAGTGCAGTATAAAGACTCAGGAGAGGCAGCGTTCACAATTCATTAATTCGAAATTTAATTTGCAGATGATACTTAATTATGATGATGATTATGAAGATGATTACGATGATGACTATAATGATTACGATGACGATAATGATGAAGAAGAGTTGACAACATCGCATAAAATCACAAATGTCTCTGAAGACATACCAACCAGCTCAATAGACAGTTCTACACGATCGATATCCTTTTCCACTGAAAGGGAAGAGCTAAATAAATAATTAGGTGCTGATTAAGACAAGTTGGTCATGTTGGGACAATGAGTGCAGACAGGCAAATCAAGTTTGTGCCAAGGAAATCCATCGTAGAACGATCAAGCATTCATCCATTGCAACCCTAGAAGGACAGTGGAAACCTCGAATAGAGGAACTGATTGTCATTAATTTACGAAACATGGACTGTCTTTTTCTGATGCGAGTAACCATTTCTCTTTGCGAGTTATCTTCTTTCAATATATCTTTATTGCTTTTTATATCTGTCCACTGTGTTTTCAAAATGCTTCTATGAAACCACATCTCCACATCTTCCACATACTTCCTCACTTGTTTGCCCATCATCATCATCATGGGCCTTAGCAGCCTCAACAGATCTAGGACTTTGGTCACTTGTCTGCTAATTCACCACAATTCGCTTCCGCACCTCAGGTATGGCTAAATATAGCCTCATCTCAACTGACGAAGATAAATTGCAGAGAGCATTCTTCATCTTTCATCGAACTTAAGAGTTGTCAATCCACATGTACCTGTATCTTGCCCGTTCACAGTTGAAACCGACTTTTCACTGGAGCGTTATATGTTGGCCTTGGTCTTCTGAGCCGATAACGATATGTCCAGGATTGCGGCAGTGTTCATCACTGTCACCAGTACTATTCAACGGGTATACGGTGCCGATCACTGAACAACAGTTGGACGGGAGGGGTAGGACTCTGTTATTTGCTGACGACATTCTCGTGTATCGACAGGGTCGAGATAGACAGGCGGTTGTGAACTTATTGTGAACACAGACCTTCCGGCAGTAAAAATGAATGAAAGCATTTTGAGTAGAACCCAGTCAATGACATATCTTGGCGTGAGGCTTGATAGTAGCCTGTCCGTCAGAGATCATGTCGATTATGTTATAACGAAAGCTCGAAAAGGTTTGTCACCAATGAGAGTCATGGCGACTGCCAATATCGAGCAAAGACTGCTAATACTTCTGTTCCAAGGACTGGTGCTTTCACGCATCGCGCATGCACTGGCCATCCTCACTGTCAGCCCTACACAGATTGGAAGACTTGAAAAGGTACAAAACGAAGCCATGCGCATCATTTTGGGCTACACGAGAGACACCAGCTGTGTAGCAATGAGATACCTCCTTGACTTCCCGACAATGGAACACAGGATCAAGATCTGGAGAGCTCGTGCATACTTAAAAATAAGTGCAGATGAGCAGCACCCTCTGCATGACGCTATATTCAGAGAAAAGGGTGACAGGCTAAAGAGGGGCAAGTCATAGATGGGTCGGGCGGAAGATGTCGTCAGACAGGTCTGCAGTCTTACCAGTATCAACGCCGGAAAGGAATGGGTGCCAGTACCTCCAGCTTTTAAGTGCACTTTCTCCTGCATTATCACACTCGATAGACGGTGCAGAGAGCAGAACCCTGCCACTGTCAATGCAGAGGTCAACGCGCTCATCTATGAACACTCAGATAGCCCCGAAGTGCTCATCTATACAGATGGATCTGTTGTAAAGCAGCAGAGAAGTGCGTGGGAATTTACAACCCGTTCAGCGGGCCGAACCGTTCAAGAATCCAGTGATGCCCACTCTATGACCACGAGCAGCATGACGATGGAGGTGATGGCAGTTACACAGGCTTTCAAATGGCTGGAATCTCAGCATTATACCAACGTGTGTGTACTAAGTGATTCAATGAGCATGATTCAGATGGTCGAAGCTGGATCTGTACGTAGACAGTGGACTGAGTCGCTGCGGAAGTCTGTAGTCCGTAAAGTCACCTTCATCTTCGTCCTGGGACATGCGGGAGTTGAGGGAAATGAACGAGCTGATAAACAGGCTGGCTCTGCACCCCCTGTAGATGGCCAGCCCATGGATCGTGCCGATGTTATTACCGTCCCTAAAGATATGGCGAGAACAGAGGACTTTGATGTCAGTGAATCCACATCGCTGTCCAGGATGAAAGATTTGGGAGTGAGAATCGGCACGGCCAGACGCGAAAGGTACATCGGGAAAAAGTGTTGCCTCGTCAACCAACACAGAACTGGCACTATTAACCACCGGACGGTGATGCATATGCTGGGGGGGGGGGGGAGGATCTGAGCACCTATGGACCTGTTTGGAGTGCAATAAAGATACCCGACATCAGTTATCAGTAACTGATAACTGATAACTGATCTCGGCCTTGTCTGAAAAGGCTATTCGATCAACAGCCTTGAAATAAATTAGTGTAAATAAAAACACGGGCTTTCTTATTTTGTATGGGGTAAACACTACCATCAAGTGGATTCAGAGCAGACATTTTTCGAGACACTTATCCAGTTTCTTTAAGTCACTCCTCCAATTTCACACCACGATGTATTTATGTCATCTGATGTATTTTAGTGGATACCAATGTTATGAGGAACACTGTTCAGTAAATGGAAGCTCCAAACTCTACTTCACAATTGTAACAGACTGTCGATAGACAAGATGTGGCAGACTCAGTTCAGGAGACTCAGTATCCATTGAAAAAGATGTCAACTACATATGAACGAAATGATATATTTTCTGGTTCTGCATTCCCTGAAGATGGCCAGGCCATAGATCGTGCCGATGTTAATAATCTCTTAACTTTGACGCCAGTGAATCCACACCATTCGCCAGATTGAGAGACTCGGGAGAAAGAATTAGCACAGCGAGACACGAGAGACACATCGGGAGAACGTGGAGTCTCGTCAACCAACACAGAACTGGCACTATTAGTCGCCGGACACTGATGCATATGGTGGGGAAGGGAGGATTTGAGCACCTATGGACTTGTTCGGGGTGCAAGGATGATAACCCCAACAGATAAAATCGCACCGAGGACTGCCAAGTTGATAATGAAAAACGAATGAACAAAAAATTAAAACTAGAACGCTCGGAGTCGGAAAGACACACGTGATGTATGGACCAAAGTCTGTATCGATGATCAATCCAAAAAAAAAATGCTTAACTAGAAAACTGAAATACCACCATCACAATCACACACAAACAAATAATCTATGTTACAAAGAATAACATGAACACAATCACTAAATGGAGGAACGAGATATAAGTGTTGAAGAAACGAAGCAAGAACAAAAACATGAGGGAGTTGGGTTAAATATGGAATTTAAAAAAACGCACGCACGCACGCACGCACGCGTAAACACACACACACACACACACACACACACACACACACACACACACACACACACACACACACACACACACACACATTATCGTTCCGTATATTTCTTTTCGGAGCTCATGGTTTCTTCATATTATTCATTGAAGATTCTGTGCAGAATAGGACACCAACTTGCCCTGACAGACGGGAAGTACTTAACAAAATCGGATGTTCTAATAAATTGCTATGGATGTGGAAAACAAATGAAGATCACCACATTAACATCCGAACTTATACGTTTATTGACAGGATCGCATGCCCGGAATGGCTTGCCCAGCTGAGTGACTTGCCCAGCGTTTATGCGCTGAATAACCTCATCTGAGATGACATGACATGACATGACATTGACTTTATCTCCCGTTTGCTATCTGATGATTGTGCTCTCATTATTACCATGTTATTGTACGTTTTATGATCATTTACACAGACAACCACTGATAACAACGAGCTTAGCAATCTCATTGCAATATGCACTCAATTCAAGGTCTTATGCGGTGTCCTCATTGAACATTTCTATCGTTATAATAGGCACTCTAAATAGCAATCAAGCATACTCGACGACATCCAAAAACTGTCTAAATGCCATTGGAGAATGTCAATTAATTCCTCTTTACTGAGAAACGAAAACATAGAGCGTGGTGGAGAATGACATAATTTACATTGAAGGATAATGACCCTGCTTAGATTGAATTAGCGGGAGAATGGGGCAGCGATATCAAGAACACTTGGCAAGCCATTGGCCAGTAGTGAGCTTAATCTCTTAGCAGTTCCACTCTTTCATCCAAAAGTCACACAAACCTAATTGGGAACTGGGTGAATGAGAAGGGAGAACTGGAGAAGTGAGTAGGAAGAAGGTGGGTGGGGTGGAGAAGCAAGTGAAGAGGTTAGTATAGGAGTTGGAGATAAAGTAGAGAAATTGAGATGGTATTGAGGGAGATTGTGAATGAAGTAGAGGACACTAAAGAAAAAAGTAAACGGAATTGCAGAAATAAGTGGAGGGAAATTATGAAGTAATTCAAACAATCAACTTGGTGCCGTCTCCACAATGAAGGTTGGCTGCAGTGGATCTTCAACACTATCTCTCGCCTTGACTGTCTTGCTCGCTTGCCTTCAACCTTACCCTCCAGTAAGTTTTGTTTTTAAGGAGTGTTATGTCTATTAAGCCATCTCCGTGGTGAAGGTGTTACGGAAAAAGTTCGTAATCCCGCATACCGCATTGGAAACACAGCTGCGGGATATTTGGCAGCAGACAGCCTTGCGGTGTTTTTTTAAAATGAAAATGGTATGAGTGCCGATCGCTCTGAAAGCAATGGCAAACTACTGAATGTAAACTTGCTAAGTGGTCAGAAACAGCCCAAAATGCAGGAGTTGACTGCTATGTCCTTAAAGGGTATGCAGTTATATATATATATATGCAACTAGTATCACTGGCCTTACATCAAAGATCATCTGCGACGAGACCACGAGGACGTCCAAGAAGAAAATGGATTGACGACATCAAAGACATTGTACAACCACGCGGAATGACAATATCCAGTGCCGCCCACCGGGCGCTGGAACGCAAATTATTCCTCCCCACGCCACTTGACGGCAGAAGTGGAAGATGATGATGATGATGATATATATATATATATATATATATATATATATATATATATATATATATATATATATATATATATATATACTAGCTGACCCGGCCCGGCTTCGCCCAGACCCTGGTGGTGAGCATCTCATTTAATTCATATAAGTAGTCATATAAGTTCTCGTTCCCGTTACCGACTATCTGTCTGTCTGTCTGTCTGTCTATCTGTCTGTCTGTCTGTCTGACCCGGCCCGTCTTCGCCCAGACCCTGATGGGGAGAATCTCATTTAATTCATATAAGTAGTCATATAAGTTCCCGTTCCGACTATCTATCTGTCTGTCTGTCTAACCCGGCCCGGCATCGCCCAACTCCTGGTGGGGAGAATCTCATTTAATTCATATAAGTAGTCATATAAGTTCCCGTTCCCGACTGTCTGTCTGTCTGTCTGTCTGTCTGTCTGTCTGTCTGTCTGTCTGTCTGTCTGTCTGTCTGTCTGTCTGTCTGTCTGTCTGTCTGTCTGTCTGTCTGTCTGTCTGTCTGTCTATCTGTCTGTCTGTCTGTCTGACCCGGCCCAGCCCATGGTGGAGAGCATCTCATTTAAATTATATAAGTAGTCATATAAGATCCCGTTCCCGACTATCTGTCTGACTGTCTGTCTGTCTTGGGTAAATGGAGGAGGGAGGAGGAAGAGGGAGGTGGAGGAGGGAAGAGGAGGGAGGAGGAGGGAGGAGACAGGAGGAGTAGGGAGGAATAGGAGGGAGGAGGAGGGATTAGGAGGAGGAGGGAGGAGTAGTGTGGAGGAGGAGGCGAGGAGGAGGGAGGAGGTAGAGGGAGGAGGAGGGAGAAGGAGGGAGGAGGAGAACGCAGGAGGAGAAGGGAGCAGGAGGAGGAGAGGGGGGAGGAGGGAGGAGGAGGGAGGAGGAGGAGAGAGTAGGAGGATGGAGGAGGCGGAGGGAGAAGGAAGAGGGAGGAGGAAGAGGGAGAATGAGGAGGGAGAAGGAGGAGAAGGAGGGGGAGGAGGGAGGAGGAGGAATGTGAAGGGAGGAGGAGGGAGGAGGGAGGAGGTAGAGGGAGGAGGAGGAGGAGGGAGGCGGAGAGAGGAGGAGGAGGGAGGAAGAGGGAGGAGGAGGAATGTGAAGGGAGGAGGAGGGAGGAGGTAGAGGGAGGAGGAGGGAGGAGAGGAGGTAGAGGGAGGAGGAGGAGGGAGGAGGCGGAGAGGGAGGAGGGGGAGGAGGGAGGAGGAGGAGGAGGGAGGAGGAGTGATGAGGAGGAGGGAGGAGGAGAGAGGAGGAGGAGGGAGGAGGAAGAGGGAGGAGGAGGAATGTGAAGGGAGGAGGAGGGAGGAGGTAGAGGGAGGAGGAGGGAGGAGGAGGAGTGAGGAGGAGGAGAGGGAGGAGGAGGAAGGAGGAGGGGGAGGAGGGAGGAGGAGGAGGAGGGAGGAAGAAGGAGGAGGAGGGAGAAGGAGGGATGAGGAGGAGGAGGGAGGAGGAGGAAGAGGGAGGAGGAGGAATGTGAAGGGAGGAGGAGGTAGAGGGAGGAGGAGGAGGGAGGAGGAGAAGGGAGGAGGAGGGATGAGGAGGAGGAAGAGGGAGGAGGAGGGAGGAGGTAGAGGGAGGAGGAGGAGGAGGAGAGGGAGGAGGAGGAAGGAGGAGGGGGAGGAGGGAGGAGGAGGGAGGAAGAATGAGGAGGAGGGAGAAGGAGGGATGAGGAGGAGGAGGGAGGAGGAGGAAGAGGGAGGAGGAGGAATGTGAAGGGAGGAGGAGGGATAGGGAGGAGGGGAAGAGGAAGAGGGTAGGAGGAAGAGTGGAGAGGAGGAGGGAGGATGTAGAGGGAGGAGGAGGGAGGAAAAGGGAGGAGGGAGGCGGAGAGAGGAGGAGGTGTAGGGAGGAGGTAGGAGGAGGAGGAAGAGGGAGGAGGAGGGAGGAGAAGGAAGGAGGAGGAAGAAGGAGGAGGAAGAGGGAGGAGGAGGATGGAGGAGGGAGAGGGAGGAAGAGGGAGGAGGAGGAAGTAGGAAGAGGGAGGAGGAGGGGGGAGAGGGAGGAGGGAAAGAGGAAGAGGGTAGGAGGAGGAGGAGGGGAGAGGAGGAGAAGGAGGGAGGAGGAGAAGGAGGAGGAGGGAGGAGGAGGGGATAGGAGGAGGGAGGAGGCAGAGGGAGAAGAAGGAAGGAGGAGGAGGAAGGAGGGAGAGGAAGGAGGGAGAATGAGGAGGGGAGGAAGGAAAGGGAGGTGGAAGAGGAGGAGGAGGGAGGAGGAAAGAGGTAGGGGGAGGAGGAGGTAGAGGGAGGAGGAGGAGGAAGGAAAGGGAGGAGGAAGAGGAGGAGAAGGGAGGAGGAGGGTGGAGGGAGGAGGAGGAGGTAGAGGAAGGAGGAGGGAGGAGGTAGGAGGAGGAGGAAGAGGGAAGAGGGAGAAGAAGGGAGAAGGAGGAGTGAGTATGATGAGGGAGAAGGAGGCAGGAGGAGGAGGAGGGAGGCAGGAGGAGGAGGAGGGATAAGGAGGGAGAGGGAGGAGAAGGGAAGATGAGGGAGGAGGGGGAGGAGGCGGAGGGAGTAGGAGGGAGGAGGATGGAGGAGGAGGGGAGAGGAAGAGGTAGAAGAAAGAGGGAGAAGGAGGAGGGAGTCGGGAGAGGGATGAGAGGGAGGAAGAAGAGGAGGAGGGTGGAGGGAGGAGGTAGCGGGAGGAGGAGGGAGGAGAAGAGAGGAGGAGAGAGTTCGCCATTCCGAATTCATACTCGTCTAGTTCTTCCCTTCTACACGACTGTAGATAACTTCCTTACACATAGAAAGATGAATTGTTATTGATATTGCCGTGGCATGGAGGAATATCAGCAGCAGAGTTGATCCAAAAAACCAAAGACTGAGATCTACGGAGAGCCATGAACGCCTACGCCAGCCGGCACGGCACTTGATGATGATGATTGCCGTGTGACGATTCTGTGTAGTCACGTCATTTTCTTCCCTTTCCCTAGCGTTTTGGTTCGGGGATTCTTTCATCATCATCATCATATATTTACGTATGTATTTTGGGAGGGGAGGAGGGAGGAGGAGGAAGAAGAAAAAAAAACTATGACAGTTGACAGCTCTGGAATGAAAGGAAGGTGTGTAGAAAATTTCATCTCAATCGGATGGGCCGTTCGCGAACAAATAAAGGACATACATATTTAAATATTTACATACATACACTTTGTTATATATATATATATATATATATATATATATATATATATATATATATATATATATATATATATATATATATATATATATATATATATATATATATATATATATATATATATATATATATATATAGTGTGACAGATTATTCCATGCTCAGTCTTCGTAGACTTAGATGGATAGGACATCTTAGGCGGATGGATGATGGTAGAATACCAAAGGATATCTTTTTTGGTGAATTACAGATGGGTAAGAGATCTCAGGGTCGGCCTCTACTACGATACAAAGATGTGTGTAAGCGGGACATGATTGATACAGGCATTGATAATGCCGCTGAACGTGTTGCATGGAGGGCAAATATCAGAAATGGAATAAAGTCAAAGGAGAAAATTATTGCAGAAAAGTCACACACCAAGCGTTTGAGACGTAAGATGGTGCATGATGGTGGAAATGACCACGTGTTCACATGCACCCACTGTGAACGGACATTTACAGCGCAAATTGGCCTTATCAGTCACACTCGCTACCGCCATAGTTAAAAGTTATTATGCCTTTTTAAAGCACAAACTATCGTCTGTCAAGACGGCAAGGTGCCAATGTATATATATATATATATATATATATATATATATATATATATATATATATATATATATATATATATATATATATATATATATATATATATATATATATATATATATATATATATATATATATATATATATGTGTGTGTGTGTGTGAGTTAGTGTGTCTCTGTGTGTATGTGTGTGAGTGACTTTGTATGTTTGTGTGTGTGTGTGAGTGTGTGTGTGTGTGTGTGTTTGTGTGTGTGTGTGTGTTTGTGTGTGTGTGTGTGTCTTTTAACATGGCTGCAATATTTCACTTGCCTATATTTTATTTCGTTCATCAACTCTCTTTTCATTCCCAGTTTTCCTAGAACCTCTGCATTTGATTATTTTTGTGTCAGTGAAATACGACATATGCTTCTATAATACGCACATCCAGAGCCTCTATTCGACTTTCTAATTGATTGTTCAATGTCCTGGTGCCATATAGTATTGGTTAATATACATAACATTTGACAATTCTCATTTTAATGCGTTTTGGTTATGGCTATTCTCTTTTTGATTTCTGTTTCACTTCTGCCATCATATGTTATTCCATGTCCAAGATTGAAGAAACTTGTCACTTGTTCTAGTATCTCCACGTTTACTGTGATGTTCATTGATGACCTCTCCTTTCTACTGCTAATTATCATAGTTTTTTATGTTAATATCCAAGCCACATTCTGCACTATGCCTGTTTACTTGGTTGTGTAACTATTGTTCTCTTTCTGTTAGTAACACGGTATCGCCAGCATTCTTAAGATTGTTTATGATTCTTCCATTGTTGGTAAATCTAGGCAGTTCGATTTGTTAACAAATTATGTATGTGTATAAGTTGAAGAGGCTTGGGGACACCATGCATCCCTGCCGTACCATTTTTGTTAAATCTCTATGAGCGACGAATTATATTTCCGTATCTAATTGACGCCACCTTTTCCCAGTAAATGTTACTAATAAGTCGGATGTTCTTTCCAACTGCTCCTATATCATGAAGGCTTGTAATTAATCGTTCAAGTTGTACTCGATGAAAAGCTTTCTTGTTGTCTTTAAAACATACATATATACGTTTTATTGAATTTGAATGAATGTAACTATATATTTCTCAATTACATCCTCAAACAGATTATTGCTTCTCTGGTGCCGCTGATTTTTGCGGAACAAATAATGTTCTTCAGCTACTTCCTCATCTATTTTATTTTGAATAACTTCTTGTATGACTTTGATTAATCTTAGTTATATGACTCATTAGACTAACAGTTCTGTAATCCAAACAATCAACAGCTTTTGGCTTCTTGACGAAAGTGGATGTTTTCAAATCCTTGGGGATGTACTCAGTGTATACATAATTCTGTGATAGTATAAATGCCAAAGCTGGATAAGGATATTATCATCTCCGAAGGTTTCTTGTCAGGAACTCAAGCCTTTCCTTGTTTAATCTTTTTAAGTAGCGTTCTCTACTTCAGCTTCTAATAGATTTGGTCCATAGAGAGTATTATACACTATTAGTTTATTGACACTGCTGTCCCAGAATAAATCTTCTGTGTATTCTGTCCATCTTTTAATTATATAGGTATTATCTGCAGTCAGGTCTTAGTCAGATATGACTGAGCTACCGTATAACAGTAGACGGTACTACCTGGTTTCTGTTAGCGCCGAACGTTGGGCGGCGCTTACCAAACCCGACACCCCACATTGTGCCAACGGCTTCGGGCGGAAGAGCGCAATTGGGAGGGTACAAGCCTTACCCTGGTGCGAGGAAATGCAAGCTAAAGACAAAATTGTCATGGCAGGGCAGACCAGGCCCTAAGCCTTGGTTGGCGACTGGTCTAGGATCGAAGCTCCGACAGGCGGACAGTTAGAGCATTGCTTTGCTGATCCGGCAGCTTCTGCAGCTTGTCTTGTTCCAGATGTAGGGGTGTTACCTTTCCTCTGGAGTGAACTAGGCAGGCCGAGAGAGGGATCATGCTGCATGGGCAACACATGATCTCTATATTTTAGCTCAGGCTTTGTGCTATGGAGAGGCAATAACTCCATCCCTGGTCTTAACTGGTCTCGGAATCAAAGCGAGAGGCAACTGTTTATCAGTCACACTCGCTACCGCCATAGTTAAAAGTTATTATGCCTTTTTAAAGCACAAACTATCGTCTGTCAAGACGGCAAGGTGCCAATGTCATTATCTGTATAATGTTTCCATATTTGTCCTCTGATACAAACTTTTCCTGTTACATTATTTTTCTGCTTTGTAAATCATTTCATATTTTTATGCAATCCTTTCGAGTTGTGTTCTATTAATGGGAAATTTAAAAGTGAGTTCAGGGAACTGGAAAAGTAAGTAGATGGAACTGGAGAAGTGAGTAGATGGAAATAGAGAAGTGAGTAGATGGAAATAGAGAAATGAGTAGATGGAAATAGAGAAATGAATAGATCGAACTGGAGACGTAAGGAGATGGGACTGTAGAGGTGAGTAGATGGAACAGGAGAAGTGAGTAGATGGAACTGGAGAAGTGAGTAGAAGGAACTGGAGAATTAAGTACAGGGAACTAGGAAAGTGAGTAGACGGAACTGGAGAATTAAGTACAGGGAACTACGAAAGTGAGTAGACGGAACTGGAGAAGTGAGTATAAGGAACCTGATAAGAGAGTAGACGGAACTGGAGCAGTGAGTAGAGAGAACCGGAGAAGTGAATCGAGGGAACTTGAGAAATAAATATAGGAAAATGGAGAAATGAGTATCAGGAATAAGTGTAGGGAATGGGAAAGTAAGCCGAGTGAACCCTAGAAATAAACAGAGGGAACTGTAGAAGTCAATAGAGGGAAATGGAGAAGTGAGTAGGGGGACCTGTGGAAGGTGAGGAAACTGGAGAAGTGACTAGTGAGAACCGTAGAAGTTAATAGAGGGAACCGTAGACATAAGTAGAGGAAACCTGAGAAGTAACTGGCCGGAATTGATTAAGTAATTAGAAGGAGTATTGGTATAAGTAACTATTGGGTATAAGTGACTATTAGGTATAAGTAATTATTGTGTATAGGTAACTAATGTGTATAAGTAAATAAAGTATTTAGTAAAAGTAAGTAAAGTCTTATGTATTAGTAACTATTGGGTATAAGTAACTATTGGGTAAAAGTAAGAATAATATTGGGTATAAGACACTATTAGGCATAAGTAACTTTGGGGTATAAGTAAATTACAATTGGGTATAAGTAAGTAACTATTGGGTATAAGTAAGCAAAGTATTGGGTATAAGTAACTATTGGGTATAATTAACTATTGGGTATGGGTAAATATTGGGTAAACGTAACTATTGAGTATAAGTAACTATTGAGTATAAGTAACTATTGGGTATAAGTAACTATTGGGTATAAGTAAGCAAAGAATTGGGTATAAGTAACTAATGAGTATCAGTAACTATTGGGTATAGGTAACTATTGGGTATAAGTAACTATTGGGTATAAGTAACTATTGGGTATAAGTAACTATTGGGTATAGGTAACTATTTGGTATAAGTAATTATTGGGTTTAAATAACTATTAGGTATAAGTAAGCAAAGTAACTATTGGATATACGTAAATATTGTGTATAAGTAAATAAAACATTGGGTATAAGTAAATAACATATTTGGTATAAGTAACTATTTGGTATAAGTAAATAAAGTAATGGCTATAAGTAAGTAACTATTGAGTATAAGTAAGTAATGGGCTCTGCTATTAATTCAAAGACATTTCCCGGTATCACTGTTAGACAAGATTGTCCTGATAGCCTAAGTCACTTTTAGACCGGATTGTCCCGATAGTACAAGACAATGTTAGACCGGATTGTCCTGATATCCCAAGACACTGTTAGACAGGATTGTCCCTGCAGCACAAGATGATTTTAGAACGGATTTTCCTGATAGCACAAGACAATTTTAGACTGGATTGTACTGATAGCGCAAGACAATTTTAGACTGAAATGTACTGAAAGCACAAGACAATTTTAGACTGGATGGCACTGATAGCACAAGACAATTTTAGACTGGATTGTACTGATAGCTCAAGACAATTTTAAAACTCAGCCCTGTGCGGATTCAAACCCAACACCGTAGGGTCTGAATTCAAGAGTCTAGCAAGTACGCTACCCTCGCTCACCGGACAAGTGAATGCATCAGTGTAATTATAACTCTATTGATTTGAACAAGTTACATGTACTAGAAAACTGGAAATTATTTATTTATTCATCCTGAAAAATTAGCAATAGAAAAAACGTCCGCGAGGTCCACGAGGGGTTAAAGTGACAAATGTTCTCTTGAATAATTCAAGGACGATAATAGAGCTGGTATGACAGACTCACTAATTCGGTTAGGGATAGAACTGGACAGACTCCAGGGATCAAGAGGTGAAGAAAAGTCACTGGTACTGAATATGACACAGCTGAGACATTTAAACATAGAAGCCATAAACAAAATATTGCACGATGTCGTGCCTGGCGCCTGTGTTTTAATTCACTACGGGAATCAATCAATCAATCAATCAATCAATCAATCAATCTATCAGTCGATCGATCGAACGATCAATCAATCAATCAATCAATCAATCAGGTGTCGTCTTAACAATGAAGGTGATTTGCAATGGAACTCCAACATTGTTTGTCGACTTGATTGTACGATTACATTATGTCAGATTGCTGTTCGTCCATCTCTTGGTGTCATCTTCCCACTTGTATCGTTGTATCGATTTTGCTCACTTGTTTTAAACCTTACCCTCCAGTATGATTTTTTTAAGAGTTAAATCTTTTATCGTGGCAGAAATATTTCACTTGCCTCTTTTTTCTTGACTTCATACCAAGAGAATACATAGTTTTGAATAACTGAGAAAACCCAAATAAATATCTAGATCTTAAATATCCAGATAGTTCTTTCTATAGAAAGCATAAGGGGTAAAACAAAGAGTGAGTGATAAAACACAAGACGAAGAAATTCAGAGGTAGAGAAGAACAATATTAGGAGGCGATGGGGGGAAGCTGCAGGAGATGGAACAAGTTTGGTCGGCTTGGCGGTAGTTAGCGGTTGGACTATGCTTCAGAGGTCACAGATTGTGAGAATTGTATGGATTTTTTGCCCTGGTCATGCAGGAGTGCGGGGGAATGAACAGGCTGATAGGCCAGCAGAGAATGCACCTTGTGGTGGTAGATTATCTTTGGACCCCCTTATGGGGGGTACGGGGTGTCAAGCATTGGTAGTTCCTTTGGTAAGGATAATTGTCACGCTCTTTTCAGGGCACATCCCCCATTGGTCCAAGCCTGACACCCAGCTTACGCCTGTGGCTCCTAGTAGCTGTCAGCATGCGACAGCGGCCACCTCCAGGGCAGCAGCTGTGACAGGCTGGCTAAATAAGGCGTGGGTAACCGATTTGGTGTCAAACCAATCGGTGAACTAGGGTATGCCTACCCAGCATGTGAAGACAGTACTCGGCAGACTTCGCAGAAGAAATCATTGTTGATTCAACGGGCAAGACGGCGTTTATCTCCAAAGCGTTGTGGAACTAATTAGCACGGCAAGACACGTAGACAGCCCTGGTCATCCACTGCACCAGTATTCGTCTCCAGTCGTCTTGACTTGTCTTGCCACTGGACTCACTTGGACTCAGGCGAGAGAGTGATGTCGACGAATTGGGCAACTCTTTCTCACTGTATTCCAATTCATCGCGCAAGTCATTCTTCATCCAACTTCATATATCACCTTCACGCCCTGTGGCGATGGGCGAGTGGCGAAGTGGCAGGTGTGGGTACATTGGCAGACGTAATCGCAGTCCTGCACACAGGCGGCTCAGGCCATATGGTTGTCCTCTATTGAATGGAGCAGCAGTGGGATTCGGCAGCCCCCTGAGCGACTGAGCAGTCCTCTATAGGAACACACTGCTAACCTCTATAGCACGAAGAAGGGGCTAGAAAAGGTGCCCTAAACATTGTCTGCTCCATCATTACCTAACCATCTAGCCACGGTTGGTGGGTACCCTATACTGCGGTCGACATACAAACAAAGTAAAAACAGGTAAAGCTAAAAGAGTAAACCATATTCCCTTGACAATGGGAACTTGGAATGTACGCATCCTACTTGATAGGGACGGCGCGTCGGGCCCAGAGAGACGAACAGCACTGATTGGGAGAGAGCTGGGCAGGTACAACATCGACATTGCAGCCTTGGGCAAGACCCGACTTGCAGAAGAAAGCCAAATATGTGAAGTAGGTACCGGTTACACATTCTTCTGGAGTGGAAGGAAAAGCAAGGAAAGACGCCAATCCAGTGTGGGATTTGCCATTAAGTCGGCCCTGGTTGGCAAACTAGCTGATTTTCCGAAGGCTATAAATGACAGGCTTATGACCATTAAGTTACCCCTGCTGAAAGAGAAAGAAGCATGCAACCATCGTGAGTGTCTACGCACCAACCATGACAAATGGATATGACGTCAAGAACAAGTTCTATGAGGACCTGCACAAAGTATTAAAATCTGCTCCCAAAGGAGACATACTTATACTAATGGACTTGCCAGATTAGATAAGAACACCGCCTCTTGAAGTGGCATCATTGGAAATTACGGAGTCGGAAACTGTAACAGCAATGGACTTCTCCTCCTTCAGACAAGTGCCGAACACGATCTCCTGATCACCAACACAATATTCGGTCTTTCCACGAAAAATAGGACATCGTGGATGCACCCTCGCTCGAAACACTGGCACCTCATTGACTGTGTCATCGTCAGGAGAAGTGACAGACAAGACGTTCTGGTGACAAAATCCATGTGTGGTGCTGAATGTTAGACAGACCATCGCATCGTGTCATTATCTCGAAAATAAACATACACAGCAAACCACCACGGCGTCCTCAAGGGGTAAAAATGCAAAAACAACTAAATATCACCCGCCTAAACAGCCAAAAAAAATGCAGCTGTCGTTTGAAAATATGCTGGAAGACCGCCTCAAGCCCAATTCTGTGGCTAAACAGGATGCGGAAACAGAGTGGAGAACCCTAAAGGACGTAATTTACAACACTGCTATGGAAGTCCTGGGGCCAGCCCCCGAAATCATCTCCAAGGCCAGCGCGGCCTTTGGCAGACTGTACAAGAATGTATGAATGAGAAATGGAATAAGCCTGCAAACAAAGCTGAAAGTCTGCAAATCAGTTGTATTATCCACACTGCTATATGCTTGTGAAACCTGGACTGTTTATCAGCTACACGCTAGGAAATTAAACCACTTCCACACAGTCTGCCTTAGGAAGCTATTGAAGATTAAATGGCACGACAAGATACCAGACATTGAAGTTCTAGAAAGAGCGTCCATGCCCAGTAATCACACTCTACTAATGAAGAATCGGATTCGCTGGGCTGGTCACTTAACTCGCATGCCAGATCACAGCCTCTCTAAACAATTTTTTTACTGTGAGCTACGTTATGGTAAAAGCTCCCAAGGCGGCCAGAGGAAACGCTTTAAAGACACTATGAAAATCTCACTGTAAGCTTTTGGAATTCATCATGACACCTGGGAGACTTCTGCCAAAGATCGACATTTGTGGCGTACATTATTACGTAAGTGTGCGGTCACTTGTGAAGCAACCAGGACTGCACGAACTATGAAGAAAAGGCTGGACAGAAAAACCACCGCAGGAGATCCTCCTCCTGGAACGTCAACCAATCTTTGCCCACATTGTCAAAGAACATTTCGAGCCAAAATAGGCCTTATCAGCCATCTTAGAACTCACGGCTCCATACGCTCAACCCCACTAGATGAAATGAATGGTCATCATCATTCTTGATGGATAAACAACAATGGCAAACTACTGAGCGTAATCTTGCCAAGAAAACAACACTCAACTGAAAGATGCTGATGTTGGCAGCGATGTCATGTAAAGGATGCCATTCAACGTATTCCCAATGTCTCCTAATTGTACACATAACTGTTTCCAAACTCTTCCTACTTTGTTCGTATCTATTCATTGACATACAGCAGAACAGATTTGACATAATATTTCAATACTTCTTTCTGACAGAAAGCACGGGCCCCAAATAGTGCTCTTCCGACATTTAAGAGTTAACCTGGCTTAAACGTTCTCAACTTCCCATTGGTTCTGTTGGTAATAAACTGATATGTCGTCATATGTGAAAATGAGAATTAATGTCAGATCTTTCTATACAACAAGTCCCACAAACGTTTGGCCAGGACGACGTTTTAAGGGCTGAAAACGCTTTACGTCTCTGGTATCTCCATCTCATGTAGGAGGTCTTTGCAAAAGGTCACACTCATCACGACATGCCGGAAATACTATGAATCTGTGGAAAGTTCCCTTGCCTTATGCCTACACCTAATTCAAGCTCCGTATTGGTCGACGAATGCTTCTTCTTCTATAAGCCATGTCGTCCATTACCCTTCTGATTAGGAAACTATGGCGTTTAGTATGGCCGACATATTTCAGTTCCTGAGACATGATGGATTTTACGAGCCAAGTTTCTTCGATTTTCTAATCTTGGAGAATGTCATTATTTTGTCTTCTTCTTGATCCACAAGAGGCTAATAATTTGGCTATGAGATTTATATTCATGTGCCCTAATGCTTTTCAGTAATTGTGAAATGGTCCAATACGCACATCCGTATGTTGCTATGGGAAAGATACATTTCTCAAAATGTTTACTTTAATGTGTGTGCTCTTGTTATAAGCAGAGCAACAGTAAATTATCGTGTCAACAACTTGAAGCGTAATGGGTATATATATATATATATATATATATATATATATATATATATATATATATATATATATATATATATATATATATATATATATATATGGTGCGTATTATTTCCTTCAGACGCGTGGATTCAGTATTTATTTCTCGTCTTCTCCCCTCCCTCTATTTACCCCTGTTAAGTGTTGGGGGAGATGTGAAGATCTTTTATGAGCTTTTTCAAATGCTCTTGATAAGTTGGTATTTATTTCTTTATGATTGTTCTAGATCACATCACTCGATTTGTTTATGCTGTCTTCCCCTTGATCTGCATCGATTATATTTCTTCAACGTGGCTCCTTGTGGCTGATGGTACCAGGTCATACATTGTTCCTTAATTAAGCGCATGACTGGTTGAAGACCTAGTCGTCTTCTAACTTCCTCATTCCTAATTACATCTGTTAAGGCTACTCCTGCAGCTCTTCTAAGTCACCTCTATTTGTTATGAATTTGAGCTCATTAGTTGCAGTAAGCGTCAATGTTTGACATTGTTAGCATAATCTAGGCCACAAAATAGTTATTATGAGATTTGATATAGTTCAGACAATTATTTTTCTATGCTACAGAAGTGGTGCTAGATGTCCCATTACCTAATTTGCCTTTGCACAACATGTGTTGATTTCTCTATCCATATAACCGATCTGAAGATAACACTGATCCTAGATATTTTAATTTGCTGGTTTCTTTTACTTCCGAGTTTGTTTTTATTTTTTATTTTTATTGACAGGGTTTCTGATTGTCTGCCTATCACTATTTTCTCTGTCTTTTCAATGTGTACTTTCATTATATGTTTCTTACACTTGTTTCGTGTGAAATGGCTCTCGTCGCTTCAGAGGTCACAGATTGTGAGAATTGTATGGATATTTTGCCCTGGCCATGCGAGGGTACGAGGGAATGAACAGGCTGATAGGCTAACAGGGAATGCACATCTTGGTGGTTGTTTGCCTATAGACAAGGGGGAGGTGGTCGCTCGCTTGTGGGACCAGGTGGAGAAGGCGGAGGAACAGATTGAGAACCCATATGTGGAAAGAATGAGATTGCGGGGGATCGGTAGGGGTTGTGGAAGAATCTCAAAACTGACAGGGAAGAACAGGAGAACGTTTAATCAGATAGTGGTGGAACGATTAGTAGTATAACTCTTCGCTGGCTGTTGAACGAGGGGACGGAGCACGTATGGGAATGTCATGAGTGCAGTGATGTCGGTTCTTAACTCAACTCAACTCAACTCAACTCAACTACACTTGGAATCAACAGGGTTGTGATGGTTCTGAAGACTCTCTCGTCACCTTCTGCTATTAACACTTGGCCGTCGGTGAATAATAATTATGAAATGTTATTTTTTCCGTCACTCTCTGCTTCTAGTTATATATTACCAGTGTATGCTATACAAGTAGAGCCCACATCCTTGTCATACAAGCTGGTCCCCATCCTTCAATTGGCAGACATTACCTGCCAGGAATTGGTTTGGGTTCAATCCCCTGCAGAGGGAGAATGGTATTTTCCTACCAGTATAACTATGGGGTGAATACAGCCTCATATTTGAATATACTACAAAAGATTTTCATGTATTTAACTGTTTTCTTATATAACTCTTGTTTGACGTATATAAACGGTGTAAACATTGATTATATGTTTGCTAATTCCATTTTTTCGTAGAGAATGCAATAGCCGTTCCTTAGCAAATAAACTAGACTTTACAGGTATTATCGTGTTCAACTGCTTTTATCTGTCAGTGTGAATATTGACTCTGCGCGCTACTGTTTGGTTTAAAACTCATCTGATCTTCTGATAATTGCTCTTATATTAATAGTCTTAAATTTCTTTCAATGATTTTGGCATACATTTTCACTGTGTTGCTAAGTAATGAGATTCGTCTATAATTAGTATAACCTCTCTTATTGCCTTTATTGTTTGCCAAATTGGCACAATTATTTGCCAATCATCTGGTGTTTCTTGCTATGACTAGGAGATTTAGAAACTTTGTCTGACCCATGTTGCCCCTATTTATACAGCGTCTGTGATGGCCTTGTGCAGGTAAATCGTCAATGCCGTCTACTTTGTGCTTTGGTCCATTTTAATCACTTATTCCAGGGGTGGGCAAACTACGGCCCGCGGGCCGCATGCGGACCGCCAAGTTATTTTATGCGGCCCGCGAGGGCATTTAGAAATAAACAATTTTAATTCGTTTTTAAGTTATTTTGTTGAATTTTACAGAATTTCATGTACCGTTATTGATGAGTATCAATAACAAACGTAAGATTGAAGATGAATGCCGTGTTTTTAATGATGAATGGACAACTAAGTACTGTTTTATCAAAATTGGTAGCAAATCAATTTGCTTGTTTTGTCGTGAGTCAGTGGCTGTCTTCAAGAAGTACAATTTAAAAAGACATTATCAAAGAAAACATTCCGATTTCGGATACAATTTAACGACCGAAGAGAAGGAAAGGAAATGCCTTGAGTTGGTGAAAAATTTGGAGAAACAGCAAACTGTTTTCACTAAACAGTCTTCAATTCAAGATGCTGCAACTGAAGCTAGTTTTGTGCTGTCACACAGAATTGTAAAACAGAACAAGCCATTTTCTGATGGCGAGTTCATCAAGGAATGTTTGCTAGATTCAGCAAACATTATGTGTCCAGAACAAAACAAAAAAAAAAAAAAAAAGATTTGACAACATTACTTTATCAAGGAGAACTGTGGTCAGACGTTTTGACAAGATCAGTGACAATTTGATGCATAAACTTTAAGATGCAAGTAAACAATTTTTGTGGTACTCTCTTGCATTGGATGAGAGTACCGATGTACATGATACTGCCCAATTATTGATACGTGGAATAAACACTTCTTTCAAACTCACTGAAGAGTTACTGAGTGTTGAATCACTCAAAGACACAACCACAGGCCATGATATATTCGAAGCTGTTACTAACTGTATTGAAAGAACTGGGTTGGTTTGGAACAAGATGGCAAGTGTTACAACTGACGGAGCTCGTGCTTTAACTGGAAAAATGTAGGTCTGGAAAGTTGATAAGTAATAAGATTAAAGCAGAATATCCAGACCACACATTATTACCACTTCACTGTGTGATTCATCAAGAAAGCCTGTGTAAAACTGTTTTGAATGTCAAGCATGTTATTGACCCTGTTGTCAGTGTCATCAACCTCATCAGATCAAGAGGACTTAATCACAGACAGTTCAAGTCATTACTTGACGATTTGGAAACTGAACATTCCGATGTCCTGTACCACACCAGTGTTCGTTGGCTGAGTGTCGGCAAGGTGTTGAAGCGAGTGTGGGAATTCAGAGAAGAAATAGTGATGTTCCTAGAGATGAAGGGCATTAAATGTGATTTTAATACTAATATTGCCAATAAAGAGTGGAAGTTAGACTTTATGTTTGCCATAGAAATTATGGAAAAGTTAAATGAACTGAATTGACAAACTTCAGGACAATGGTGTGTTTGCACATGCATTGTATGTATATGTAAAATCATTTCAGGCAAAACTCTCACTGTTCTCCAGACAAGCAAGTGAAAAAAGATTTTGTCACTTCTTCCCTTTGCTGAAACAATTCCAAGATTTCAAGAAAGCTGATACAGCCACTGAGGACATATAGTTGGAGCTGCTTGACTTAACTTACAAGCAGATCATGACCTGAAAGAAAAGTTCAAGACAGATGGTTTGATGGATTTATATGGATCTTTATCACAAGAATCATTTACCAACTTGAAAAACTTTGCAGCTAAACTAGTATCATTAGTTGGATCAACATACATTTGCGAACAAGCATTCTCTTGCTTGAAGATCAACAAATCTAAGAATAGGTCTTTATTGTCGGACTGCAACTTGCATGCTGTCATGCGAATTTCAACAAGTAAACTTGCTCCAGATTTCAAGAATATTGTCAAAAATTGCAAGCAGTTACATGCATCTCATTAGAAATCAACACCTGTAGTGACAATGTAGTCGCTGTGTGTCTAAATTAAAGCCATTGATAGATAATAAAGAATATTTGTTATAATAACAAGCTGTAAAATCGTGTTAACAAATTAGTAAAAGTTTTTGTCCATATTGTCAAATATAATGTATAAGTGTATAAGTCAAATAAAATTGCAATAATTAGTTATTTATACTGCTTAAGGGGATAGATACACAGTAGGAAACTATGGTTTGGGAGAGAGAAATGAAAGAGGATACAGACTAGTAGAGTGGGCAAAAGAACAGGAAATGATTGTAGGAAACACCTGGTTCAAGCAACACCCTAGAAGATTATGGACCTGGAGGAGTCCTGATAGCAGGATTAGAAACCAGATTGACTACATTCTCATTAGCAGAAGATTTAGAAACGCGCTAACAGTAGCAAAAACAGTTCCCAGCGCTGATTGTTATAGTGACCACAGACTACTCACAGGAACATTGAGGATAAAGTTGAAGAAAGTCAAGTATACAACAGGGAACACTAAATATGATTTGTGTACATTGAGTAATGACAAGGAAATACAAAACAAATTCAACATAGAAGTACAGAACAGATTTGAAATATTGTCTGATCTAGAGATCCTATTCCAGGATGTGGATGATCAATGGGAAATGTTAAAGAATTCAATCAATGTGGCTGCAGAAAAAACTATTCCAAAATTAAAGAAGGTGGGTCGTAAGAAATGGATGACAGAGGAAATTTTACACTTAATGGAAACAAGAAGACTCAACAAAAATAATCCTGCCAAGTATGAAGAAATTCACAGACAAGTCAGAATATTATGTAGGAAGGCAAAAGAATCATGGCTTGAGGGAAAGTGCTTAGAAATTGAAAAACAACACAACAGTCAAAATACCAAATTAGTGCACAAAAGAGTTCAGGAACTTACTAATAAAAGAACAAGTACATCAACAGGCTGTCTAAAAACTAAAGATGGCAAAGTCATAATAGAAAAAGATCAGATTCTACATGTATGGACAGATTATGTGAAAGACCTATATAATGATAACAGAGAGGAACAGTATGCTATTAGATTTAATAATGAAGGACCAGCAATTTTAAAGATGGAGGTTCAAAATGTTCTTAAGCATATGAAAGCTGGCAAGGCCCCCGGTGCAGATAACATCACAACAGAAATGATTAGAGCTCTAGAAGAATCTGGACTAGAGCAAGTCACTAGACTGCTGAACACATTATATGATACTGGAGATATACCTTCTGAATTATGTAATTCTGTATTTATTGCAATCCCAAAGAAATCAGGAGCCTTAGAATGTGATCAACATAGAACAATTAGTATAATGAGTCACATCACAAAGATTTTGTTACGAATTATCATGCAAAGAGTGAGGAAGAAAATACAACCTGAAATAGGGGAAGAACAATGCTGGTTTGTAGAAGGAAAGGGTACAGTAAATGCTGTGTATATGCTGCGAACAGTTATTGAACGTGCTTTAGAAGTAAACAAGGATATACATCTTTGCTTTATTGACTACACAAAGGCTTTTGATAGAGTTAGACATGTCAACATTGTGGATATGCTTGCAGATCTACAAATTGATGGGAAAGACATTAGACTTATAAAAAACATATATTGGAAACAACAAGCTGCCATAAGGATTGATAATGAAGTAGGACAATACCAACCTATTAAGAGAGGTGTTAGGCAGGGATGTGTAATGTCTCCAGATCTTTTTTCCCTATACAGTGAAAATATTTTCAGAAATGTAGAAGACCTAAATGGAATCAGCATTGGAGGACGAAACATAAATAACATTAGATATGCAGATGATACAGTATTGATTGCAGACAATGCACAGGATCTGCAACAATTAGTAGACGCTGTGGTTGTACACAGTGAGCAGCTGGGGTTGGAATTAAATTGTAGGAAGACACAGGTTATGGTCGTCACTAGGAAGAACGAAGTACCACAATGTAATATACAAGTAAATGGGAATATTCTTCAACAAGTGAATCGGTTCAATTATCTCGGAACAGTCATAACATCTGATGGCAGATGCCTTGAAGAGATTAGAACAAGAATCGCCATTGCGAAAGTAGCCTTTACCAAGATGAAAAACATTCTGACCAATAAAATGATGTCAATTGAAACGAGAAAAAGAGTGTTGAGGGGATACATAGAGCCTGTTCTTTTGTATGGATGTGAAACTTGGACAATGTGCAGTCAAGCAGAAAAACATCTGATGGCTGCAGAAATGTGGTTTCTGAGGAAAATGCAAAGAATACCATGGACAGACAGAAAAACCAATGAACAAGTACTACAAGAGACAAATGAAAATCGTAGATTGATTAGAGAAATTAGACGTAGACAGTCAAAATTTTTTGGACATGTTATGAGAAGAAATGGACTGGAGAACTTGGTGACAGCTGGCAAGATCGAGGGGAACAGACCAAGAGGAAGACCGAGAGGAAAATACCTGGATGGCTTGGCCACATGGCATGGACGAGACAGGAACACTGAGCTGATCCACGACTCTGGTGATCGAGTGAAATGGCGAATCATGACCGCCCACGCTTTCCGGCATGGCACATGATTGATTGATTGATTAATAACCTATAAATAATTAATAATTACTTATTGTGATAGGTTGCTGTAAACAAAATGGATATATATATATATATATATATATATATATATATATATATATATATATATATATATATATATATATATATATATGCGGCCCGCCAATAGCTTTACATTTGTCAGTGCGGCCCTCCGCACGAAAAGTTTGCCCACCCCTGACTTATTCTATCAGGTTGTCTCGTACGTCTGCTAATGATTTTTCTGGTTCCAGCTCTATTATCATTGCTTCTTTATTATTTTTTTTTTTTTCTGCATTTTTGTCTGTTTTATTGACGCAGTTCTGTAAAAATAATGTCTACATCTGCTTAACATCATTTTGGGGAATATCATCATCACCAACATCATCCTCATGTGTCATGCCAATAACCAAAAGGCTACCTTGGCAATGGCGATTTTTGTTCTAATCTCTTCAAGGCATCTCCCATCAGATGTTATGACTGTTCCGAGATAATTGTAATGATTTACTTGTTTAAGAATATTCTAATTTACTTGTGTATTACATCGTGGTATTTCTTTATTTCTAGTTACGACCATAATCTGTGTCTTTTTACAATTTATTTCTAACCCTAGTTGTTCACTGTGTGCAACAACCGCATCTACTAAATATTGGAGATCCTGTTCATTGTCTGCAATCAATGCTGTATCATCCGCATATCTAATGTTATTGAAGGGAACTATTATAGGTTGCCTTCTTCACCATTTAGATTTTCTGTTGGGCTATATTCCTAATAGTTAGTTAGTCGACAGATCATCCTCATTGCACATCGAACCATTCAATCCATAAGTGCTCGGAACCCCTCCTCAGCAAATCCCTCAGCGTGAAGCTGCTAACGACACCAGTTCTGTGTTGGTTTATTAATCTTCTTTGGCTTCCCGCGTAGTGTTCTTGTTTGGCCACCCCTCTTTTGATTTGCTGTTCTCGCAGTCTGACCATGGTTGTAGATTCGCAGTCATCACTTGGTTCTCGCACAAGTCTTACTTCTCGTAGAGCATTCAGAATGTCAGCCTGGTCCATGGCGCGTCCGCCCTCCACCTTAGCCTTACCTGCGAGCTTGTCAGCCCGCTCATTTCCTTGTACTCCCAAATGCCCTGGCACGAAGATGAAACTAATCTTTGCCAGCCGAGACCGCTCCAGAGACAGCAACCACTCTCTTCGGACCCACCTCATCTCTATCCTGTTGAGCATGCTCATTGAGTTACTAAGGAAACATGACCTATTGAATGTCTGTGTCTCGAGCCATGTAATTGCTTTACTTACTGCCATAACTTCCATAGTCATTCCATAGTCAGTTCCATATTCCTAATTATATTGTCTAGTTTCTCTTATAGTAGTTTTTTACTGTTGTATTTTCTTCTTCTGTCAACATGTATCCAGACTACTCCCATGAATTCTCCTTATATCTTCTTACTGTTCTGTTTGATATTTCCTCTGATATGTCTGTATTTTTATTAATTTTTTTTCCGGTCTAATCTTTAACCAAACATTATAAGGTTTCTTGTTCTTATTCGCATCGTCTTTCATTTCATTATTCCAAATTACTATATTTTACAAACTACATTTCCTTTCCTTTCCGCTGCACTTTTTATCCTGGGTTGCTTTCACAATAGATACTTTAAAATTAATTAATTGTTAATTTACTTAAAGTATCTTTTGAGGAGTTTTTCGTATGTTTGGTGTAAATTTCCTCGGACAGTTTATTTTTCGTTTACTTCTCCATCTAGTTCTTTCCATTTGATTCCTCCAGTGTTCTCTTCTGTCTTATTTTTTCGCTAACTTAGACTTGTCTGATTGTTACCACGATGTTATGATCTGTGTCGATGCTTATATCTGGTATTGCTCTAGCATTTGTGACTTCACCGAAGACTCTTATCCTTGTCAAGATGTAATCAGTGTGTCTCTTTACGTCTGCGTCTTCCAGTACGTACCCCGTGAACACCGTGTTGGAAAAAAGTGATGGCAATTGCAAGATCATGATGTGTACATATTTCTAGTAATCTTTCATTATTTACATTTCTTTCACTATTTGTACCACCACAATTGCCTAGGTATCCTTACGTATTTATGCTTGTAATATTTCAACTTTCCAGCTGAGTACGTCTGTTTCTTGTCAGCTGATAAAGAGTTTTGACGAAACGTTCTCTTTTATCTCTTTCTGTTTTTCCTTTAGTCGAGCTTCCGGTTCTATTCTGTGATCATTCGTAATTTAACAGTCTCTGGCAACACTATTTTTAGAAATGGGATAGAAACAACAACCCTTTGAAAGCGCTTAGTTAATCAGTATTATGCAAACACAACAGTAAATGAGAGACAATCTAAATAGTTAAGAGCACAAATGAAAGACCTCCGTTGATTACCCAACTTACTTTTACTATTCTTGTCTGCTTCCCCATTACCCAGGACATAGCACGCTGACCTTTGCACGGAGTAGAACACTACTAGATAATAACTTTTGCATTGAAGTGAATTAGCGCGGGAATGATTCACGCGGACAATACGATCTATTTACAACACTCAGGAAATCAATGGCCAGTGTAAATTGTAGCGTACGCTTTAGCTTTTGTTCATGGTGCTGCAGAATCGTTAATCGCTAATTTGAGAGGGCTTACAGTAATTTCACGTTAACAATCATCCACATGTGCTCAGCTTCTCCACATCTTTCGGTCTCCAACAGCATGTATGAATGCATGTCATGGAATCATTCAGTGCCATGACAAACGACTGTGATGGCACTTCTCTTGATATCTTCCTCTGTCTCTCATTATCTAAATATTTCCAGTTGTCATAACATGTTCAGTTTTTCTATTCTTATAATGTAAACAGCATATGATAACTACTTCTTTCTAATACGTTTGATAATTTACTTGTTTGTCGTAGCCTTTTATAAAAGTAGTTAGATTACTAATTTTGGCTGCCAAGAAATGTCCATCATTCTGTAAGACCACATCGTTGAGGTCTCATGGTATATCTTTTTGCTTTCTTATTAACTATCCATGTGATTATGCACTGTCTTTGATGTATTCAATCCATTGTTTTATCATGCGTCCTTTTCCACTCGTAACAGATCTTCTTTGATGTACACCGAATGACACTATCCAGTCCCCCCCCCCCCCCCCCCCCCCCATCCGGCGCTGGAACATCAATTAATCCTCCACACGATGAATGTTGGTAAAAGTAGAAGACGAAGATGATGATGATGATGATTGCTATGACCTAGGTGACGTCATGGTATTGTCAAGCCATAACCCAGGTTAGATGAGGTTAGTGGTTATGGTAGTGTTTAGTAATTGGACACCTGGACTGTGAACAGCGGAGTCTTTTCACGCGGCGTGAAAATGCTGGGATCCGCTTCGCAGTGGACAGGAAGCAGGATCCGAACAAAGGGCATTCAAGGTATGGTTGTCGTCGTGGACGCACCACGTTGAGAAGATGGACATGGCTTATATTATGCCGCCCTTTTACTATGTTAGATTTGTTTGTGGTGTCGAACACACCCGCTTCACACGCCAGTGATCCGGGGTTTGTTTCCGGTTTCGGTCAAGGACATGCACTACTGACGAGCTCAAACGAGAGCGAAACTCGAGTATAGTGCTTCCACATTGACGTGGATAGGCCTTAGGTTCATACCAGAATACTATCAGCGTTGCCAGTAGTGGGTTGTGCTCAATATGTATATCTCAAATCCCGAAACAACCAAATAAATCGAATTGCTGAATATCTGAAATGTATCGTCCTTAATATAACTGTGAAAACGCGAGTTTTGTTGTTCTATAGTTGCGTTCTGACCGTTATAGAGTGTATGTAGTATAGAAACCACAGTTAACCAGTTTAAGAGAGCCAGAATAAGCGGCTCGTAAATACCACGTATAGGAACTGCAAACGAGTCATAACTACGATCTGTCAAATGCCATTGTTGCTATTAAAAGACTGATAGAGCGATTGCAGATAGAATATTCGCTCCGTGGCATAGGAGACTAATTCGCTCCCTGGCAATGATGATGATGACTATGGCTAACTGTCCAGCATGCACACTTATTTATTAAAACTGGTTCTATGTAACATGCTTCACATTGTTCTTCATTGTATGAAATGCAGTTGTTGCTCGTTCTATCCTACCCTTTGTCTCTGCTATGCATCTTATATCTAATATAATCCCTTTGCCTAGATAACTGATTATCTGTATTTGTCTGAATGTAATACAACTGACGTTAATTGAATATCATAACATGCCTGTAATATTAACATTAATTCTGTTTTTCTAGTAATCAAGCATAGGTCCATTATTATCACTTTCTAAAGTTATTGCCGGTGTCCATGGCGAAGATTTTAACGACTTTCTCCACAATCCCGTATATAACGTGGGGAACACAGCTGCGCGACATTCGGTAGCCGATCGTGTCGCGTTGATTACTTACGGGGATATGTTAGCCAGTCGCTCAGAAAGCAATGGCAAACTACTGAGCGTAATCCTTTCAAGAACATCAACAGCAGCTGGAAAATGCAGGTGTTCACTGCAACATCCTATAAGGGAAATGCAACTTTAAAACAAAGCTATAGTGTGTATTTTTAATGACTGTGCAGTGTTTGAAAATATTGCCGGTCTGTAAAAGTCCATGCAACATAATAGTCCATGCAACTTGGACCGGCAACATTTTCAAACACTGCACAGTCATTAAAAATACACCATATACTATAACGTTTTTCATCTCAATGCAAACAAGACAGTGCCATCGACATACCACTATCACAGTGT
Organism: Cepaea hortensis; assembly: GCA_963921405.1. Lineage (NCBI taxonomy): Eukaryota > Metazoa > Mollusca > Gastropoda > Stylommatophora > Helicidae > Cepaea > Cepaea hortensis. Next base: position 79,153,720 of record OY992893.1, read on the forward strand.
GATAGGTTATTTGCAGAACTTCGCTCTCATCACGTGTCCCCATATATTACATGTTCTCCTGTCTCAAGCATTCACATGCCCAAGATGCCTGCAATGTATTGTGCCTATCTTAGTCCTGGCTGACCCGTGTCTCATCTCCCCGGAACTATGTCTTCGGTAAGACAGTTCATTCCAAGCCAGCGGGCGTTCACAGTCCATTCCAAGCCAGCGGGCGTTCACAGTCCATTCCAAGCCAGCGGGCGTTCACAGTCCATTCCAAGCCAGCGGGCGTTCACAGTCCATTCCAAGCCAGCGGGCGTTCACAGTCCATTCCAAGCCAGCGGGCGTTCACAGTCCATTCCAAGCCAGCGGGCGTTCACAGTCCATTCCAAGCCAGCGGGCGTTCACAGTCCATTCCAAGCCAGCGGGCGTTCAGCACGGCCAACGTGTTTCAGTTTCCGAGAGATGAACCTCTAGATGAGTCAGTTTTCTTCCGTGCTCAGGTCTTATAGAATGCCAGTATCTTCATCTCGTTTTCTTCTTGATCCACGATACACAGCGAACATTTGTTGGGCTCTCATGTCTAAAGCATCATTGTCTTTTGAATCTTTGCGAATTGGTTTATGAATCCATCCATCATGTGCCATGCCGGAAAGTGTGGGCGGTCATGACTCACCATTTCACTCGATCACCAGTGTCGTGGATCAGCTCAGTGTTCCTGTCTCGACTATGCCATGTGGCTAAGCCATCCAGGTATTTAATTCTCGGTCTTCTCTTTAGTCTGTTCCCTTCGATCTTGACATTTGTCACCAAGTTCTCCAATCCATTTCTTCTCATAACATGACCAAAATATTTTAACTGTCTACGTCTAATTTCTCTAATCAATTTACGATTTTCATTTGTTTCCTGTAGTACTTGGTTATTTGTTTTTCTGTCTTTCCATGGAATTCTTTGCATTCTCCTCAGAAACCACATTTCTGCAGCCATCAGATGTTTTTTTTTTTCAGCTTGACTGCTCCTTGTCCACGTTCACATCCATACAAACGTACCATGTATCCCCTCGACACTCTTTTTCTCGTTTCAATTGACATCTTTTTATTGGTCAGAATGTTCTTCATCTTGCTAAAGGCTACTTTCACCATGAGTATTCTTGTTCTAATCTCTTCAAGGCATCTCCCATCAGATGTTATGACTGTTCCGAGATAATTGTACCGATTCACTTGTTGAAGAATATTCCCATTTACTTGTATATTACATTGTGGTATTTCGTTCTTCCTAGTGACGACCATAATCTGTGTCTTTTTAGTTTGCCATTGCTTTCTGAATGACCAACACTCATACCATCTTATTGAAACTAAAGCAAGATGGTCTGCTGCCAAATCACCTTTATCTGTGTTTCGAAGGCGGTATGCGGGATTATGAATTGTGACCGTAAACCCGTTGGTACAGAGTCGGTAACAAGACATTACAAACTTATAAACAAGGAAAGAGATGATTCTATATAGCCTTCTGTTGTGGCACGAGAAAAACATTGTACACGAACCAATACACGCAATTGGAGATCACCGGATCAAGGGAAACATGATCGCCCACTCCAATCACCACGGTACTTGATGTTAATAATCAAGACGCGAGGCAGTATAGGAAGTTATGTAAAGAAAACAATTGAAACGACTAAGACAATGGAAGTAGCGGCACACGAACACATAACACAGGAAGCGCTGTCGCCGCGGAAACTCTTAATACACATACTCATTGTGGTAAAAGAAGCAATACCATTCTACTGATTACCACACCAGAAACATTTACCTGTCGATAGTTTCCTTCTTCAGTTGATTTATATCTTACAAACGATGGCTGTGAATTCGGATGAAGCGAATGTCCGGACTAATAAAATCCTCCCAGCGATTCCGATGTTACTCTATTACTAACGATATCGGATTACCATATACCAGGCTTCTGTTCCGTGAATTGTCCTTCGGTACAAGAGAACGAATATCACAGTTTCCTGTAATGACACTTAGGTTAAAAACAAACCACAGAATAAACTCGACTCAGAAATGAGACAGACTTCACGTTGACACAGCAACTAGCCATGAAAACCTTGTCGTGAGACATCCTGGTCGATAGCTAGAAGAAGGGGAAACTCCAGAAGTCTCCTGTTTCAGCAGATAATTAAAATCGGGAATAGGGAGAGAGGTGCGTCGGGCACGAACGGAGGTCGGTGGAGTAGGGTATTAGTGTCTGTCTTGAGTAGAGGAGGTAAGAGTGGATGTAGGGCTTTTGGTGGAGGAGTAAGGGCACATTTGGAAACGAGTGCTGTCATTATCGGTGAAACATGAAAGGCAAGGGCGGAACTGTCAGAAATTAGTGATGAGAGCATCTGTAGTCAATAGTTGGATTGTATTGTAATACGACGATAACCAAGATTACTAGCATCACTACTACTACAACTACTACTACAACTTCTACTACTACTAATACTGTTGCGGTTGTTACTGGTGCTTGTTACAACAACAACAGCAACAACAACAATTACTACTACTACTACTGCTACTACTACTACTACTACTACTACTACTACTGCTGCTGCTGCTGCTGCTGCTACTACTACTACTACTACTAAGATTACTATCATCACTACTACTACAACTACTACTACAACTATTATAACAACTTCTACTACTACTAATACTGTTACGGTTGTTACTGGTCCTTGTTACAACAACAACAACAACAACAGCAACAAAAACAACAACAATAACAACAACAACAACAATTACTACTGCTACTACTACTACTACTATTACTACTACTACTATACTACTACAAATATTAGTACAACATTTTACTACTACTACTACTAAATGTGCTACTGATGCAACTACTACAGCATCTACTACTGCCATAATACACAATATTATTATTACTTCGACTACCATTACTAATACCACAACTACTACTTCTATTGCTGCTCGTGTTGCTGTTGAAGCTGTTACTATACCACTACAGCCACCAACTGCTTCTACTCTTATTATCACTACCACCACCACTATCACGACTACCACTACCGCAACTAATACTTATTCCTCTATTACTACACCTACCAACAACACCAACGCAACCACGACTAGTGCAACTACTATTACTAATAATAACTGGTTTACACACATTTTGATGCCTTATATTGTATAGCTGTTGTTTAATAATTTTGTGTTGCTGATTCCAGAACTGTTATCGTATTTTTTCTATCAGCTTTAGTTTTTAAGATAACTAAGAATGATCTTCTTATTAGGACAATTGTTGTTTACAAGCCTAGAGTTAGGTGCCATCAGTAGCATTTCGAATGTAATCTGCATTCATATCACATGTAATTGCTGTGCAGTTTTTACCTTCATATAAAACACACAAATAATGTATTAAGACTTTATCACTAGCAGTTGTTTTAATCTACAACCAATACACAAAATGTTTCTTTTCGACGACTTACTGGAATGTGATATGCCCCTACAGTCACACTTAAGGGTCCAACAGTAATCTGCCATCATGTGGGCATCCCAAAGTCTCGGGTAATCCGCTTGCATTGTTTTTATATCTTGGTGAAATCTTTCACCATGCTCCTCACTAGTGGCCAAGTTCTCGGGAAAGAAATATAAATGGTTATAGAGGTAGTGGAATGTTATGCTCATATTGCATCCAAGCTTACACAAACTCGACAGCAAGTTTTGAATTATTTCAGAATAACTCTCTGCTTTAACGTTACCCAGAAAGTTTTGTATAATTAAAACGAATGATGACCAGGCCGCAGACTCTGTTATGTCATCGAATCAATAAAATGTGGGTCGTTTATTAACTTTCTAAATTGAGGTCCATCAAAAATTCCAGCTATAAGTTTGTATAAGCTCAATTCCGGAAACTTTCTGCATAAGTAACTAATACAGCGCTACACTTTATACGTAATGGTGGCAGAACTCTTTTTCGATCAATGACAGGCTTGTATCTTTTGCCCTGCTATCACACAAACATATAGAACATGCATATTTGGTGAATCCCTGTTGCTGGCCAAGCAAGAAGTTCATCATGTTACGTTCTACACACACCATTTAGAGTGTGTTTTTTTTTGGTTGCCTCAATATAAAATTCAATATCTCAGTAACCAATTGAGGGAAAATTATGAGATTTAGCATATAACCTTATAATTATGTCCACCCAACAAAAAAATTTTTGTTCTGGAGATTGTATAGCAGATTTCAATGTTTGGTTATATGCGGTATATATATTTTTTGCCCCCGCACTCATTCCATCATTTTAAGAGTATTACCGTTTCAACAAGACACACCCCCAAATTTTTGAAATATGTCTGCGCGGTTTTGCTTTTGGCAGACTGAGGGAATTTATATGGGGTAGGTTCAGAGGTGTCGTCAAACTGTGGGTTCTTTCATGAAACGTGATTATATAAATAAACTAGCTGGCTCGGCCCGGCTCCTGGCGGGGATCTATCTATCTATCTATCTATCTATCTATCTATCTATCTATCTATCTATATATCTATCTATCTATCTATCTATCTATCTATCTAATCTATCTAACTGCCTGCCTGCCTGCCTGCCTGCCGGCCGGCCGACCGACCGACCAACCGACCGACCGACCGACCGATATCTATCTATCTATCTATCTATCTATCTATCTATCTATCTATCTATCTATCTATCTATCTATCTATCTATCTATCTATCTATCTATCTATCTATCTATCTATCTATCTATCTAATCTATCTACCTGCCTGCCGGCCGGCCGACCAACAGACCTACCGATATCTATCTATCTATCTATCTATCTATCTATCTATCTATCTATCTATCTATCTATCTATCTATCTATCTATATCTATCTAATCTACCTACCTACCTGCCTGCCTGCCGGCCGACCGACCCACCGACCGACCGATCCACCGACCGACCGACTCACCCACCCACCCACCCAGTCAGCCAGCCAGCCAGCCATCCACCCACCCATCCACCTACCTTTCTGCCTACCTACCTACCTACCTTTCTGTCTGTCTGTCTGTCTGTCTGTCTGTCTATCTGTCTGTCTGTCTCTCTGTCTGTCTGTCTGTCCGCGCTATTAAATATTGATAAAAGTTACTGGAAAAAACGTCAGGACCATGTGTTGAAAGAGGAAGAGGACTATTGGAGAAAGGATGGATTGAATTTTATGCAACCGAGAGCAATCATCAACCTACTGGAATCGTCCGACACAGATTATGGTATGAGCAGATCGCAGACCTTAATCTACGTACACATTTACTGGGATATTTTGCTCCAACTATTCAGACGAATTGCAGGCCCTAAACATTACAGCATCAGCATCAGCTGAAGAAACAAGAAGGCAATGAAAAATAAGGTAAGAAATATATTCCCTCTACTTTCCTGTTAATTTACAAATTATTTATCCCGTGCCTCTGTAAATTCTCTGTCTTTACTAATATTACACATTGCACCCCTCTCGGGATTCTCCGTGGTGAAGTGGTCAAGCCGTCTGACTCGGGCTCCGAAGGTTGTATGTTCGATTCCGGGCCGCGTCCTTCATTTCACGAGTGCATTTTTTCGGAGACTCCCGAGGGTCGTCGCTGGAGCTACGGAGTTCGTGCTTTGTGCGACGCTTTCCGCGCTGCGGACAGAAACTGAGCCATATGGGATAAACACCCGGTGCAATGCAGCCGACCCTGTCGATTTTAAGCTAATTCTTTCATTGCACCTCATACAGGACTCTCATACGAATCCGGATACGCCTTTGTGTGTCAACAGAATTGACATGTCTCACATTACCGTAAAAATAACTTCGTTAGCGAGAAATCACTAGTTGTTCAGCAAAAGATCAAAGGAATGTCGCCTCTTTCAATGATTTAAGTTGTTTTTGGACCTTTCAAAGACATATTCCTTGGGTGGGGGTAAATATAAGACGGCATGAAAAATTTCATAACGATGCAACAGACAGTTTTCAAAATAATTGATCGTGAATGACGGCATGGATTTCCGGACAGACTATAGTTATATTCTAAATACTTTAATTTTTCCAGAACTGTACTTATCGTAGCATACCCCTCCTCCATTGTAGTAAAATGAGCATTTGAAATTGAGACACAGTTGTTACCATTGTGTAATAGAACACCTTTCAAACTTATTTTAGAGCTGTCGGTGAAAAGTCCCCACGCATCTGATGTGTACACCCATTTCATTTCCAAGAAATACTACATTAGTACAAAACACAAGGATGTTTTCTTTACAATAGAATGGAAGAAAACTTTCTCTGTGCTGCGGTAACATGTAACGGTCAGCGGTGCTGCGGTAAAATGTAACGGTTAGTGGTCAGTAATTTTATTTTATTTCAATCCTAAAGCCAAAAGTACCTAAAATTTCTTTGAGAGATATAGATTTAAGATTAGATAATTCAGTTCACGCTAATTGAAGCGTTGAACAGCTGGAAAATCATCTTCTAAATCACTATCACTTGTCGTTCTACATGCCACTGCTGACTCATCTTTGAGCAGGGAATCCGAAATCTGACTGAAATTTATTATTGGTATGTCATCTTTGCGTGGAACAGTTCTTCAAGCAGAATCTAAATCTGGAAACTTACAGTTTGTAATTTCTTTTTCTATTAATTCCTGAATATTGACAGCACAGAAATAACAGTCAACGCGGTGGTTCATAGGTTCTCGCCAAACCAGTGGAATGCTAAATTTTAAGCATGTTATTTTCCTACATGTCCACTTCGCAAATGTTCAACACACGCTTTGTAAACAATATGTGGAGCCCAAGACTTGTCCTGATAAATTAGTTTCACTTTACAGTTAGCAAAGTATGCCTTTTTTTCACACAAACAGTAATATGCTTCCTTTGTTCTTCTTTCAAAGTGTACTCTCCACAAATATAACAACATAAATACGGTCAAAGAAAACATGATCTTCTTGATAATGATGCCATTCTGTGTTAGAAGAAAAACTAGCATTCTAACATTCATACAGTGGGATAAAATCTAAAAAGGCAATTCTTAGAATATTCTTGGAAAACTGAAACTCAAAGTAAACAAGCAGTTTCATTTTGTAAGAGACTAGATCAGTGGTTCTCAACCTTTTTTGGCCCGTGCCCCCCTTCACCATATTATCAGAACGTCATCCCCCCCCCCCCCTTCCTATCAAAAATTTGGCCCGTGCCCCACTTCACCATATTTTCAGAACGTCATTCCCCCCTTTCATATTTCCTACCTAAACATCTCCCCCACCCCTACACAGTATAAGTAAAAGTGGAAGGTAAATATGTTAAAACAGGTCTAGACATCCACATAAAACGTGATTTGTAGGTCTACTTACTATATAAAATGAATTTTAGAAGGATGAGACGTGCATAACTGTAAAGTATGAAGGGAAAAGCAAAATCAAGTAATCGGTTCCTGTATTAACGCGATCTTGAAATGATCTTCATCTCCCCCCCCCCCTGGAAACACTAAAATCCCCCCCCCCCCCGGGGGGGGGGGGATTCCCCACCGGTTGATAACCACTGGACTAGATAGATAGCAATGTATCTTTTCCCAGAGCATTATGTAGAAAATACTGTAATAATATTAATTAAATACACAAATGCATGTATTTCAAAACCTAAAGCTGCTACAGATACATAAATATGATATTTTGATTTAGCAGGCCTTATTTATGAAAATAATCAGGTGTAAAATGTTTGACACGCAAAAACAAAATGTTTGTAGGACTGTGTAAAATTAATAATAATAATAACAAAAACAATATTGTTTTCACTGTTATCATTTAATTTAAAAATAAATATTATATACAAGGAATATCAACATACAATTTTCTCCGACAATAATAATGTTAAAATATCATCGTTGGTCACACACTACATGCAATGACAATTAGAAACAAAACACCCACAGTAACTGTTCTGGCTACGGATACGTCAGTTAGGCAATAATTCCAAAGAACAAGTCGACATGCATTTTTCTTTTGGAAATAATCTGCATGTTTGATTTTTTTTTATTATCTCGTGTTATCTACTCTGGGGAAAAGCTATGCCAATGTTTTCGCTTGTATCTGTTGATATAATTACACACCCACACAGACCGATATAATATGCCCACAGCCACAATCTCACACAGACTGCTCGCACATACACCCACACATACACAGACTGGTTATATCCAAACACAAATTCACACACCTACACTGCACCCTCACATCTAAAGGCACACATACACACATACAGACACACACGGACTTAAGCATCTGATGGCGAGGGACACTGGTATTATGGAAAGATAATACACACGCATAATATAGTCCAGTGCTATTAGAAGTAGAGTATATGCACTACACTTGAGTTCAAAGTGAGCTAGCACATACAAATGAAATTCAGCCTGACCAACTCCGATGAGGACATCACAGACGACCACAACTCGACCTTGAACAGAGTGGGTAAATGTATTGCGATCATACACAGCTTGAAGTAAAGGCAATCATTTCATTCAGTAGCATGTCCTTTGCAGAACCTCGCTCCCATAACAACCTTCCGGAAAACCTCTCGATCAGAAGCAAGATGTCCCGCATCTGATACACCCATCAGGAGATCATCCGCCACGTCCTGCACCCATCTTCTCTTTGGCCTTCCTCTTCCTCTCTTTCTAAGCATATACCCCTCCATTATTGTTCTCTCCAAACTTTCGTGGCGTTTCAAGTGACCAAAATATTAAAATTTTCTTTGTTTTATCGTCTTTAATAGCCAACCTTCTTCAATATTCAGCTCTTGAAGTATGGATGCATTTGTTCTTTTCTGTATCTAAGATATTCTTAGAACTCGTCTATATCATTTATATTCAAATGCATACATGCGCTTTTCAGCTTGTTTAGTAAGTGTTCAGGTCTCACAGGCGTATGTTGCTATGGGAAAGATGCATGCTCTTAAAATCTAATTTTTGTAGATCTGTCTGTCCTACTCCATAATTTATTCAGTTGTTTTAGTCTTTGAAGAGCAACTGATAGTCGTCGTGTAATATCTTTCATTGTGTCACCATTGTTGGTAATCAGTTGTTGTTGAGTTGAACTGAGTTAAGAACCGACATGACTGCACTCAGGACATTCCCATACGTGCTCAGTCCCCTCGTTTACCAGCCAGCGAAGAGTCATACTACTAATCGTTCCCACCGCTATCTGATTAAAAGTTCTCCTGGTCTTCCCTTTCAGTTTTGAGATTCTTCCAGAACCCCTGCCGATCCCCCGCAATCTCATTCTTTCCACATATGGGTTCTCATTCTGTTCCTCCGCCTTCTCCACCTGGTCCCACAAGCGCACGACCACCCCCCCCCCCCCCCTTGTCCATCGGCACGATACCACCAAGATGTGCATTCCCTGTTAGCCTATCAGCCTGTTCATTCCCCCGTACGCCCGCATGGCCAGGGCAGAATATCCATACAATTCTCACAATCTGTGACCTCTGAAGCGACGAGAGCCATTCCACACGAAACACTGTTGGTAATCAATGACCCTCGATATTAAACATTGTCCACCACCTCCAATTTTTACTCATTAACATATATTTCTTTGTCCATAGTAGTTTTATCTGTATGCATTGTCTATGTTTTTGTTATGTTAAGATATAAGTTGTGATTTTCACTATTCAATTGGGTTGAGGCTATTAGGTTTTCTGTACCAGACTGTGTTGTGGATAGCAATATTGGATCATCAACATACCGAATCTCTAGTATGTCATGACCACCAATATTTAAAACTACCGTAAATGTCTCAACATTCGCTGTTGCGAGGGCCTACAATAGAAGCAAAGAATATTAAAACTAGCATATCAAGCATGACGCAGGAGGTGAATAAGGAAGGTTGGCGTAAGATTGGCTACATCATCCTGTGGAAATCGATTAGCAGTACAATCCAGTGAATCATGAACAAGCCTCCAAAGAGTTTGGTGTGAGTAGGTGGGGGTTCTTTGCTCCATGTGTGAGATCAAAGGCTGAAGAACACGATCTCTTAACAAATACTTTGTAAAGACAGTGTGTTAGAACGCAGCCTCGCCAACTATTATGGCCCAGACGCTGGTTGAGGATCGCAAAAAAAAATATTTATACGGCCAAGATCGCCAGTGGCGCAATATAATGTTCTTCTACTTTCTTGTTGTAATCAACAATTTAAATTCAACTTGAAAGCAACCTTACAATTAAATTTCTGAATATACGTGGGAGAATCAATAAGTAAGTCACACAGTTCTGTGGGATAGTAGGTAAATGCAGTTGGTGTTTTCTACAGGTGTCATTAGGTGACAGCAACATCTAACTTTATATTCCCATTCGTCAGGTGGAGCTGGATGTCTCATGCGCATGCGCAGCGAATAAACAAAATGGCGACAGTACTTACGGACTGTACAATCAAAGATCAACGTGCTGTTGTGCGTTTTTTGGGATTGTGAAGGAGTGCTTTTAATCAATTTCAAGGAGAAAAGTGACCATGTGAATTCTGAAACGTACTATAAAGTTCTATCGATGCTACGTGATGTAATTCGAAGAAAACGCCCAGGACTGCTGACTAGAGGCGTGTTGCTTCATGATGACAATGCCAGACCATATACCGTTCGATTAACTCATGTTAAAATTAACCAACTAAGGTGGGAAGTTCTGGAACATCCACCTTACAGCCCCGACTTAGCCCCTAGCGATTTCCACCTTTTTGGTCCACTAAAAACCCACCTTGTGGAAAGACATTTCGCGAATGACGCCGAAGTTGAATGTGAAGTGAAAACGTGGTTTAGAAAACAGACCTCGCAGTTCCATTCAGCGGGTTTGGGAGGACCGATAAAATTATGGGATAAAAGCATCAATTTTGGTGGAAATTAGGTTGCGAAATAAAGGGACAATGTATTTATAAAAGCAAACTGGTTTCAAGTTGTTATTACATTTAGTAATTTTTCTACAACCATTTGTGACTTACTTATTGACTATACATATATATATACATCTTTGCTTACTTCTATAGAAAGTCAAATTACTGTTACAGTATATACAGAGCATTTACTTACAGTTGCCTTCTATAAACCCACATTGTTCTTCTCATATTTCGGGTTTTATTTTCTTCCCAACTCTTTGCATGCTAATTCCCAGCAAAATCTTTGTGATGTGGCTCACGAATTCTTCGTTAACGGCCAATTCGCTTATTGTGGTTTTTAACCAACATTTAACACATACTTTTCCTACGAAATTTCGGTGCGCCTTAGTGCGGTTTGTTCTAACCTTTTCTATCTAAAACCAACACTCACTTTAACTTTATAAATTCGTTATCTTTGGTTCTAGGTCCGTCGTATAACAGTCGTACTGTTATAACAGAATGTGATGCTAATGACCAGATCATTCCCCGACACATCCTAGAAAGATACATCAAAAGTCTCTGATACCCAATGTATGAAGCATTGTCAGTCTGCGAGCTCTACTTAGTCACGAAGTAGTTTCCCCGCTATGAATAGTGATATGAAAGTGTCATCATATTCTGTATGCCCTATGCACGGAGGAATAGGTGGTGCATCAGTCTCTCACTTAACAGGATCCGAGCTCAGACATCGAACCCTCGTGCGATAGTTCTCATGAGGTTATCAGCGCAAACCTCTATCAGCTTCGCTGATGCGTCAGCTTCACCTCTAATTGATATAACATATTCCAGTTCTTGGAATTGAATTCACTATTCTGATAAATAAATGCATTAACCACTGTTATGGACAGACCATAACAGGTCATTCTTCTGCGCCTCAGAACAGGACACAATAGATTACGCAACCACTTGTATACAAAATTTAAGATTGGTGACTCAGCCATGTGCACATGTGGTTTGGCGTCGCAGACAGCAGAGCACATACTCCAGGATTGCCCAAACTACAACATATCCAGGCGAACCTTCTGGCCTAGAGAGACAACAGTGGAAGATAAACTCTATGGACCGCTGAATGAACTAAAAAAGACTGTTAGATTCATACAAGAGACGACATTGCAGTTGTAGACATGTTTCAGGCGAACGAAAGAAGAAGAAGAAGATTAACCACTGTGTCCCAATGTCTACAATGCACTGTTATAACAATATGAGAAATAAAGTTATAGGAATTGAATACAACTAATACAGTGATTGGAAAAATGTAAAGGCAAGAATGTCATCATAAGCCAGATAATCTATAAATGATCGTAATGTGATCATAATCATCATGTACCATGCTGATAAACCTGGGCTGTCGTGTCTTGCCATCTCACACGATCACAAAAGTCGTGGATCAGCTCTGTGTTTTTGTCTCGACCATGCCATGTGGCCAAGCCTTCCAGATATTTAATTATGTCCGTTCCCCTTGTTCTTGTGTTTCCCAGTTTATTTTCCTTTATGATGTGTTTACCAACTTTGCTTTCCTACGTCTAATTTCCCGAATAAATTTACTATTTTCGTTTGTTTCTTGTGCGATTTACTCATTGGTGTTTCTGTCCATAAATGGTATTCGTTGCATTTCCCATAGACAGCACATTGCCAATGCTGTTAGATATTTCTCATCGTGTCTGATTATTGTCCACATTTCACATCCATGTATGTAAAATGCTAGAACCAATATATCCGTCTTATGTGTTTTTATGTTTGTTATGTCCACTATGCTTGAGTAACATTTCTGAATCCTTTAAGTATACCGTTTGCCAGATGGAAGCAATCTCTAGGACATTCTCTGTGAAAAGCAGGCAAACAATAGCAAAACTATTGAAAGTCTACAGCTACGATTCAAAGATATGTAGAATGGAGACATGAACATGTTGGCGATATCGAAGGTTAATGGACAACTTAGTGCTGGAGAGCTTGGCATATGACTCCAAAATATATATTATGAGAATGGAGGTGGCGGCATTCACAACGGAATTCACATTGTTGGAACACACACAACACACACACACACACACACACACACACACACACACACACACACACACACACACAACACACACACACACACACACACACAACACACACACACACACACACACACACAACACACACACACACAACACACACACACACACAACACACACACACACAACACACACACACACACACACAACACACACACACAACACACACACACACACACACAACACACACACACACACACAACACACACACACACAACACACACACACAACACACACACACACACAACACACACACACACACACAACACACACACACAACACACACAACACACACACACACACACAACACACACACACACACACACACAACACACACACAACACACACACACACACACACACACACACAACACACACACACACACAACACACACACACACACACACAACACACACACACACACACAACACACACACACACAACACACACACACAACACACACACACACAACACACACACACACACAACACACACACACAACACACACACAACACACACAACACACACACACACACACACAACACACACACACACACACACACACACACATGTCGTTATTGTAAAGGACTGACCGAGCATGCTGGGGAGGGTGGGGATGTTTATGCGCAGAGTGGCATGACTCAATGAAAACAATCAAAGAGAGGGAGCATTTGTTGGATCTTTTGCCAAGGTCATGCTGGTATGTTAGAAAACTGGCAGACGGACAAATTGGCTGGAACTGAGCCGCTGTGTGGAGTATTGTCGCACGATAATACAGATATAGTCATGGCCCTTTCGGATTATTATATTGTGTGAAAGAACAGATTCACCATTAGTGCTTATACAGAATAGTGAGGCGAGAAATGGCCAAGGGATCTGACAAACACGCAGTATGCTGAGGAAAGGTAAGAGGAACACATAATCAGACTGCTACTGGTACCATTAATGATGGGGACTCTTCGTGTGTTGTTGAAGATGAGGACAGAGCACATATGGGAATGTCCCGAATGCGGTGATGTCGGTTCTTCCCTCAACTCAACTATCCACAATCTAAACGGACAAATCTTCTTCAGGTAGCACGTGGAGATGCTCTGTAAGGATCACCGTGAAATCACTGCACGGAGGCTACATCGTCATCATCATTCTGTGCCTAGCCGGTTGGCGTGGCCGATAATGCTTCTCCAAATATTGCGATCTCCGACGGCGTGAATCAGTTCGTATGTTGATTCAGTTCCGTGCCATGACATCAGACTGTCAATGCTTTTCTCATGCTCTATTCCTCTATCTCTCCTTTCAAAAATCTTTCCAATTGTCAAAAGATGTTCCAGTATTTGTCTTCTCATAATGTTGCCCCCCCCCCCCCCCCAAAAAAAAAAAAAATGATGGTTGCCTCTTTTTGATGTTTGTGGTAAGTTGTCTTTGCGACTTATCTTCCCTTAAAATGTCCAGATTGCTCATTTTGGCTGTTTAATTAATTTTCATAATTCTATAAAACCACATTTTCGAAGCATCTGGGGATTTTTTCCCCACCTGTTTACTAATTGTTCAAGATCTGCAGCCGTACGTTAAGATTAGTTGTATGTAACACGCAAGAACTCTTTTTCTAACTCCCAAGGGCAATGACTAATTGCACAAAATGTTCTTCATTTGATGGAATGCAGTGCAGCATATAATAAAACCACTTAAAGAAAGGTCATTGTGCACCTGGGGCCTTTCTATTCATAGATACATACATTCAATCCATCAACCCTAATCTGAACGGGGCTATTGTTATTATTGTGCCACAAAAATTATTAGATTGGAATTATGTTTATATTCTATAGCTGTCATCTCATGTGGAGGATAGTAATGATGGCACCCTTCTAAGAATATCTTTACGTCCGTGGTTCGAAGTACACTTGTTAATACAGCAACGTGCTGTCGTTATTAGAAGCTGGCAGGTTCGAATTTCAATATACCTATCGCATTGTATGGTGTATCCCATATTTTCTAATTCTTTCATTTACTTCTATGACTGCCTAACAATACAAGATAATTCATTTCTCATACTATGCTAATGCTCTCACGGATTCCCCATCAATTCATATTTCAAAAATAGTACGTGAAATGAACTTGTTTCTTACTGCCTGAGGTCACACACAACCACGCCGATAGAAAGCATCATTCTAGTTTCCGTTCTGGACCCAGAGCGTGTAACTGAGTCATTTAATCCGGGCACGAGACCCGGGGCAATAGATCATTCATCATATTGTCAGAAATAGAATCGCCATTACCCACCATGGCGGGTTTGGCAGGAGATGCAAGTCTTGAAGGGCACGAATATTACTGGATTGGAGGATGACATGGCAGGAGAATTACCTCCGAAAGTAGCATGAATGGGTTCAGGGAAGATAGAGTGTTGGAAGCTAAAGATGAATAAATGGTTTTGACTAAGCAATATCACAACAAATATTGGCAAATAATGAAAGTGCGTAGGAAGTATGGATGTGATTTTGTCGAATTTCTTTAATATGAAGGCTTTGATTTTGTTTCTCTTCAGATGACGATTGTTTTTCTTTTCTTTCGCTGGCTGTGAACCCAAGAGTAGTCCACATAGTGCTACTACTTTTTAGTGCACCGAACCGATTAACTTTCCCTTGTACCAGTGTCCCTCCCCAACAGGAACACCCACTTCGACTTCTGAGATACTTGTAATTGCGCTGAATCTGTGGAAATGTAAATATGTATATTGTCAACAGAAGACAATACAGTTCAGATTCACCGATAGGAAGGCAACAGATAACATACATTACACACACACACACACACACACACACTCACTCACACACACACACACACACACATATATATATATATATATATATATATATATATATATATATATATATATATATATATATATATATATATATATAGATATATATAGATATATATCATGTGCCATGTGAGACATGTTGAGACCTGGACACTTACTAAAAAAAGCTGAACAACGCATAAATACCTTTTAAAATAAATACTATAGACGATTTCTAAGAATATCTAAAAAAAAAAAAAAAAGAACAAATGCATCCATACATCAAGAGCTGAATATTGAAGAAGGTTGGCTATTAAAGACCGTAAAACAAAGAAAAATGAAATATTTTGGTCACTTGAAACGTCATGAACAATTGGAGAGAACAATAATGAGGGGTATATGCCTGGGAAAAGAGAAAGAGGAAGGCCAAAGAGAAGATATGTGCAGGATGTGGCTGATGATCTCCAGATGGGTGTATCGGACGAGGGACATCTTGCTTGTGATAGGGAAGTTTTCAGAAGGTTGTTATGGGAGCGAGGTTCTGCAAAGGACATGCTACTGAATGAATGAATGAATGAATGAATGAATGAATGAATGAATGGATGAATGAATAAATGAGCGAATGAATATATATATATATATATATATATATATATATATATATATATATATATATATATATATATATATATATATATATATATAACTGTCATTTACTGCCAATATAGTACCTTGCGGTGTATGGCAGAGGGGTCTTTGAGCCTGAGGAATTAAGGCAGACTGGCTAGTGCAGTCGCCGCGAACTGTGCAGATTAGGATTTTCTTTTTGCCCTCGACAGAAAAAAATCCCACACCTAACCGAGGGATCGAACCCGGGTCTCCCGAAGGAGAGTCCGGCACACACTAAATTGTGTTCTTCCTAGCTACCTATCTACGCTTCCCCCAACACAATGCTAAGTAAAAGTGAAAATAATCAATAAAAATACAGCAAGAGTGTTGGACCAAAACAGCGACTTCCATTAGAATTCATCAATAGTTATAATGCAAGGGTTGGGACTGAAGATCAAAGTATATAGAACAATGCCTAGTGCACGAGGTGACTCGTCAGTCACTGACAGAGTTATTCCATTTCTTTGTTGGATTTACTGCGGAAGAGATCAGTGCAACTACGGACGTGTCTGGAGTTCGATGCTAATTATCTGAACTTGACTGAGCTGAACTGAAGCTAGGTCAAACTGGCTTGGCTTGGTTTATACATCATTTTCATTGATCACTCCTGAGTGTGGAGTCTTCCCGGAGTAGAAGAGGACGTTTTACATCTTAGTACTTCATCTAGTCTCACAACCTCATATCTTGGTCAACTGGATGAAATGATGGTTTCTATCTGTTCGTGTTGAAAGTATAATATGCGGTGATTGTAGTGAACACGTCATCTATGGTCTACGAATTTGAAAAGATAATAATTGGTATTTGTATTGAAAACATAATGTATGGTGTTCGTATTAAAAGTATTATGTATAGTGTTCGTAATAAAAGGATAATGTATGGTGTTCGTATTAAAAGCATATTGTATGGTGTTTAATTTGAGAACATAATATATAGTGTTCGTATTGAGGTCATAACGTATAGTGTTTGTATTGAAAACATATTTTATGGTGTTCGTATTGACACATAATGTTTGATGTTCGTTTGGAAAACATAAAGTATGGTCTTCCCATTGAAAACATAACATATGGTGTTCGTATGGAAAAAATAATGTATGCTCTTCGTATAGAAAACACAACTAACATATGGTGTTTTGTATTAAAACGTTCTATAGAAGTAAACAAAGATCTACACCTTTGCTTTATTGACTACACAAAAGCTTTTGATAAAGTGAGACATGTCAACATGATAAGGATGCTTGAAGATCTACAAATTGATGGAAAAGATCTTAGACTTGTAAAAAACATATATTGGAAACAACAAGCTGCCATAAGAGTTGATAATGAAGTAAGCCAATATCAGCCTATTAAGAGAGGTGTGAGACAGGGATGTGTAATGTCTCCAGATCTGTTTTCCCTGTACAGTGAAAGTATTTTCAGAAATATTGAAGATATGGAAGGAATCAACATTGGGGGACGATGCATCAATAACATTAGATATGCAGATGATACAGTCTTGATTGCAGACAATGAACAGGACCTGCAAAATTTAGTAGATGCGGTTGTTGTACACAGTGAGCAACTGGGGTTTGAATTAAATTGTAAAAAGACTCAGGTTATGGTCGTCAGTAGGAAGGAAGAAGTGCCACAATGTAATTTACAAGTAAATGGAAATATTCTTCAACAAGTGAATCGGTACAATTATCTCGGAACAGTAATAACATCTGATGGGAGATGCCTTGAAGAGATTAGAACAAGAATCGCCATGGCAAAAGTAGCCTTTAGCAAGATGAAAAACATATTGACCAATAAAAAGATGTCAATTGAAACGAGAAAAAGAGTGTTGAGATGCTACATTGAACCTGTACTTTTGTATGGATGTGAAGCGTGGACAATGAGCAGTCAGGCTGAAAAACATCTGATGGCTGTAGAGATGTGGTTTCTGAGGAAAATGCAAAGAATACCATGGACAGCCAGAAAGACCAATGAACAAGTCCTTCAAGAAACAATTGAAGATCGTAAATTGATTAGAGAAATTAGACGTAGACAGTCAAAATTTTTTGGGCATGTTATGAGAAGAAATGGATTGGAGAATTTGGTGACAACTGGTAAGATCGAGGGGAACAGACCAAGGGGAAGACCTAGAAGCAAGTACCTGGATGGCTTGGCCTTGTGGCATGGTCGAGACAGAAACACGGAGCTGATCCACGACTCTGGTGATCGGGTGAGATGGCAGAACATGACCGCCCACGCTTACCGGCATGGCACATGATGGATGGATTAAAACTTTACGTTCATTTCTATCTTCTTCAATAGGTATAAGTGTGGCATTTTCAAATTCGATTAATTCCTTAATATATCAGCCACCAACGTTTTTGTACGCTTCTTCTCCGCCGACACTCAACTTTACCCCAAGAGAATCAACAAAGAATGGTTGTGGCCGGTAACATAGCCCAAATACACACCTTTTCTTTGTTCCACTACAAATAACAATGGTTGATGGACGCTGGAAAACGTATTTATACTTTCCTCGATTGGTTGGTTGATTGGTGGGTTGGTTGGTTGGTTGACTGTTTGATTGTTAGATGCTTGGGTGGTTTTGTTGGTGGTTTGTTTGATTGGTGATTGGTGGTTCATTAAATTATTTGGTGGGTGATGTAGATGTTTGGTATGTGGGTTGTTTTAGTTATAAGGGTGTGAACGTTGGTTGTTTGTTAAGTGGGTGGATATGATTCGTTGTTGGATCGTTTGGTTTGTTAGTTTTAACATTTCATTTGGTGCTTGCTCAATTTTGCTTGTGGATTAGCTTTCCCTATTAACAGTGTCCCTCGCCATCTGGCGAACCCACTCCGACTTCAGAGGTACATGTAATTTACGTTAACAAGTCAAGGACGATAGACCAATAATTTAGTCCAACTGTCCGGGGTATGGTTTGAACCCCTTACCTCGGCATGAGCACACCGGATTTTTAAGAACACGCGTTCTTATCCATTAGGCCATGCTGACCTACCGTGTAAATTTTCATCCATGGGACTTGGGTATTTTAATGTGAACGGTAATAATTAATAAAGTTTATTTTCTCAATTATTAGTGAGAAAAATGTCCACGCGGAAATCAAAGTGAAACTGTCACATTAATGGTCAAAATCCGAATGCATGAAGCTGACACATTGGTGTAATCATTATGAGGTTACATCAATACACGTTATGAGCGGCTATCTCATCTATGGGACCGAGGATAGTGTAGAAACATTTCTCCCCAATCGGCACCAAAGTACCAACTTCATGGGGACTGTATATTAATATGTATCCAGGATTTGGTTCAAAAGGTAGGACTGGATGAGATTAGGTCTGGGTTGGTAATGTTTGAGATTTAGATATTTCAATGTGAACAGTTTTATCTATTCAATCAATCAATCAATCAATCGTGTGCCATGCCGGAAAGCGTGGGCGGTCATGTCTCGCCATTTCACTCGATCACCAGTGTCGTGGATCAGCTCAGTGTTCCTGTCTCGTCCATGCCATGTGGCCAAGCCATCCAGGTATTTTCCTCTCGGTCTTCCTCTTGGTCTGTTCCCTTCGATCTTGCCAGTTGTCACTAAGTTCTCCAATCCATTTCTTCCCATAACATGTCCAACAAATTTTGACTGTCTACGTCTAATGGATTTTGATATTTTAATGTGTACAGTTTTATCTATTGGATTTAGGTATTTCAATGAGAACAGTTTTATCTATTGGATTTCGGTAAATTAATGGGAACAGTTTCATTTTTGGGATATCGGAATTTCAATGTGAAAGGTTTCATCTATGGGATTTAAATATTTCATTGTCAACAGTATTCCATATGGAATTCGTTCCTTAAAGATTACATCTGTCTTATATTATTTTTTTAATTTTTGTATAAAAAAACGATAGAGTTTCATATTAATTTTAAACCACACCACAGGGTCAATAGCTTCATATCTACAGTACGGTTCCCGCTTTCGTTTAAATACAAGCAGAAGGATACATTTTGTGGTTTGTACAATCGGTTTTAAAGAAACAAGCTCATGTAGTCACTCATCATTATTACATTTTGTTTTGTTATGGCAAATGATACTTACTTTTTTATTTCTTCTTTTCAACTGTTATCTTTGTACAGGAGAAAATATCTACCAATGTTCATTTCTTTAACTTGTCGACCATTAAATACTATTTTTTGTTGCATACTGGTTACCGCTATTTTCATTGTGTTTTTTTTTACTTTACTGATTTCATTCCCATAAAGTACTGCTGCTTGCTGTAATCCCCTTAGGTGGCTGTCCCTTCGGAAGCGGAATAAAGAGAAAGAGGAAATTTAAAGCACATCTTAACTACCTCCAGTAACGAGACATTACAGGATAAAACAACTGGGCACTACAAAAACCGACGCTCACAGGAAGTTAGCTTGCTGCATATCCTTTACAGAACATCACAGTAAACTCCAGAATTTCTTGGCTGTTTGTGATTTATTGGCAAATTTATGTTCAGCAGCTTACATTTACTTTCTGAAAGACCGGCACTCATACTTTTGTATGAAAGTTAACGCAAGGCGGTCTGCTTTCCAATCGCACGCAGCTGTTTCGAACGCGGTATGGAGGTTTACGAACTGCATTCGTAACACCTTCGCCACGGAGCTGGTTCACAGAAAGGGTTTTATATAATTGTGGAAATTAACATCATAATGCACTGACAAAACATAAAATTTAACGTATTAAAATTTTAACAAAGATAATCAGAGAGCATCATTAAAATTTACAATAATTATTTCAATAATTAATTCTACAAATACATTGCCTTCACATAATTAATTATTTTTCTTCACACACGTTGTTTTGTGAGAGAAAAATCCTGCGGATCGCAAAGTGAAACTATCATATTAATCTTTGAAATCCGAATGATAAATAGCGGACATTTTGATGTTAGGAGGTTACGCAGAAAATGTCATCAGCGCGGTCGGATGATGTGTCGATGCCCGGGCTCGCTGTTCGCTAAAAGAGGGCAAGCTTGACAGTAGTAAGGGAAGTGGTATTTGATCCCTAAATAGGGTTTGCATCCCCCGATAAATCCTTCTATATGGGTTATAACGTGCCCCCCCCCCCCATTGTTTCGTCTTAAAAGCCAATCCCAATTGACCTACTTTTTCCCATTTCGCACGTTATGGTACTTCCGGAATCTCTCGGTGGCGTGGCGAGCGGCGAGAACCGGGCACGTGGAAGGCGCAGGATGGCGGGTGATCGATGAACCTAGTGGAGGTTGATGATCGATTCCATCGAACCCTGGGTGATGGATTTTAGGGATGGTGGCCTTACCAGAGGATAGAGCGACACTCTGAAGCCCCCCACGTTTTTTATTGTAGCCCCTAGTCCCACGATTAGCCTTTGCTCACAGTGGGCCACAGACCAACAGCTACTATGAGGAAGTTTTAAGGTTGATGATCAGCTTGGCCCCTGGCCAGACCAAGTGTAGTAAAGGCAACACTACACTTTGAACTTAGCCAAAAGGTCGGTAGACAATATTATGTCAATGAGTACATCGGACATTATTCAACCTTATGAAATATATTGAGATCCCAGTATCGCCTAAAATATTATCAAGGATGTAGAATAGCATAAAGAAATAAGCTAATAAACATAGATAATTGTCTTATTCCGACAAAGTCTAATAGTAATTATTACTGTAAAAATATAATATTCAAATGAAATATACCTAGTGACTTTGTAAATAATCAATAAATTATAATAGCATAAATTTAATGCGAATTATTTTTCTTGTCAGTCATTAAAAAATTACGTAACTCATGATCGACTGCATTATTGTGATTTCGCCCCTTTTTTGTTAAAGAGAATCCTTATTTTTTAATTCTCTTTATTTATTTTTTTCAAATGAAAATAAAGATAGCGGATATTAGTGATCTGCAAAGAGCCGGAGTGATATAGACACTATAACCATACAGATCTTCAAAGGAAAACACTAAAAAGTAGAGATGGCCGAAGGACGGGACGAGTTGCAGAGTGGGTGTATGATGGAGGTGGGTGACAAAGTGACTAGAGAGGAAGTCACCGAGGCTGAAGGGTGGAGCCGAAGTGGCAAAGTGGCTAGCGAGTAGGTCGCCGTGGCTGAAGTTGGAGACGAGGTGGCAAAGTGACTATTGAGGAGGTCGCCGCGGCTGAATGTATGACCAAGAGGTGGGCTTGGGTGAGTTTTTGACCAAGATACCACCAAGCTGAATGCATAACCAAGTGGTCGACGTGATCGAATGCATGACCAAGGTGTCGCCGTGGCTGAATATATGACCAAGTGAATGGCGTGGATGAGTGTATGACAAACGCGTCGCTGTGGTTGAATGTATATCCAAGTAGTCGCCGTGGCTGAATTGACGTATGGTTGGGAAATTCGGAATATAGAAGTTTTACATGTCGCTGAATTGATTGAGCATATTTCTGGAGTTGTAAACAAATATTCTAAGGCACTTTGCTTCGGCACCAACTAAGTAAATAAGGATAACAGTTGGGGAAATGCGAATATATAACGAAAGTCGTGTCAGAAATGTTACATCTCGAAAGGAAAAGCCCGTGGATATGTGTGGATTTTTACAAATCTGCTTTAGTAAGCAGTAATCTAGCAAAAGCTGTACAATTATATTGCTGGCAGCTGCTGGAAACGTATTTTACTGCATGTCTAGACCAAATTCTGGTGGCTATATCAGACCACAGACCACTAATAGATGCTCAAGATAGTAAAATGTGTTTGCCAAAGAGTAAAAATATGGGTCAAACTATTAAATATCTCCAGATATGTTTTCCCTACACAGTGAACATATTTTCAGATATTATGAAGATATAAATAGAATCATCATTGGAGAACGAAACATCAATAACATTAGATATGCAGATGATACAGTATTGATTGCAGACGATGAGTAGGATCTGCAACCATTAGTAGATGCGATTGTTACACACAATGAAAAACTGTGGGGTTAGAATTAAATTGTAAAAAGACACATATTATGGTCGTCATTAGGAAGAACTAAATACCACAATGTAATATACAAGTTAATGGGAATATTCTTCAACAAGTGAATCGGTGCAATTATTTCGGAACAAACATAACATCTGATGGGAGATGCATTGAAGAAATTAGAACAAGAATCGCCATGGCGAAAGTAGCCTTTAGCAAGATGAAAAGCATTCTGATCAATAAAAAGATATCAATTGATACGAGATAAAGAGTGTTGAGGTGCTACATAGAGCCTGTTCTTTTGTATGGATGTGAAACTTGGACAATGAGCAGTCATGCTGAAAAACATCTGATGGCTGCAGATATGTGGTTTCTGAAGAAAATGCAAAGAATACCATGGACAGACAAAACGACCAATGACCTAGTACTATAGGAGACAAATGAAAATCGTAAATTGATTAGAGAAATTAGTCGTAGACAGTCTAAATTTTTGGACATGTTATCAGAAGAAATGGATTGGAGAACTTAGTGACAACTGGCAAGATCGAAGGGAACAGACCAAGTGGAAGACTGAGAAGTAAATACCTGGATGGCTTGGTCAAATGGCCTAATCGAGACAGAAACACTGAGGTGATCCTCGAATCTGATGATCGAGTGAAATGGGGTGTCATGATCGCCCACGCTTTCCGGAATGGTACACGATAGATGGATTTAATATCTCAATCACACGTAAAAAAAATAGGATAATTTGTTAGTCAAATGGGAAAAATAACTGTCAAACTTGTAAATATCTCAACCAAATTTATAAATATATCGACCGAAATAAGAAAAATATGTTTCCCTAGTGGTAAAAATGTTGGTCAACCTTATAAATATTTCAACCAAACTGATAAAAAAATAGGAAAATGTGTTAGTCAAATGGGAAACATATCTAGTCTCGTAGTAAAATCTGAAGTGTGAACTCATAGTCAGCTGATCTGATGGTGAAATTCTGGGTGACTCAGAGCTTGGCGATACAGGGGGTAAACGTGCTTGACGGGTTGAGACATGTTTTGGAAAACTCCAGGGTGACTCATCGTATCCTGACTGAGGTATTCATGGTCAGACATGTGTTTGGGGAAGTGCTGTAGACACTCTAAAGCAACTCATGGTAAGTCCACGGTATAACGATACAAACCACTGTCTAGGCATGTTTTAATAAAATACCTATATGCTTTACATTATAAATTTAACCGAACTGAACTACCCATAAAATGTATTCACACATAACAAGACAAAGCAATATCTACATAATCCTTCCCATAATATTCAATTCTAGAAGCACTACACAACTGTGACTGCCAAATAAACTCAGTGAGACAAGGCCCGGGGATGTCTTCGGTGCTAAAACTTAGTGTAATATCGCAGTGACCGAATCGGCCACTGCGTGTTACCATCCGTTACCACTCATACATTAGCAATGTAATTAGGTCATTGCCGGAAGCACTACAAAACCGTGACGACCAGAATAAATCAGTGAGGCAAGCCCCGGACATGTCTTCTGCTTCAAACATCACATTTGAAAATTTTTTAAAGGACTAAAAAGTTCAGAATGGTAAAAATAAAGAAGTAAACATTAAAAATGTGTGTGTGTGTGTGTGTGTGTGTGTGTTTGTGTGTGTGTCTGTGTGTGTGTGTGTGTGTGTGTGTGTGATTTATCGCCATTTTCTATTGCATACTGGCCTATTCGTGATTGTAACAACAAATCTAATGAGTAACGCGTACTCAGAAGACCTGATACCGTGACAGCGGCGACCCTGAAATGACTTGAAAACAATTCCACAAATTAAATTTCTACATAAAACATTCGAATTGGAAACAATAAAGAGAAATTAATTTTTAATTTTTGACATTTTATTGTCTAAAAAGCGTCTAGTCAGATAGTCGACAGTCGATTTATCTCCATTAGGTTGGGAAATTTGACCAATCAGCAGAGACGAGTCCACCATTTTATACAAGTACAGATGTAAATGGATACGTGTCATTTTGATAATGACTTGATAAATAATTTGTTAAAAATAGCAGAAACACCCGATGAGGGAATGTCAATGACTTGCCAAGTAAGTTATATTTCTTGTATACGCAGACTTGTAGGCATGGCAAGCGTGGTCTGGTTTTTTACGTTGTTTCTGTTTATTAACCTGTCGGGCGATAGTATTAGCCCATTTGAACACTTTGCATTAAGTATCACGCTAGTGGATCCGATGTTTGATTGCTATCCATCCTTTTTTAATGTACATTAGCTAGTAGTATAATAATGACACAAGCAACGATCAAGTTGAAGCAAGTGCACAGCAAGATGGTGAATATAGCGTTGACTATTATTAGTCCCTACAAGTCCACAAAGACAAATAACTCCATTTGGCTAATTTAGTATGTCAAATAGCAAAACAACACGATGTGCTGTTCACGAGACTAGTATGCAGTATCAAACCGGAACACGTTTTAAAAGTCCTTGTTTCAGACGGTGATGAACACTTTGGTGCTAACATCATCAACTATGGGAGAATAATTATGCTGTTTACATATGGCATGCGTCTGGGTAAACATCTGGTTGATATTTCTTACAATGGAGATGTGAATGTCCAAGACCTGGAAGAACACTTCGCTAAATATAAAGGCGAATATATGACTGATAAACTACGTCCTTGCATACTTCGACAACAAGAAGGTTGGCAGAATTTATATGCTTTAACTGAAAAAGGTTGAATAAAAAACAGGCTTAAATCCCAGTATTTCGTTATTCTTGTGACTGTGAGATTGCTTGAGTCTGCTTCTTCTTCTTCTTCTTCTTCTTCAGCATTCCGATACATTTAGGTTCTTTGCTGCAGATACAATCCGTCTCCATTCGTCTCTCTGGTTGAACTTCTCTTGCCAGTCGCTGATTCCGTGTGCTTTAAGGTCTGTATGTATGTTATCTCTCCACCGTCTTCTTGGTCTACCTCGGGGTCTACAGTCATTTATTTGAGTGTAAGCGAGTTTTGTTTCCATATTACCTTCCATTCTTTCTATATGCCCCAGCCATTGCAGTCTATTAGCCTTCATGATACCAGTGATTAGCGGGGAGTTAAACAGATCATAAATGTCTTTGTTGCTTCTTCTTTTCCACTCTCTACTTTGTTTATCCACAATGGGCCCAAAGATGCGTCTTAAGACTTTTTACTCAAAGGTTTGTAAAAAGTTCTACTCCTTGTTTCAGAGCTATATAGCCCAAATGGTCTAATCTGTGTTTTGTTTATTGTGATCTTTGTGTTACGAGATAGCGCATTTGATTTTAGCAGATGTTGTAGTGCAAAGTATATCTTATTTCCAGAGTTGATTCTAGCTTGTATTTCTTCCCTTATAATGTTAGAGCAGTTGAAGATTGTACCCAGGTATTTGTATGTTTCCGTTCTTTTAATGGTCATATTATCTATTTGTATGTGGCCAGAGGTTTTAGCCATTCCTTCTCTTGAAATTAGCATATATTCTGTCTTGTTTTGGTTGATAACAGGCCCATTTGTTGAACTTTTTCCTTTGAGTATGTCAATATTTCAAATGTCTTTTGTAAATTTTCCTGTATAATATCTATATCATCTGCATAACCAAGCAGTTTGGATGTTCCTTGAATAGCACATCCCTTCTTTACCTTCCTTACAACTTTCTCTAGAGCCAGATTGAAAAGGAGTGGCGATAGTGTATCGCCCTATTTCAAGCCAGATGTTATTTGGAAAGGGTCTGATTTCCTGCCTGTATATGTTACTATACTATACGTATCTTCCATGCATAGTCTGGTCATGATGATTAACTTCCTTGGTATTCCAAATTCCTGCATAGCATTCTATAGACTATTCCTATGGACACTATTATAAGCCTTGTTAACATCCACAAAAATGTTATGGAGATCTCTTTTATATTCCCAACTTTTCTCGGCTATTTGTCGTAAGATAAATATTTGATCTATTGTTGATCTGTTCTGTCTGAAACCCGACTGGTAGTCACCTAATATGTCTTCTAAATATGATTTTAGTCTATTTAATAATACCGCGGATAGTATTTTACAGCTTAAGGACAGGAGTGATATTCCTCTATAATTATCACATTGGAACTTGTCTCATTTCTTAAAGATAGATATCAATAATGACTCTTTCCAGTCATGGGGAAATTCTTCTGTCATACAGGTTTTCATTATTAGTTCGTATAGCCTTAGATATAATATATGGCCGTCTAGAGCGCTTGAGTGGGGATAAATAATACATACAGTAAACCTCCGTATATAATTTGTGAGAGGCAGTCGACAAGTTGTGATAGCAAGTGGAAAAATTGTGAGAGTCAGTATGGACATTGTGAGGTTAATTGGTCAAAATTCTAGGTCGATTCAATAAGTTGTGAGAGCAAATTTGGGAAGTTGCTCGGGCAATTTGACAAAATGTGAAAATGTTCTTACTTTGCTATGCATTTTCTCATTTTGGTTAATATTTTCCCATTTGGCTAGAACATGTTTCTCCTATTTTATAAATTTGGACGACATATATATAAGTTTGCTTGAAATATTTTTTAACATGGTCAATATGTTTTCCCTTTTGGCTAGCAAATGTTCCTACTGTTTATAAATTTCGCCGTGAAATTTCTAAATTTGGTTGAACTATTTACTTTACTTGGCCAATATGTTTCACATTTGGTTACGAAAGCTTCCTACTTTTCAGAAGCTTGGTCGAGATATTCATAAATTTGCTCGAAATATTTCTTTACTTGGTCAATATTTTCTCTCTTTGACGAACAAATTTTCCTATTTTTCATACGTTTGGATGAGATATTTCCTTACTTGAGCAAAACATTTCCTTTTTGGGTAACATATTTTCCTACTTTTATAAGTTTGGCCTGGATATTGATAAATTTGGTTGAAATATTTATGAATTTGGTCAACATTGTTCCTACTTTGGTTAATCCGTTTCCTTAGTTTTGTTGACATATTTCTTGAATTTATCATCAGTATCTAACATTCTCTCTCCACATGACAACTATATATACATTCAACACTAAAAAAATCAACAACCAAACGTAATTGTAATATATACCTATTTATTTACATTATTTATAGTACATTTGTACAAGAATTAAAACAATCATATTGCCCTTTTACGAAATAACTGATGATATGAGGTGGTATACATAGTATGATCACAACATTTTATTTTCACATAAAGAGCTATACACATTATATGTTGTTTCTGGGTTTCTACACACTATTGTCTGAGTAAATTGGTTTCTCCGGCTGGTAGCCTGGTAGGTGTCTTTCACTTGGCGAGTAGTGATAAGACTGATCTCATGCTAAGTGGGCTGACATCTGAGTATTGTAGACAAAGTTGGCATCAAACATCTGAGTGTCGCCACAACAAACACCTGGGTGTCGAGCATATCCAATATCTGGCTATTGGGCTCATCACACATCTGGTTGGTGGGGTAATCACACATCTGACTGTAGCTGGATTTAAAACTTGAGGTATAGTAATCATCTACTTGGTAGCTTTGATTAATACCCTATTGGAATTGAGCACTGACTTGAGTGTTTTGTTTACTGAATTGATTGCTTCAGTTAGTGCATTGTTTGACTTGGTTACTGATTTAATTGGGCTCCTTGGCTTGGTTTAATCGATAAAAGTCAGCTAGGATCTCGCGCTGCATAGCTATCATCTGTTCATATTCTTGACGAGTAAGTGTCATTCTCATCTTTGTAGGAAACTTCTTCAAAGACTCACCAAAGAATCGACGGATGGGCAACGTGGTCTTTCCTCTTTAGGATGAGACAAACATGGCCTTATCACCAGCGCTCACTGGTTTAACAGTCTCGTCATTACGAGTCATGGGAACACAGTTAGCAGGCACAGTCTTGAGGTCTGTAGTAATCTTGGGATCATAATGAGCGACTGTTACCAG
Organism: Cepaea hortensis; assembly: GCA_963921405.1. NCBI lineage: Eukaryota > Metazoa > Mollusca > Gastropoda > Stylommatophora > Helicidae > Cepaea > Cepaea hortensis. The sequence goes on from OY992893.1 coordinate 79,183,065, forward strand.
CCTCGGCTTTATATACTAGTTCTTGAGTCATGCGTAAAACCGGTTTCAACCGGTTTCTTAGAACAAGCATCTCAGATTACTCTGACGAGGCTATCCTATGGCGTGACTAAGCGATCTACTACCCTCTCGTTGACGAATTGCATGTTTGCGCTGGGTTAGGATATGCGGGTCATTCTCTCCCAATGAACTCTCAACATGCTGAAATAGCGTTGTAGTCGTAGTCACAGTGAGATACAGGCTGAGAAATCCAGCCAGAATAACAACTGTATACATATTCAGCCTTCTCACACCCACCATAGTTTTCTTCTTTTTGAGGACTGGTCAGCTATTTAAGACATGACTGTAAGTATATTACATGAATCTTATTTTTACGGAGGTATTTTAAGACCCATCCGCTAGTGTGGATTGATTGAAGGTAAATGTTGCTGGTGACGGTGATAGCACAACGGTGGGTGGGATGGTTCTGGAGTATCAAATTGAGGATTATAGTCGAGGATACACTTCTCAATTCTACTGAGGCTTAATATAATTATTTCTTCTTTGGTGAAGTTATGATGTAGTATATCCTGCAATGGAACAGTTACTAGGTCCGCAAAACTACCACCATTACCATAATCACAAGAATGAATGAATGAATTCTCGGCTTTTGATTGGTTGGGACATTAAGACACGCCATGTAATAGCTGTATGGTTCATCTCTTAGTATGATCCACAGTTTCTCAGTTAGTGTTTCGTTGGCATCGGTATCTGTAAAACATAGATAAGAGCAAGGTACTGTAACAGAGTGATAGAAATGTGAGTGGCACATTACAGTCTTGACAGACCAAAGTATGTGAGTTGGAATTCGGCCAAAATTCCATCATGATGCCTGGGCAGAGCTTCAGAGAATGTGTGGTGCCCAAACGACATGTTCCCACTCTCGGCCTTGCCTAGATTATTCCAGAGGAATGGATAACCAGTACGTCTGGAACAAGGTAGGCTGCAGACGCTGGCAGCTCAGCGTCAAACCTCCGAGACCTTGAGTCCACGAGCAGGTGGCGAGCGGTGGCCTGACCCTGAGACCCATGGAACCCGACTTAGAGGCATTCAGCCAATTCCCACAGTTAAGCTCCTCATACGCACCTCCACCATAGAACGCGTACATCTGTCAGTCGCAAGCGTCGGGAACTTTTAAGCGGGTACTACTGTCAGACTCCCTGCCTGACTCGTGCGGATCCCGGGACACTCAGGAAAAGGTCTGCCGAAGATACTGCTCGTCTGCTGCGAGCAAATCTCCAAACCTTCCACTATGAGGATCTCGCGACCAGCGAGAATAGGCCCGCCGGAGATATAGCTCGTCTGTTGCCGACAAATCTCTACCGTGACTTAAAATACATATTATGAATAATAGCAGTGTATCTGACATGTACCCCCGGTTAAAACAGTCCATATGTTACTATCGATAATGGGTAGTATGAATGCCAGCTCTATTTCACACACACCCACAAACACAATAACACACACACACACACACACACACACACACACACACACACACACACACACACACACACACACACACTTTAATGTTTACTTTACTTTTACCATTCAGAAATTTTTAGTCTTTTAAACATATTTCAAATGTGATGTTTAGAGCAGAAGACATGCCCGGGGCTTGCCTCGCTGACTTTGTTTGGTCGTCACAGTTGTGCAGTGCTTCTGGAAATGACCTAAAATACCTTGATAGTTTATGACTGGTAACGGGCGGTAACACTTAGCTGTCGATTCGGTCACTGCGATATTACACTAATTTTTAGCGCCGAAGACTTGACTGGGGTGTGCTTCACTGACAGCATTTGGTCATCACAGTTGTGTAGTGCTTCTAGAAATGAATATTAAGGGATGGAGTATGCAAATATTGCTGTGTCTTGTTATGTCTGAATACATTTTGTGAATAGTTCAGTTCGGTTACCTTTATACTGTAAAGCATCAAGATATTATTATTAAAACATGCCTAGTCAGCAGTGTGTATCATTATTCTGTAGACTAACCATGAGTTGTTTTCAGAGTATTTACAACGCTTTCCCAAACATGTGTCTGGCTATGAATACCTCGGACAGGATACGATGAGTCACCCCTGGAGCTTCCCAAAACATGTCTGAACACGTTCAAGCCTGTTCACCACAGGCATCACCAAGCGCTGAGTCACCCAGGAGTTCATCCTACGATAAGCCGATTATGAGTTCACACTTAAGATTTTACTATGATACTAGATATGATTCCCATTTGATTAACACATTTTCCTATAATTTTATATGTTTGGTTGAAATAGTTTTTCCCTTTGGCTAACAAATTCTCTTACTTTTTATAAGTTTGGACTAATATTTCCCATTTGACCGATATTTTTCTCATTTGACTAACACATTTTTCTTTTTTTCTAAGTTTGAACGAGAAATTTATAAGTTTGTCCAATATTTTTACCCTCTGGCTAAAAAAAGTTCCTATCGTGTGCATCTCTTATTGGTCTGTGATCTAATATAGCCACCCGAATTTGGTCTTGTCATGCAGTAAAATACGTTTTCAGCAGCTGCCAGCAATATAATTTGTACGCTGTTGCGCGATTACTGCAAACTGAAGCAGATTTGTCCACATCCACACATTCCCACGGGTTTTTTCCTTTCGAGATGTAACATTTCTGACACAGTTTGTCGTTATGTGTTCGCAATTGCCCAAATTTTTTCTGTGTTGACTTAGTTGGCGCCGAAGCAAGGTGCCCTAGAATATTTGTTTACAACTTCAGAGATGTGTTCAATCAATTCAGCGACATTTAAAACTTCTATATTTCAAATTTCCCAACCATACGTCAAGTCAGTCACGGCGCCCACTCGGTCAAACATTTAACCTCTCTCCTTGGTCATACACTCGGCCACGCCAATCACTTGGTTATACACACAGCCATGGTGACGTGTTGGTAATACATTCAGTCACGCCGACCACTTGGTCCTTCATTCAGCCACGGCGCTCACTTTGTCATTTATTCAGCAACGGCGCCAACATGGTCATATACTCGGCCACGCTGCCTCTTGGTCGTACATTCAGCCGCGACGACCTTCTCACTAGTCACTTTGCCACCTTGTCTCCATCCGATTTACTTATTGACATATTATTGTCTACCGACATTTTGGCTAAGATCAAAGTGTAGTATTGTCTTTACTACACTTGGTCTGGCCAGGGGCCTTGCTGCTCATTAAACTTTAAACCTCCTCACAGTAGCTGTGGGTCTAGTGGCCCACTGTGGAAAAATGCTAATAGTGGGACTAGGGGCCATAATTGTAAAAAATGCGGGTTCTCAGAGTGTCGCTCTATCCTCTGGGAGAACCGCCATCCCAAAAATCGATCACCGAGGGTTCGATTGATTCGGTGATCGACCTCCACTGGGTTCATCGATCACCGGCCACCCGCGCCGTCTTCGTGCCCGGTTCGCGCCGTTCGCCCCGCCCCCGAGAGACACCATAGGTACCATAACGCCCAAGACGAATAAGTGGGTTAATTGGGGTTCGCTTTTATGACGAAACAAGTGGGGCGTTATAACCCACATAGAAGGATATATAGGGGATTGCCAACCCCATTTAGGGATCAAATACTGCTACTGCTGGTAGGGTTGCCAGACGTCCGGCAAAGAGAGGACATGTCCTCCTTTTTAGCCTCGTGTTCTCCGTCCGGCAGGCAAAGCTAAAAACCTTTAAAATGTCCGGCTTTTTAAATATTGTATGTTATCATTTTTTATGTATTGTTGTTACAACTTACGATGTATCCACACTCTACCGTGTGTTTACATTCTTTATTAAAACCCATTGCTTAATAATATTTATTTAATTGTCCTATTTATATCAAATGGGAAACACCAATTATTTGTATAATTTGAATCTAACTGTTGCTCTGTTCGGCAACACTAACAATGCTGTAGTCTCTATGGTCAAAATGTTAATGTTATTTCCGGTTCCGGTAGCAGAGTCGCCACTTAAATGTTTTTTTTTTTTTTTTTTTAAATTAATTTCTAATTTTTGCCATCTACGTTTATGAAAATGGCTTCTACAAAGAGAAAATGCAAATTCTCGAACACTAGGAAAAATAAGTTTCCATGCTTCGTTGAAGGACGCAACGAGAATGAGATGGAACAAAAGAAAAAGCAGCGGTGGCAGCAGTATATAACAATATGAACTGGAAACAATTAGTTATATTTAGCTCCTGCGAAAAAGACGAGACATACAAAACACAGACATAATGCACATTCACAAAACTTATCCAAAATCAGCGGCAATCTATAATTATATAAAATTAAATAATGGAATAACAAATAAGTACAATAGGACAATAAAGGACGGCTGACGTTTCGATTCTGAGAATCTTTGTCAAGGACAGTACAACACAAATAGATGAACAAACGAAAAAGACACAAAATAAATTGACACAACTACTATGGCGTGCGGCTGAAGCAACTTTGGCATTTCATACAGTGTGTCATTATCAGTCTTACAACTCGATGACCTGCACAGCTGGATAGATGCACACATTATTTGAAGATTCAGAAATTGCTAAAAATATTGCTTGTGCAAAAACAAAGACTGAAGCAATAATAAACCACGTAATTGTTCCCCCACACTGTTGATGAATTTGATAAATCTTTAAGTGGTATTTCATGTTTCGGTCTTTCGACAGATGATAGCAATCACGGTTCGCAGAAAATATTTCCGATCGTTGTTCAGTACTTTGACTGGAAAGCAGGTGGAATCCAGACTTGATACTCGAGTTAGACAATACACCAAATGAAACCTCAGAAACTATATCGCATTATATTTTGAGAACACTCCAAAAGCATGAGATACACTTATTGGCAGCTATTGTAATAAAATTGTACTGATTGTGGGTTTAATCTGGAACGATTTAAATGAAACATTCAATATGTCCTCCTTTGTCCTCATTTTTGTCTTATTATGTCCTCCTTTGTCTTCATTTTTGTCTTATTATGTCCTCCTTTTGGTGCCCACGTAACTGGCAAACCTAACTGCTGATGACCTAGTCCTCTGTACATGCAGGCCTACAAAATATGATAGGTCTAACACTTCTTGCTTCGGAACAAAAATGCAATAATAGCATCTAAGAAAGTAGAAATAAAATATTATCGACACAAAATTAAACACGAAAAGTGCTCAATCTTTGGAAATTAAGCTTAAGACGGGCAGATGATGAAACATGTTGAAAATATCTACGTGAAACAAAGACATCTAATGGAAGATGCTGAAAATATCTATGTGAAACAAAGGCATCTAATAAATGGGAGGTGATGAAAATATATACGTTAAACAAAGACAAGTAATGGGAGTTGTTGGAAACATCTAAGCGAAACACAGACATCTAATGTAAGATGGTGAAAATAGTTAGGCAAAACAAAGAAGAGTAATGGGAGATGTTGAAAATACCTACAAGAAACAAAGACAACTAATGGAACATGTTGAAACGATCTAAGTGAAACACAGATATGTAATGGAGTTTGTTGCATAATCTTAACAGCACGTCGCAGTCAACTCCAGGTATTTTTTAGCTGTTTGTGATTTGCAATGCAAGTTTACGTTAATTAGTTTGCCATTGCTTTCTGAACGACTAGCACCCATACCACTGTATGAAAAGCAACACAAGGCGGTCTGTGTTTCGAACGTGTTATGCGGAATTACGAATAGCATAAGTAACCCTTTGGCCAGTGACCCGTGACATGTAATGGAAGATGCTGAAAATATCTACGTGAAAGACTAGACATCTAATGGAAGATGAAAATATCTAAGTGAAACAGAGATATCGCATGGAGGATGTAACACTGATGGTGACAAGAATCGTCAAATATACCCAAGCTGCATCTGTAATGAATAAACACGGAAACATCATTATCAACACAAATAAACCTGCTGTCTGATAGGTTAGGTGTGGTCAGTGTTTCCGTAGGGATAACCATGTTGTAAGGATCCTTTTACAGCCCTTAAGGATCATTGGGCATTGGTGCTAGAGGCACATTTTGAAAGACCAAATCGATACTCGTTGGTTGATATGGTCAGTATCCCATCGGCCGGGTTTACTTACCAGGAATTGATAAGGTACCTATTTTAATCTAGGTTGACCATGAAAACACGTCTAGAAACAAGAACCAGGTGTGGGTATATGTAATGTTATGGTCATTACATCTGAGTAGGTTTGAGTGCACGGAGAAACACGTGGCCAGTATTTCTCTACTGCAGCAAAAGAGGAGAATTGGCTTGGTACCCATGTCTAACCTCGTTGATACCATTGTCAGAATAACGCCCTATTCATTACATCAAAGCGCCCGTTATGAGAATGCTCAACAATAATTAATGAAATGACGAAGAAACTAGAAGCAGTGAAAATGTGGTTTTCAAGAAGAACGTTGAGATTATCGCTGGCATTTATTCAACAATCAAAATTAGATAGCATCTGTTGGATGTTTCCCCCAGGACATGCTGGTGTGGTGGGAAATGAGCAGGCGGACAGATTAGCTGGGTCTGCATACCTTGGTGGGTATTAGTGCATTATAGGGCAGACGTGGTTTGGCATCGTGTGTATAGTGCAAAAGAACAAGTAGCTCATCATGGCTTGGAGAAAATGGTGCTACAGGGAGTAACCAGAGGTTGTGACCAGCACTCAAAACTCCGAAAAAAGGCCAGACCGACATATAATCAACATGATAAGATTGCTACTGGTACCATGTGTATTGGGACTCTTCTCTGGCAGCTGAAGATGGTGAGGTATCACGTATGGGAATGTCCTGAGTAAGGTTATTTCGGTTCTTGACTCAACTCAATTCAACTATCGTGGGCAGAGAAGAAAGCAACGGACGAAGTATTGTTACAGTATCACTTGTTAAATCCATAAGGAAAAGCAATCCTAAATGCATGCGGCATGTCAACATAACAAAAAAAAAAGAATAGACAAATTAGCATTACGCTTGAAAATAACAGGCACGAGAAACAAAGTGAGATAACGAAAGATAATAGTATCAGCAACATAAAGTTCAATAGAATGTCAGTGAGGATTGCTGAATCCTGGTCGCCTATGTCGGCTCTACAGCAAGGACCCGTACAAAATTGCATCTGGTAAAACACAAATTGCGTAACACTGTGAACTTATTAAGCTGATTATTACATCGCATGGTGTAAGTATGTGATATTGCAGGTGCATATATATATATATATATACTAGCTGACCCGGCCCGGCTTCGCCCAGACCCTGGTGGGGAGCATCTCATTTAATTCATATAAGTAGTCATATAATTTCTCGTTCCCGTTACCGACTATCTGTCTGTCTGTCTGTCTATCTGTCTGTCTGTCTGTCTGACCCGGCCCGTCTTCGCCCAGACCCTGATGGGGAGCATCTCATTTAATTCATATAAGTAGTCATATAAGTTCCCGTTCCGACTATCTATCTGTCTGTCTGTCTGACCCGGCCCGGCATCGCCCAACTCCTGGTGGGGAGCATCTCATTTAATTCATATAAGTAGTCATATAAGTTCCCGTTCCCGACTGTCTGTCTGTCTGTCTGTCTGTCTGTCTGTCTGTCTGTCTGTCTGTCTGTCTGTCTGTCTGTCTATCTATCTATCTATCTATCTGTCTGTCTGTCTGTCTGACCCGGCCCAGCCCATGGTGGAGAGCATCTCATTTAAATTATATAAGTAGTCATATAAGATCCTATTCCCGACTATCTGTCTGACTGTCTGTCTGTCTTGGGTAAATGGAGGAGGGAGGAGGAAGAGGGAGGTGGAGGAGGAAAGAGGAGGGAGGAGGAGGGAGGAGACAGGAGGAGTAGGGAAGAATAGGAGGGAGGAGGAGGGATTAGGAGGAGGAGGGAGGAGTAGGGTGGAGGAGGAGGCGAGGAGGAGGGAGGAGGAAGAGGGAGAAGGAGGAGGGAGAAGGAGAAGGAGGGTGAGAAGGAGGAGGGAGGAAGAGGGAGGAGGAGGAGGGAGGAGGAGGAATGTGAAGGGAGGAGGAGGGAGGAGGGAGGAGGTAGAGGGAGGAGGAGGGAGGCGGAGAGAGGAGGAGGAGGGAGGAGGAGGAAGAGGGAGGAGGAGGAATGTGAAGGGAGGAGGGGGGAGGAGGTAGAGGGAGGAGGAGGAGGTAGAGGGAGGAGGAGGGAGGAGGCGGAGAGGGATGAGGAGGAAGGAGGAGGGGGAGGAGGGAGGAGGGAGGAAGAAGGAGGAGGAGGGGAGGAGTGATGAGGAGGAGGGAGGAGGAGGAGGTAGAGGGAGGAGGAGGAGGAGGTAGAGGGAGGAGGAGGGAGGAGGCGGAGAGGGAGGAGGAGGAAGGAGGAGGGGGAGGAGGGAGGAGGAGGAGGGAGGAAGAAGGAGGAGGAGGGAGGAGGATTGATGAGGAGGAGGGAGGAGGAGGAGGGAGGAGGAGGAGGGAGGAGGAGGAGGGAGGAGGAGGGATGAGGAGGAGGGAGGAGGAGGAAGAGGGAGGAGGAGGAATGTGAAGGGAGGAGGAGGGAGGAGGAGGAGGGAGGAGGAGGAGTGAGGAGGAGGACGGAGGAGGGGGAGGAGGGAGGAGGAGGAGGGTGGAAGAATAAGGAGGAGGGAGAAGGAGGGATGAGGAGGAGGAGGGAGGAGGAGGAAGAGGGAGGAGGAGGAATGTGAAAGGAGGAGGAGGAGGGAGGAGGAGAAGGCAGGAGGAGGGATGAGGAGGAGGGAGGAGGAGGAAGAGGGAGGAGGAGGAATGTGAAGGGAGGAGGATTGAGGAGGTAGAGGGAGGAAGAGGAGGGAGGAGGAGGAGAGGGAGGAGGAGGAAGGAGGAGGGGGAGGAGGGAGGAGGAGGAGGGGGGAAGAAGGAGGAGGAGGGAGAAGGAGGGATGAGGAGGAGGAGGGAGGAGGAGGAAGAGGGAGGAGGAGGAATGTGAAGGGAGGAGGAGGGATAGGGAGGAGGGGGAGGGGAAGAGGAAGAGGGTAGGAGGAAGAGTGGAGAGGAGGAGGGAGGAGCTAGAGGGAGGAGGAGGAGGGAGGAAAAGGGAGGAGGGAGGAGGAGGGAGGAGGTAGGAGGAGGAGGAAGAGGGAGGAGGAAGGAGAAGGAAGGAGGAGGAAGAAGGAGGAGGAAGAGGGAGGAGGAGGATGGAGGAGGGAGAGGGAGGAAGAGGGAGGAGGAGGAAGAGGGAGGAGGAGGAAGAGGGAGGAGGAGGATGGAGGAGGGAGAGGGAGGAGGGGAAGAGGAAGAGGGTAGGAGGAGGGGAGAGGAGGAGGAGAAGGAGGGAGGAGGAGAAGGAGGAGGAGGGAGGAGGAGGGGAGAGAAAGAGGGAGGAGGCAGAGGGAGAAGAAGGAAGGAGGAGGAGGAAGGAGGGAGAGGAAGGAGGGAGAATGAGGAGGGGAGGAAGGAAAGGGAGGTGGAAGAGGAGGAGGAGGGAGGAGGAAAGAGGTAGGGGGAGGAGGAGGTAGAGGGAGGAGGAGGAGGAAGGAAAGGGAGGAGGAAGAGGAGGAGAAGGGAGGAGGAGGGTGGAGGGAGGAGGAGGAGGTAGAGGGAGGAGGAGGGAGGAGGTAGGAGGGATGAGGAGGGAGAGGGAGAAGGAGGGAAGATGAGGAGGAGGCGGAGGGAGTAGGAGGGAGTAGGAGGGAGTAGGATGAAGGAGGTGGGGAGAGGAAGAGGGAAAAGGAAGAGGGAGAAGGAGGAGGGAGGATGGAGAGGGATGAGAGGGAGGAGGAAGAGGAGGAGGGTGGGGGGAGGAGGTAGAGGGAGGAGGAGGGAGGAGAAGAGAGGAGGAGAGAGTTCGCCATTCCGAATTCATACTCGTCTAGTTCTTCCCTTCTACACGACTGTAGATAACTTCCTTACACATAAAAAGATGAATTGTTATTGATATTGCCGTGGCATGGAGGAATATCAGCAGCAGAGTTGATCCAAAAAACCAAAGACTGAGATCTACGGAGAGCCATGAACGCCTACGCCAGCCGGCACGGCACTTGATGATGATGATTGCCGTGTGACGATTCTGTGTAGTCACGTCATTTTCTTCCCTTTCCCTAGCGTTTTGGTTCGGGGATTCTTTCATCATCATCATCATATATTTACGTACGTATTTTGGGAGGGGGAGGAGGGAGGATGAGGAAGAAGAAAAAAAAACTATGACAGTTGACAGCTCTGGAATGAAAGGAAGGCGTGTAGAAAATTTCATCTCAATCGGATGGGCCGTTCGCGAACAAATAAAGGACATACATATTTACATACATATATACATACACTTTGTTTTATAGATATAGATTATTGCATATCCTAATTACGAGACATCGCTGTCAACACCAACATTTTTACTGTTGTTGATCTCTTGGCAAGCTTACGTTCAGTAGTTTGCCATTGCTTTCTGGATGACCGGCTCTCATACCAGCACGTTAAAATTCAGTACAACGCGATCTGCTGCCAAATCGGTCGCAGCTGTGTTTCGAACGCAGGTAAGCGACCTTACGAATCGCGCCCGTGTTGATGGAGGAAACTTGCAAGAATGGTCATTAACTGGTCAGGTTCCAGTGCAGTTTATGCCGAAGAGTATAAATACTGATTGTTGTATTGTTCCACTAATACACAGTTTCCATTAATATAACCAAAGTACCATGCTCACGGGATTTGTATGCTACCAATGTCAGACTTGGACATTATCCAAATCACACTTACCCAAATTCAACACCTGCGAGATGAGATGATTTAGAAGAGCTGTCAACTTAACAATCCGACACCGAGTCATAAATGATGTTATCAGACAGACAGTGGGATCATCATCATGTGCCACATATATTGATAGGCAGAAGATCAAATGGTTTGGCAACACCATCAGCCACCAGAACTGGCCCTACATCAAAGAACATCTGCTGCGTGAGCAAGAGGGCGTCTGAGAATAAAATGGATTGACAACATCAAAGACATTGTACAATGACAGAAATGTCACTATTCCTGTGCCACCCGGATATTCCTCACAAAGTCGCTTCACAGCGAATGTTGAAGATGATGATGATGGTGATGATGATGATGATGATGATGATGATTATGATAATGATTATGATGATGATGATTTCACCATATATTATATATATATATATATGAGACAAGACCTCTGGCGCCTACCTCGTCGGCAAATAGCCTGACGGTGTACTCTTCCCGCCTAAGACTTGCGACCTAGACATCGTACTTCGCTAATTTGTACTCGTGCTGCTCCTCAATATTGGACTCGTAATGGACGGTTAGGTCAATCAGCGTTAGCTGCTTGGCTGACGAGGAGCTAAGTACGATGTCAGATCACAAGCCATACCTTCGGATCACCTCAGGGTATCTGCCACGGAGCTTTAGGTCTACGGTCAGTTCCCAGTCCCTCGCACCATCAAAGACGTTAGCAAGCGGAAGGTTGTCAGTTTTGCCATTTTTGCGCCCTTCTCGGACGAAGGAAATCTCGGCCTGCACCCTTCTCTGTTCGCTCTCATTCTTGCGAGGTCCACTATGGCGGCTAACTCAGTCAGGACTTTGTTATGCCGCCACGTAAAACGCCTTTGGGTCAGGGCGATCTTACAGCCAGACAGCACGTGTTCCTCTGTCTGGACTATTTGGGCTTTCGTACAGAGGGGACAGAACGTGTCGGTGGTTTTCCCCCACTTGACCAAGTTGGCACCTGATGGCTGGACATCGTAGAGGGATCGATTCCCTTCAAAAGTCTCTCATCACTCGTTAAGTAAGCCCCTGGGATTATTCCCTTCAAAAGTCTCTCATCACTGGTTAAGTACGCCCCTGGGATTATTCCCTTCAAAAGTCTCTCATCACTGGTTGTAAGCCCCTGTGGTTATTCTCTCCAAAAGTCAAAGGCCTAGACATGCCCCATATATAAACCCGATACCTCACATTTTGCCAACGGCTTCCGGCGGACTACCAATTGGGAGGGTACAAGCCTTATCCTAGTGTGAGAAATGCAACCTTAAGACTTAATGTCATGGTAGGGCAGACCAGGCCCTAAGCCTTGGTTTCCCACTGGTTTCGGATCGCAATTCCAAAGGCACACAGTTATAGCATTGCATTACTGATCTGGCAGCTTCTGCAGTCTGTCTTTTTCCAATTGTATCGGTGTGACCTTTCTTCGTTAGTAAACTAGGTAGGTCGAGAGAGACACAGAGAGAGAGAGAGAGAGAGAGAGAGAGAGGGAGAGAGAGAGAGAGAGAGAGAGAGAGAGAGAGAGAGAGAGAGATCATGCTGCATGGGCAACTCATGGTCTCAGCAATACAATCATGGTGTGTGTTATGGAGAGCTACAACTCCGTCCCCATTCCCCGCTATGAGATGTGGTTATTATGTATATTTGAAGCACAAGGTAAAAAAAAACTATTGTCTGTCAAGACGGCAATGTGCCAGTGACTCCATATATTCTCAGGTATTACCTCCAAAATAAACACAAATTATAAAATTCCCGAGTAATACTCTCAACAATTGTCAAAATCCATTACGCTTCGCCGGTTCCTTGCCCTCCTCATTACAGAAGTATAAAAGTCCAGTGGATGATATAATTATTCTCTCGAAAAGTCACAAGCCTAGAAATACTCAATATGTTCTCAAATCCCAGGAATTACCCCCAAAATATAATAAAAATAACAAACTCCCAGACATTACTCTCAGCAATTGTAAAAATCCATTTCGTTCAGCAGGTTTCCCCTCCTCATTATAGAAGCATAAAAGTCCAGTTGATGATCGTAATTAAAGCTCCAATATCACAAGTCCACTATCAAGACACCACATTTTCACTTATACAAGTCCACAGAGGACACATTCAGCTAAAAACAGCCCAGCAAAGAGGCCCAGAAGCATTAGAAAGATTGAACGAACCTCTGGAATCACAGCTTTCAGTATTATCTCCCCCAACTCGAGGCTAACGAGGCACTCGGGGCGGGCAGAAGCAACATTTTTACTTGTTGTCCGGGCAAAAAAGGGAACAAATTGGAGCGCTAGGGGAGAAATTAGATCTAATAGCAATTTTTTGCCGTGTTACAAGATTTCCAACTAGCATTTTGATTCCCAGACGCTACACTATAGCTGCTGATAGTTTGATCTTCTACCGAATGTTCTTACGTAATGGACACAGTCAGTATTGATTTTATCTTCTAACTTTTTTGGGAAATAAGCTAAGTAGCATTGTTAGGTTTCCCGACACTTAGTTTGTCTGGCTTGAATAGAATGGCAGATGGCGTGTCGTCATTTTCTCGAGGTATCTATTCTGAGAATACTTAAGATAAATACGTCGTTTTTATAAAAATTAACAGGGTTAAAGGTATCCATTATCATTTATAGGCAGAAAAAGAAGAGAGGGGGGGGGGGGGTCCTTGTAGACGATACACTCGACAAGAATGATGTAATGGCAATAACAGGTTGAGAGTCAAAGTACGTTTGTTTTCCGAGAGAGTCAACGGGATGACCATAATGTTCTTTAATTATTCGGACAACAATATCAGTTGTTGAGGAACCTCTCAGTTCGTGGAAACATCGTAGAGAATGAACTAGCAGGTAGTGATCAATTCTCGTAAATGTAGATGATACAAACAGAGATTAGAGAATAAATAGACAATATAAATGTCACGAATGAAGATCCCTTCAGATCTGTGGAATCATTATGTAATATATTTTGACTTCAAATGATATAAAATGCGACTTTGTAGCCTTTGAGGTTGTAAACTTTATATTGCCTGTCTTGTCTTTTATCTGGCATTAATTGAACTAGATGGACATAAAGTGTGGGAAGTGTAGACCAGGAGACAGAATGTCTGGCAGGGGCGTGGCAGGAGATATAAAGTGTGTGTGTGTGTATGTGTGCGTGTGTATGTGTGTGAGAGAGAGAGAGAGAGAGAGAGAGAGAGAGAGAGAGCGAGAAGAAATGTGCCCCCGGGGGGGGGGGGGGTGTCCAGAGCAGGATACAGAATGTGTGAGGGGTTCGTTACAAGAGACAGAATGTTTGAGGTTGATGACAGGAGAGAAAATGTGTGGGAGGTTCGTGACAGCAGACAAAATGTGTGGGAGGTTCGTGACAGCAGACAAAATGTGTGGGAGGTTCGTGACAGGAGACAAAATATGTGCGAGGTAGGTGACAGGAGACAGAATGTGTGGGAGGTTCGTGACAGAAGACAGAATGTGTGGGAGGTTCGTAACAGGAGACAAAATGTGTGGGAGGTTTGCGACAGGAGACAAAATGTGTGGGAGGTTCGTGACAGGAGACAGAATGTGTGGGAGGTTCGTGACAGGAGACAACATGTGTGGGATGTTCGTGACAGGAGACAGAATGTGTGGAAGGATCGAGACAGGAGACAGAATGTGTGGGAGGATCGAGACAGGAGACAGAATGTGTGGGAGGTTCGTGACAGGAGACAAAATGTGTGGGAGGTTCGTGACAGGAGACAGAATGTGTGTGTCTGTGTCTGTGTGTTTTAGAGAGAGAGAGAATGAGAGAGAGAGAGAGAGAGAGAGAGAGAGAGAGAGAGAGAGAGAGGGGGAAGGGGGGAAACGGAGTGAAAACGATGTGAGTGTGTGCGTAAGAGTGTGTTGGTGTGTGTGTGTTTGAATGAGTGTGAGTGGGTGTGTGTGTGTGTGTGTGTTTGTATGTGAGTGTATGTGTGAGTGTGAAGGGGAGGGTCCAGAGCAGAGGAGACAGACACGTGTTTAAGGTTCAGCTCAATAGACAGAAAGTGTGAGAGCAAGCGACAGAAGTGTGGAAGATCATTTGTAGCATAGAATGTGTGACAGCAGGAGACATAGAATGTGGGAGATTCAGTGCCAGAGACAGACAGTGAAAGAGACAGCAAGAGTTGGAGGACTCATGCAGGAGACAGCTACAAGGTTACGGTTCAACTCAAGAGACAGAAATAGCTCAACGCTCAGAACTTGAAGTAGGAAGTGTGAGAGCAGGAGAAAGGAAAGTGTGAGAGCAGGAGACAGGAAAGTGTGAGAGCAGGAGACAGAAAAGTGTGAGAGCAGGAGACAGAAAAGTGTGAGAGCCGGAGATAGAAAAGTGTGAGAGCCGGAGACAGAAAAGTGTGAGAGCAGGAGACAGAAAAGTGTGAGAGCCGGAGACAGAAAAGTGTGAGAGCAGGAGACAGAAAAGTGTGAGAGCCGGAGACAGAAAAGTGTGAGAGCAGGAGACAGAAAAGTGTGAGAGCCGGAGATAGAAAAGTGTGAGAGCCGGAGACAGGAAAGTGTGAGAGAAGGAGACAGGAAAGTGTGGGAGAAGGAGATAGAAAGCGTTGGAAATCTAGTGCAGGTGACAACTGTGAGACGTTGAAATATACTAATACCTATGAGAGGTCCAGTAAAGTGTGGGAGGTCCAGTCGAAGAGACGGAAAGTGTGAGAGATCCGGTGGAAGAGAAAGCAAGTGTGAGAGATTTGGTGGAGGAGACAGAAAGTGTGAGAGATCCAGTGGAAGAGACAGAAAGTGTGAGAGATCCAGTGGAAGAGACAGAGAGTGTGAGAGATCCAGTGGAAGAGACAGAGAGTGTGAGAGATCCAGTGGAAGAGACAGAGAGTGTGGGAGATCCAGTAAAGTGTGGGAGATCCAGTGGAAGAGACAGAAAGTGTGAGAGATCCGGTGAAAGAGACAGAAAGTGTGAGAGATCCAGTGGAAGAGACAGAAAGTGTGAGAGATCCAGTGGAAGAGACAGAGAGTGTGAGAGATCCAGTGGAAGAGACAGAGAGTGTGGGTGGTCCAGTGGAAGAGACAGAGAGTGTGACAGATCCAGTGGAAGAGACAGAGAGTGTGAGAGATCCAGTGGAAGAGACAGAGAGTGTGAGAGATCCAGTGGAAGAGACAGAGAGTGTGAGAGATCCAGTGGAAGAGACAGAGAGTGTGGGAGGTCCAGTAAAGTGTGGGATATCCAGTAGAAGAGACAGAGAGTGTGAGAGATCCAGTGGAAGAGACAGAGAGTGTGAGAGATCCAGTGGAAGAGACAGAGAGTGTGGGAGGTCCAGTAAAGTGTGGGATATCCAGTGGAAGAGACAGAGAGTGTGAGAGATCCAGTGGAAGAGACAGAGAGTGTGAGAGATCCAGTGGAAGAGACAGAGAGTGTGAGAGATCCAGTGGAAGAGACAGAGAGTGTGAGAGATCCAGTGGAAGAGGCAGAGAGTGTGAGAGATCCAGTGGAAGAGACAGAGAGTGTGGGAGGTCCAGTAAAGTGTGGGATATCCAGTAGAAGAGACAGAAAGTGTGAGAGATCCAGTGGAAGAGACAGTGAGTGTGAGAGATCCAGTGGAAGAGACAGAGAGTGTGAGAGATCCAGTGGAAGAGACAGAGAGTGTGGGAGGTCCAGTAAAGTGTGGGAGATCCAGTGGAAGAGACAGAGATTGTGGCAGGTCCAGTGGAAGAGACAGAAAGTGTGGGAGGTCCAGTGGAAGAGACAGAGAGTGTGGGAGATCCAGTGGAAGAGACAGAGAGTGTGGGAGATCCAGTCGAAGAGACGGAAAGTGCGGGAGATTCAGTGGAAGAGACAGAAAGTGTGAGAGATCCGGTGGAAGAGACAGAGAGTGTGGGAGGTCCAGTAAAGTGTGGGAGATCCAGTGGAAGAGACAGAAAGTGTGGGAGGTCCAGTGGAAGAGACAGAGAGTGTGGGAGATCCAGTGGAAGAGACAGAAAGTGTGGGAGGTCCAGTGGAAGAGACAGAAAGTGTGGGAGATCCAGTGGAAGAGACAGAATGTGTGGGAGATCCAGTGGAAGAGACAGAAAGTGTGGGAGGTCCAGTGGAAGAGACAGAGAGTGTGTGAGATCCAGTGGAAGAGACAGAGAGTGTGGGAGGTCCAGTGGAAGAGACAGAGAGTGTGGGAGGTTCAGTAAAGTGTGGGAGATCCAGTGGAAGAGACAGAGAGTGTGGGAGATCCAGTGGAAGATACAGAGAGTGTGGGAGGTTCAGTAAAGTTTGGGAGATCCAGTTAAAGAGACAGATAGTGTGGGAGATCCAGTGGAAGAGACAGAGAGTGTGGGAGATCCAGCGGAAGAGACAGAAAGTGTGTGAGATCCAGTTGAAGAGGCAGAAAGTGTGGGAGATCCAGTGGAAGAGACAGAGTGTGTGGGAGATCCAGTGAAAGAGACAGAAAGTGTGTGAGATCCAGTGGAAGAGGCAAAAAGTGTGAGAGATCCAGTGGAAGAGACAGAGAGTGTGAGAGATCCAGTGGAAGAGACAGAGAGTGTGAGAGATCCAGTGGAAGAGACAGAGAGTGTGGGAGATCCAGTAAAGTGTGGGAGATCCAGTGGAAGAGACAGAAAGTGTGAGAGATCCGGTGAAAGAGACAGAAAGCGTGAGAGATCCAGTGGAAGAGACAGAAAGTGTGAGAGATCCAGTGGAAGAGACAGAGAGTGTGAGAGATCCAGTGGAAGAGACAGAGAGTGTGGGTGGTCCAGTGGAAGAGACAGAGAGTGTGACAGATCCAGTGGAAGAGACAGAGAGTGTGAGAGATCCAGTGGAAGAGACAGAGAGTGTGAGAGATCCAGTGGAAGAGACAGAGAGTGTGAGAGATCCAGTGGAAGAGACAGAGAGTGTGGGAGGTCCAGTAAAGTGTGGGATATCCAGTAGAAGAGACAGAGAGTGTGAGAGATCCAGTGGAAGAGACAGAGAGTGTGAGAGATCCAGTGGAAGAGACAGAGAGTGTGGGAGGTCCAGTAAAGTGTGGGATATCCAGTGGAAGAGACAGAGAGTGTGAGAGATCCAGTGGAAGAGACAGAGAGTGTGAGAGATCCAGTGGAAGAGACAGAGAGTGTGAGAGATCCAGTGGAAGAGACAGAGAGTGTGAGAGATCCAGTGGAAGAGGCAGAGAGTGTGAGAGATCCAGTGGAAGAGACAGAGAGTGTGGGAGGTCCAGTAAAGTGTGGGATATCCAGTAGAAGAGACAGAAAGTGTGAGAGATCCAGTGGAAGAGACAGAGAGTGTGAGAGATCCAGTGGAAGAGACAGAGAGTGTGAGAGATCCAGTGGAAGAGACAGAGAGTGTGGGAGGTCCAGTAAAGTGTGGGAGATCCAGTGGAAGAGACAGAGATTGTGGCAGGTCCAGTGGAAGAGACAGAAAGTGTGGGAGGTCCAGTGGAAGAGACAGAGAGTGTGGGAGATCCAGTGGAAGAGACAGAGAGTGTGGGAGATCCAGTCGAAGAGACGGAAAGTGCGGGAGATTCAGTGGAAGAGACAGAAAGTGTGAGAGATCCGGTGGAAGAGACAGAGAGTGTGGGAGGTCCAGTAAAGTGTGGGAGATCCAGTGGAAGAGACAGAAAGTGTGGGAGGTCCAGTGGAAGAGACAGAGAGTGTGGGAGATCCAGTGGAAGAGACAGAAAGTGTGGGAGGTCCAGTGGAAGAGACAGAAAGTGTGGGAGATCCAGTGGAAGAGACAGAATGTGTGGGAGATCCAGTGGAAGAGACAGAAAGTGTGGGAGGTCCAGTGGAAGAGACAGAGAGTGTGTGAGATCCAGTGGAAGAGACAGAGAGTGTGGGAGGTCCAGTGGAAGAGACAGAGAGTGTGGGAGGTTCAGTAAAGTGTGGGAGATCCAGTGGAAGAGACAGAGAGTGTGGGAGATCCAGTGGAAGATACAGAGAGTGTGGGAGGTTCAGTAAAGTTTGGGAGATCCAGTTAAAGAGACAGATAGTGTGGGAGATCCAGTGGAAGAGACAGAGAGTGTGGGAGATCCAGCGGAAGAGACAGAAAGTGTGTGAGATCCAGTTGAAGAGGCAGAAAGTGTGGGAGATCCAGTGGAAGAGACAGAGTGTGTGGGAGATCCAGTGAAAGAGACAGAAAGTGTGTGAGATCCAGTGGAAGAGGCAAAAAGTGTGGGAGATCCAGTGGAAGAGACATAGACTGTGGGAGATACTGTGCAGGCGACATAAATTTTGAGAATAAGAGACAGGTAGTATAGGACATCCACTGCAAGAGGCAGAGAGTGTAGGAGGTTCAATAAAGTGTGGGAGATCCAGTGGAAGAGACAGAGAGTGTGAGAGATCCAGTGGAAGAGACAGAGAGTGTGAGAGATCCAGTGGAAGAGACAGAGAGTGTGGGAGGTCCAGTAAAGTGTGGGAGATCCAGTGGAAGAGACAGAAAGTGTGAGAGATCCGGTGAAAGAGACAGAAAGTGTGAGAGATCCAGTGGAAGAGACAGAAAGTGTGAGAGATCCAGTGGAAGAGACAGAGAGTGTGAGAGATCCAGTGGAAGAGACAGAGAGTGTGGGAGGTCCAGTGGAAGAGACAGAGAGTGTGACAGATCCAGTGGAAGAGACAGAGAGTGTGAGAGATCCAGTGGAAGAGACAGAGAGTGTGAGAGATCCAGTGGAAGAGACAGAGAGTGTGAGAGATCCAGTGGAAGAGACAGAGAGTGTGGGAGGTCCAGTAAAGTGTGGGATATCCAGTAGAAGAGACAGAGAGTGTGAGAGATCCAGTGGAAGAGACAGAGAGTGTGAGAGATCCAGTGGAAGAGACAGAGAGTGTGGGAGGTCCAGTAAAGTGTGGGATATCCAGTGGAAGAGACAGAGAGTGTGAGAGATCCAGTGGAAGAGACAGAGAGTGTGAGAGATCCAGTGGAAGAGACAGAGATTGTGAGAGATCCAGTGGAAGATACAGAGAGTGTGAGAGATCCAGTGGAAGAGACAGAGAGTGTGAGAGATCCAGTGAAAGAGACAGAGAGTGTGGGAGGTCCAGTAAAGTGTGGGATATCCAGTAGAAGAGACAGAAAGTGTGAGAGATCCAGTGGAAGAGACAGAGAGTGTGAGAGATCCAGTGAAAGAGACAGAGAGTGTGAGAGATCCAGTGGAAGAGACAGAGAGTGTGGGAGGTCCAGTAAAGTGTGGGAGATCCAGTGGAAGAGACAGAGATTGTGGCAGGTCCAGTGGAAGAGACAGAATGTGTGGGAGGTCCAGTGGAAGAGACAGAGAGTGTGGGAGATCCAGTGGAAGAGACAGAGAGTGTGGGAGATCCAGTCGAAGAGACGGAAAGTGCGGGAGATTCAGTGGAAGAGACAGAAAGTGTGAGAGATCCGGTGGAAGAGACAGAGAGTGTGGGAGGTCCAGTAAAGTGTGGGAGATCCAGTGGAAGAGAAAGAATGTGTGGGAGGTCCAGTGGAAGAGACAGAGAGTGTGGGAGATCCAGTGGAAGAGACAGAAAGTGTGGGAGGTCCAGTGGAAGAGACAGAAAGTGTGGGAGATCCAGTGGAAGAGACAGAATGTGTGGGAGATCCAGTGGAAGAGACAGAAAGTGTGGGAGGTCCAGTGGAAGAGACAGAGAGTGTGTGAGATCCAGTGGAAGAGACAGAGAGTGTGGGAGGTCCAGTGGAAGAGACAGAGAGTGTGGGAGGTTCAGTAAAGTGTGGGAGATCCAGTGGAAGAGACAGAGAGTGTGGGAGATCCAGTGGAAGATACAGAGAGTGTGGGAGGTTCAGTAAAGTTTGGGAGATCCAGTGAAAGAGACAGATAGTGTGGGAGATCCAGTGGAAGAGACAGAGAGTGTGGGAGATCCAGCGGAAGAGACAGAAAGTGTGTGAGATCCAGTTGAAGAGGCAGAAAGTGTGGGAGATCCAGTGGAAGAGACAGAGTGTGTGGGAGATCCAGTGAAAGAGACAGAAAGTGTGTAAGATCCAGTGGAAGAGGCAAAAAGTGTGGGAGATCCAGTGGAAGAGACATAGACTGTGGGAGATACTGTGCAGGCGACATAAATTTTGAGAATAAGAGACAGGTACTATAGGACATCCACTGCAAGAGGCAGAGAGTGTAGGAGGTTCAATAAAGTGTGGGAGATCCAGTGTAAGAGTCAGATAGTGTTGGAGATCCAGTGGAAGAGACAGAGAGTGTTGGAGATCCAGCGGAAGAGACAGAAAGTGTGTGAGATCCAGTTGAAGAGGCAGAAAGTGTGGGAGATCCAGTGGAAGAGGCAAAAAGTGTAAGAGATCCAGTGGAAGAGACAGAAAGTGTGTGAGATCCAGTGGAAGAAGCAAAAAGTGTGGGAGATCCAGTGGAAGAGACATAGAGTGTGGGAGATACAGTGCAGGTGACAGAAATTTTGAGAATAGGAGATAGGTAGTGTAGGACATCCAGTGCAGGAGACAGAGAGTGTGGGAAGATGAAATATGAGACAACATTTTGGAAATCCAGCACTGTATGCAGAGAGAGTGGGAAGATGAAATATGAGACAACATGTTGGAAATCCAGCACTGTATGCAGAGAGAGTGGGAAGATAAAATATGAGACACAGTGTGGGATGTCAAGTGCAGGAGACAGAAAGTGTGGGAGATCCAGTGGAAGAGACAGAAAGTGTGGGAGATCCAGTGGAAGAGACAGAAAATGTGGGAGATCCAGTGGAAGAGACAGAAAATGTGGCAGATCGAGTAGGAGAGACCTGAAGTGTGGGGAGATCCAGTGCAGTAGATAGAAAGTGTGGGAGATCCAATCCAGGAGACAGAAAGTGTGGCAGATCCAGTGGAAGAGACAGAAAGTGTGGGAGATCCAGTCCAGGAGACAGAAAGTGTGGGAGATCCAGTGGAAGAGACAGGAAGTGTGGGAGATCCAGGGCAGTAGATAGAAAGTGTGGGAGATGCAGTCCAGGAGACAGAAAGTGTGGGAGGTCCAGTGGAAGAGACAGGAAGTGTGGGAGATCCAGTCCAGGAGACAGAAAGTGTGGCAGATCCAGTGGAAGAGACAGAAAATGTGGGAGATCCAGTCCAGGAGACAGAAAGTTTGGGAGATCCAGTGGAAGAGACAGGAAGTGTGGGAGATCCAGTGGAAGAGATAGAAAGTGTGGGAGATAAAGTCCAGGAGACAGAAAGTGTGGGAGATCCAGTGGAAGAGACAGGAAGTGAGGGAGATCCAGTGGAAGAGACAGGAAGAGTGGGAGATCCAGTTCAGGAGACATAAAGTGTGGGAGATCCAGTCCAGGAGACAGAAAGTGTGGGAGATCCAGTGGAAGAGACAGAAAATGTGGCAGATCGAGTGAGAGAGACCTGAAGTGTGGGAGATCCAGTGCAGTAGATATAAAGTGTGGGATATCCAGTCCAGGAGGCAGAAAGTGTGGAAGATCCAGTGGAAGAGAAAGGAAGTGTGGGAGATCCAGTCCAGGAGACAGAAAGTGTGGGAGATCCAGTGGAAGAGACAGGAAGTGTGGGAGATCCAGGGCAGTAGATAGAAAGTGTGGGAGATGCAGTCCAGGAGACAGAAAGTGTGGGAGATCCAGTCCAGGAGACAGAAAATGTGGGAGATCCAGTGGAAGAGACAGAAAATGTGGCAGATCGAGTGAGAGAGACCTGAAGTGTGGGAGATCCAGTGCAGTAGATATAAAGTGTGGGATATCCAGTCCAGGAGGCAGAAAGTGTGGAAGATCCAGTGGAAGAGAAAGGAAGTGTGGGAGATCCAGTCCAGGAGACAGAAAGTGTGGGAGATCCAGTGGAAGAGACAGGAAGTGTGGGAGATCCAGGGCAGTAGATAGAAAGTGTGGGAGATGCAGTCCAGGAGACAGAAAGTGTGGGAGGTCCAGTGGAAGAGACAGGAAGTGTGGGAGATCCAGTCCAGGAGACAGAAAGTGTGGCAGATCCAGTGGAAGAGACAGAAAGTGTGGGAGATCCAGTCCGGGAGACAGAAAGTGTGGGAGATCCAGTGGAAGAGACAGGAAGTGTGGGAGATCCAGGGCAGTAGATAGAAAGTGTGGGAGATGCAGTCCAGGAGACAGAAAGTGTGGGAGGTCCAGTGGAAGAGACAGGAAGTGTGGGAGATCCAGTCCAGGAGACAGAAAGTGTGGCAGATCCAGTGGAAGAGACAGAAAATGTGGGAGATCCAGTCCAGGAGACAGAAAGTTTGGGAGATCCAGTGGAAGAGACAGGAAGTGTGGGAGATCCAGTGGAAGAGATAGAAAGTGTGGGAGATAAAGTCCAGGAGACAGAAAGTGTGGGAGATCCAGTGGAAGAGACAGGAAGTGAGGGAGATCCAGTGGAAGAGACAGGAAGTGTGGGAGATCCAGTCCAGGAGACATAAAGTGTGGGAGATCCAGTCCAGGAGACAGAAAGTGTGGGAGATCCAGTGGAAGAGACAGAAAATGTGGCAGATCGAGTGAGAGAGACCTGAAGTGTGGGAGATCCAGTGCAGTAGATATAAAGTGTGGGATATCCAGTCCAGGAGGCAGAAAGTGTGGAAGATCCAGTGGAAGAGAAAGGAAGTGTGGGAGATCCAGTCCAGGAGACAGAAAGTGTGGGAGATCCAGTGGAAGAGACAGGAAGTGTGGGAGATCCAGGGCAGTAGATAGAAAGTGTGGGAGATGCAGTCCAGGAGACAGAAAGTGTGGAAGATCCAGTCCAGGAGACAGAAAATGTGGGAGATCCAGTGGAAGAGACAGAAAATGTGGCAGATCGAGTGAGAGAGACCTGAAGTGTGGGAGATCCAGTGCAGTAGATATAAAGTGTGGGATATCCAGTCCAGGAGGCAGAAAGTGTGGAAGATCCAGTGGAAGAGAAAGGAAGTGTGGGAGATCCAGTCCAGGAGACAGAAAGTGTGGGAGATCCAGTGGAAGAGACAGGAAGTGTGGGAGATCCAGGGCAGTAGATAGAAAGTGTGGGAGATGCAGTCCAGGAGACAGAAAGTGTGGGAGGTCCAGTGGAAGAGACAGGAAGTGTGGGAGATCCAGTCCAGGAGACAGAAAGTGTGGCAGATCCAGTGGAAGAGACAGAAAATGTGGGAGATCCAGTCCAGGAGACAGAAAGTTTGGAAGATCCAGTGGAAGAGACAGGAAGTGTGGGAGATCCAGTGGAAGAGATAGAAAGTGTGGGAGATCCAGTGGAAGAGATAGAAAGTGTGGGAGATAAAGTCCAGGAGACAGAAAGTGTGGGAGATTCATTGGAAGAGACAGGAAGTGAGGGAGATCCAGTGGAAGAGACAGGAAGTGTGGGAGATCCAGTCCAGGAGACATAAAGTGTTGGAGATCCAGTCCAGGAGACAGAAAGTGTGGGAGATCCAGTGGAAGAGACAGGAAGTGTGGGAGATCCAGTCCAGGAGACAGAAAGTGTGGGAGATCCAGTGGAAGAGACAGAAAGTGTGGGAGATCCAGTCCAGGAGACAGAAAGTGTGGGAGATCCAGTGGAAGAGAAAGGAAGTGTGGGAGATCCAGTGGTAGAGACAGGAAGTGTGTGAGATCCAGTGCAGTAGATAGAACGTGTGGGAGATCCAGTCCAGGAGACAGAAAGTGTGGGAGATTCAGTGGAAGAGACAGGAAGTGAAGGAGATCCAGTGGAAGAGACAGGAAGTGTGGGAGATCCAGTCCAGGAGACAGAAAGTGTGGGAGATCCAGTGGAAGAGACAGGAAGAGTAGGAGATCCAGTGCAGTAGATAGAAAGTGTGGGAGATCCAGTCCAGGACACAGAAAGTGTGGGAGATCCAGTGGAAGAGACAGGAAGTGTGGGAGATCCAGTCCAGGAGACAGAAAGTGTGGGAGATCCAGTGGAAGAGACAGAAAGTGTGGGAGATCCAATGCAGGAGACATACGGAGAGTGTGAGACAACAAGTTTGGAAATATGGACGACTCAGAGCAGGAGACAGATATCGTGTTGAGCCCCTCGCAGAAAACGTGAAGTATGGGAGGACAATTCCCTTAGGTTTTGCTGTTGACGCTGCACAGCAATTTCATTAATTTCAATATTTTTCGACGCCACTTGATGATGGAAAGCCGGACAATTATAATCCCCCTAAGTCCCGCTTGGTGTTGAAAGGAAAATATACGGATGTCAACAACCCTGGGTTGAATGCTGTTTTCTGTAACTAAATTCACACTGACAAGTGAAAGTGTCCACACAAAACTTATAACTCGAGCTGTCAAGTATCCGAAAGATGATTATAATATATTATTAAGAAAAACATTAACTATAATATGAAAAACTATCATATGAAAAACACTAACTACAAGATTAGAAACAATAACTATAATATGAAACATATTAATTATAATGTGTGTAAACACTAACTATAATATGAAAAACATTAACTATAATATGGAAAACAACACTAACTATAATATGAAAAACAGTAACTGTAATCTGAAAAAAACACTAGCTATAATATGAAAAACACTAACTATAATGTCAAATACACTATACTGTGAAAAACACTAACTGTAATATGAAAAATACTAACTATAATGTACAAACGTCGATCTGTAATATGAACAGGGCTGACTATACTGGGAAGCAAGAATACCTATAAAGTGAAAAATATTAACTATAATGTGAAACACACTAATATAATCACAACATAACTAACTATAATGTAAACAAAGCCAAAACTAATATAAAAATAAATAATATAATGTAAACAGGTCTAATTATAGTGTGAAACAATCTAATATAATCACAACATATTTAGTTATAATGTGAAAAGTTTAACTATAATGTGAATAGAATTGAATGTAATGTGAACGGAATTAACTAGGAGGGTAAGTTAATAAGTAATTCACAAATGGCTGTATAAAAATAACTAAATATGATAACAACTTGAAACCAGTTTATTTGTATACACACACTGTCCCTTTATTTCTCAACATAATTTCTACCAACAATGATGAACTTATCCCATAGTTTAATCAGTTCTCCCAAACCGACTACATAGAACTGCGTGCTCTGTTTTCTAAACCACGTTTTCACTTCACATTCAATTTCGGCGTCATTCGCGAAATGTCTCCCGCCAAGGTGGGTTTTCAGTGCACTTAGCCCCAAGCGATTCCCAGTAAAGGGTGCATAGTTGAGTAGAAAAGGTTGCGCGGGAGAGTCAATAAGTAAGTCTCACAGTTCTGTGGGATGGCATGTATTTGAGAACAGGGCGCGCAGATTTATGCAGTCGGCGTGGGAGAACTGATAAAACTATGGGATACGTGCATCAATGTTGGTGGAAATTATGTTGAGAAATAAAGGGACATTTGTGTATACAAATAAATGGGTTTCAAGTTGTTATCATATTTAGTTATTTTTCTACAACCATTTGTGACTTACTTATTGACTTACCCTCGTATAATGTAAACAGGGCTAAACATAATGTGAAGATGATTAACTATAATGTGAACATAAATACCTATAGTGGGAACAGGTTTAACTATACCGTGAATAGGACTGTCTATAATGTGAACAATGGTTTACACTCATCTGATACATATGCAGGCCTAACGCTTTACAGCTCGAAAGAAATATCTAATACATAATTGTCTTGTGATTAAGATGCCTGGTGGATGAATACTGTGTAAGTTTGAGGTTTAGCTCTTGAGAGCAATGAGTGGCGCTGAGATAGCCTGATCCCTGAGAAGGGCTTACAACTATCCACGAGAAATTCGTGGAGTTTAAAGGGAGAGCTTTTAACCTTTCAGCCACGCGACGTCCTTGTCATGTCACGAGAAGGGGAGAACGGGATGATGTCGTTACAACGGGAAAATTGTAGAGACCAAGAGAGAAGTTGCTGGAAGAGACCAAGAGAGAAGTTGATGGAAGAGACCAAGAGAGAAGGTGCTGGAAGAGACCAAGAGAGAAGTTACTAGAAGAAACCAAGAGAGAAGGTGCTGGAAGAGACCAAAAGAGAAGGTGATGGAAGAAACCAAGAGAGAAGGTGCTGGAAGAAACCAAGAGAGAAGGTATTGGAAGAAACCAAGAGAGAAGGTGCTGGAAGAAACCAAGAGAGAAGGTGCTGGAAGAAACCAAGAGAGAAGGTATTGGAAGAAACCAAGAGAGAAGGTGTTGGAAGAACCCAAGAGAGAAGATTTTGGAAGCGACCAAGAGAGAAGATGTTGGAAGAGACCAAGAGAAAAGGTACTGGAAGAGACCAAGAGAGAAGATTTTGGAAGAAACCAAGAGAGAAGGTGTTGGAAGAAACCAAGAGAGAAGGTATTGGAAGAGACCAAAAGAGAAGGTGATGGAAGAAACCAAGAGAGATGTTGCTGGAAGAGACCAAGAGAGAAAGTGCTGGAAGAAACCAAGAGAGAAGGTGTTGGAAGAAACCAAGAGATAAGGTGCTGGAAGAGACCAAGAGAAAAGGTACTGGAAGAGACCAAGAGAGAAGATTTTGGAAGAGACCAAGAGAAAAGGTACTGGAAGAGACCAAGAGAGAAGATTTTGGAAGAAACCAAGAGAGAAGGTGTTGGAAGAAACCAAGAGAGAAGGTATTGGAAGAGACCAAAAGAGAAGGTGATGGAAGAAACCAAGAGAGATGTTGCTGGAAGAGACCAAGAGAGAAAGTGCTGGAAGGAACCAAGAGAGAAGGTGTTGGAAGAAACCAAGAGAGAAGGTGCTGGAAGAGACCAAAAGAAAAGGTACTGGAAGAGACTGTGGCATAACGCAACCAACATTATTCATTTACCAACTCCTGCCGCAAAAAGAGGAAACAACATTAAAAGAAATTGACTTCACAACCACAAATGGAGACTAGGACTTAAAACTTAACATCGAAACTGGAACTGAACAAGTGACAAATGACGTGGATTCTTAGAAAGATTGCATCAGACAAAGCTCGGAAGACCATTGGACGAAAAGGGACATGTGACCGCTTCGCGCCAAAGCATAATTAGCATTTGTTACTATTTCATCAGAAATGTTAATAAGCCCGCACTCTTTTCTGAAACCCGCCTCCTGAACAGATGTGAGAAGATTGTGTGACCAAAATTTTCAATGGACAAGGCAGAATGTCTGAATTTCGGGTGAGCTTGTTAGGCCTTAGATTAAACTGATAACCCGATGTATCAAGTGTCAAAAGAACGGTATCCAGTGTTTGTGATGTCAATTGAAATGTATTATTATTAATTAAAACCTCTGAAATGTAAAAATGCTCGACTGTAGGTTCTAACGACGCAGAGCCATTCCCGGCAAAATGACTCTCTAATATTCTCTTAGATGAAACTGCAATCTCTGATATTCTTAGAGATAATTATTAACTTTAAGAAGTGCATTATACTACTACATTCTATTCTAAACAACTGTGAGAAGTGATGATTCTAAAGCAATCTTGTGCATTTCACCAGAAACACTGATAAAAGATGCTATCACTATCTACAGCTGAAATGACAGTTCGTGTACTAGAATAAGTGCCTTGTTCTAAAACAGACTTATCTATGCCTATTTACAATTTAGAAAGCTGAAAGGGAAATCAATCTTTCCTTTCTCCTTCATCTATTGAATTAATAGAGTTTGGCGGAATAAATATTTATATTTATGTCAAATTTAATTAGATAAGGGCACACATGAATTGTTATACATGAGAAAGTTGTGCTTCGCGGAACACCATCACGCGCAGTGAACTTAACTCATTACTCAACATAACTTAAAACTCAACACCACTCATCACCACACAACACAACACTCAACATCACAACAACAACAGATAATGGGAGAGAGTTATTAGACACAAGAAGAAGAAGAAGAAGTTAATTGGGAAAACACAGAGAATTATTTATACACGCGATAAACACCATTTAGTGGCAGAAATGTTATAAATGTATGTCATTTATTTACATGCATCTTGACATATTCTCACTCTTGTCAATGTCTTACTGTACACGTTCACTGACCTCAATCAAATGAGAACTTACATACAGCAGGTACCAACTGAGACAAGGCGTACACCGTGTGATAAACTCTGACCACCCCAAATTAACCCAACACTAGCTTAGAGAGAAAAAGGAGGGGAGGGGAACTAGTTCCTACTTCAGGAATTTAGGTTCTTTTACCTACTTTTAAACGATTGTATTGGTAGGAATGTACATATTTATGCGAATATTCATCAGTGATCTTGGTGGCTACATACCAACAACCACCCAACACATCAGCAAACTAACCACCTAAATCAGACCTGAGAGAGGGAAGCCGAGAGAAAAAGATGAACCACAAGTGAGATGGAGGATGACTTAGCTATGAGCAGAGTATGGGGAGGCCTTCAGAGGAGCTATACGGGCAGACCTGAAGTGGATCCATCAGTCAATGGACCCTGGCTTACCTAATCTTCCAGTCACCAGGTTACCTTTCTAAATTGGTAGACACCACACCCAATTTCAGGAAAACTGATAGATACTTGTTGAATCACCATCACACTTAATATGTACAACATCAAAATGTTTACTATGTTTCACACTTGTTGACATCTCATATATTGATGCTTGATTGATTGTCTGGGACAATGGTCCAATGTGCAACTTTTCTATTATCTTGTGTAAATCACAATAGAGATGTATGTACTGACCAGAAGGCTCAGCCCAGTCAATAAATGATTAACATGAATTGACCTTCTGTTAATTTATCAGTTCAAACCTATCTGTGTCAACAACTTCTTTGTACATCATGTTGTCAGACTCTAATGTGATTGATTATGTGTTTGATTGTTTAAAAATAAATTAACTCATAATGACTTACTGAATGGGGAAATAAAAAGACTCTAGATCTATCAACTGCTCAATATCCATGTTTTCTTCATCTAAATCAGGCTGAGAAAATTCTCCAGACTTTCCTCAGATTTGATAACCAATAAGGGGGCTCCAGAGCTATCAGAATCATTGGAGAAGGGGCAGATTCCCAGTTAGTAATTACCATTCTCACCAGGGCCATAATCTGTATCTCCTAGACATACTTAATAGAACGAGGCCTGCAGATAACTCAAGGTTCATATTCTGGGGTTATTGAAGATAGAAGAGGATGGGGCTCTACTTCTTTTGTTAGAGATGGGGCATGCACTACAGTGATCTCCCACTCCCTTCAAAAATATTTGACATATTGGGGGCTCGTCCGGGATGGTTCCCATATATTAACCTTTGAACAATTACATAAAACATCAAACACAATTATCCTTAGATTTTGAACATTGTCATTTTCTTATATTGATTGACAGCCACATGATATGAAGGACATTTACAGATAAATAAGAGTAGGTGACTGATTTTACTCCTGGAGAAGGGAGCCATGTTCCAATAGGCTTATACTTCAGAGAGGAGTGCGCCAGGAGAAATATATAGTGTGTATCTACTCTACCAACACTACTTCTCTTCCAGAGAAGGTGTTCTTTTCCTGTGGAGTCTGAACTTAACAGCATTTCATCAACCACCGGAAAATCTTATCCGTTGGGAAAACTCTGTCTAATTTCAGATTCTTTTCTTTACTAGGAATTAAATCTTGTTATTTCAGTGCCTGCTGCCCTTGGCTTTTCCAGCATTGACAGACAGACATAACATAGGGTGTTTTTAATATTGCATATGCTCTGTTGTATATTTGCAGATCAGGGACTGACAAGCTTACGCGGATCAGACTAACTGCAGTTATATTTTTGACAGAACAAAGCAATAAATTATAGACATGGCGGAAACTGCAAAGTTTAGAGCCCAAATAACAGAAACAGGTAGAGAATGCGGGTTAGATGGCCTTGAGCTAGCTAACTATGTTTCAGATGCATTCGACAAAAGAGAAAGACTGCAGGCTGAATTGGCTCTCAAAGAAAAACAGCTTCAGGCTGAATTGGCTGAGAAAGAAAAACAGCTTCGGGCTGAATTGGCTGAGAGGGAAAAACAGTTTCAAGCAGAATTGGAGGAGAAAGAGAAACGATTTCAAGCAGAATTGGAGGAGAAAGAGAAACGACTACAGGCTGAAATGGAAGATAAGGAGAGAGAGCGTCAACACCAACTGGAGTTGAGGAGAATGGAGATTGAAGTGGAGATCCGGAGAATAGAGAAAGGGAGTGGTCCTACACCCTCAACCTCATCAGGATCGCCAGTGACAGAACCACCTCACGTCTCTCAACTTAATTCAGGAGCTATGTCATTTCCTCTGGAACCCTTTAATGAACAGACTGACCACATCGAAGGATTTTTATCACGCTTCGAGGCAATGGCTGTCAGCTGTGGGCTTGAAGAAAGTAGATAGGCGACGAAGGTAGCGCAGGCCTTAAGATCCACGGCGTATGAGGTGTTCTCAAGACTCACTAGAGAGGAACAACAGAACTACACAACACTTAAGACGGCACTCTTGAGCCGATTCGAAGTGGACGCCGAATCTTATAAACTCAGGTTCAAAGCCGCAAGGAAGGAACCAGGTGAGAGTTACGCACAACTAGTCGAAAGACTGAAGTCATACATACAAAGATGGACTTGCTTGGGAGGATTTGAGGAAAATTTTGAAGGACTCCGTGAAATGATCATCATTGATCAGATCAAGGGGAAAATGCAGAACGAAATGAAGGCATTCTTAACCCAAAACGGGGCTGACCGCCTGGAAACTATAATCATCCTGGCAGAGAGATTTGAGAAATCTCAGAAGGAGATGGGAGGAAAGGGACGTTCGAACAACACCCCCTCTCAAAACAAAACTCCACCGCCAAAAGAGGGTGAAAACACTGTAGCCATCGGGAAAAAGGGGAAATCCCAGAAAAACACTCAAAATTCAGTCCAAACAGCGCCGAAGGAGGACAAACCATTCTGTACCCATTGCAAAATTAGGGGTCACACATTTCAGAGTTGCAGGAAGAAGCCACCTCCACACACAGCGGCATGTTTGGCCAACCGAAAAGAGAAAAAAGTGAGCACTGGTGAAACGTCCAAACAGACACCTCATCAAGACACATCATCTCGTATTCCGGTTGTAGAATCCATCTTACTAAATGGATTCAAAACGACCTGTTTATATGATACTGGATTATCATATGACTGTGTTGTCTCATCATCCTTAGTTCACCCTGAACAGGTGACAGAGGAAATAGTGGAATTACAGGGACCAATGAAGAGTTCAACAAATATGTCTCTTCCAGTGTCAAAAGTGAACATAGCCTCGCGGTATGTCACTGGGACAATCAAGGCAGCAGTCTTGGACGATCCGATATATCCTGTAATCCTCGGCCGTAGATTTATCGTTCTAGGAGAACCTGTTCAACCTGTGGCGATGGCGACCATGACCACTCGATCCCAGGCAACAAAAACTCCAGAAATAACTACGCCAATCCCTCGAACGGAGGAACTGAAGAGGGCACAAGAAGCCGACAGCACATTGGATCCCTGCTTCAGAAAACTGCCAAAATCACATTTACCTCTACGTAAAGGTGATCTGTTCATGAAGTCAGCACTTCTTTACAGAAAAGCAGGACGAGCTGGACAAGGGTTTAATCAACTTGTTGTACCAACTCAATACAGGACTCAGATCTTAGAGATGGGTCATAGTCTACCATTCAGTGGGCACATGGGTATCAACGCTACTACACAGCGGATTACCACTCACTACTTTTGGCCAGGGATGAATTCAGACATACAACGGTTTGTAAAATCATGCCCACAGTGTCAGAAAGTATCACCAAAACACCGGATCCCACCGGCAATGTTGGGTGAATCGCCAATCACTGGAATTCCATTTGAGAAAGTGGCAGTAGACATAATCGGACCTCTCTCAGCAACGAAGAGGCGAAACAGATTCATATTAACGCTTGTGGACACAACAACCATGTGGGCCGAAGCAGTTCCTATGCCCAGCTGTGACTCCAAACACGTCGCTGATGCATTATTAGGAATATTCACACGTCTAGGATTCCCACAAAGGATCTTGACGGACAACGGTTCACAGTTTCGTGGTAAGCTCATGGAAGAGACCTTCAGACTTTTTCATGCACGCAATATCTTCAGTTCACCATATCACCCTCAGTCAAATGGACTTGTGGAAAGGTGGAACGGGACATTGATTAGTATCCTGCGCAAAATTGCCCAGGAGAAGACAGAGGATTGGGACTTGTATTTACCCGCAGCTTTATTCGCTTACAGGGAAGTACCCCATCACTCAACAGGTTTTGCTCCAGCCACACTGTTGTTTGGACGACCGATCAAGGGACCACTTGAGGCGTTACTGCGAACATGGACTGATAATACTACAGATGATACAGTCGTGACTGCATCTACATATGTTGCCGAGTTGAAAAATCGTTTACAACACAGTTGGAAACAAGCGAATGTCAATCTACGTCAAGCCAGACGAAGAATTGCTCGTAACTTCAACCGCAAGGCAAAGGATAGAGAGTTAGAGATAGGAGAGAAGGTAATGTTGCTGCTTCCAACCAGTCAGAATAAGCTGCAAATAGGATGGAGAGGACCTTATGTAGTGACGGAGAAGATCTCACGTACCAACTACAGAATTTCAGTCAAAGGCAAGATGAAAGTATTTCACATAAACCTCTTGAAGAAATATCATGAAAGACCCTCAACCACCGAACCTGCACATCTGATGGCCATGAGTGTGGCTACTGAAGTCGAAGAAGGATCAACAATGGGAGTCGAGTGCCAACTGCAAGCCAAAGAGACCTTTAAGGATGTGGAAATTAATCCCAACTTAACAAAGGATCAGCAAAAGCAGATTAGGGAACTTATGGCAAAATATGCAGAAGTACTTACTGATAAGCCAGGAAGAACTGATTTGGAGGAATTTGACATGAAGTTGAATGACACAGTGCCTGTGCGAGTCAAGACTTACCCAGTTCCTTATGCAAAGCAAAAGACTTTAGAGGAAGAAATACAACAGCTGCTCACCGCAGGAATAATCTCACCATCTGAATCACCTTACAGTGCTAGCGTCGTCTTATTGAGAAAGCCAAGTGGAGAACATAGATTGTGCATCGATTATCGACAGCTCAATGCTATAACTGAATTCCAAGCAGAACCTCTGCCTGATCAGAATAAACTCTTCACAGCACTCAACCGAGCTAAGTACTTTACTAGGATTGATCTCAGTAAGGGATATTACCAGATTCCTGTAAAACCGGAAGTTAGACCATGGTTAGCTTTCAGCACGCCTGGAGGACACTATGAGTTCAACGTTCTTCCATTCGGATTAAGTAATGCTCCCAGCGTCTTTACACGTATGATGAGAAAATTACTTGACCCACTACAGCATCCAGACATCAGTCACTTCATGGATGACATCCTGATCGCCACTGAAACATTTGAAGAGCATGTAGAAACACTGCATCTTTTGTTCAGGCGCCTCAGAGAAACTGGATTGACGGCTAGACCAAAGAAGTGTCAGATAGGATTCCAAGAATTGGACTTTCTAGGTCATAAGATATCTCATGGACTGATAACTCCACAAGAGGGAAATGTGGACAAACTCCAGAGAGCACCTCGTCCAAAAACAAAGAAGGATGTAAGATCATTTGTATCCTTATGTGGATTCTATCAAAAATACACCAAGGACTTCAATACTCTGTCAGCACCTTTAACGGATCTTACCAAAAAGGGGAAACCAGAGAAAGTCACTTGGTCAGCTGACTGTGAGAGAGCTTTCACAGCACTAAGGCAGGCATTAACTGCTCATCCAGTCTTACATCTACCAGACCTCGACCAACCATTTGTGCTGCGCACCGATGCCAGTAACATAGGAATTGGGGCAACGTTGTTGCAGAGAAATGGAGATGTACCATCAGAGCTATTCCCTGTAGCTTATGCTAGCAGGAAATTGAATGCAGCAGAGAGAAATTACAGTACTATCGAGAGAGAATGTCTTGCGCTCGTATGGAGTGTACCGAAATTTCAAGCATACCTATATGGCAAACATTTCACAGTGCAATGTGACCATCAACCACTCATGTTTCTCGCAGCATCTAAGACTCTGAATGCCCGACTTATGAGGTGGTCGCTGCTTCTTCAACCTTACTCGTTCCAGGTTGAGTATGTTCCTGGGAAAATGAATGTGGGAGCGGACTTCCTAAGTCGACACCCAGTGCCTGATGAACCAGGTCAATCAGATGCAGAAGAGAATACAAAGGATGAAAAATGGGAACAGCTTGATAACTGAAAATGTTGGAAACATAGTTCCATACCATAGAACAATCTGGAGTGGGGCCATGTGGCATAACGCAACCAACATTATTCATTTACCAACTCCTGCCGCAAAAAGAGGAAACAACATTAAAAGAAATTGACTTCACAACCACAAATGGAGACTAGGACTTAAAACTTAACATCGAAACTGGAACTGAACAAGTGACAAATGACGTGGATTCTTAGAAAGATTGCATCAGACAAAGCTCGGAAGACCATTGGACGAAAAGGGACATGTGACCGCTTCGCGCCAAAGCATAATTAGCATATGTTACTATTTCATCAGAAATGTTAATAAGCCCGCACTCTTTTCTGAAACCCGCCTCCTGAACAGATGTGAGAAGATTGTGTGACCAACATTTTCAATGGACAAGGCAGAATGTCTGAATTTCGGGTGAGCTTGTTAGGCCTTAGATTAAACTGATAACCCGATGTATCAAGTGTCAAAAGAACGGTATCCAGTGTTTGTGATGTCAATTGAAATGTATTATTATTAATTAAAACCTCTGAAATGTAAAAATGCTCGACTGTAAGTTCTAACGACGCAGAGCCATTCCCGGCAAAATGACTCTCTAATATTCTCTTAGATGAAACTGCAATCTCTGATATTCTTAGAGATAATTATTAACTTTAAGAAGTGCATTATACTACTACATTCTATTCTAAACAACTGTGAGAAGTGATGATTCTAAAGCAATCTTGTGCATTTCACCAGAAACACTGATAAAAGATGTTATCACTATCTACAGCTGAAATGACAGTTCGTGTACTAGAATAAGTGCCTTGTTCTAAAACAGACTTATCTATGCCTATTTACAATTTAGAAAGCTGAAAGAGAAATCAATCTTTCCTTTCTCCTTCATCTATTGAATTAATAGGGTTTGGCGGAATAAATATTTATATTTATGTCAAATTTAATTAGATAAGGGCACACATGAATTGCTATACATGAGAAAGTTGTGCTTCGCGGAACACCATCACGCGCAGTGAACTTAACTCATTACTCAACATAACTTAAAACTCAACACCACTCATCACCACACAACACAACACTCAACATCACAACAACAACAGATAATGGGAGAGAGTTATTAGACACAAGAAGAAGAAGAAGAAGTTAATTGGGAAAACACAGAGAATTATTTATACACGCGATAAACACCATTTAGTGGCAGAAATGTTATAAATGTATGTCATTTATTTACATGCATCTTGACATATTCTCACTCTTGTCAATGTCTTACTGTACACGTTCACTGACCCCGGTCAAATGAGAACTTACATACAGCAGGTACCAACTGAGACAAGGCGTACACCGTGTGATAAACTCTGACCACCCCAAATTAACCCAACACTAGCTTAGAGAGAAAAAGGAGGGGAGGGGAACTAGTTCCTACTTCAGGAATTTAGGTTCTTTTACCTACTTTTAAACGATTGTATTGGTAGGAATGTACATATTTATGCGAATATTCATCAGTGATCTTGGTGGCTACATACCAACAACCACCCAACACATCAGCAAACTAACCACCTAAATCAGACCTGAGAGAGGGAAGCCGAGAGAAAGAGATGAACCACAAGTGAGATGGAGGATGACTTAGCTATGAGCAGAGTATGGGGAGGCCTTCAGAGGAGCTATACGAGCAGACTTGAAGTGGATCCATCAGTCAATGGACCCTGGCTTACCTAATCTTCTAGTCACCAGGTTACCTTTCTAAATTGGTAGACACCACACCCAATTTCAGGAAAACTGATAGATACTTGTTGAATCACCATCACACTTAATATGTACAACATCAAAATGTTTACTATGTTTCACACTTGTTGACATCTCATATATTGATGCTTGATTGATTGTCTGGGACAATGGTCCAATGTGCAACTTTTCTATTATCTTGTGTAAATCACAATAGAGATGTATGTACTGACCAGAAGGCTCGGCCCAGTCAATAAATGATTAACATGAATTGACCTTCTGTTAATTTATCAGTTCAAACCTATCTGTGTCAACAACTTCTTTGTACATCATGTTGTCAGACTCTAATGTGATTGATTATGTGTTTGATTGTTTAAAAATAAATTAACTCATAATGACTTACTGAATGGGGAAATAAAAAGACTCTAGATCTATCAACTGCTCAATATCCATGTTTTCTTCATCTAAATCAGGCTGAGAAAATTCTCCAGACTTTCCTCAGATTTGATAACCAATAAGGGGGCTCCAGAGCTATCAGAATCATTGGAGAAGGGGCAGATTCCCAGTTAGTAATTACCATTCTCACCAGGGCCATAATCTGTATCTCCTAGACATACTTAATAGAACGAGGCCTGCAGATAACTCAAGGTTCATATTCTGGGGTTATTGAAGATAGAAGAGGATGGGGCTCTACTTCTTTTGTTAGAGATGGGGCATGCACTACAGTGGTCTCCCACTCCCTTCAAAAATATATGACAGAGACCAAGAGAGAAGATTTTGGAAGCGACCAAGAGAGAAGATGTTGGAAGAGACCAAGAGAAAAGGTACTGGAAGAGACCAAGAAAGAAGATTTTGGAAGCGACCAAGAGAGAAGATGTTGGAAGAGACCAAGAGAGAAGATGTTGGAAGAGACCAAGAGAGAAGATGACGGAAGAGACCAAGAGAGAAGATGATGGAAGAGACCAAGAGAGAAGATTCTGGAAAGTTTGACATCGTGGCATGGAGAAACAGCAATATCTGAATTTTATTTATTTATTTTTTTCTGCTCGCTCGCTTTGAACTCAGGCGTAATCCATACACACTATTTATAATAGTGATGGACTGAATTTTGTGTGTGAGTTAGCATTCCCTATTAAGTGTTCCTCGCCATCAGGCGGCCCCACTCCGACTTCAGAAGTACTTGTAATTAACGATCCAAATCAAGAACAACAGGTCAACATTTTAGTCCAGCTGTCCGTTGCAGGCGTTGAACCGCTTACCTCGGCATCAGCACAACGGATGTTTAAGAACACGCGTTCTTATCTATTCAGCCATGTGGACCTGTATCTGAAATGACTGGCAATACACGACGCAAACTGTTGTGGACAGACATGATCACCAAAGCACGCGGTATGGTTAATACATTTTAAAATAAACTGAAATAATTAATCACAACAGATGGACTAGAAGTCATGTGAAACATGATTTGTTACACTGTATATATCGTTACGAAAACAACCTGAACAAACAACAAACACAGACAGACGTTATTGCTATCAGAAGGTCGTTTCTGAAGTTTGCCAAAGATTTCCCACTAACCGAAATTATCAATTAAGATCGTAAGACCAGGGACAAAGTAAACTGTGAACTGGTTGGCTAAGTCAAGAAGCTTATCTTGGCATGTTTGATCTTGTGACTACAAGAGGGGAATCTGAAGGGGTTTCTGTGTCTACAGTACACAGAGGTGATCGTGTGGACTGACAACTACAAACATTTCCGTCTTGTGCTTGTATTTGTACGGGCTACATGGTGATTTGCAGTTCTATTAATGACTACAGACTGAACGCAATCTTGATTTTCAAGTGTGGAGGTGTTTACTCGATGTTTGTCTGTCTGTTTGTACTTTTGGATATATATTCTTATGATTGTTTGCCTGTCCCGGTTTCTGATTGTCTGCATAACCTCTGTCTACTGATTGTCTGTATAATCTTTGTCTAACTGTCTGTCTAACCTCTGTCTGACTATCCGTCTAGCCTCTGTTTGACTGTCCATCTAACCCAGTGTTTCTCAACGTGGGGCCCACGCCCCACAGGGGGGTGGGGGAAATTCAATTGTTAAGGGGGGCAATTCGAAAATGGAAGAAATCAGCTGGATATAACAAAACGGGGAGACTTGAGACTGAAGTTAACTAAATTGGAACCGGACATATGATCTCTTTGCATCAAGCATCAAGCGCCAGGATCTCACTAAATTTTAATAATAAATAATTACTAATAATTAAAATATATAGAAAAATCTTTCAATAAAATTATTTTGTACTTGAATTTCAGTTCTCCATTATATGTTATGAAAATTTACTTACTGTGTTTCCTCAATAATTTCCTAGTGATTTCTTCCTAAAACCTATCAATCAAGATTCTTTAGTAAACATTTCAATGTTTGAATATTAAAAATAATGTATATGTTGGGGTGGGGGGGGGGGGGCCGGGGCATGAGCATTTTAGAAAGGCTTAGGTGGGGCTTAGCACAAAAAAGGTTGGGAAACACTGATCTAACCTCTGTCTGACTGCCTATCTAACCTCTGTCTGACTGACTGTCTAACCTCTAACTGTCTGTCTAACCTATGTCTGACTATCTGTCTAAGATTGACTGTCTGTCTAACCTCTGTCTGACTATGTGTCTAACATCTGTTTGTTGTCTATCTAAACTTTGTCTGACCATCTGCCTAACCTCTGTCTGTGTAAAAACTGCCTGATTGTCTGCATAACCTCTGCCTGAGTGTCTGTCTAACCTCTGTCTGAGTGTCTGTCTAACCTCTGTCTGACTGTCTGTCTTACCTCTGTCTGACTATTTGTCTAACCTCTGTGTGTCTGTCTGTCTAACCTCTGACTGTCTGTCTTACCTCTGTCTGACTATCTGTCTAACCTCAGTCTGTCATTGTGTCTAACATTTGTTTGATTGCCTGTCTTACCTCTGTCTAACTAACTGTCTTACTTTTGACTGTGTGTCTAACCTTTGTCGACTATCTGTCTAAGATTGACTGTCTGTTTAACCTCTGGTTGACTATGTGTCTAACATCTGTTTGACTGTCTATCTATCCTCTGCCTGTTGTCTATCTAAACTTTGTCTGACTGTCTGCCTAACCTGTGTCTGACTATCTGCCTAACTTCTGCCTGACTGTCTATATAACCTCTGTCTGACTGTCTGGTAACCTCTGTCTGACTGTCTGTCTAACCTCTGTCTGACTGTATATCTAATCTCTGTCTGACTTTTTGTGTAACCTCTGTCTGACTGTCTGTCTAACCTCTGTCTGACCATCTGTCTAACCTCTGACTGTCTGTCTAACCTCTGTCTGACTATGTGTCTAACATATGTTTGCATGTCTAACCTCTGTCTGATAATCTGTCTTACTTTTGACTGTCTGCCTAAAATCTGTCTGACTGTCTGACTACCCTCTGTCTGACAGTCTGTCTAATCTCTGTCACAATGTCTCTCTAACCTCTTTCTGATTGTTTGTGGAACCTCTGTCTGACTGCATGTCTAACCTCTGTCTGCCTGTCTGTCTAACCTCTGTCTGACTCTGTCTAATCTCTACTGTCTGTCTAACCTCTGTCTCACTATGTGTCTAACATCTGTCTGACGCGTGCGTAACCTTTGTCTGACTATTTGCCAAACCTCTGTCTGACTGTCTGTCTAATCACTGTCAGACTGTCTCTCTAACCGCTGTCTGACCGTCTGTCTAACCTCTGCCTGACTGTCTGTTTAACCTCTGTCTGACTGTCTGTGTATTCTCTGTCTGACTGTCTGTCTAAACTTTGTCTGACTCTGTCTAACCCCTGTCTGACTGTCAGTCTAACCCCTGTCTGACTGTCTGGCTAACCTTTGACTGACTAACCGTATGGATATCTGCCAAACTCTGTACATATGATCTAATTAAGTTTACATATCTCTGATTGTTTTAGTTCTTTGGATAGTGAGACCACTGCAAGTTTAAAGTGTAACAGAGTCTAATACATTTGCGTTCGTATCGGTTGAGCACTGAAATGTGTCTTCATCTACCGTAGTGAGGTCGGTGTAGGTTTTCCCCTTAAACCCGGTCCCGCGGTGCTATCACCAGGGTGGCTGTGTTGCAAAATTCTCTTTTCCATTTTCAAGTGCAGAAACTAGCGGGGAGTGCACAGCAGCGACTAGAAGGTCACATCTGTAGAGACACATAATAGGATGTAGCCAGGGCATGATTCAAACCAATATCTACAGACTGGCTGAGATGTGGCCATGTTTGCTCCACGACGGTGCCATAGTTCATTGTCATCAGACTGCGTCCCGATGGGCAAAAGACACATTTTAATATTTACCACTCTAGATGGTGCTGTGGCAAAGGCGTTACGGACGCAATTCGTAATCCTGCATACTGCGTTCGAAATACGACTGAGGGCTATTTAGCAACAGACTGCCTTGCGCTGCTTCTCATACAATGGCATGAGTACAAGTCGTTGAGAAAGTCAGGGCAAACTAATGAACATGAACTTTCAAAGCAATCACAAACAGCTAAAATTACTGGGGTTAACTACGACGTCCTGTAAAGGATATGCAACGAATTTAATCTCTATGCTGATTCGAATGCAAAACCACTGAGTCAGCATGTAAAAGTCTAGCCACAATGCCACCAAGGCCTCATATAATACTAGAACGTTATTCTTCATAGACGTCGACGGTAATTGTAATATTCGACCATGGAGCCACATATAATATGGGGACATTATTCTTCATAGACGTCGACGGTAATTGTAATATTCGACCATGGAGCCACATCAGCAATGCATCTGTTGCCTTCCTAATCATAAGCATTCAGAGCCGATGATTCACACGTATACTGCAGTTTTCACAACTGTGGTGCAGTCGTAGAACAAACCGTATCTAAGTGCTCTACAAACTGCATCCCAAGGTCATACAATAGGAAACACATGCAGCGCAGCAGGAACCTGTTGCCAGTCTGTGAAGTGATAATTCCATCACATTCTGCAGGCCTGAATGCACGGATTGATAGGTGGCAAGTCTTTTCCTCTACTGGCGGACGACGAACACAAGCGTCCCACCCTCGTCTGACCGCTGTCATTACATCAGCATTAGCTTTCTTTTAACTACACTACCGCTCCCCTCCACCCCATACAATACTAATAGTAATGATGTTAAACTAAACAATATAGTGTTTTCTCATCATCTAGAAACACGTAAATACCGCATATCCCTTTACAAGACGTCGCAGTCAACCGCGGCATTCTTTGGCTGTTTGTGATGTCTTGGCAAATTTACTTTCAGTAGTTTGCCATTGCTTTCTTAACGACAGGCGCTGATACCATTGAATGAAAACCAACGTAAGGCGGACTACTTCCAAATAGCCCGCACCTGTGTTTCGAACGCTGTATTGGGTACTGCGAACATCGTTCGTAACACCTTCGCGCCCCCTCAAACCCCCCCCCCCCCCCCCCACACAACCACATAATTATATTCCAACAGCAGATATTTCTCCTCACAAAATCACACACAGATCCCACACATTCTGACATCACTAGCTCTTGAAGCAATCTCTCCACACGTCTAGTGCTGGATATCTATATATAGAGTGAGTGTGTGTATGTGTGAAGGATTGTGTGTGAGAGAGAGAGAGTGAGTTAGTGAGTGAATGAGTGAGGAGTGGATGAGTGAGAGAGTGAGTGTGTGTGAGTGAGTGAATAAGTGTTAGAGTGTGTGTGTGTGTATGTGTGTGTGTGTGAGAGAGAGAGTGAGAGAGAGAGTAAAAGAGTGAGTGAGTGAGTGCGCTAGGGTAAGAGGGAGTGAGTGAAACATTGAATGATAGCGTGAGGGTGTGTGTCTGTCTGTGTATGAGTAGAGAGAGAGAGAGAGAGAGAGAGAGAGAGAGAGTAAGAGAGTTAGAGATAAAGTGAATGAAGATGGAGAGAGTAAATGAATGAGGGAAATGGTGAGTGTGTGTGAAAGAGAGAGAGTGAGCGAGAGAGAGAGAGAGTGAGACAGTGGGAGAGTGGATGTGTTAGTGTGGTGTGTGTGCGCGCGCGCATGCGTGTGCGTGTGTGTATATGAAAGAATACAGAGAGAGAGAGAGAGAGAGAGAGAGAGAGAGAGAGAGAGAGAGAGAGAGTTGAGCAGACGTATGTCATGTAACACGTATGTCATGTAACACGCGAATCCATATGTTTGTGTATTCTGATCTGTCATATTATCAGTTGAATAACATTTGATTTTATCATGTATAATATAAACTTATGTACATTACTGTAGTTTGAGTGAGAGAGTCAGTGAGTGTGAATGAGAGACAAAATGAGTGAGCGTGAGAGTGAATGTGTGTGTGTGTGTGTGTGTGTGTGTGTGTAATATGTGTGTATGGGACGGGTGTGGAGGATTTTGTGTGTGGGTGGGGGATATGTGTGGGTGGGTGGATATGTGTGGATGGTTTGGGGGATGTATGTGTAGGTATCGGTGTTGTGTGGGTAGGGGATGTGTGTGGGTGGATTGGGGATGTAAGTGCCGGTGGGGAGAAGTGTATGGTGTGTGGGTTTGGGATATATGTGTGGTGTGTTGGTTGGGGATGTATGCATGGTGTGTGGGTGGGGGTATGTTTGTGGTGGGTAGGTGAGGATAAGTGTGGAGGTGGGTGATAGTGTATGGTGTGTGGGTGGGTGATGTATGTGATGGGTGCGGGGATGTGTGTATGGGTGGGGGATATGTGTGGGTGAGTAGGGAATGTGTGATGGTTGGGGGAAGCAAGTGTGGGTGATCTGGGTGTGTGGGTGGGGGATGTGTGCGCGGATGAGGAATGTGTGGGTGGGGGTGTGTGAGTGGCTTAGGGATGTGTTGGTGGGTGAGGGATGTGTATGTGTCGGGGCGGGATGCGTGAGTGTGCGTATGATGTGTGGGGGTTGGGGTATGTGCGATCGAGAGATGTTTGGTTGGGTGTGGGTGGGTGGGGTGTGTGGGTGCGTAGAGGAGGATGTGTGAGTGAGTGTGTGTTGGTGGAGGGGTGGGGAATGTGTGTGGGTGGGGAAAGGTGTGTGGTGTATTGGTTGGGGATATGTGTGTGGTCTGTGGGTGAGGGATGGGTGTGTGGGTGGGCGTATGTGCGGGGTGGGTGGGTGAGGGTATCTGTATGGGTGTGAGTGGGGATATTGTGTGGTATGTGGGTGCGGGATATGTGTGGTGTGTAGGTGGGGGATGTGTGGTGGTATGTGGGTGTGGGATGTGTGGGTGAGGGATATGTGTGTGTGGTGCGTGGGTTTGGAATATTGTGTGGTAGGGGATGTGTGTGATGTCCGGGTGGGGGATGTGTGTGGTGGGGGATGTGGGTTAGGGAATTGCTGGGTGGGTAGAGGATGTATGTGTGGGTGGTGGGGGGTGTGTGTGTGTGAGTGGATTGGGGATGTATAGGTGGTTAGGGCACCAACGACACCAGTTCTGTATTGGTTTATCAATCTTCTTTGGCTTCCTGTGTAGTGTTCTTGTTTGGCACACCTCTTTTAATTTGCTGTTCTTGCAGTCTGGCCATGGTTGTAGATTCACAGTCATCACTTGGTT
The DNA here is from genome assembly GCA_963921405.1 of Cepaea hortensis. Taxonomy (NCBI): domain Eukaryota; kingdom Metazoa; phylum Mollusca; class Gastropoda; order Stylommatophora; family Helicidae; genus Cepaea; species Cepaea hortensis. Next base: position 79,227,143 of record OY992893.1, read on the forward strand.
CACGCAAAAGTCTTACTTCTCGTAGAGCATTCAGAATGTCAGCCTGGTCCATGGCGCGTCCGCCCTCCACCGTAGCCTCACCTGCGAGCTTGTCAGCCCGCTAATTTTCTTGTACTCCCGCATGCCCTGGCACGAAGATGAAAATAATCTGTGTGTGGGTAAGGAGATGTCAGTTGGTGGGGATGTGTGAGTGGATGTGCGATGTGTGGGTTGTGTGTGTGTGTGAGTGGGGAATATGTTGTCAATGGAGGTGTGGTTGGGGGATGGGTGGTTGGAGGTGTGGGTGGGGAGACGATGTGTGGGTGGGGGATGGGTGTGTAGGTTAAGATGAGTATGTGGGTTGGCGCGGGATGTGTGGGTTGGTGGGGGAATGTTTATGTGGGTGGCGAGTGTGTTTGGGTTGAGGGAACAGGTGAGGGCAGTGTGTTTGGGTGGGGGTGTGCGGGAGGGGGATGAGTCGGTTGGTGGGGTATGTATGTGTCCCTGGGTGTGTGTGTGTGTGTGGGTAAGTGGGAGTGTGTGTGTGGGTGGGGTGATGTGTGGCTAGGTGGGAGATGGGCCTCATAACATGGTAATTTGTCTTGTTTATGTTTACAACATTCATTTCACAATGTGTATTTTTCTTCCTATGTGAATGTATAATGCTCGTGATGAACGAAATATGAGTGATTGGAAGGGCCGAATGTAAGACGGGCCCGCGTGTCCAATTTCTGACCCTTTTAAAATAAAGTTCATTTGATTTGATTTGATTTGATTTATCTCATCCCCTAATCTCCGCAGGCACAGACCTTTCCGGCTTTGTCTAATTTGCATAGGCCTGCCCACTCTTGGTCTCATCCAGCTTAAGTAGATTAATCCCATGCTCAACACACATGACCTCAATCAACTTGGGGTGCAAAGATCAGCCAACAATGTTGGCTAGAACCGGCAGATGAGCCTGACGCTTGTAAAGGAATTGGTGGCCTCTTTCACACACTTGCAGAGTCCATCATGAATGAAGGCAGTCTTTGGGACTTCTTGGATGGCCTGGTGGATGTCCAATGTCCCACACAGCAGCCGGAGCTAAAACTGGAGGAATAGCTGGGATGTCTTCTAAACTTCGTCCTATCACCGGTTTTGTTATATTTAAAAAAAAATGTTTGCATATCCTTTACAGGACATCGCTGTCAACATCAGCATCTTTCAGCTGATTGTTGATTTCTTGGCAAGATTACGCTCATTAGTTTGCCATTGCTTTCTGGGCGACCGGCTGACATACCCCTTAAGTTACCGACGCGGTTACAACCGTTACCGATACTCGCCGTCGTCACGTCGTCAGAGTACACAGGATTACGGAGAAAGTCGCTCACCCCTAAACAAGGAGCCGGCTTTTTGTTATATAGACACATAATATATTAATGTTAAATTGAGCACATTTCTTCTTCTTCTTCGTTCATCCGGATTTTTATTTCGGATGTGGCTGCGTTGTGCCTGTTTACAGCAGAGCTGCATCCGACTTCTGCGGGCATTTGTTGACCGGGTTAACCTTCCCGGGGGTTTCTTAGGACGTTTGAATCTCACTGTTGTGGTGTTATCCCCCATCCTAGCTGGCCCATATAGAACAGCCAAAGACATCCTGGTCAACCCTCAAGGGAAGGCAGGGGCAGACCATGGGCATTCCTCGTAATCCAAGGAGGCTTCCATACTTGCAGAGCCATCACATAGCGCTCTGGTACTGGGCTCACCCAAGGAATCGTCACGTCCTGCACATGGCTGCTTAGCCTCACTTCCGTATATTGGGCCTTCCGTTCACCATAGGCTATTCCTCCGGAAACCAGAAGAATGCAGTCTGCAGATGACATCCACACAGTGAGCTTTCGATTAAGACTTTCCACATAATGGATTTGCTATCCAAGCAATATTCTATTTCGTGCCACTAGGACACTTTTTCCACCGTTTATGAAGCCCACACAGTGAGCTTTCGATTCGGACTTTCCACGTAATGGATGTGCTATCCAAGCAATATTCCATTTCATTCCTCTGGGACGCTTTTATAACCGACATACCTGTGGTATGAAGTGTGGCAGTCTAAATACATCTTCATGCACCTTTAGATGTCAACCTGAATATAGTTAAAGTAAGCCGTAGTCAACTTGAGCTTGTTGATATCTCCACAGAGCTTGTCATCAAATGAAGCAGGCGTGGGCCAAAATATCTTTGTTCTGCATATATTGGGCACTCCTGCAGCAAATGTTTAGCTGTCATTTTACCAGTTCCACAATTACATTCATCGGTATCTCCTATCTTTAGTTTATTGAACAAGTGTTGTTTCAGCCTTTTATGTCATGTGCGGAGTCTGAAGATTGTTACTTGTTCTCTTCGGTCAAGTTTGTAATATGCATCATCCTTCTGTTGGCCTGGATGCTCTGATTCCCATTTGGTTCTATAAGTGCTTTTAATAAACCTTTTTGCCTCATTATAGGTTATGTCTTTGTCAGGCTGTGGTAATCGTCCACCCTCTTTTGCTAGTCTGTCAGCCTCTTCATTTCCAGGTATACTGCAATGTGATGGGATCCACTGTATTACAACTTTTTTGGATTTCTGGCATAGACCATGGAGTGCTGCTCTTAGGTCAGCTAGTTATGTGCTGTCTTTGCTCTTCAGTATTGAGACAGCTGACTTTGCATCTGTGAAGATAGCTATTTGCTTCTCTTTATTTTCCTCCATCAAGAGCATTTCTGCTGCAGTTTTCAAAGCCTCTACCTCCGCTTTGAAGTTACTTGAAAATTTTCCAGTTGCCACTGACTGTGTTTTTATCACTCCATTTTTTAAAGTAAGGAGAATTCCTCCTCCTCCATTTTTAATTGAATCTTTGGCTGATCCATCTGTATATGCATGGGTCCAATTGCTGCTTGGGTAATGTTCTTTTATGTAGTTGAGGGTTATTTTTCTTCTTTCGGTTTCATTCTGAGTGTCCTTTTTCTCAATACCAGGAATGTTTTCTATCATCTCAGGCAGTTGCTGCTGTCTCCAAGCTGGGAAGTTGTGTGCATAGTAAATGGGCTTGACTGTTGATATGTTAAGTATGGGATCTGCCCTAATCTTTCGTTTTGCAGTTTCTACAAAGTTGCTACGCTTCAGTCTTCTTTTTTCAAAACCATTAAACCTGTTACACATAGGGTGGTCTGTCAATCTTCTAAATTTTTCTGCTTGTTGCTGGGCTCTGCTATCTCTTCTGTCCTGCATTGGTTGTAAACAAGTGATCTTTTCTAGTTCATTAATAGGCGTTGTCTTCAGGCTTCCAGTTATGATTCGCATTCCTTGGTTTTAGATTACTTATTTTGTTAAAGTTTGACTTAGCTGCTGTTGCGCAAGCTGCAATGCCATATTCCAGTACTGGCCTCACCCGTCCAGTATATAACTTCTTGAGAACTTTCTCATCGGCTCCCCATGTTGTATTAGCAAGCTTTTTCATGATTGCCGTTCTCTGCCTTGCTCTTGTTCGATTTTTCTCAACCTGTGTCTTCCATGTCAGGCGACGATCAAAGGTGACTCCTAGATAGTTTGGATTTTCTTCATGGCGCAATAGTTTTCCATTCTTTTTCTTCTGTGTTCATCCGGATTTTTTTTTTTTTTCGGATGTGACTGCGTTGTGCCTGTTTACAGCAGAGCTGCGTTCTTGCGCCGTTAGGCAGACACATCCGACTTCTGCGGGCATTTGTTGACCGGGTTAACCTTCCCGGGGACATTCACGTTCTACATAGTAACATTACCCACAAACATGCCTGGAGGAATCCATCATTATAACAACCACCACTGCTACTTTGTAAGAGAACTGCTACTTTGTAAGACAGAGTGGTTAGCATGCCTGCCTGCCTGCCTCGGCAGTGGTCTGGGTTCCCTGCCCAGCACAGGCAGAGAATAATGTCTCACACCAATTCAGTTCCGGACTGATCTATCCCCCACAGACTAGCAAATCAAATCAAAGCAAAATCAAATCAACTTTATTAGGGTCACAAATTGGGCGCGCAGGCCCGTCTTACATTCGGCCCTCCCAATCACTCGTCTTTCGTTCATCATGAGCATTATACATTTACATAGGAAGAAAAATAAACATTGTGAAATGAATGTTGTAAACATAAACAAGGCTAATTACCATGTTATGAGGCCCATCTCCCACCTACCCATACATCACCCCACCCACACAACACCCCCACCTACCCACACACACGCGCACCAGGGGACACATACACACCCCCACCTACCCACACAAACGCACACCAAGGGACACATACATACCCCACCAACCGACCCATCCCCCTCCCGCACATCCCCTCCACACACACACTGCCCTCACCTGATCCCCCAACTAAAACACACTCGCCACCCACAAACATTCCCCCACCAACCCACACATCCCACGCCCATCCACATACACATCCTAATCCACACATCCTCTCCCCACCCACACCTCAAACCACCCATCCCCCAGCCACATCTCCATCGACAACATATTCCCCACCTATGCACACAATCCCCCACCAACCCACACATCGCACATCCACTCACACATCCCCAAACCATACACACACATCCCCACCAACTGACATGTCCCTACCCCCCCCCCCCACTCACACACAAACACACACATCTCCCTAACCACCCATACATCCCCAATCCACTCAGTTGTGAGTTGTAGCAGTTGTGACGAGCCAGTAAAGTGACTACATTGACCTTGTGTGTTCATGTCTGGCAGCTTATATGATCGGCTACAGGTTGAGCAGAAGAGATAGCACTTGATAGTGCACACTGAATTTCAGGCAGAGTTACAGTCATGGGTCTCGTAATTTCTTGTGCCAGCTTGGAGAACCCATACAAGAGGCACTGAAACATTTTCTGAATGTCTCTTGGGTCTCTTGCAAGGACATATTTCTTACACAACATGCACACAAACCTTCAACATTACATAATTTTCCCCTCAACATACTCAAGTGCATACACATACATTATGCGGTAAGTTATATATACACACATGATGTGGTAAGTTATATATTATATGCACACATTATATGGCACGTTATATATACACATTATATGGTAAGTTATATATACACACACACATTATGTGGTAAGTTACATATACACACACAATATGTGATAAGTTACATATACACACATTATGCGGTAAGTTATATATACACACATTATGTGGTAAGTTATATATACACACATGATGTGGTAAGTTATATATTATATGCACACATTATATGGCACGTTATATATACACATTATATGGTAAGTTATATATATATATACACACATTATGTGGTAAGTTACATATACACACACAATATGTGATAAGTTACATATACACACATTATGTGGTAAGTTATATATGTACACATTATGTGGTAAGTTACATATACACACACACATTATGTGGTAAGTTACATATACACACACATTATGTGGTAAGTTACATATACACACACACATTATGTGGTAAGTTACATATACACACACATTATGTGGTAAGTTACATATACACACACACATTATGTGGTAAGTTACATATACACACACATTATGTGGTAAGTTACATATACACACACACATTATGTGGTAAGTTATCAATGAACCACAGGTTGCCAGGTATATGTGACTCCAAATTCCAGCAGTTGATACATGAGGCCGACATGTCAAACAAGCAATGGAGTCTTGCAGACATTAGAAGAGAATAAGACACAGCATGATTGTATGACAGCCATGCAGTTCATGTAACATGACAACCTGGTTAGTATGACAACCTGGTTGGCACATACTGGATGTTGATGTAGCCAAACACTGGATGTTGATGTAGCCAAACACTGGATGTTGGTGTAGCCAAACACTGGATGTTGATGTTGCCAAATACTTGATGTTGATGTAGCCAAATACTGGATGGTGATGTAGCCAAACACTGGATGTTGATGTAGCCAAATACTGGATGTTGATGTAGCCAAATACTGGATGATTATGTAAACAAATACTGGATGTTGATGTAGCCAAATACTGGATGATTATGTAAACAAACAATGGATGTTGATGTAGCCAAATACTGGATGATTATGTAAACAAACACTGGATGTTGATGTAGCCAAACACTGCATGTTGATGTAGCCAAATACCGGATGATTATGTAAACAAACACTGGATGATTATGTAAACAAACACTGGATGTTGATGTAGCCAAACACTGGAAGATTATGTAAACAAACACTGGATGTTGATGTAGCCAAACAATGGATGTTGATGTAGCCAAACACTGGATGTTGATGTAGCCAAATACTGGATCATTATGTAAACAAACACTGGATGTTGATGTAGCCAAACACTGGATGATTATGTAAACAAAAACTGGATGTTGATGTAGCCAAATACTGGATGATTATGTAAACAAACACTGGATGTTGATGTAGCCAAACACTGGATGTTGATGTAGCCAAACACTGGATTTTGATGTAGCCAAAACTGGATGATTATGTAAACAAACACTGGATGTATATGTAGCCAAACACTGGATGTTGATGTAGCAAAATACTGGATGTTGATGCAGCCAAATACTGGATGATAATGTAAACAAACACCGGATGTTGATGTAGCCAAACACTGGATGTTGATGTAGCCAAATACTGGATGTTGATGTAGCCAAACACTGGATGTTGATGTAACCAACCACTGGATGTTGATGTAGCCAAACACTGGATGTTGATGTAGCCAAACACTGGATGTTGATGTTGCCAAATACTGGATGTTGATGTAGCCAAACACTGAATGTTGATGTAGCCAAACACTGGAGTTTGATGTAGCCAAACACTTGATGTTGATGTAGCCAAACACTGGATGATTATGTAAACAAACACTGGATGTTGATGTAGCCAAACAATGGATGTTGATGTAGCCAAACACTGGATGTTAATGTAGCCAAATGCTGGATGATTATGTAAACAAATACTGGATGTTGATGTAGCCAAACACTGGATGATTATGTAAACAAACACTGGATGTTGATGTAGCCAAATACTGGATGATTATGTAAACAAACACTGGATGTTGATGTAGCCAAACACTGGATGTTGATGTAGCCAAACACTGGATGTTGATGTAGCCAAACACTGGATGTTGATGTAGCCAAATACTGGATGCTGATGTAGCCAAATACTGGATGCTGATGTAGCTAAATACTGGATGATAATGTAGCCAAATACTGGATGATAATGTAGCTAAATACTGGATTGAGCACATTTAAAGACTAAATACTTACTGCTATTTTTGGAGGCTGGGCTACATTTAAACAAAAAATGTACTCAAGCCGCCACCTGGCACGAATACACCAAACTGGGATTTATGGATTTTATGCAAAGTCAGACCATTCGTTTATTTCTACTTCTTCTTCTCCCTTATTCTCCGTTCTTCTTCCTCCTTCTTCCGTCTTCTCTCTTCTTCTCCATTCTTCTTCCTTCGTCGTTCTACTTCTTCCTACTTCTTCTTCCTTTCTTCTTCTTCTTCCCTTCTTCTTCTTCTTCTTCTTCTTCTTCTTCTTCTTCTTCTTCTTCTTCTTCTTCTTCTTCTTCTTCTTCTTCTTCTTCTTCTTCTCCTCCTCCTCCTCTTCCTCCTCCTCCTCCTCCTCCTCCTCCTCCTTCTTCTTCTTCTTCTTCTTCTTCTTCTTCTTCTTCTTCTTCTTCTTCTTCTTCTTCTTCTTCTTCTTCTTCTTCTTCTTCTTCTTCTTCTTCTTCTTCTTCTTCATCTTCTTCTTCTTCTTTCTTCTTCCGTCTTCCTCCTCCTCCTCCTCCTCCTCCTCCTCCTCCTTCTTCTTCTTCTTCTTCTTCTTCTTCTTCTTCTTCTTCTTCTTCTTCTTCTTCTTCTTCTTTTCTCCTCCTCCTCCTCCTCCTCCTTCTTCTTCTTCTTCTTCTTCTTCTTCTTCTTCTTCTTCTTCTTCTTCTTCTTCTTCTTCTTCTTCTTCTTCTTCTTCTTCATTTTTCCTTTTTCTTCTTCTTCCTTCTTCATTCTTCTTCTTCATCCTACTTCTTCTTGTTTCTTCTTTCTTCTTCCTTCTTCTTCCTTCTTCTTCCTTCCTTCTTTTTTCCTTTACACTTCTTCTTGCTTCTTCTTCCTTCTTCCTTCTTCTTCCCTCTTCTTCCTACTTTTTCCTTCTTACTTCTTTTTTCTTCTTCTTCATTCTTCCTCCTTCCTTCTTCTTTCTTCTTCCTCTCTCTCCCTTCCTCTCTCTCATTTCCTCCATTCTCCTTCCTCTCTCCTCCTTTATTCCTCTTTCTTCCTTCCTCCTTCTCCTTCCTCCTCCTCCTCTTTCTTCTCCTCCTCCTCCTCCTCCTCCTCCTCCTCCTCCTCTTCTTCTTCTTCTTCTTCTTCTTCTTCTTCTTCTTCTTCTTCTTCTTCTTCTTCTTCTTCTTCTTATTATTATTATTATATGAACAAAGAACAAATAACTAGAACGTTTTCGCCTGTTGGACTGCTGAAAATTACCGCCCCTTGAACGTTAACAGTAAATGAGACCTCAAAAAGGGACACTAATCCTGCACCAATACGAGAAAACCCCGGACTTCCGGTAAGACTTAACGGCTCCTGGTAGATCAGAAGTCCAAGAAGAGCTGTGGGAATTGTGTGAATGACTGATAGAGGTGAGAAGGAAATATTTTACGATTAAATTAAACAAAAAAAGCAAAAAAGAAGAAAATATGCTTATTGCGTATTCAGTACAATTCCACAAAGCCTTCTAGCTTATTCTTGTTCGTCCTCACATCCCTTGTTTCCTTTTCCTCTTTCTTTATTTTTTTCTATTTTAGTTTTTCTTCACCGTTCATTTTCCTTCTTTGTATTTATACCTTCTGTCTCTCTAATTTCCTCCTTTCATTGTTCGCTTTCATCGACTTGCTTATCTTTTCCACTTTATCTTATTTCTCCCGTATTGTACTTAACCTCTCTTTTCTCCAACCACCTCAAATGTAGGCCTTCCTTCTTACCGAATGATCCTGGATGGCCCTTTAAGTGAGTGATTTCGTTTATTTAATTAGGACCGTGCTGGGGTCAACCCATCCTCATTAAGTGGGTACCATGTAACTGTAAATTTTCAGACAATTATCTGTGTCATACGGAAAGGCTACGTCATTATACTGCAACCTAGAATATGTGAGGGAGTAGCGGAAGCGTAATGACCATAGCCTGCCTGCCTGTAGTCAAGGGTTCGAACTATAGCGGGGCGGATTATAATTTTTTAAACTTGAAATGGACGCCCCTGTTGACCAATCCCAAAATGGTTACCAGAAAAATTATTGGGAAGAAAAGGCGCCCGACTTGATACCCACCATATCACATACTGTGTGTCGGTTGATTCATAGAATATGGGTCTAGCTTCATATACCCGATGTTGTTTGTTTGCATGTAGGTACTATTCTGGCCTATGAAAACATAATAAAACAAGTAATTGTAGCAATATTTCGGATACTTATTAGGTTTTGGAAGATGAAGACAAACATTATATTACAAACTTTAAAGCCTGGTAGATGTCGCTGTACTACTCAAGTGTATACTACATAAACAAAACATTCAACGTGTAATGAATTAGCGTAATTAATCATTTCAACAAAAAATAAACAAAACATAGTGTTATATAATGTTACCACGGTTGCTTTAAAGGAGACTATCATGTCTTTCTGCTTGCATAATTGTGGTTTACCCGAGATAATAGCAGTCGCTTAGGTTATCTTAGTAACTGTGGTTATTTATAGTGAGAAGAACGGTGAAATTCTCCTAATCAAGAACATTTCCAGGTTATATTACATGGCGCGTTGCTAGGGACAGGTGGCTTGCCAGAATTTATCGACTGTTATCTTCCTAACCCGTTTATAGATATGCTTTGCTATTCTACTTTCTGCCTATGTAAATGGACTGGCATTTACATCGGGTTGTGTTTTCTGTGAGAGAATGAGAGAACTTGAAGATGTCACAAGAAAAGTTCCCGAAAACGTTCCTAGATTTACCTATCTTGTTGAGACTACACAGGTAAGTGTGGCACTTATCACAGGACCGTGACATACTTTTTTTCAAAACAATGTGTTCTCGTTGCCAATGGGAATATTGAATCCACACACAACAGACTTGCACAATTGATTACCTGGCATATCTCGCTGTACTATCCCATCTCATATTGTTCCTCTTGTACCTTACGGTGCCGAGGTGAAGCATAAACAGCGAGAGAATGCCAATTTATGGGCTTCATATTTCGCGATTCCCAAGCACTCTGTTATTCTCTCTATCTATTGTTTACATAGACTCTTTTATTCCCTCAGTCCATGGTGTAAATGGTCGATCTCTTCTTCTGGTTCCATTGAGTCTGTACATCAATACTCCTGGTGATATACTGCCAGATGGTATCCTAGTTATGTGGCCTAACCTGCTGTTTTATTCTTTAGTGACCTTCAAGTATGACAGCTCAGGGCAAGATGTGGTGAGTAAAATGAGACGCGACAAGCGAAAGAATCATGATGACAGGGAAAAAAGTTGGGAGCAGCCACTTTTGTGGAATTGTGAGATGGAAAAGGCCTAGATAGATAAGCGTGGTTCTGTAAGAAATGGCAACACGCCAAGAAGAACAGAGTTGCCCATCCTAGTCTTATTGTGCACTTGGAAAGAGACATGGACACCAAAGCTGGCTATTTTTTAAAAAAAATGTTTAAAATGGTTAAAACTTAAAAATGGGCAGAGTTGTGTCAAAGAATAACCACAGACAAGTCACTGAAGTTGTTCTGGCAGCTACATAAAAGTTAGTTAGTTAATTAGTTAGTCGCAGTTCCAACTTCACAGCAACGGGTCGTCCCCATTATGCTCCGTTCCTGTGCCAGTGAATATCATACACAATGCTCCCCACTGCCCAATGTGAAAAGTGGAAAAGACAGGAGTCTCGACAAATAACAGCCCGCACAGATACACTGTGCATAATGCCGCCGCCAGAATGTCAACACAATAGTCCCCCACAAAACACCCAGTTCATTTCTGATGGAATCTGCAGTCATTTTCCCATCTGGATGTTTCCTAGATGTTCACCCACACAGTCCACGAAATACAGTTCATCGTCGATGGTAGTGGCAGTCAACCAGAAGCCCAGCAGCCACGCATTTCTGCATAAGACAAAAACCGGTCAACTCTGGGACATAGCCATCTGCCATCGCTCCGAACATGCAGTCACGTTCCAAAAAAAACAACCTCGGGCAGATTCAAAAGTATTTCACACGAAACTCACAGCTCACAGTGTCGCGCCACGCACTCACTCAGTAGCAGGGTGACGGAACCATCAAGCCTCCTTAGTCGCCTCTTACGACATGCGTGGTAGGCTACATAAAAGTATGAATGGGGTAGTCAAGAATAAGAATGTTCCTGACTTCCAAAGTGCTGACCTTATCTGGCAGAGGTCTGACGAGAATAGGGGCTAAGCCCTTTTCGAACGTTATCTAGAGAAGAGCAACCAGACAGACATGAGAGGCCGAAATGTTACCAAGGCGGTTACCTCAGATAAGTGTAAGGCTCAGAACATTGCAGTTGAAGACACAGTGACAGTGAAAGAGATAAGGGCTATGCTTCGACGAACAAAGAACAGCGCACCAGAGCCAGATGGTATATGGTATGACGACATCAATATGTGTACCGACAACGAGTTAGAGGAACTAGCAGATATGTACAACAACAGCATAGGGAGTGCTAGCATCAACGAAGAGTGGTTACGCAGCTATCTGATTCCCTTGCCGACGCCTGGCAAAGACGACACAAAAATCCAGGGATATCGGGAAATAATTATGCAAAATACAATAGGCAAGCTGCTGGAGAAGTTAATTGCCAGGAGAATATCAAGTCAGCTGGAGAGGCAAGGTTGTTTCCCACCTACCCTTGGAGGGTACAGTTCAAACAGAGAAACCTGGACCAATGCAGCAGTTTTTGTTCATGATGTCTATGAAGGTTTCCACTCAGGCAATGGAACATGTTCTGCGGCGACTGATCTTGAGGATGCGTACAACTGAGTACCAATGGATTTCTCAATGTTTCAGCTTCGTGAACTTAAGCTAAGTCCATTCCTCCTTAGTTCCATCGCCGCAGCCCTCTTCCAACGGAAAGTCCTTTTTAGATGTGGCAGTTGGACTTCTGAACCAACAACAATATGTCATGGGCTTGCCACAGGGATCACCATTATCTCCAGTGCTGTTCAACGCCTACACTGTGAGAATTACCGGCGAGCAGATCAGAGGACCGGGGAGAACATTGTCATACACTGACGATGTGAGAGTGTATCGTTAGGGTAAGGATAGAGATCGAGTTGCTGTGGATCTACAAACAGAACTAAATTGCATAAGCACTTGGTGTATGGAATCTGGAGAATTGGTCAACCCAACGAAGGCAGCAGTGACATGGTTCTCTTTAAATAATAATAATGTCAATACTCCAACACCAACTGTATATCTGTGTTCAGAGACTGTGGAAAGAACGCAGACAATGAATTACCTGGGGATACGTTTTGATCGAAGCCTTGCTTATAATGAGCACATAGACCAGATGATAGCAAAGATCAAGCAGGGTTTGACTGCGATGCGGGTGATGGCGGCGGCAAATTGTGAACAGCGCCTTCTATGTCTTCTATACGAGGGACTAATCATGTCTGTTTTTGAGTATGCGATGGCGATGCTGTCTCTCAGCTGTAAGCAGATAGAAAGGATGGAAAGGATACAGAACGAAGCTATGCGCATTATTCTGGGATGTACAAGAGATACAACATGCATGGCGATGCGCTACCTTCTTGACTCTCCAACCACTGAAGACAGAATACAAATTTGCAGAGCACGTGCCTACCTCAGAATCAGCACAAACACACAGCATCCACTGCACAGTGAAATTAAGAAGGTAAAGGGCAGCAGGTTAAAAAGAGGAAAGTCGTGGATGAGTCGTGCCGAAGACATTCTTCAACAGGTGTGTTCACTTGAGGACTTAGAACCTGGCGAAGAGTGGGTACTAATGCCAACAGATTTCTGTACGTCCTGTTCAGTTTGCTTTCAACTAGACAGAAAATGCAGACAAGAAAATCCAGCTGCTGTAGAGGCGGAAGTACAGGCGTTGATTTTCGAGAATTCTTGGAGGGTGAAGCTGTCATTTAGACAGATGGGTCCGTCGTTCGACGAGTGAGAAGTTCATGGGCTTTTACGGCTCAGACCGGAGGAAGAATTGTGGAGGAAGATTCTGGTACTTTTGCTTTGAACACTAGTAGCCTGACTATGGAATTCATGGCAGTAAGTAAAGCAATAACATGCCTCGAGACACTGACATTCACTAGGGCCTGCTTCCTTAGTGACTCAATAAGCACGCTCAAGAAGATAGAGATGGAGTGGATCCGAAGAGAGTGGTTGCTGCCTCTGGAGCGTCTCGGCTGGCAAAGATTAGTTTTATTTTCGTGCCAGGGCATGGGGGTTCACGAGGCAATGAGCGGACTGACAAGCTCGCAGGTAAGGCTACTGTGGAGGGCGTACGCGCCATGGACCAGGCTGACATTCTGAATGCTCTACGAGAAGTAAGACTTTTGCGAGAATCAAGTGATCACTGTGAATCTACAACCATGGTCAGGCTCCGAAAATAGCAAGTTAAAAGAGGGGTGGCAAAACAAGAACACTACGCGGGAAGCCAAAGAAAATTAATAAACCAACACAGAACTGGTGTCGTCAGTCGCTACACGCTGCGGGATTTACTGAGGTGGGGATCCGAGCACTTATGGACGGAACGGTTCAAAGTGCAATGAGGATGATCTAACTTGTTTGGTGAAATCTAGTTTTGCTATTATCCCTACATAAGTAATAATTTTATCATTTCTGATGTTATCTCATCTTAATATGTTGATTATTATTCTCAGGAACTCATTTTACTTGTTGCAGTTGGATTGTCCTCTTTTTCAGTTATTGTCTAGTCTTGGCATTGGTAGCACAGAGTTGGCATAAAGATTGCGTTGTGGAGCACATTTTTAGTATCTATTGATACGTGTTTGTTTTTAGTATTGGTGCCAACTCTAATGAGTTTATTTGCATCATTTCATCTATTTTCGATGTCGTTTTCAGATTTGCCATTTGATGATAATATACTTCTCAAGTACTTGAAGTTTTTACACTGTGCTATGAGTGGTAATATTCGTTGCTAAAATGTGTGTTGTGCATTTCAACTATAAAGATTCATTGTTTTCTACATTTTATGTTCATTGATTTATTGATTATGTACTCGTCAGATCTTAGTGAGATATGAATGACCTAACGTATGACAGTATATGGTAGTATCTAATTTCTGTTAGCGCTGAATGCTGGGCCGCGCTCGCCGAATTCGACACCCAACATTGTAAAGTGGCTTCGGGCGGAGGAGCGCAATTGGGATGGTACAATCCTTATCCTAGTTCGAGGAAATGTAACCTTAAATTTAAATGTCATGGCAAGGCAGATCAGGCCCCGAAGCCTTGGTCGACAACTGGTGTAGAATCGACGCTCCAACAGCCTGACAGTTAGAGCATTGCTTTGATAATCCGCCAGCTTCTGCAGCTTGTCGTGTTCCAGACGTATTGGTGCCACCTTTATTCTAGAGTAAATTAGGCAACCCGAGAAAGGGATCATTATTCATGATCTCTACAATTCAGCCCAGGCTTTGTGTTATAGAGATTTTATTATGCTTTTTGTTAAGCACAATAACTATCATCTGTCACGAGGTGGACTGTCAGTACCTGGCAGGGTACCGTGGCATATGCCAGGCTTTAAGTTATGTAACATATTATTTGTGTTTTCACTTATCAAAAAGTACATGCACATGTCTTGTTGCACGCACAATGTCTGGATGTGGTAACATCAATTCACATGCGAGGTGTTTTAATGTATAAAGTAAGGTCAGAGCAAGGGTATCATGTCAGATACACACAATGCAAAAAGTCAAATAATGCCAGATAAAGGTGGTTGAATACCGTTGGAGTGTGACCTCATTGTTTTCTTCTACCACGTTAGTTGTATAAGGGACGTTGGTTGTTATATGTCGGGTTACAGGTATCATTATCACCACCATCATGATTATCATAATGATCACCATCACTATAACCACCAAATCATTATCATCACAAACATCATCACCACAACCACCACCACCATTATAATAATCATTATTTTCATTAACAACGTCATCATCACCACAACTACTGCCATCATTACCATCACCACCACTAATACAACCATCACATCATTATCACCGTCACGACAACCACTTCCACTCCATCATTATAATCACCATCATCATTAACATCATCAGCATTATTAATGCAATCACCGCCATCATTAATTTAATCAGCAACTTCATCATAACCATCGCCACCACCACCACCATCCTCATCATACTCTTCAACTCTTGGATTTTTTATCAATCTTTCTGATTACTTCGTGAATTATCCTTGTGCTGCTTTCTGTAGCTCCATGTTTGTTGATGCACTTTTTCCCAGAAAAATCCCCGGTAATAAAATTGAAGAGCTTCGGACACCTCAATAGATAATGGCTGACTGTCCAGTATATCAGCTTTTCCATTAGCAGTGAACTGTAATGAACCCTATTTAAGTGGACCCCCTTAAACATTAAACAAAATGTGTCTTATTTTAATGCCGCTTCCTTCAACGACGAACTGTAATTTTCTTTGCAGACTGCTGTGTTGGCATTCTGGCAGCGGCCTTATGCATGTACGTGTCTCTGCGTACTGTTGGGTTGTCGGTACTGCTGTCTGTTCCACTGTTCATATGGGACATTGAGGGGCATTGTGTGTGATATTCATTGGCACAGGAACGGAGCATTATGGAAGGTGACTCTTTGCCGTGAAGTTGGAACCGCGACTAACTAACTAACTGATGCCCTTTTAGCAGTATCTTGGCATTCAATATTTTTAGACTCTTCCGTCTCTTCCTGAAGGCCGGTAATATTAAAAAGGGAATAATCTTTCAAAAGACACATGGACATCTGCTATACAGTCTATTATACCTATGCCTCTATTCATATAGTATCGTGAACCATTGTCCCCATTTTAGTCTCATTTCCATGTGAAAGCGTGCAACTATGCGTAGACAAAACCCGGTTCTAACCTTTTATCGTGTCGCCTTAGGACCAGACAATCCACATTATCGAGCGCTCAGCATTGGTAGCCATAAATGGGGTAAAAAAATCTAATTTTTGGACAATATAATGGAACCAGGATCCACCACTTAGCCAGGGACTGGAGCTAAATGCGAGTACACTTTTAGCTGGCTATTGGCAACAGAAGGATTTAAGACCTGTGTGCTGTTTTTACGCGCCATTTAGTACTGCAGGCACCCAAAATGAACAGGATATCTGGCAGACGCTGCTTCCTATTGTAATCTCATTGGATATAAAGGATGCGACAAAATGGCGACGAAGACTTTTTATTCACTTGTAGCTTTGGTAGGCAGACATACAGAGAGAGAGAGAGAGAGAGAGAGAGAGAGAGAGAGAGAGAGAGAAAGGGAGAGAGAGGGAGAGAGAGAAGAGGCAAATATTTTTTTTTA
Source organism: Cepaea hortensis (assembly GCA_963921405.1). Taxonomy (NCBI): domain Eukaryota; kingdom Metazoa; phylum Mollusca; class Gastropoda; order Stylommatophora; family Helicidae; genus Cepaea; species Cepaea hortensis. The sequence continues at coordinate 79,243,737 of OY992893.1, forward strand.
GCATATCCTTTACAGGACTTAGCTGTCAGTACCAGCATCTTTCAGCTGTATGGCAAGATTACGCTCAGTAGTTTGCCATTGCTTTCTGAGCGGCCGGCTCAGTATCTCGCAAGTCACAAGCGGGGGTCGAACCGCTTCAGTTCTCGCTCCGCTACGAGACTCTGCGTGATAAACGGGATTACAGAGAGAAAGTGTTATAACCCCACAGCCAGAGAGACCGGCAGAGGCAAATATAGTCAAACAAATAACATACATAGTCAGCAGACAAACAAACATAGAGACACATACAAGCGTACATAGAGAGTCAGTCACATAAATAGCCAAACGCAGACAAAGGACACACAAACAAACAGACACACAAACACACACAGGAGAGAAAGAGAGAGAGAGAGAGAGAGAGAGAGAGAGAGAGAGAGAGAGAGAGAGAGAGAAACGGAGACACTAAAGAGTTGGGTGGGGTGGTGGGGGATCTCTTTGGTAACATGGCCAAGCCATCTGTCTCGAGCTACGAAGGTCGTGGTTCTGGTTTCGTCATTCGTTGTTCACAAGTGCAATTGCTTCTAAAACCACTGGGTTCGTCGCTGGAACTGCGGAGTTCGTTTTCTGTACGACGCTTCCGGCAGAAGGTTCTGTGTAAAGAAGACAGAGCGATAGGGGAAGGAACCCCGAGAAGTGAAGTCGATTCTGTTGTATTAGCCTTTTGTGCAGATTGATAGCTGAATAAGTAGGTTGACAGGTGAAATGCATAAAATGGCAAACAGACAGAGAGAGAGAGATAGACAGAGACAGACAGGCAAAGACAGACAGACATACAGACAGAAAAAAAACAGAGGAACACAAAAGACAGATAGGTATGTATTTGGTAAATAGGTATGTGGGTAAGAAAGTAGGTAGGCAGGTAAATAGGACGACATACAGGCAGGCAGGCAGACAGGTAGGCAATTAGGTAGATAGGTAGGTAGGTAGGTAGGTATGTAGGCATGTGGGTAGGTAGGAGGTATGCAGATGCTATATAGGTAGGCAGACAGACAGACGGGTAGAAGGATAGAGGGACATGGTGCATGAGGGACGACAGACCGACGGAGAAACAGACAGTCACACAGAAAAATAGGTAGAGAGGCAGGCACTCAGATAGACAGAGAGACATATAGAGACCGATGGAGATATAGACAGGCAGGCATGCAGGGAAGCAGACAGACAGACAGACAGACAGACAGGGAGGTAGGTAGCTAGGTAGGTAGGTAAGTAGGTAGGTAGGTAGATAGATCAGCTGCCTCAATGTTTCACTGTTTATTGCAAGAAAGAACTGGTACTAATTTTATTAGACGTAAACAGAAAATAGTAATTACACATCTATACATGTAGCCCTCATGACACTCGTCTGCCAACCCAGGGGTCAGTGGTTCCAATCCTCAGTGGCACATATTTGTGCAAATTGATCTGGACTCCCAGGTCGACCGGACCTAATATGTGTACTCCATTCAGGTCAACAACTAAACAAACTGATTCTAGTAGCTAAACTCACTGTTCCTAGCAGTTAACCTCACTGTTTCTAGCAGCTAAACTCACTGATTCTAGCAACTAAACACATTGTTCCTAGCAGTTAAACTCACTGATTCTAGCAGCTAAACTCATTGTGTCTAGTAGCTAATCCCACTGATTATAGCGCCTACACTCACTGATTCTAGCAGCTAAACTCCCTGTTTTTGTTTTTAAATAAACTCATTTATTCTAGTAAATAAACTCATTGATTCTAGCAGCAAAACTCACTGTTTCTAGCAGTTAAACTCACTGATTCTAACAGCTAACCTCACTGATTCTAGCAGCTAAACACACTGTGTCGAGTAGCTAAACCCACTGATTCTAGCGCCTACACTCACTGATTCTAGCAGCTAAACTCCCTGTTTTTGTTTTTAAATAAACTCATTTATTCTAGTAAATAAACTCATTTATTCTAGTAAATAAACTCATTTATTCTAGTAAATAAACTCATTTATTCTAGTAAATAAACTCATTTATTCTAGCAGCTAACCTCACTGATTCTAGCTGCTAAACTCATTTATTCTAGCAGTTAAAAGCACTTATTCTAGCAGCTAAACTCACTGTTTCTAGCTGCTAAACACACTGTATTGGCTACTAAACTCACTGATTCTAGCAGCTGAACTTACTCATTCTAGCAGTTAAACTCACTAACTCCAGCAAATAATCTCAGTGATTCTATCTGCTAAACTCACTGATTGTAGTAGCTAAACTCACTGATTCCAGCAACTAAACTCACTAATTGTAGCAACTTAACTCACTATTTCAGGCAGCTAGACTCAAACACACTCTACAAATACAATCCAGCTATTATATCTCATCAAATATTTTCTTGAGACAGCCCCAGGGGTTCTTTATGAAAGGGACATTAATTCTCAGAGAAGATTATTTTTGTCTCGCTAATGCGTTTTCAGTTTTAATTTCTCCTCTTGCAAGTCACGTGATCAGCTAATTTCCGGAGCCGGTTGCGTGGCTGAAGAAACCTGGGTGTGTGAACCACTGCATGTCTATCGATCCCGGCAGATTGACAACCGATTGATTGATATTTCCGTGAGAGAATGTGTTTGTGGCTACTCGTGCCTGGGACTAAGTACTAACTAGCGTGGTATGATGCTGTTCAAATGACCAGCTATTAAAACACAAATGTGTGTGTGTGTGTGTGTGTGTGTGTGTGTGTGTGTGTGTGTATATATATATATATATATATATATATATGTGTATGTGTGTGTGTGTGTGTGTGTGTGTGTGTGTTTATAAGTGTGTGTGTATGATTTATTTTGTGTGAATTTGCGTGTGATTGTGTGTGTGTGTGTGTGTGTGTGTGTGTGTGTGTGTGTGTGTGTGTGCGCGCGTACGTACGTGTGTGTGTGAAGAGGGAGGCGGTTTCCATGACGAAGGGCTTAGGCCGTCAAAATTGCATTCTCGAGGTCGTGCGTCGTTCAGAACATAAATGCACATTTTCTGGAGAAGTTCTGGAGAACATAAATGCACATTTTCTGGGTATCATCCCTGGAGTTAAGCAATTCGGTGTGCCATAAAATTCAGCAGGCGGCTGTCTATTATGCGGACAGAGATCGAGCCGGATGAGGCTCCCGGTGACATGAGTTCGATCCTCTCTCTGTGTAAACGTGAACACAAAGATTTCTTGTAAATTTGTGCAGCGGGTCCAAATATCTTTTTTGATGTAGAGCTAGAACCATTTACCAATTACGCCTGAAGGAGCGGGAAAGAGAAATACTACTTACTTTGTTGTTTTTCCCGGAGTGCTGTTAACATCAATGCATCCATACGACAAGAACTGAATACTGAAGAAAGTTGGCAACTAAAGACGATAAAACAAAGAAAATTGAAATAGTTTGGTCACTTGAAAGCCATGAACGTTTGGAGAGAACAATAATGGAGGAGTATATGCCCGGGAAGAGAGGAAAATTGCGGCCAAAGAGAAGATGGGTGCAGGATTTGGCAGATGATCTCCAGATGAGTGTATCGGACGCGAGACATCTTGCTTATGACCGATACGTTTTGCGATTGGTTGTGATGGGAGCGAAGTTCTACAGAGGCCATGCTACTGAGTGAATGAACTGTTAACATATCAAATGATAGTGGAAATTATATTTCTGAAGAAAATACAAAGACTACAAAGTTAAAAACAAACAAACAAACACAATAAGGAACACGCCCTACAAAAACGACATGAAAATCGTATAACCATGAGAGAAATTAGGCGTAAACAGTCGAAATGTTATTGGTAACCATGAGAGAAATTAGGCGTAGACAGTCGAAATGTTATTGGTAACCATGAGAGAAATTAGGCGTAAACAGTCGAAATGTTATTGGTGATTTTATACGTAGAATTAATCAAGACAACTTATTGACAACTCGAAAAGTTAATGGGAAAAGAGCAAGAAGAGGCAATGAGATTAATGTTTTGATGGCTTGACCACAAAGGATAATCGGGACAAGAAGACATTGCTGATGCATGGCTAATAATCGTGGGAGAGGGCGAACAGTAACCGCCCACACGTATCACTATGGCACATGATGATGATTATTATTGTTGGCAGTGATAAGAATAAAGAACAAGATCTAATTACAGGCCTTACCAGAAGGTGTTTGTCAAAGAAAATGGGGAGAAATGTAAGAGATTATACAAAATCGAGGGAAAGCTGCCTTTAGTGAGACATTAATGAAGATTAAGGATTCAGGAATGACGGGCATGGTGCAAGAAATAGTAGTGAATGGTGTTATATTGTACTATTGAATTATTCTGCTTTAGATTTACTATGTGGTGATAGAATCAGTAGCCAAAGCAGCAGCAGCAGCAGCAGCAGCAGCAGCAGCAGCAGCAGTAGTAGTAGTAGTAGTAGTAGTAGTAGCAGTAGTAGTAGTAGTAGTAGTAGTAGTAGCAATAGCCGTAGCATTAGTAGTAATTATAGTAGTAGATGTGATAGCAATAATAGTAGTGGCAGCAGCGACAGAGGTATTATTAGTACTATTAGTAACACTTGTTGAAATAGTAATGATAGTGGTAGTAGCAGCTGTGTTGTAGTATAAGTGATAGTTGTATTTACCGCAGCAATTTTAGTAGAAATGGTAGTAGCAACAGCAGTAATAGCATCATCACCATCACTACTACTATTACTACTACTACTACTACTACTACTGCTACTACTACTACTACTACTACTACTACTACTACTACTACTACTACTGCTACTACTACTACTACTACTACTACTACTACTACTACTACTACTACTACTACTGCTGCTACTACTACTACTACTTTTACAGCTATCACTGGGCGGGCGAGTGGAGGGCGGACGGCGACCGAAAGACCGACTGACCAAGAGAGAGAGGGGGTGGTAGGGAGAGACAGCAGACAGGCAGGCACGTAGGCAGGTAGGTAGGAATGTAGGTAGTAAAGTAGGTATGTGTGTAGACAGGTAGGTATGTGTTAATTCATTTCCCACATTAACACAATGGCCCCAAAGAATCCCAGGCGATCTATACTCGCTAGCGCAACAAGTCTGCGTCTACGCAAGGTCTCCTACACTTCCAGGGCTGGTGTACCTATGACATAATTTATCACATAGTTGCAACGACCCCCAAAGGGTTCCACATCGATTGGTATTACACGTGAAAACAGCCATCCGATGTGAGAAATCATCAGCCGGGCTTTGGGGAAAACCACAACATTGCCAGATGTAGGAAGCAACATCATTAAGTTTGATGCCACGACAGGAAATCATTACCTTGCGACAAGGAAAAGCGGTACCAGAAAAATGATGTCTCGCTTTGGGTCGTGAACTGCCTGGCCTAACTGGCAATTTCAGAGCTGTGTTGTGACTGATGCGGAATGTGAACACGATCTGTTCTCATGCTGAAGTCAATAATTAGCCATATGCCGTCTGCGACAAAACCAGCCTCCTTCTCTTACAATCCAACAATGTTTCCCCAGCCCCCTCTAATATGTTAGTTTTGCGAGCAGAAAATACCACTTCGTGAACTAGGGGTATAACCTACTTGTAAGTGCCGGATATGTTTCAAAGATATAGATATGAATGTTGTATTTGCGCTAGCCGCTTTGGTATTAATGATATTATATTTGCTTTCGATCGCTTTAAACTCAAGCGTAGGTCATACTCGTGATACTACTTCTAGTAAACTGAACTGACTTTTGCGTGTGGATTAACTATCCTTATTACCAGTGTCCCTCGTCATCAGTCGACCCCACTCCAACTTAAGAGGTACTTGACATTTACGCCCCCAAGTCAAAGACGAGAAGTCAACATTTTTAGCCAGGGCGGTCAGGGGGAGCGCTTTAAAGACACTCTGGAGATCTCACTAAAAGCTTTTAGGAATTCATTATGACACCTGGGAGACTGCTGCCAAAGACCGATATTCGTGGCGTACATCATTACGCATGGATGCAGTCACTTGTAACGCAAACACGACTGCAAGAGCTGTGAAGAAAAGGTTGGAAAGAAAAACCACTACAGGAGATCCTCCTCCTGGAACGTCAAGCATTCTTTGCCCACATTATCAAAGAACATTTCGAGTCAAAATAAACCTTATCAGCCATCTTAGAACTCACGGCTCCATACTTTCAACCCCACTGGATGAACTTTAGGTCATCATCATTCTAGATGGACAAACAACAACATATGTGAACTATCCCTTACAGGAGCCGCGGTAGCCTAGTGGCTCAACTGCAGGTATGGTGATCATAGGTTCGAACCGCGTTAAGGATGATTCGATTTCTTAGAAAATACTCCGCACTCAGGTAGACCCGGCTATCAATGGTACGAGTAAATGCATTGGGAAATAAAGACCACTGGAGTTGACCACAGTATCTGCCAAGTGCCGATTGGTCAATACAGATATGGGTCTAGCACCGTATGTCCAATGCGACTTAAGGCTGGTAAATGGGTCCTTTGCTTTCCTTTATTGGGCGGGGGGGGGGGGCGGGGGCGGGTAGGAACTTACTAGCACGTGCTAAGAGTTGAGATAGAGTAATTGATAATACAATCACGAGCTGAAGGAGTTGTGGTAGGGTAATTGATAATATATAATATGTACTGGCTGAAGGAGTTGCGATAGAGTAATTGATAATATATAATATGTACTGGCTGAAGGAGTTGTGGTAGGGTAATTGATAATATATAATATGTACTGGCTGAAGGAGTTGTGGTAGGGTAATTGATAATATATAATATGTACTGGCTGAAGGAGTTGTGGTAGGGTAATTGATAATATATAATATGTACTGGCTGAAGGAGTTGTGGTAGGGTAATTGATAATATATAATATGTACTGGCTGAAGGAGTTGTGGTAGGGTAATTGATAATACATTCATGAGATGACGGAGTTGTGATAGAGTAATTGATGGTGTGGAATTGTGGTAGAGTAATTGATAATACATTCACGAGATTAATGAGTTGTCGTAGAGTATTTGATCATACATTCATGAGCTGAAGGAGTTGTGGTAGAGTAATTGATAATACATTCACGAGATGAAGGAGTTGTAGTAGAGTAATTGATAATGTATCACGAGATGAAGGAATTGTAGTAGAATAATTGATAATACGTTCAAGAGCTTCAGTGGTTATGGTAGAGTAAATGATGGTGTATTCACGGGCTAATAATGTTCTTCGCTGGCTGTTGAATGAGAGGACGAGGCGCTTGTGGAAATGTCTCGAGTGCAGTGATATCGTTTCTTAGCTCAACTCAACTCAACTGATCAATGAAGGGGTGAAACCTAAAGAAAGTCATCTTTGAATGAAGGTCCAGTATGGTGATGCATGCCTGTCACTCCAGCAAGTGTATGAGTGGAGTAGGAAGTCTCAAAACTGTTTGGTCCGATGAAGTGGTACAGCAGGTGGTGCATGAATGGTTACGCACGCGGCCAAAAGAATTTGTTTCTACAGCAATCCAAGCACTTTATAGGCGTTGGCTGACTTGTATAAAACGCAGTTGTGACTACATCGAAAAATTATACATGTGTTCTGTACAATTTTAGAATATATTCACACATACAAAAATCATTTAAGATTTTTATTTGAAGCCTTCTCGTAATAGTAACAATATTAATAACAATAGTAGCAGTACCATTAGTAGAAATTACAATAATAACAGTAGCAGTAACAGTAACAATAGAGAAATGACATTTATTATAATGTTAAAAGTTGTGTGCACTAGTAAAGGTTGTAGTAGTAGCATTTATAGTAGTATCTGCAGCAGTAACAGTAATAAAGGAGTAGTAACTGTTGTGGTAGCATTATTAGTTTTATTGCTTGATATTGACAGCAACAGCTGCATTAATAGTAGTAATAGTATTCATAGTAGTAGTAGTAATAGCAATAGTAGTAGTAGTAGTAGTAGTAGTAGTTATCGTAGTGTTGGTGATGGTAGTAGAAACTAGTAGTACTAATAGTAGTAGTAGTAGTAATACTGGTGTTGGGTGGTAGCATTAATTGTAATAATTGTTATGTTTTTGTTTTATTATGTATTGTATTAGTGTCGCTAGCAGAAAAAGAAACAGCCATTGTTATTATTATTATTATTATTATTATTATTGTTATTATTATTATTATTATTAAAGCAGTAGTAGTAGTAGTAGCAGCAGCAGCAGTAGTAGTAGTAGTAATAGTAGTAGTAGTAGTAGTAGTAGTAGTAGCAGCAGCATTAGTAGTAGTAGTAGTAGTAGTAGTAGTAGTAGTAGGAGTAGTAGTAGTAGTAGTAATAGTAGTAGTAGTAGTAGTAGTAGTAGTAGTAGTAGTAACAGTGGTGAAGGGGTTACGGACGCTGTTCATGATCCCGCATACCCGCGTTCGAAACACAACTTCGGGCGATTTGGCAGCAAACCGCGCTGCGATGGTTTTTGACGAAATTTCATGGGTGTCGGTCGTTCAGAAATCAATGGCAAACTACTGAACGTAAACTTGCCAAGTCATCAACAACAGCAAAAATTGATGGCGTTGACTGCAAACGTCCTGTAAAGGATATGCAACTAATTTCTTTAGTAGTAGTAGTAGTAGTAGTAGTAGTAGTAGTAGTAGTAGTATTAGTAGTAGTAGTAGTAGTAGTAGTAGTAGTAGTAGTAGTAGTAGTAGTAGTAGTAGTAGTAGTAGTAGTAGTAGTAGTAGTAGTAGTAGTAGTAGAAGTAGTAGTAGTAGTAGTAGTAGTTGTAGGTACTGTTGTTGTTGTTGTTGTTGTTGTAGCAGAAATAGTGGTAGGAAGACTGGAAGATGTACTACCACAGCTCCGGTCGCAGTAATAAAATAAACTCCAGAAAATAACAAATACCCATTGTAGAGACTGAAGGACCTACACGAACGATAAAAGCATCAACAGTTTCTATAATAGCCAACACGAGATATGGCCGATACTACTGAGGACTCAATTCCCCCATGAGTTGTGCGAGAGTGTCGAGGCAATGAGGATGGGAGACTGCGGTTTCAGCTGAACTACTGTCATTAATAAGAGAAATTGAAGCTGAATTCTCCGAGGAATGAAAGTAAATATCTAAGGAAAGTGAAGAGATACTTGTTTCATCATACTTTTCCATTATATTGAAAGTGGGAAACAGGATATTCGTTTCGGGGAATAATGAACAAGTACCAGGTTTACTTTCCGCTGGATGTTGGCCAGAAATTATGTCATCTGTGCAGCCCATTACTTTTCTTGAGTCACAAATGCGAACTATCGGAACTAGTATCAATAAAAGGAGTTTTCTGTTGCCGAGCTTATAACGGAGTACAAAGAAAAACACAAATTATAGCCAAAAAGCTCAACTGATGAATAAAAAACAGATACAGTCGAACGTTCCGATCGAAGTCTTTATCAGCGTAAGAACAATAACTCCCCTCACCATATCATCTCATCTCATCATATCTCATCTCATCTCATCTTGTTCCTCTTGTACCTTGCGGTGTCGAGGTGAAGCATAAACAGCAGGAGAGTACCCATTTATAGGCTTCATATATCTTGATTTTCATGTACTCTATTATTACCTCTGTTCATCAGTTGCATAGTCAGCCTCTTATTCTGGTTTCATTCGGTTTGTACATCAGTGCTTGTTGTGGTATATTGTTAGTTGGTAGCCTAGTTCAAGGGTCACCAAACTACGGCCCGCGGACCGGATACGGCCCGCGGACCGGATCCGGCCCGCGACATCATTTCATCCGGCCCGCTGACAGTACTTGAACTTGCTTGATATAACGTATGGAACATGAGACGTTAGTGATACAATTTATATGTAAATATTATGTTTAGAATAATAGGAGATCTTCACACGTGCGGAGACCTCCTGGCTGCTGTGTGTCTTACATTTACTATTTTCAATTATAAATTATTGTATCTAGATATTCTTATTTATTGTAATGTTTGCTTATTTCGCATCATCTCAAATCCTTACCCGACTCGTGGTAGCGCCGCCTACGCTCTGAAGATACCTTGGTTTCCATGGAAACACAATCAAACACGCATCTTGCCCTCCCCCAGGTACGTCCGGCTGTCAACACGGGCCCTATACTCCAGAAATATTTACTTCTTTTTAACAGTCATCCATTTTATTGGTATGTAAAAAAGATGTTTTGCATATCCTTTACAGGACATCGCTTTCAACATCAGCATCTTTCAGCTGATTGTTGATTTCTTGGCAAGATTACGCTCAGCAGTTTGCCATTGCTTTCTGAGCGACCGGCTCTATACTCTCATTAGTCACTGGCGCGACTCGAACCGCTCCCAATTTTCGTGCGCTCACTTCAACCACGAGAGTATTCGGGGTTACGGGGAAAGCTGCTAACTCCTCGACTAGGGAGACCGGCTTATAGGTATGTAACAAGAATTTATTTGACAGTGGTAGGTAAATGAACTACAAGTGTGAATAGATGCAATAAAGAAGCAAACATAGAATAAAAATGCCAAAGAAGCCTCGTGTTATTAAGAAACTACAATTATTATTCCCAGTTCAGAAGAATTCCCCGCTCAAGGTGTCAATCGAGCTGGTCTCTATGCCAGTGTCTTTCAACCTTTCCACTGGAGCAGATCCTTACGCAAATGTTTACGTTGCTCAAAGAACTGTGTGCGATGATCCATGTGTCTTTCCTACTTTATGTAATAAACTAGATGGGCAGAAATGTTGTATTTAGGCGATTTCGGTCTGTTTCGGCAGAATCCCTGGCTACCACTAGCGCAACCCCGGTTGAACAACTCTGCTATAGGATGTTTATTTAGGCCGGCCTATTGATATATTTTGCAAACCTTATTATGAGATATATTCTATTACAAAATTACCTATAAACTTTATATGTACCTTCGGTAAGCCGTAGCTTCACCAGCGACCCCTAATCCTTTGCTTTTCTTGTATTTCAATAGGAGTTTAATTATGTTTCTAATTAAATGTCTTTTTCATTTTCAGATCCCGTATACTTCACCTTCATTATGGCTACTAAGAAAAGAAAAGTGGATGCCGAGTGTCGCGTTTTCAATTAAGGATGGGGAGTAAAATATTTCTTTGTGGAAACAAAGGACCAGAAAATCAGTTGCGTAATTTGCAGCGAAAGTGTTGCCGTTTTGAAACTGTACAATCTTCGGTGTCACTACGAAACAAAACATCTATCAACATATTCAAAGTTTTCTGGAAAGTTACGCTCTGAGACATATGAGTCCATGAAACGTGGTTTAGAAACACAAAGAAATCTCTTCACGAGAAAGTTTGCTGAAAGTGAATTTGTCACTCATACAAGGTACAAAATAGTGCATAAGATGGCAGAACGAGGAAAACCGTTTACTGATGGTAACTTCATCAAAGAGTGTATGATGGAAGCAGCAAATGACTTGTGTCCTGAGATAGCCGATTTGTTTGGAACTATCAGCCTTTCGGCAAGTTCAGTTGTGCGAAGAACAGAAGAACTCGAGAGAACAGAGTGCTACAGATACGCGAGAAATCTAGGAACTTGTGGTATTCTCTGGCGCTGGATGAGTCTACTGATCTCTCGTGTACGTCACAACTTCTCGTGTTCATTCGTGGTGTCAATTAGGACTTTCAGATTATGGAAGAGTTGGCATCCGTTTGCAGCATGCATGGAACACAACTGGAAATGACATTTTCATGGAAGTGCAAAAGGTTTTCTTTTCATTGCTTTCATTTTTTCATCTTTTTATTCTTCTCGTCTTGTCGTTACGTCTTTATGTAATCACATGAGTTCTTCTCTGTGACTGTATGTTGTGTTTTGTGTATGTGCTTGTTTGCCGATGAAAGTTAATCGCCGCAACGTCTTGTATGTGTCGTAATTCTGTTATGTAAAGCTGCACTACTTTGTGTCATTTTAAATTGTTTACATTTTCACAGCTTTACCGCAGTTCCACCAAATTTTATTCATGTTTAATAATTGAGAAGTGCAGAGAATTTAATGTAAACCCATTCTCATGTTTTGTGGATTATTCAAGGGCATTTGACTGTGTACAAAATCAGAAACTTTGGGAAATCATGAGGAATATAGGCTTTCCATCACAACTCATGTAGTACAACTCATAACAATGATCTATCTAGACCAGTGGTTCTCAACCGGTGGGGAATTCCCCCCCCCCCCCCCAGGGGGGAATTTTAGGGTTTCCAGGGGGGGGGGGAATGAAGATCATTTCAAGATTTCGTTAATACAAGAACTGATTACTTGATATTGCTTTTCCCTTCATACTTTACAGTTATGCACGTCTCATCCTTCTAAAATTCATTTTATAAAGTAAGCAGACCTACACATCACGTTTTATGTGGATGTCTAGACCTGTTATAGCATATTTACCTTCTATTTTTACGTATACTGTGCAGGGATTGGGGGATTTTTAGGTAGGAAATATGAAAAGGGGGCGTTCTGAAAATGATGACGTTCTGAAAATATGGTGAAGGGGGGCACGGGCCAAAAAAGGTTGAGAACCACTGATCTAGATCAACAGAACGAGTTAGGGGTATTCCCTATCAAAGGAGAGGTAAGGTGCCTCCTTCCTCCCGATCAGGGTTGCGTGAAGTCATGGGTGCAGGTGGTGGATGAAGTTGAAAAGCAGCCAACAGGATGGTGGGTAGAGGATCTCTTTTTTGGGAGACAATGGCTACGGTCACCGACCAGTATGCTCACTGCTAGGAAGGAAAGCAATGACAAACTACCTTCTTTACAAATGCCAAGAATATCATGTACTGCAGTCTTATCGATAATCAGAGAAACGGCGTAAATGTGTGCTCCATAGGGGCAGCCTCGCCCGGTCATGTGCACCAGGGGACTCCAGACCGTAATCAGGCGACTGAGTGCAAAAGGATATCAACATTGAAAGTAGGAACTTGGAATGTAAGAACTATGAGTGGGGATGGAAAATTTGATAACATTAAGAATGAAACGAGAAGATTAAATATTAACCTGTTAGGTATATGTGAGACCAGATGGACAGGAATGGGAATTATAACATCTGAGGTAGATAGAATAATCTATTCTGGTGGGGAGAAACAACAGCGAGGAGTAGCAATTATAATGGATACAGAGAGACCAAACTCGATCAAAGGATATTGGACTGTATCAGACAGAGTTATACTGGTGAAGTTGAGTGGAAGACCTTTTGATGTCAACGTCATACAAGTTTATTCACCAACGGCAGACAGTAGTGATGACAGCATTGATGAATTGTATAATGATTTAAAGAATGCCTTTCAGAAACGCAAGAATTCTGAAGTAAATATCATAATGGGTGACTTGAATGTCAAAGTTGGAAATCAACAGGACGGATGCATAGTAGGCAAATATGGACTAGGGGGAACAGAATGAAAGAGGTTGCAGACTTGTACAGTGGGCAAAAGAGCAGGATTTGAATTTTGGAAACACCTGGTATAAACAGCACCCATAAAGATTATGGACATGGAGGAGTCCTGACCATAAGATCAGAAATCAGATTGATTATATTCTCATCAACAGAAGATTTCGAAATGCCTTAAAAGTCGAAAAAACTATACCAAGCGCAGACTGCTACAGCGACCATAGATTAATCTTAAGAAATTTACATATACAATTAAAGAAAGTCAAATGTTCACCAAGAAACACAAAATTTGAACTACAGACACTGAAGAGTGAGGAGATAAAAGATAAATTCAACGTAGAGGTAAAGAACAGATTCGATGCATTGTCCGATATGGACATATTATTCCAAGACGTCAGTGACCAATAGGAACTATTAAAGAAATCAGTCAACCAAGCTGCAGAAAGAACCATCCCCAAAATAAAAATAATAGGACACAAGAAATGGATGGCGGGAGACATCTTAAAACTAATGGAAATAAGAAGCAATAACAAAAATAACAAGGAGAAATATGAAGAGATCCACAGGAAAATTAGAAAGCTTTGCAAAGAGGCAAAAGAAATATGGCTTGAGGAAAATTGCAAGGAAATTGAAACCCAACACAACACCCGGAATACCAAATTAATACAGAAAAAGAATTAATGACATCACTAACAAAAGAACACACACATCAACGGGTTGCCTAAAAACGAAAGATGGCAAAATAATAATAGAAAAAGATCAGATTTTACATGCATGGTCAGATTATGTGAAAGACCTTTATGATGATACAAGAGAAGAACAATACGATCTTCGGAATAATAATGAAGGACCATTAATTTTGAAGATGGAAGTTCAGAATGCCCTTAACCATATGAAAACTGGCAAGACCCCGAGTACAGATAACATCACAATAGAAATGATCAATGACATAGAAGAATATGGAATAGACCAAGTCACCAGACTGCTGAACGCAATAAATGATTCTGGAGATATACCTCATGAATTATGTAATTC
>OY992893.1:79263115-79335615 GCA_963921405.1 Cepaea hortensis
ATTTTTACAAAATAAGTCCGGTTGGAAAGTTGCAAAATTATCAATGATCTGGTCTGTATAGAGTGGTGAAGAATTACACATAAATACCATAATGGGTGTTGAATGTAAATATACATTCATTATCATTGTACTCGCCCTGAATATTTCATAACAATATTAAATGTTCCTGGCTGGAGTATGACAAGAAAAACTGCCATCTCCCGCCACTGAAATACCGCATTACAGCATGCGATCTTCATAATTTCAGTGTGACATTGATTGCCAACTTAAATGGTCGAAAATTACAAAATATACATAGAAATTGATGCTAAATTTAATAATACATAGTATGACAATGTAATATTCTCATAAAACGGTATTTACGGGTTTACTTACCGCTTAGAATAGACAGCCTGGTTCTCCGGTATTAGAAGGATTCTCGAAGCGCCAGAAATGCACAATGCAGAACTGGATGGGAAAAACTATATCAAGCAATCGGTATCTGTTTTAACTCGATCTTGAAATAATCAGGGAATAATATCATGTGGTTGAAGGGCTTGCGAACGCGGTTTGTGAGCCCGTATACCCGGGTTCGAAACACGGCGGTGCTGGTATTTTCGAAAAAGGTATAGAGGCCGGTCGTTCAGAAAGCAATGGCAAACTACTGAACGTAACACTTGCCTAGTACATCAACAGCAGCTGAAAATGCTGGTGTTGACTGCAACGTCCCGTAAGGGATACGCAACACAATTATTATTAATTATTACTATAAACATCATTAAATCGGAGACACCAAAACAAGAAACCGAAAATCAACACCAAGCAAAAAAAAAAAAAAACATCTCCGGTAAAATTCGGCACAACTAAAACGTAGTACAAGGCGTAGCCAGATTCGTATGGGAGTGGGTGCAATAAAAAAAAAAGTAGCTTAAAAGTCGATAAGGTCGACTGCATTGCACGTTTTTTTTTATCCCATATGGCTCCGTCTCTTTCGATGCACAAAGCACGAACTCCGAGAGCTCCAGCGACGACCCTCGGAAGTCTCCGAAAAAATGCACTCGTGAAATGAAGAAATCGAACAATCAACCTTCGGAGCCCGAGTAAGACGGCATGACCACTTCACCACGGAGACTCCCAAGAGGGGTGCAATGTGTAATATTAGTAAAGACAGAGAATTTACAGAGGCATGGGGTAAATAATGTGTAAATTGACAGGAAAGTAGAAGGAATATATTTCTTACCTTATTTTTCATTTCCTTCTTGTTTCTTCAGCTGCTGGTTAATAATTGTGCACACGTATTCATGTTACTAGGATGCATTTAGCTTTTTATATTGAGTTCGTGAAAGCTTCCAAATAGCTGTACGTTAATGTGCGTATGGAGTGACCAGAAATGATACCGCAATTTAGTCATCATGTGTCCATCTTTAAGGATCTGTTCAACTGTCTGTGTAGTTTGTTCACACGTACACATGGATGACAGACCCGCTTTCAGTCTTCGTGAAAGATTGTCTACTCTGCTGTTCACTGTTCAGAGACGGAATATAATTACCTGTTTTGCACTATGAAAATAGTTGTCAGTGTCTCTGTAGTGGGCTTTCTTCTTAACGACCAAGATGTTGGTCCTCTTTTCATTGTAGTTTATAGTTTGATTCTTATGCACGTGTGTTGTCCCCTAATTTGACAACGTGTTTGCTCTCACGTTTCTTGTTATGCCACAATATGTCAGTTTCCAGCGCAATATTACCCTTCTGTTGGTATTCAATGCTTAGTGTGTGTGTGTGGTTTTTTTTTTCTTTTCTTTTCAATACCAGTTGTTTGTCACCGCTGAGGGCTTGCAGAATTGAAAATTCATCACTGTGGAATACAAACTGTTGCCATTGATATTGTGCTGATGCTATAATGTTTCCATCCATCCATCATGTGCCATGCCGGTAAGCGTGGGCGGTCATGTTCTGCCATCTCACTCGATCACCAGAGTCGTGGATCAGCTCCGTTTTTCTTTCTCGACCATGCCACAAGGCCAAGCCATCCAGGTACTTGCTTCTAGGTCTTCCCTTTGGTCTGTTCCCCTCGATCTTACCAGTTGTCACCAAATTCTCCAATCCATTTCTTCTCATAACATGCCCAAAAAATGTTGACTGTCTACGTCTAATTTCTCTAATCAATTTAAGATCTTTATTTGTTTCTTGAAGGACTTGTTCATTGGTCTTTCTGGTTGTCCATGGTATTCTTTGCATTTTTCTCAGAAACCACATCTCTACAGCCATCAGATGTTTTTCAGCCTGACTGCTCATTGTCCACGCTTCACATCCATATAAAACTACAGGTTCAATGTAGCATCTCAACACTCTTTTTCTCGTTTCAGTTGACATCTTTTTATTGGTCAATACGTTTTTCATCTTGCTAAAGGCTACTTTTGCCATGGCGATTCTTGTTCTAATCTCTTCAAGGCATCTCCCATCAGATGTTATTACTGTTCCGAGATAATTGTACCTGCTCACTTGTTGAAGAATATTCCCATTTACTTGTATATTACATTGTAGTATTTCGTCCTTCCTAGTGACGACCATAATCTGTGTCTTTTTACAATTTAATTCTAACCCTAGTTGTTCACTGTGTGTAACAATCGCATCTACTAAATTTTGCAGGTCCTGTTCATTGTCTGCAATCAAGACTGTATCATCTGCATATCTAATGTTATTGATGCATTGTCCCCCAATGTTGATTCCTTCCATATCTTCAATATTTCTGAAAATACTTTCACTGTACAGGGAAAACAGATCTAGAGACATTACACATCCCTGTCTCACACCCCTTTTAATAGGCTGATATTGGCTTACTTCATTATAAACTCTTACGGCAGCTTGTTGTTTCCAATATATGTTTTTTGCAAGCCTAAGATCTTTTCCATCAATTTGTAGATCTTCAAGCATCCTTATCATGTTGACATGTCTCACTTTATCAAAAGCCTTTGTGTAGTCAATAAAGCAAAGGTGTAGATCTTTATTTACTTCTATAGAACGTTCGATTATGTTTCTCAGTATATACACAGCATTTACTGTACCCTTGCCTTCCACAAATCCACGTTGTTCTTCTCCTATTTCAGGTTGTATTTTCCTCCTAACTCTTTGCATGATAATTCTTAGCAAAATCTTCGTGATGTGACTCATTATACTAATTGTTCGATGTTGATCACATTCCAAGGCTCCTGATTTCTTTGGGATTGCAATAAATACAGAATTACATAACTCCTGAGGTATATTTCCAGTATCATATATTGTATTAAGCAGACTGGTAACTTTATCTACTCCATATTCTTCTAAAGCATTAATCATTTCTGTTGTGACGCTGTCTGAACAGGGGGTCTTGCCAGATTTCATATGGTTCAGAGCATTCTGAAATTCCATCTTTAAAATTGCTGGTCCTTCATTATTATTTTGAACATTATACTGTTCGTCTCTGTTATCGTCATAAAGGTTTTTCACGTAATCTGACCAAACATGTAAGATATGGTCTTTTTCTATTATGACTCTTCCATCTTTTGTCTTTAGGCAGCCTGCTGATGTACGTGTTCTTTGATTAGTAAGCTCCTGAATTCTTTTGTGCATTAGTTTCGCATTGTTACTGTTGTGTTGTTTTTCAATTTCTCTGCAATTTTTCTCAAGCCATGTTTCTTTTGCCTCCTTACATAAGGTTCTCACTTTTCTGTGAATTTCTTCATATTTGGCAGGATTATTTTTGTTCTGTCTTCTTGTTTCCAATAGTTGTAAAATTTCTTCAGTCATCCATGTCTTACGGCCCACTTTCTTTACTTTTGAAATAGTTTTTTCTGCTGCGCAACTGATTGAATTCTTCATCGTTTTCCATTGATCATCTACATCTTGAAACAGGATCTCTAAATCAGACAATATATCAAATTTGTTCTTTACTTCTATGTTAAAATTATCTTGTATTTCTTTGTCAGTTTTCAATTTGCACAAGTCATATTTAGGGTTTCCTGCTGTATACTTGACTTTCTTTAACTTTACCCTCAATGTGCCTGTAAATAATCTGTGATCACTGTAGCAGTCTGCATTTGGAACTGTTTTTACGACTGTTAACGCATTTCGAAACCTTTTGCTAATCAGGATGTGATCTATCTGGTTTTTAATCCTGCTGTCTGGACTCCTCCATGTCCATAATCTTCTAGGATGCTGTTTAAACCAGGTGTTTCCTACAACCATTTCTTGTTCTTTTGCCCATTCTACAAGTCTGTATCCTCTTTCATTTCTCTCTCCCAAACCATGATTGCCTACACTGCATCCATCGCCTTGCTGTCCTATTTTTGCGTTGAAATCACCCATTATGATATTTATTTCTGATTTTTTGCAGTTCTTCAAAGCAGACTCCACGTCATTATAAAATTCCTCTATGCTTTCTTCACTGCTTTCACTTGTTGGGGCATATACTTGAATGACATTTATTTTAAAAGGTCTTCCGTTTAATTTTACTTATAGGACTCTGTCTGACACAGCATGGTATCCTTTGACAGAATTTGATGTTTGCTTATCTAATATAATGGCTACACCTCTTTGCTGTTCTTCTCCCCCAGAGTAAATAATCTTACAATCCTCTCCTGTCCTTATCCCTGCTCCTTTCCATCTCGTTTCCGATACTCCTAATATGTTAATCTTCTCTCTCCCCATTTCTTTTTTGATGTTTTCTAATTTTCCATCTGCATTCATTGTTCTAACGTTCCAAGTTCCTACTTTCAATGATATTAATCTGTTGCACCTAGTAGCCTGTTGACGGTCTGGAGTCACCTGGTGCGCATGACTATCCCTACCGGGCGAGGCTGCTCCTATGGTGCACCCATTTACGCCGTTTCTCTGATTATCGATGATTTCACACAACATGATTTTCTTGGCATCTGTAAAGAAGGTAGTTTGCCATTACTTTCCTTCCTAGCAGTGACCATACTGGTCAGTGACCGTAGCAATTGTCTCCTAAAAATAGAGATCCTCTGCCTACCGTCGTAAAGGTGGAGACCATAACCTATAACTATCTGTTGGCTGCTCTCCATCTTCATCCACCACCTGCACCCATGGCTTCACGTAACCCTGATCGGGGGGCTAAACGAGTACTCCACCTTGCCCAAGGGTGTCCCGTAATGTTTAGGGCCTGCAATTCGTCTGAATGGTTGGAGCAAAATATCCCAGTAAGCGTGCACGCGGATTAAGGTCTGCGATCTGCTCAGACCTTAATCTGTGTCGGACGATTCCAGTAGGTTGGTGACTACTCTCGGTTGCATAAAATTCAATCCATCCTTTCTCCAATTGTCCTCTTCCTCTTTCACCACATGCTCCTCACATTTTCACAGCAATTTTTATCAATATTTAATAGCGCGTACTGGATTAGTATCTTGACGTCAGACAATCTGAATATAGTATTGTCAGCTGCCACCTGTCTTTTAATTTTAGCCCAAACAAGTTCTATAGGGTTAAAATGAGAGTGGTATGGCGGAAGTCTCAAGCAACCATTACGATGCTCTTCTATCAACTTGTCGATTTGATATTTCTTGCTTTTTTGGCGTCTGTTTTACAAGGGACAACAATTCTAGCTAGAAATACGTTTCTGGAAATGGTATGTTTTCCATTCGGAGTCATATCTTTATTGCTCCCTTTGTGCTCGATGCTGTAGGTATTTCGTCTTCTTGGGGAACAACATTAATATCATGCATTGTCCATAATTGGAACGACGGTCTTTCTAGGGATGGAAGCACAGTATTCTCGAGCCAATCTCTAAATACATTACCATTCATCTTATTATGATAATCCCTATTGTCTGTATGCTTTGATACGAACACAAGCCCAGCATTCTGTTGTAAGCCATTATGCGTATTACCAGCATGGGCCATGTCCTATACTACTGGGCACATATCGCTGTATCTGTCCATCCACTGATTGCCATTCCTTATCACGTGTGTGGTGAGCATTGATCCATATTTCATCCAAATACACTATGCCATAAGTTTCTTTGCGCATTTCCCTTATTTCATGTAGGTATCTGCTTCTCATGGCTCCTAAATGCGGTTGCTCGCAAAGAATATTTCTACCTCCCTTGTACTTTCTAAAAGTGAAGATATTGTCCTTATAATTTTCCACAAAGTTGTTGTGGATAGCTCTATGAAATTTTTCTTTCTCAACCAAACCCTAAGTTTTCTTACAGTGACTGTTTCTTTGGCATCCAGCATTTTAATAATGCTGGATAATCCTGGATATAAAATCTAAGATTTTTATAATTTTAGGAGTCTCCGTGGCGAAGTGGTCAAACCTTGTGACGAAACGTCTGCAGATCTGCTGGTCTCTGAGTTATATCCCTTTGAAGGGATGGCGAAGGGTTAGTCTCCCTGGACGTAATACTAATAATCAGGGGGTTTCCCAACGAAAGTAGTGCCTGACGTCACTAGTCTGGTTATTTCTAGAGAAATCTAGAAGCTTCCCCAGTAAGTGCGTACGTGGTCAAGATCACGCTTGTCTCACAAGTGCCTCATGGAACACGAGAAGGTCGAACAATCCGTGATGCATGACTTCTCCGTGGATCATGAAATTCACTGGAGCAGTGAAGGGATTGTGAAGACGCATTTAGCTGGGAGTGATCAGTCACCAGTCGGACCTCATCGTAGAACGATCACTGAATTGAGCTGCTGAAAGTTGATGTCAGTGTGCGCGGCCAGAGCGGGACATCAGCAGTCAAGATTGTGATTGAATATCACAGGTTAGTTGAATACTTTGTCTATTGTGTAACTGTTGTCCATATACAGCGCCTACTGTCCCAAGAAAATTAATTGCCGACCGCGATTGTCGTAGCGAAGCGGAGACATTTGCCGACGACTGTCTGCATATTTAATTAGCTCTTATCGATCGGCGAAGTAGTGTGTTGACAGACGGGCTCAACAGCTGAGCGTGTGTATCCAAAATGTGCCGGAACGTGTGTTCTCTTTAGTACTCGCGAATAACCATTGTTTGTAGATTGATAGAATTATAAATGGTTAGTTTACAAATAATTTGCATGGTTAGTGATATTTATAGTTCATCACTGCTGTGTGCCAGAGAGATTCAGATACTTTACCAAGTGTGTAGCAGTTACTTGTTTGGTTTAATAATTACTCACGCAAGGCACTTTGTTTGTCAGTCATTACACAGAAATGTTAGATGCTGTTAATAATGATAAGGAAGGGCTTGTTATTATTAGAGATGTATAATTTGCTTCGTTAGATCATGATGTAACTCCAAGTTGTTAGATCAGTGGTGATGATTTTTCTTGGAACCAAGGTGTGATTCATGGATTCATGGGACAGGTCAAAAGGTAAGTATGTGCGGTGTAATATTACCAGTGTTATTCCTCGTAGGAAGAATGGTGTTACATTGAATGGATAACAGTTGATAGGAAGTATTTATAAGACCTATTGTTACTGCTTGTTACATGTCCGACCGCTAGAGTGACCGTGCGTGTTCAATCTTGCATATGTCTAGTTAACCGACTGGGACGTAGGCCGGTCCGCCCGACTAGTTGGGTTGCAGGTTAGACCCCAAAGCGATCGTGCTTATCCGATGGTGGAACATACCCGACCGAGAGCGATGCGGCGCTCTGTAATTCGAGGCTGTTGCGTCTAGGTAGGTCCGAGATAGGAACCGAACAGAGTCTGTCTCTATTATTCTACTCTTCCAGAAACATGACTCTGTTCATGGAGTACTTGAGGTACTGCCGTGAAGTAGCAGTAGTATGTAAGGGGAATGACCCCCCCCCCCCTAAAATATGGAGCTGAGGTGTGGTAGAGGAGAGTCTGGAGGCCTGGCTACATTGAATGACGTGACCTAATTCGTCACGGGACAAGATGCACGGGACCCACAGTAGCTGTGGGAAAGTGTATTGGTGGAGGGCCACCAAAGCTGTGCTCGACCGGCACAGAGATGACCGACCTGAAATGGGAGGCCAGTTAATGAAAGGCAACTCAGGTTCTGGGACAGGGATCCCAGGACGGAGCGATGGCTGTGATATGAGTTGGTTATTTAAGTTTAACAATTCATGCATTATCCTGAGTTAATACTATAGTAATGAATTATAAGGAGTATAATTTATTATGGACATATAGGTATTAATGTGTGTAGTTGCTCAATCCATGGGTGAAAGGATTGGTTAATTGGTGAGTATGTGTGGAAGGAGGTCTTGTCGGCTGGGCACCTCCTAGATAAAGTAATCCCTACACTGAACGGGAAGTAAGTGTATTTGTTGATTGATGATGGAAGATGAAACAGGAATGGACTAGCACCAGGCGCAGGATGCTTTGACAGAGTCATACAGTCGACACTGGTGCTAGAGGGCTAGTGGTAGCCCAGACGAGTGACTTGACTATGTACAGGTGTACTATTGCTTGCTCTTACATCATCATGCCTATACATTATAGGTAAGAGTAGATCTATGATGTGATGATCTCATACATATATCTTGATTGAATTATGTATGACTGAGAGGCAGGTGTACTGGTGGAGTTGCAGTTAGTTCTTGTTGTAGTTGAGTACTCACACCACCCCCTCCGTGTTTCAGGATTTGTTATTGGTATACTACCGGAGATTCCAGAGCTGAACCATGAGCTCTAGGGGACTGGCTCACTCCAGTGCCTATCAAAACGAGTAAGGCATTACTGGGAGCTGTCATCGGAATCTGCCGAGATCAACGATTGAAATGGCTGAGTACAGAATATGTCGGTAGGTCTATGCTGTGACCACCGGAGAGAGTCCGACGAGTGTCCATAGATCCTGAGAGGATCCAAAACAACGTCTGTTGATTCTAGCCAGTGAAGCACTGGTGGAATTCGAACTCAGTGAGAACCTTGAGGATTGCAAGGTAGTAACTTTCAAAGTTGACGGAAGTAATCTCTGTTAACAGTCACCATGGCCTGTTTGTTATGCTTCCGGCCCGACTGGGTCGTTATGGGACACCTTGTATATTAGCATGCTTGTATGGTGTGTACCTACAATGGTTTACCTTTGTGAAGCCGAAACTTGGTCCAGTGACCTAAGACATTGATTATCTGATTTGGTGTGAACACCGGAGTGATATGCTTGCTAGGGTAGGGATCTACCCCATTCCGAGGTATTGAACATTGACAGTGATGGTTAGGATGTGATTGATACCCTTCGATCAGGGTAGTTACTTGAGAATTTGTGAAGATCTATTATTCCAAGAGACATGGGAATAGGTGTAGTGTGGTAGTCACCTGATAGACTTTGCAAGTGACATTGCATTTATGTGGAATAGGTGAAGGGTGGTATTCACCTATTAGACTTTGCAAGTGACATTGGGTTTATGTGGAGCGAACGCTCATGTTATAGGTGACGTATCAGTGTGTCAGTCACTTATGAGACAGAAGAGCATCCCGGCTCTTGCACTTTAGAGTACAGTGCTACACGTACTTGTCTGCAGTTGGGAGACAGCTAGTAGCCTAGTGGCTGCCCAGACTTTCTCCGTAGAGTGTGACGGTGATATAGTACTCTATCAAGGGAGGACCCTTGATCATAGGTGCAGTGTCTGTCAGGCAGTGGTACTACGCTTGATCATCCCGGGAGTTGGAGCACTGAAGGAAGAGGGAACTTTGGAGTGGCATCCGACCTTGGAGTTCCTGTCCACCGGAGGTTCCTGGGTGAGTCGTGACCACGACAGGACGACCGCACGAACTATAGTCACAGTCTCTATGATGCAGAAGAATCATCTGTAGATTTGCTCATGTACATATTGTCTTATAGTCCGGCTTTCAGCCATCCTTCTCTGTGTTGCTTTTGACGTAGTAATGAATTAAATTTTGTTATGTTAGCTATGACTTTGTGCTGTGGTATGACTTGTGTTTGTCCGAGCCCCCTTGGGGTAGGAAACCCTAGGTAGGGGAGGGGAGGTACAGCTGTCCGGCTTGTGTGGGGCCTGGTAGATGTGAAGTGCTAGTGAGGTGGTTGGAGCAAAGGCGGGGATCTTATCTATAGTAGCAAACCAGTCCAAGCCCCGGCAGTTTTGCTACAGGGCTCCTAAGGTTGTGGGTTAGATTCCGGGCCGCATCCTTCGGTTGACGAGTTAAATTTTTCGGAGACTTCTGTGGATCGTCGCTACAGCTGCGGAGTTCGACCGAGCCATATGGGATAGAACCCTGTGCAATGAAGTCGACCCAGTCGACTTTTAAGCGACTTTTTAAAGCATTTCTATAATAGCTCGCCTTATGACATCTATGTCAAAGCTGTCTACAATAACCTTTCTACCTACCGTTTGGTTATTGCGTGGTGGTTAAATTCCAGATTCTTGCACCCATCGACGAAATGACCGTTTACTCAAACCCAGTGCATGCACTGTTCTTTTTTCGGAATTTTTAATAGTATAAAACAATTTCCTGCGATCAGCTTATATACAAAAATATATGTACAACTTCATAGCGATGCTTTGAAGTTTATACACAATTTCACATTCAATCCCATTGAAAAATATTCTCACATTTCAATGTTATCGATAAGTGGTAAGATTAAATAATAATAATAATAATAATAATAATCATAATAATCAGGTTTCATGAAATAACCCACAGTTTGACGACACCCCTGAACAGTCCCAGTTTAAACTGCGCGGGGTTCTTTGCATAATGCCAATCCTGTGAAAAACGTAAAATATTCAACATTGAACGCTGATTGTCTGGCTACGCCGTAATACAAAAATATAAACAAACTTTGAAATCTGCTGTAACATCTCCAGAACAAAAATTGTTTTGTTGGGTGGACATAATGATAAGGTTATATGCTAAATCTCATCATTTTCCTTCAGTTGGTTACTGAGATAAGGAATTTTATATTGGGGCAGACAAAAGTGAACACACTATAGAGCACAGTGCGGGAATCCACAGAAGAACAATAGCCAACACAGAATTCGTGCCGTCTGTCGTTAAACTAACTAACCAACTAACTAAGGAAACTAACTAAGGGAACTAACTAACTAACTACCTAACTAACTAACTACTTAACTAACTAACTAACTAACTAACTAACTAACTAACTAACTAAGGAAACTATCTAACTATACTAATTAAACTAACTAACTAACTAACTAACTAACTAACTAACTGACTGACTGACTGACTGACTGACTGACTGACTGACTGACTAACTAGCTAGTTAGATTTCTTTGTTCTATTTTTAACCCAATTAATGCTTACACTTTGATGTAAGATTTAGGTTTAATAGCGCATATGTCTGATTTGCTGATATTTCAGACTGATTTGCTAGATGCCCACATGTCACTCCCTTTTGTTGCCACGTTAATTATGCGTGCTTTCAGCACTCTGATCTCCTGTTGTTCTATATATTTCAAAACTTAAAAATGTTTAATTGCTTTAGTGTTTGCTGAGCAATGTTTCTTTCACTTGTAATTTATGCCATCATATCTCCGACGCCCGTCAGCTGTGAATTTATGTATTCAAAGCTGATAGTTTTCAGTATTTTCTCTCCAGTGGAAAATATATCCGATGTCATAATTGTTTTATCATCATCATTATTATCATCATCATCACCGTATTCCACCTTTGTCGACAAGTGTCGTTGGGAGGAAGAGTTAACGTTTTGCTGCCGATGGATGGCACTGGATAGTGTCATTCTGCGTGATTGTACAACGGCTTTGGTTCGTCAATTCCTTTTCTTCTCGGGCGTCCTCTTCTGTGATGTAGCGCCAGTGTTGGTAATTGATTGTGTTGCATTATAACGAGATTTCTGAATCATTGCTGCCTTCCATATATATATATATATATATATATATATATATATATATATATATATATATATATATATATATATATATATATGACACATGGTGTTGATCCAATGGTCTGTTTGAAAACATAATTTCTTACTTGGTCTCAGGTAGTTAAGTTGGCAGCTCTTTTCAAATATCTCGTTTCGCGAGTATTCGTGTTGCGTATGTGTGATTTTGATAATCTCCAAGTTTAGCATTGGTAGCATAGGGTTGGTGTGAATATATTAATTATTATTTGTCGTTTTGCGGACATATGTAAATTTTTAGTATTAGTGTGGGTGTTAATTGATATTACCACAATTCCTGGATACTTAAATTATTTCAGAGGTGTACTATTTATCAATAAACTTAAAGAACCGGCAGATCTAATGTAGCTAACCTACATTTCTTAATTTGGACTCAGTGATTTGTTTTAGGACTTTACTGTATAAATGATTTTACTTCTGCTGGTATGACGTGTGGTTCTTGTCGGCCACTGCCTTCAGGCACAGAATTTGGGTTCTGTATGTTATGTGGTGAGTTAAGTAGTTCTTTAAAGTACTCTGCCCACCTTGCTAATCTGCATTATATATTACACAGAGACATACCTCTTTTCTTATTTATGATGATGGTTGGGGTTTAGCTTGCATCCCATTTTCTTTTCTATTGACAAGTTTATAAAATTCTCTTGGATAGTCTTTCTGAAGGTTCACCATATATTCTCAAGTATTCATCTGTATACGCTTTAATTATTCGTTTGCCATTTCGTCTTGCTATACTAAATGTCACATAGTCTAGTTCAGATGTAGATGCAATTTATTCTTGAACGCTACCTTCTTTCTAGATACGTTATCTGTAACTTCAGTGTTCCTCCAAACGGTTCTTAATCTTCTGTCCTACCCTACGTGTTTAGTTCTACATTTATTTCCAAGTTTGTCCATTCTAACCATAGTTTCCCGATGTTCCTCTATAATTATTGCTAACGCTATCTGTTTAGGACTGATATGGACAGGATTGTAAATGACAACCACCTGCTTGTCGATGCCATAAATTTCGAAAGAGCAATGAAGATGTCTTAAAAGAAGTTAACTTACAATGAGAACTTTCTCCCATCAGAAGAAGGCAGTCCACAAACCTTTGGGCATTTCGTGAAATTAAGCTGGAGTACATCGTCACATCGAGAAAATGCTAGACAGTTCTACATCATAGCACGGAGAAACATCAGTATCAAAAATGATTGACAGTACACGAGATATAAGTTTGTGGACAGACTTGATCACCAAAGCCACACGGCACGGACTATAAGGAAAAAAAAAGAACTTCGGATTTCTCTAATGAGAAGATCATACTTTCCAAACCAGTTTTCTTTCTATTTATGTTAAAATTTTTATATAATATAATTGGTCTTTTTTCATTCATATTCAACATTCCTCAAGTATTACGCTTTGAAAGAATGGAGGTGAGAGTGTGTAACCGGACCATTAACATTCCTCTTGAAGGGATAATTTACTCCTTGTGCTAGGAAGGAGTGTGCGTAGAGGATAATTACTACTTCCTGTCTCATATAGTTAGTTAATTCTGGGATAAGTCGTATTTTCCTGTCTCCTGTTAACATGAGTTGTGTCAATGTGTTTTGATATCACCCGTTAGACATTTAGTATTCCTTTACTGAGCCAAATTCAGAAGACGGTTGGTCTTTTCGTAAATTCAAAATAATGTATCCTCTTAGTGAATTTAAACACAGACGCTATAAACAAAATATTGCACGATTTATTGCCTGGCATATTTAGCTGTTTCATGGCATGTGCATACTGCAGAGGTATATATCATAGCCAGGGATTAAATAAATAATACTTTGCCTGAAGTGCATAATCACTGATATTGTTCGAATTCCGAGTACGTTATCCCCACGGAAGTCTAAGATTTAAGAGGACGTCCTTCTGTTTGCATAACGACGACTGGGTTGAACTAATACTTACTGCTTCGATGTATTTAAGTAATCGATTATTGTAGGTCGAATACAATAAATGAAACGCGTTTTGTGCGTTAACTATATAGATGCTAATGAACAAATGTTCCTTGCCGGTTGAATTCGATGTTTTATGACCTGTCGCCTGCACAGGGATTCTTGAAACATGATTTAACTCTGTTTTCCAGCAATGCTGGTAATTGTTCTGCTACTCGATTTGCTAATTGTCATTTAGATCTAGGTGCGTAAATCGCCTGTCACTCACCCTGGAATGGATAACTGCAGTATGATTTGATAATCGGAACCAATCGTTTTTTCATAGATTGAGTAGGTATCGGGGTCGTTTTACATTTTCATTAATGGCAGGATTCTGTTAATTTTATATATATATATATATATATATATATATATATATATATATATATATATATATATATATATATATATATATATATATATATATATATATATTGATTTATTTGGTTGTTTCGGGATTTGAGATTTAAATATTGAGCACAACCCACTACTGGCAACGCTGATCGTATTCTGGTATGAACCTAAGGCCTATCCACATCAATGTGGAAGCACTATACTTGAGTTTCGCCCTCGTTTGAGCTCGTCAGTAGTGCATATCCTTACCGGACCCGGAAACAAACCCCGGATCACTGGCGTGTGAATCGGGTGTGTAACCACTAGACCACGCGGCACACGCTGGACACGGCCAAATTATCACAACAGAATATTACAGCTTCACCCATCGTAGGCTGTAGCTCAAGATTTGCCCGATCGCCGCGACTGACGTCCATCAATCGATGTGGACCCGAACGATCAGGCCTTCTCACTGGCAAGGCAAACCAGGCCGCCTAAAGTCCATCGAGCAATAATCAAATTGATTTATTTGGTTGCTTCGGGATTTGAGATTTAAATATTGAGCACAACCCACTACTGGCAACGCTTATCGTAATCTGGTATGAACCTAAGGCCTATCAAATTCAATGTGGAAGCACTATACTCGAGTTTCACCTTCTTCCCTTTCGCCCGTAATATTCTGTTGTGTTATTTTGGCCGTGGCCGTATATATATATATATATATATATATATATATATATATATATATATATATATATATATATATATATATATATATATATATACTAGCTGACGACCCGGCCCGGCGTCGCCTAGCCACTGGCAGGTGAGTCCCATTTAATTCATATCAGCAGTCATTATAAATTCAAATACAATTCTCTAAGCGCACAGTGTACTCGTTCCGCCCCTGCTCCCGTTCCCGTTCCCGTTTATCGTCTGCTTCTGATGCTCCCGTTCCCGTTGCTCGTCTGTTTCTGAAGCTCGTAATGACTTTCTCTTTCGTATAAAAATAAAAAAATGATTTTAAACTAACTAACTATTTCAGCTGGATCCGCGGGAGTGAGAACAACATCTGTACAAAATTTCATCTCAATCGGATGGACCTTTTGTGAGCGCATAAAGGACACACACACACACAAAGAAACATTCTCTTTTATATATAAAGTAGATTAGTAGATATAGTGGAAAAAAGTAAATTGTTCCCTTTCCCTCTACAAACCCACACTGTTCATAACTGATTTCTCGTTTAATCAGAGAGTGAGTTCCCTTGGGACAAGATGGCGGGACATTTCTTCGTCTGTTTCTGAAGCTGGTAATGCCTTTTTCTTTCGTGCTTGAGGACAAATTGTTGTTTTTAAACCAACTAACTATTTCAGTTGGATCCGCGGGAGTGAGAACAACATATATATATAGTAAAATAGTAGAAGATAGTAGAAGATATGGTATATGGCCAAAATATTGGAAGAGAAATATCTTCATTCCAATAACTAAAAAGGGCAACCTGAAACTAATGAGCGTAAACTTGCCAAGATATCACGAAGACGCAATAAATGCTGGGTTGACTGCGGTGTACTTCAAAGGATATGTAACTAACTTTCTCTCCCATAAAAAAAAACAAAAAATTACATTATTCAGTGTAGTAATAGAAGAATAAAACATGTAATATGATGCCGAAGAGAAATTTTTAAAAATGAGTTAGAAAATTTTCACTTATCTAAAATACATCCATTATTTTTATAAAACTTTGAAGATACCTTAAAGTTTTTATCACTTTGTTTATAACGCATATGACTGTAGATAACTTCTTTAAACATTTTATAAACTTTAAAAAAACACAGCAATTATTTAAATTACATAATATAGCAATGCTACTAAAAGTAAAGCGCCTTAATATAACTTTCCTTGTTAAGTCCCCTTGAAATACTTCTTTCCTTTTAATGTTGTTTTTTTTACGTACAAAGCTGTTTTTACACTGACAAACTATTTCAGTTGGATCCGCGGGAGTGAGAACAACTTCTGTACACAATTTCATCTCAATCGGATGGTCCTTTCGGGAACGCATAAATACAAACAAACAAACAAACATTCTCTTATATATATGTATATATATATATATATATATATATATATATATATATATATATATATATATATATATATATATATATACACGCGCGCGCACACACGCATACATATATTGTGTGTGCTGTGTTGAGTGCTTTTATATGCGTGTGTGTCTAAATTCTGATTTACTTCCAATTCTTCTGTAGAAACGAACCTTGGACTCTGCGTAATTAAGCCTGATGTGACATGGTTACACCACGTATACGCCATCTCAGTGCATGACTCCGCACGAACAACTCTATGTGGCAGCACCCAGACGCCGGGCGTGTAAACGTGCCATAAATGTGGGGCAACCGATGTAGTCCACTGTTGAAAGTGTCTGCAGCAAAAATCCCCAGGAATGAATGATAAACCAATGAGGACATTTTTATTCGATAGATCAAAAGTCTGCAGAAAATGTGTGAATATTTCGCTACACTGCTTTCCTTTTATAGACATCTGTCTTTCTGTTTGTCTGTCTATATGTTCGCCTGAGACCTTGCTTGATTAGTCTATTCATATATCTGTCACTATGTATGTGAGTGTATGTTTCAAAAAGCACACTTAATGTATATGTATACGTGTGTGTAGGCATACATGCACAGACACACATACATATATGTGAATAGATATCTGGTGGGAAGTGCACCTGTATGCCAGGTTAGTGGTCGGCGTTCAGTCCCCAGTTGGGTTATAATTTAGTTTTTTCGGCAAGTACAGCTCTGAGATCCACACAGGCTCATACAAATGGGTACCCGACTATTTTATGGGATTTGTATGGGTAGAACATGAGACAGGGAAGAGAACTGTGACACTCATCTCATACGTCGTGTACCAGAATATGTTAGTGGATAAGATTTCACACCACAACGGCAGCATCTGTGAAGGTTCTACCTTTACCTCTCATCTACACACGCGCATATATATATATATATATCAGTCTAAACCTCAGTCAACATTATCTTCTTGACTCAACCTCTGTCATTTTATATCAGTTCTTTAGTGCTGTATCCGTTCTATAATTACTCGATTCGATCTCACAGATGTATTCTATGTGCGTCTAATGATTGCCGATTGGTCCATTCAGAAATGGGGCCAGCAATGGTTGGCCATGGCGCCTTCAGACCTGTAAATGAAACCTTTAATACGTGTTCGATAAGCCTCAGGCTTGGTACTGGGTCCTACTACACATACTTGCTTATCTAATGAGGATGTGTGTGTAGATTCTCATTTTAACAGCCTCAGGTGTGTTGATAAACAAGATTTAATGAATGATAGTTTCTACAGGGTCAGACCGGTATATATATATATATATATATATATATATATATATATATATATATATATATATATATATATATATATATATATATATATATCATCATCAAGTGCCAACCAGCTGGCGTAGGCGTTCAAGTTTCTCCACAGATCTCGGTCTTTGGTTTTCTGGATAAACTCTGCTGATGATATTCCTCTATGCCACCGTCGCAATCCATCCAGCATCATTTATCTTGGTCTACCTCTGCCTCCCTTCCCCTCGAAGTTCTCCAATGTCTCTCTACTCATCACATGACCAAAGAGAGCTATTTGTCTCTTTCTTATTGTTGTATATAGTGTTCTTGTTTCTTTAGCTTATTTCAGGCAATCATTGTTAGTTACTCTGGCACTCCAAAGAATTCGCAACATTCGTCTAAAAAAACCACATCTCTGTTGCTTCTGAGTTCTTCCTAATTGTTCATTTACATTCCAAGATTCACTGACATACAGCAAAACTGGTTCTATTTAGCATTTTAGCACTCTCTTTCTTACAGTCATTGATAATGACTTATTGCATAAGATACTCTTCATTTTCTTAAATGCGGCTTTTGCCTGCCCTATTCTGCTTTTAATCTCTGCTGTACATCTTCCATCTGATGTTACAAATGCCCCTAGGTATTTAAAATTATTCACTTGGTTAAAAATCTTCCCTTCTATTTCTACGTCACATTTTTGTGTCACCATTATCTGTGATATCACCATATCTATATAATGACGGCCGGCTTCGTGGCTTAGAGGTTAGCGACTTTTCTCCGTAATCTCGTATACTCTCGTAGGTGACGTGATGTCGGTGATAATCAGCAGTGGTTCGAATCGCATCGGTAACTTACTGGGTATGTGAGCCGGCCGCTCAGAAAGCAATGGAAAATTACTGATCGTAATCTTGCCAAGAAATCAACATACAGCTGATAGGTGCTGGTGTTGACAGCGATGTCCTGTAAAGGATATGCAAAAAAAAAAAATAATGACGATATATATATATATACTAGCTGACCCTGCCCGGCTTCGCCCAGACCCTGGTGGGGAGCATCTCATTTAATTCATATAAGTAGTCATATAAGTTCTCGTTCCCGTTACCGACTGTCTGTCTGTCTGTCTGTCTGTCTGTCTGTCTGTCTGTCTGTCTGTCTGTCTGTCTGACCCGGCCCGGCATTACCCAGCTCCTGGTGTGGAGCATCTCATTTAATTCATATAAGTAGTCATATAAGTTCCCGTTCCCGACTGTCTGTCTGTCTGTCTGTCTGACCCGGCCCGACATCGCCCAGCTCCTGGTGTGAAGCATCTCATTTAATTTATATAAGTAGTCGTATAAGTTCCTGTTCCCGACTGTCTATCTGTCTGTCTGTCTGTCTATCTGTCTGCCTGACCCTGTCCGGCTTCATTAAATTCATACAACAACAAAAATGTAACTTAAAAGAACGTTCTACCACACACCATCCATTATTTTTAATGAAAACTCTTTCTAATCACCTGCATGACTACAGTAACTTCTTAAGCAAAAAAAGATGAGTTACAATGTTATGCATTGTGCATCATTTTTATGAAAACTTTGAAAATGCCTTACAGATTGTATCATTATTTATTATAACTCATATGCCGGTACATAACTATGGACAAAGAGTTTATAAATCTTTGAAAACGATGCCACAATATGACTATAAGTTATACAGAAAAGTTATGCCCCTTGAAATAACTTTTACGAGTTAGATCCCCTGAAATATATGACATTATGATGAAAAATGAAAAATGAAATAATACTGAGTAAGCAGGCGATTTCACACTAACAAAATATCACAGTTGGCTGCTCTGGACTGAAAGGAAGGCGTGTAGAAAATTTCATCTCAATCGGATGGGCCGTTCGCGAACAAATAAAGGACATACAGAGATACATAAATACATACGCACATCCTAATTTATATATAAGATATATATATATATATATATATATATATATATATATATATATATATATATATATATATATAGCCGGCTCCGTGGCCGAGGAGTTAGCAGCTTTCTCCGCTAACCCCGAATACTCTCGTCACGTGACGCGACGAGAATTAGCAGTGGTTCGAATCGCAAAAGTGACTTATGAGAGTATGGAGCCGGTCGCTCAGAAAGTCGTGGCGTGCTGATGAGCGTAATCTAGCCTAGGAATCAACATACAGCTGAAAGATGCTGATGTTGACCGCAATATCCTGAAACAGGATGGAAACGAGGGGAAAAAAAAAAAAAAAATATATATATATATATATATATATATATATATATATATATATATATATATATATATATATATATATGCTATAGTCAGAGAGGTTGAATGAATGAGATACCTAGAGAGACCTCTGTGACTAAAGCACCTCTATTTTTCTCACTGTACCTTTTTATTTCTCACTCTCTCCCTATATGTCTTTGTATATATATATATCGTCATTATTTTTTTCACTAACACATATAAATGCGATTTTAGAGGTAAAGATAGGACCTTCACAGATGCTGCCGTTGCGGTGTGAAATGTTACCCACTAACATATTCTGATACACGACATATGAGATGAATGTCACAGTTCTCTTCCTCGTCGCATGTTCTTCCCGGACAATCGTCAGGTACTTATTTGTATGAGGCTGGGTCGGACCCAAGAGTAGTAATTGCTGGAGACCATAATCCTCCATTTCCTGAGGATTGAACACTGATCACTATATATATATATATATAAAGTGATTCGGAAAATGTGCAAAGAGGCTATAGAAGCATGGCTTCAATCGAAAACCAACACAACACCCGGAATACCATATTAATGCACACAAGAATTAATTACGTCACTAAGATAAGAATATACGCATCGACTAGTTTCCTAACAAAATATGGCAAAATCATAATATAAACATATCAGGACTTAATGCATGGTCACATAATTTTAAAGACCTTTATAATAATACAAATCAAATCAAATCAAATCAACTTTATTTTAAAAGGGTCACAAACTGGGCACGCAGGCCCGTCTTACATTCAGCCCTTCCAATCACTCATTTTTCGTTCATCAAGAGCATTATACATTCACATAGGAAGAAAAATAAACATTGTGAAATGAATGTTGTAAACATAAACAAGCCAAATTACCATGTTATGAGGCCCATCTCCCACCTACCCACACATCGCCCCACCCACACACACACACACACCCACCTACCCACATACACACACACCCAGGGACACATACATACCCCACCAACCGAACTATCCCCCTCCCGCACACCTCCCACCCACACAAACTGCCCTCACCTGTTCCCCCAACCCAAATACACTCGCCACCCACAAACATCCCCCACCAACCCACACATCCCGCGCCCACCCACATACACATCCTAACCCACACATCCTCTCCCCACCCACACCTCCAACCACCCATCCCCCAGCCACAACTCCATCGACCACATATTCCCCACCCACGCACACACATCTCCCACCAACCCACACATCGCACATCCACTCACGCATCGCCAAACCATTCACACACATCCCCACAAACTGACATTTCCCTACCCACACACACACACACACACATCTCCCTAACCACCTATACATCCCCAATCCACTCACACACACCTCACCACCCACACATGCATCCTCCACCCACTCACACATGCCCTAACCCAATCCCGACCACACACATCCCCCACCCGCACATCACATACATCCCCTACCAGGCAATATTTCCAACCCACGCACCACACACATAAATCCCCCACCAACACATCCCACATCCCACATACCACCACACATCCCCACCTACACACCACACACATATCCACCACCCACAAACCACACAATATCCCCACTCACAGCCACACAGATACCCTCACCCACCCCACCGACACACCACACAAATGCCCCACCCACACACACATACCCCACCCAAGAGAATACAAGAGAATACCAGTATGCTATTCTGAATAATAATGAAGGACCATCAATTTTGTGGATATGTGGCGAGATGACGTCTAGATCGCAATGGCAAAACTACGCTAACTACGTTAGCTGATTTACTTATTACATTCTCATCGGGTTGTAGCGGCATAGAGCAAATAATGATATCATATTATCCACTAACGTTGTTGGTGCTAAAACTATACTCAGGGATACTGGGGCGACATTTGTATTCACGTCAGATAGTGAAGCGACATCGTATTTTGTCCTCCCTGTCGTAGACCTCTATATTATTTATGCATATCCTATTTACAGGACGTCGCTGTCAACATCAGCATTTTACTGCTGTCGTTGATGTCTTGGCAAGTTTTACGTTCAGTAGGTTTCCATCGCTTTATGAACGACCGGCTCCCATACCAACACGTTAAAACCCCAGCGCGAAACTGACTGCTGCCAAATCTAGACCCCTATACCTATCACATATGAACTCAATTTGACTGGGGATAGTGTTTTCCCGTCAGCACCTACCCCGACGGCAGTAGGCCATACGCTATGAGTGCTACTGTACCGGTAAGGCATAACTAACGGCCTCAGCCCGTTTCAAAACGAACACAGGGCTGGGGAAGAACAGACGCATTCACACAGTCAAGCTGCCGTATGCTATCTCATCCTTGCTGGATAAACCCACAAAGAACTTGAAGTCTACTAACAGATTGAGGATGAGTGAAACCAGACAATAGATGTGGCGAAGTTCTCAAGCCGTTTGACTCTGGCTCCGAGGGTTGTGGGTTCGATTCCGGGTCGTGTCCTTCGGTTTACGGGTGAAATTTTCTGGGACTCCTGAGGGTCGTCGCTGGAGTTACGGAGTTCGTGCTTTGTACGACGCTTCCCGCGCTGCGGAAAGAGGCTGAGGCATATAGGATAAAACCCGGTGCAATGAAGTAGACCCTGTCGAATTTTAAGCGACTTTTTAAGACAATAGATAAGCTCTAATCAAGAACAATATGTAGGTGGAATTTAGTTTCCTATATTGGGGAAACTCAGGATTTCTCAAAATTATGTTTACCTGTGACACGCGGGATGTGTAATGGGAGACATTGGGTGTAAACACACGTGGTACCTACAAATTATGCATAACCACAAGATTATTGTGATGCCTTTTGTGAATGTATTTATGATTATATAACTGGAAAGTGTAAAGAGCATATGTAATGATTTAGACCTAGTGGGAAGTCTGACAACTAAAACCTGGCGATGGCCTGAATAGAGTGGTAGAAGAGATGTGTGGAACATGATTATCTCAAGCTGGCAATATTACCAGGTGATTTATATTAAAATATCTCATCTCATCTCATCTAATTAAAATATAAATTTACCTAAACAGCATTTAATGTCATGCCAAACGGCGGGACACGGGGCACCAGTAGAACCACTCATAAACCATGTGTTGGTGAAACTGAATTTTGGTGGTAGAGAATGCAAAGAGAATAACTGAGACATCCTAAAGCAAGTCTTCTCTTGAATACTTGAGTCACCTTGCCTGATTGCCTTAGTCTTTCGGACGACCTCCTATTCTTTGGGGGACACATCACGTCTCCTTGGCGAGAATTTATTTCTGTATGTCTAATGCTTGATGTGTGAATAGGTTGTATTAGTGTGCCTCTCCTTAGCTATCTAGCAACATTCTTGGCTGCCCCAGGACTTCCCCAACATATTATTAATGAAAATTGGCGCAAGTAAATAGCACACCTGAGGCACATCAAATTTAACCATATGTACATTTTGTAATGTATTTTTCACACAAACACCCGTATATTTGTTTTAATCCAATGGACAATATGTCTTCAGATGTATCCACTTTTGGATCCATTTTCTCATTGGTAACACTGTAAACCTTGTATCAGCTTGACATACCATGTCTAGCCAGGCTATATAGATATTGACTCATTGCGTCTAAGGCAAAGATAACAAATAGGAACACGTCCTATTCCTAACCTACGTCTGATCCAAACAAACACACACACACACAACATCAACTCTTAGATACTTGACCATTACCAAGACACTGAGGGGCGTGCGACTTGTTCTTTTTTGTTGTTGTTGTTGCATTTAAGGGGCCTTGTTGCTGCTACTGCTGAAACCATAACCGAGGAGACTGTTACCCAAAAGCTGATTCACTATCTAGTGGAGACGGAGCATATAAGTGTGTGTGTGTGTATGCGTGTGTGTGTTTGTGCGTGTGTGTGTGTGTGTGTGTTTGCTTGCTTTGAGAAACACACACACACACACTCATACTGACAGAGAGATAGCTTGACTAAATTAGCAAGGTCTCTGACGAACATAAAGACGGACAGAAAGAAAACCAGACATATTTAAACGGAAAAATATGTAGAGAAATATTCAAGCATTTCCTGCACTTTTGATCTATGGAATTTAAATGTCCTCATTGGTACTAGTTACTGGAGGCTTTTGCTGCAGACACGTTCAACACTGGAATACATTATCTGCCTCACTGTCTGTCTGTCTGTCTGTCTGTCTGTCTGTCTGTCTGTCTGTCTGTCTGTCTGTCTGTCTGTCTGTCTGTCTGTCTGTCTGTCTGTCTGTCTGTCTGTCTGTCTGTCTGTCTGTCTGTCTGTCTGTCTGTCTGTCTGGCTGGCTGGCTGTCTGTCTGTCTGTCTGTCTGTCTGTCTGTCTGTCTGTCTGTCTGTCTGTCTGTCTGTCTGTCTGTCTGTCTGTCTGTCTGTCTGCCTGCCTGCCTGCCTGTCTGTCTGTCTGTCTGTCTGTCTCTGTCTTTCTATCTGTTTGTTGTTAAACCATCCATGTATCCATCTTTCATCCATCCATCTATCCGTTCGTCAATACGTCTGTCTGTCTGTCTGTCTCTCTGTCTCTCTGTCTGTCTGTCTTTCTCCCAAAATTATGATATATATATATTAAAGAGAGATCTGGAAAAAGACATGGGGGTTACAGTATAAAAAAATGACATGGGGGTTACAAGATCTGGAAAAAGACGTGGGGGTTACAGTATAAAGAAATGACATGGTGGTTACAATATAAATAATCTATGCTTTGCAGAGAACACAGTATTGATTGCTGATAAGACCAAAGATCGGCACCATCTGTTAGACAAGGTAGTCATCGAGAGTGCAAACACCAAAAAAAAAAAAAATACTTTCCTTGAATTTTAAACGAAATGAAACAATGGTCATATCAACCAAACAAATACTATCAACATGTGATATAACATGGAGCACGTCTAACCAAGTCAAGAAACTGAAATATCAAGGTTCTTGATATCAAGAAATATCAAGGAGCAATCATAATATCAAGTAGAATAGCGTGACAGAGATTATGAGTAGATTCTGCTAAGTAAAAGCGACTTTTACGAACATGAAAAGTATCTTTTGTGATAATTCATGTTCATTAAATGTCAAAAGGGCAGTTGTAAATTGGTATAGACAATCTGCTATGTAGTATGGCAGTGCATCTGGGAATGTCAACGAACACATTAGGAAACAACATTAAAGAAAATAGATGTGATCTCTGAGATAAATGTTGCGAATACCTTGGACTGCCAGAGAAGATAATAATGAGTATGGAAATTGATATTGTTTTACACTACAAGAAAAAAAAAAAAAAAAAGAGAGAGAGAGAGAGAGAGAGAGAGAGAGAGAGAGAGAGAGAGAGAGAGAGAGAGAGAGAGAGAGTGTGTGTGTGTGTGTGTGTGTTCTGTGGTCAAGTAATGAGAAGAGAAAATGAACTTTTGTATGAATATGAAGCGTGGACAATGAGCAGACAAGCTGAAAAACATCTTGTGGAAATGTGGTTTCTTAGAAAAATTCAAAGAATAACAAGGACATACAGAAAAACCATGACCAAGTCCAACAAGAAACAAATGAAAACCGAAATGGATTGGAGAAATTAGACGTAGACAGTCACTCTTTTGTGAAAACGTTATGACAAGAAATTAATTGGAGAACTTGGTGACAACTGGTAAGACTGGGGGTAAAAGAACAAGGGGGAAGGCAGAGACGTAAATACCTCGATGGTTTGGCCACGTGGCATGGTCGAGACAAGACAACTGAGCTGATCCACGACTCTGGTGATCGCTTGAGATGGTGAAACATGATCGCCCACCCTTATTGGTATTTCACATCATGATGAATGAGAAAAGAGGCAGTGGAACACATGGTGACGACTGGACAGATATATGGTACAGACGGTTTAAAGGCAAGACCACTGACTTCATTGCACGGGGTTTATACCATATAGCTCGGTTTCAGAGAGAGAGAGAGAGAGAGAGAGAGAGAGAGAGAGAGAGAGAGAGAGAGAGAGGAGGGAGTATGTATGTATATATGTATGTATCAGTAAACTTTTGTTAGTGAGTTTGTGATTGTTATTGAGTGTATGTGTATGCGAGGGAGTGTGCATTTCTGTGTTATTGTGTGGGAACATAACTGTGAGAGTTTGCGTAAATGATGTAAGTATGTATGCAGTTATATATGTAAAAGTTTATGCGTGTGCTGTGTTAGTTAGTTAGTTTAGTTAGTTAGTTAGTTAGTTAGTTAGTTAGTTAGTTAGTTAGTTAGTTAGTTAGTTAGTCGAGGTTCCAACTTCACGGCAACGGGTCGTCCCCATTATGCTCCGTTCCTGTGCAGGGAGTATCACACAAAATGCTCCCCACTGTCCAATATGAAAAGTGGAATAGACAGGAGTCTCGACAATCCAACAGCCGGCACAGGTACACTATGCATAATGCCGCCGCTAGAATGCCAACACAAAATTAATCCACGAAAAACCACAGTTCATCGTCGATGGACTCGGCAGTCACCAGAAAGACCTCATTGACCCGGGTTTTCTCACATGGCTCGGTCTTGTACCGTAGGGCGACCCGCCGAAAGTGTCGCATAAAGCACGAACTCCGTAGCTTCAGTGCCGACTCCCATGAGTCTCCTGACAAATGCACTCGTGAACCGAAAAGACCAATCAGTCAATTCAGCAAGAGCCGGTAGCCATTGTTCCGAACATGCAGGTCACTGTACAGGACAGATGTAAAAGCATTCCACGCGAATTTCACAGCTCACAGTGTCGCCCACGCACTCACTCAGTAGCAGGCGACGGAACCATGTACTACCAGTCCAACATGAGGAAAACGCGATTGCAAACCGTAGCTACAAGCATAAAAACGCCACAGGCCTTAACGGTTCAATGCCTAACCGCCATGTTGGCGACCACCATGTGCTGTGTATGTGTGTCTGGCTCCCTTTCTGTCACATATCATGGTACTCGTAATATGCATTGTTTATTTTCACAACTTTCATTCGCCAATTTTCCTATGCGAATGCAACATTCAAAATTGTTAATTGATGAACGAAAGATGACTGATTGGAAGGGCCGAATGTAAGACAGGTATGTGTGCCTTTTGAAAATAAAGTTCGTACGTTCGTTCATTAGTTTCGTCTCTAGGGCGGCCTGGCTAGATTTTCGCACAAAATAGAAACTCCGCAGCTCCAGCGACGACCCCAGTCGTCTTCTAGACAAGTGGACTCGAGATCTGAAAGACGGAGTCAGTAATGGAACCCACAACCTTCGCAGCGCCAGGCAGACAGCTTAACCACTTGGCCACGGCGATCCTTTATTTGATAGAAAAGGGGAAGAGACAGGCGGGGCGAAATTATGCCTGGTGTCTTAGAGCATGGCATGAAAGAATAGCAAAAATAAGGACCGAGATCTGTGAAGAGCGCCTACCCCACCAGGCAGGGTACATGACGATGATGATGAAAACATGGTTAATAAATTAGATCCTTATGTTGCAAGTGAACCATGTATGTTCTCAAAATTTTAAATTGTAGTTGATCCGATATAGGTTATTACCACTGTTTCACCGGAGGATCTGGCCGATGCTCTGGACTCTGAGAAAAGGTCTGATGGACACATAACCAGACTGATACCATTAGTATTATAACTTTTCGCTGACTGTTAAAGATGAGGACGGAGCACGTATGGGCATGTCCCCAGTACTGTGGTGTTGGTTCTTGACTCAACTGATCTTACTGTTTAATTTATGCATTACTAAACCAACCTTCTTCAAACAATATAGTACCTTGCGGTGTATGGCAGGGGCGTTTTGAGCCTGAGGAATTAAGGCCGCCTGACTAGTGCAGTCGCCGCGAACTGTGCAGGGTAGAGTTATTTTATATTTTTGCCCCCGACAGAAAAATAAAACAAAAACTCTACACTTTATCGATGTTTCGAAACCGGGTATTCTAGCCACTCGGATAGCCACTCCTTTGACTTCTTCATACTTGTATAATATCTCCCATTGTTAACTGTGCCTCTACACTACTGACACATTGTGAAATATGTGAATTTCTTCAGTGT
This sequence comes from Cepaea hortensis, assembly GCA_963921405.1. NCBI lineage: Eukaryota > Metazoa > Mollusca > Gastropoda > Stylommatophora > Helicidae > Cepaea > Cepaea hortensis. Next base: position 79,290,963 of record OY992893.1, read on the forward strand.
TAATTACAATTTGTGGTTAGCATGTCACTGTGTCTGTGACAGCATCAATGATTTATTATCAATTGCAGTTATAATCACAGTTGTTAATCAAGCCGTATTTAGAACACTCATATAATCAAAGCCAGTCTCCGTGGTAAAGGCATTACCGACGCGGTTCGTAATTCCGCTTACGTGTGATCGAAACACAGCTGCGACCGATTTGGCAGCAGACCGTGTCGTGCTGGATTTTAACGTGATGGTATGAGAGCCGGTCGTTCAGAAAGCAATGGCAAACTACTGAATGTAAACTTACCAAGATATCAACAACGGCAGTGCTGGGGTTGACAGCAATGTCCTGTAAATAGGATATGCAAAAAAAAAAAATATAATCAAAACATGAACTCATCTTCAGCATGTGCCAAGCGTGGGCTGACATGGCTCGGCCTGTCATACCATCACCAATTTTTGATTAGTTCTGTATTCTAGTCCCAATGTTACTATATGACCAAGCCATCCAGGTATCTCTCTGCCTTATCCTTGCTCTTATGCCATCAATTTTGCCAGCTGTTATTAAGTTTCTAGTTTACTTGTTTCTCCACATAACATGCCCAAATATCTTGACAGTCTAGCATGTTTCTCTAATCAATTTGCGGCTTCCGTTTGTTTGTTGTAGAACTGTCCCATTCGTTATTTTGTCCATCAGTGGTATTCATAATATCTTCATCAGAAACCATATTTCCACTAGATATTTCTCAGCGTCTGGCCGAGTGGCCAGAACCTGGGGCTACGGGAGACCCGGGTTCGAACCCTCAGTAAGGTGATGTCAGATGAACAAGGCAAACACTAACCTACACAGTTCCGCCGACTGCACTGGCCAGGCGCTCTTAATTCTTCAGGCTCAAGACAGCCTGTCCTAACCGCAGTCATGACAGTTGACAGTTTCACGGTTTGTCTGCTTATTGTCCATGATTCATCATCATCATCATCATCATCATCATCATCATCATCATCATCATCATCATCATCATCAAGTGCCTTGCCAGCTGGCGTAGGCATTCATGGCTCTCCACAGATATCAGACTTTAGTGTTCTGGATCAACTCTGCTGCTGATATTCCTCCATGCCACCGTCTCAATCCGTCCAGCATCATTTCTCTTGGTCTGCCTCTGCCTCTCTTCCCCTCGATCTTCTCAGTTGTCACAATGTTCTCCAATGCATCTCTTCTCATCACATGACCAAAGAAAGCTGTTTGTCTCTTTCTTATTTTTGTATTATAGTGTTCTAGATTCATTAGCCTCTGTTAGGCAGTCTTTGGTAGTTACTCTGGCAATCCAAGGAATTCGCAACATTCGTCTCAAAAACCACATTTCTGTTGCTTCTAAGTTCTTCCTAATTTGTTCATTTACATTCCAAGATTCACTGCCATACAGCAAAACTGGTTCTGTATAGCATTTCAACACTCCCTTTCATATCTGAAATGCGACTTTTTCTTGCCCTATTCTGCTCGTAATCTCTGTTGTACATCTTCCATCTGATGTTATAAATGCCCCTAGGTGTTTAAAATTATCCACTTGGTTAAGAATGTCCCCTTCTATTTCTATGTCACATTTTGGTGTCACCATTTTCTTTGATATCACCATTGTTACCGTTTTCTTGATATTCAAGGAGAGTCCTTTCTGTGCACTTTCTGATACTACAACGTCGAATAATTGTTGTAGGTCTGTTGCATTTTCCTCCACCTGTAATGTGACATCTGCATAGCTTATATTGTTTATATTATAACCTCCGATTAGTATTACTGGCTTCACTTTGATCTCTCTCATTATTACTTCACTATAGAGGGAGAAGAGATCCAGTGACAAGACAAACTCCTGTAGTACTCCTGGCTTTATCTGTCCATGATTGACTTGCATAAAACAATATAGGTTCTATATAGCATCTCAATTTTTTTTTATTTCAGATGAAATCATGAAACATTTGTGGGAAAAACATAAACTAAATGGGAATAAAACATGAACTAACTGGGAATCAAATATGGACTGGGAAGCAGAGGTGTTTCCAAGGCACCAGGGCCAGGTTCTGTACTGGCCATGACCTACTAGCACGTTCTCGCCGTGCGTCCTGGGCAACAGGTCCCTTCGTGGTCCTGGCTAACGTAGTAGGATCGCTGATTCTTCCGAAGTCGGAGAGTATCTGCCCGCACGGCGAGGAGCCACCAGTCTGCACACCAATAAGCCCGAAATGGGACAACGGATACTCACACAAATCTCTGTCCGGTATGACATCACACTGATGTTGGACAACAGGATGTCTTTATCCGACATACAGGACTTCACGCTGGAGTTCACAGCCAGCGAACGTAAATAAGCAAGCAAGCAAGCAAGCAAATATGGACTAACTGGGAATAAAACATACACTAACTAGGAGTAAGCCATGATCTGGCTGGGAACAAAACTTGAACTGGCTGAGAATAAAACAGATTAGCTGAGAATAAAACATAGATTAGCTGAGAATAAAACATAGATTAGCTGAGAATAAAACATAGATTAGCTGAGAATAAAACATGGACTTGCTGGGAATAAAACATAGACTAGCTGGCAATAAAGCATTGACTAACTGCGAGTAGCCGGTCTACGTGGCCAAAGGCTTGCGGACGCGATTCGTGAGCCACTTACCAGGCGTTCGAAACGCAGCCAAGACCGATTTGTGCAGCAGACAGTGTCGTGTTGCGTTATAATGTGTTGGCATGGGATCCAGTTGTTCAGAAAGCAATGGCAAACTACTGAACGGAAACACGTGCCTAGTACATCAATAGCAGCTGAAACATGCTGGTGGTGACACCAGCATTTTTTTAGCTGCTGTTGACTGTAACGTCCTGCAAGGGATATGCAACATTTAAAAAAAACTGGGAATAGAGCACAGACTAGCTGGGAATAAAACATGAACTAGCTGGGAATAAAACATAGACTAGCTGGGAATAAAACATAGATTAGCTGGGAATAAAACATAGACTAGCTGGGAATAAAACATAGACTAGCTGGGAATAAAACATAGACTAGCTGGGAATAAAACATAGACTAGCTGGGAATAAAACATAGACTAGCTGGGAATAAAACATAGACTAGTTGGGAATAAACACAGACGAACTGGGAATAAAACATGAACCAGCTGGGAATGAAACAAAGACTAACTAAGAGTAAGACATGAACTAAGTGGGAATGAAACAAAGACTAACTAGGAGTAAGATATGGACTAAGTGGGAATGAAACATGGACTAACTGGGAATGAAACATGAATTGAATAAAACGCCCCTCTTGTCTGGCTTCCGTTGTGAAATATACCGCAGCGCAAGGGACATAACCAAAACTTTGATAAGCGCAATAAATCTGCCTACCAGTTTCCCATGTCAGAAACTTCATAAAGTTAATGCTGGTGTGTAGTGTGGTTAAGCGTTAGCCTAACGAGTCGGTGGTTATGGATTCGAATTCGCATCGGTTCAGAAATGATAAAAGGACTTGGTCTCTAAATGTGTACTAGGAAAGGTTATGGGAAGTAAATAATGGGCATGATGCCGTCCAAAGCTTCAAGTGAGTTCCAACTTGGCAATAAAACTATGGGTGTAGAACCATATGCTCAGTGTAAAAAGATTTTTTATTTCAATTATGTAAATGTCATAATACAAAGAACATCTTGGACAGTTACTTATGTAAATGGCAGGATGCAAAGAACATCTTGGACATTTACTTATGTAAATGTCATGATACAAAGAACATCTTGGACATTTACTTATGTAAATGGCAGGATGCAAAGAACATCTTGGACATTTACTTGTGTAACTGGCAGGATACAAAGAACATCTTGGACAGTTACTTATGTAAATGTCATGATACAAAGAACATCTTGGACAGTTACTTATGTAAATGTCATGATACAAAGAACATCTTGGACAGTTACTTATGTAAATGTCATGATACAAAGAACATCTTGGACAGTTACTTAAGTAAATTTCAGGATACAAAGAACATCTTGGACAGTTACTTATGTAAATGCAGAATGCAAAGAACATCTTGGGTAGATAAAAGTCAATAAGGCGCCTGGGCATAAACCATCTTTAGAGGAAAACTAGCCACTAGCATTGGAAGTGATCATGTACAAAAGGGTTCAGTAGATAAGCAATCTGTGACAGGTCTGGCAAATCTGTGGGGAATTTACCTGATCCTAGAAATATTCTGCTAATGATTCATGGAAGAAATTAAAGGAAAGGCGCTTGTCATGGAATGGAAAGGGACAGAAAGGCTAGACTAAATAAATGTGTTGGCAGGAAGATACATTTTAGCACATAAGGAGTCCACTTCTATACCAACAAGTTCCAGCTCTCTAGAAGTGTGTAAAGCAAATAAATCTAACTCCAACTAAACAAATAAAAAAAGGAGGGGGGCGGGGGGGGGGGAGGGACTTTCAAATACAACATAGGGTCGAGAACCAAAGCAACAATTGCACCATCATCTCCTAAAAGGGGTGATCGAAAAGGTACTGTAAGTTATGTCAAACAACAACACACAATACAGTCGATTGTCGTCGCATACCCAAAGAGACATACTTCGCGGCTTGCGAAGTCGAGACAAGGGAAAGCGAATAAAATACATCCGTACATACATCTTCCTGAGAAGGGAAGTACTTCTTACAGGCAATATAATACATACTAATAAAATTTGAGGTAACCTTGTTCGTTGTTTTGAGAGTCAGAACAGAGTGAACGAAGGGTTGTCTGTAATATGCCTGGGACTAGAAGGTCTGTAGGATTACCATTTGAATAGGATAGATAGAGGGCGTTGTCTTGACAGTAATTCCGCCAACCCCACAATTACTTTTAGATTTACATAGACGCAAGTTGTAGAAATACTTTTTCGAATGTCAGAAACACGAAACGGTGTCTGTGAATTAGAGAACCTTAACAAATCAGCCACGCGAGTTTCTTTTACATAGTTGCAAGTTGTAGAAATACTATTCGAAATATTAGTCACAAGAAACGGCTGGTGTTCCATCCATCCATCATGTGCCATGCCGATGAGCGTGGGCGGTCATCTTTTGCCATCTCACTCGATCACCAAAGTCGTGGATCAGCTCCGTGTCCCTGTCTCGACCATGCCACGTGGCCAAGCCATTCAGGTATTTACTTCTAGGTCGTCCCCTTGGTCTCTTCTCTTCGATCTTGCCAGTTGTCACCAAGTTCTACAAGTCATTTCTTCTCATAACATGCTCAAATATTGTTGACTGTCTACGTCTAATGTCTCTAACAAGTTTACGATCTTAATTTGTTTCTTGAAGGACTTTTTCACTGGTTTTTCTGTCTGTCCATGGTATTCTTTGCATTTTCCTCAGAAACGACATTTCCACAGTCATCAGATGTTTTTCGGCTTGTCTGCTCATTGTCGATTCTTCACATCCATACAAATGTTCAGTTCTATGTAGCACTTCAACACTCTTTTTCTCGTTTCAAGTGATATCTTTTTATTGGTCAGTATGTTTTTCATCTTGCATTAGGCTACCTTCGCAATGGCAATTCTTGTTCTAATCTCTTCAAGGCATCTCCCATCATATGTTATAACTGTTGCGAGATAACTGTACCAATTAACTTGCTTAAGAATATGCCCATTTACTCGTATATCAAATTGTGGTATTTCCTTCTTCCCAGTGACGACCATAATCTGTGTCTTCTTACTATTCAATTCTAACCCTAGTTGCTCACTTTTACTAAATGTTGCAGGTCCGGTTCATTGTCTGTAATCAAGACTGTATCATCTGCATATCTAATGTTATTTATGTATCTTCCCCCATTGTTGATTCCTTCCACATTGAGCCATGCACTTCTATAATTCCCCGACAAACAGAGCCAAGTGTTTTACATCATCTGCTGGGGATTTGGAAGCACGCCGCTTTGTGCTGGTTTTCATAGTATGCGATATCAAATTTTCAGAAAGCAAATTCAAACGACTGAACTAAACATCCTACAGGACGTGCAACAAATTATGTTTTAGTAAAACGAAACACTATTCAAACCTGCCTGAGGTGCCAGCATTGCCGAATGGATAAAAGCGCTCGTTCAGCCGGTGCGCTGGTGCCAAGATGGCGAGTCCAACCCCTACACCGATAAAGAGACAAAAATGTTGACTTCTCGTTCTTGACTTGCGGACGCATATTACAAGTACAACAGAAGTCGACAAGGAACACTAGCAAAGAGGAAAGCTAATCCGCAAGCAAGAATCAGCCCTGTGCACTAAAACTAGTAGAGAATGTATGGACTACAATCGACGCGACTTTGCAACCCAGATCACCGTGTCAGCAAGCCAGAGACTAACCACAACGTCTCAGCGACACCCATGCCAAGTGATGTTGTTGTTGTTGTTGGTTTTGTCTTCCCCTTATGCCGTTAGGCGTCGTGGGGAGGGGTTATTTAATTCCCGATGCCTGTGACAGGCGCGTTTCTTCAATGTCCCCCATGATTCATGAGCATGTTTCTAGGATCACGTAAATTTCCTACTGGTTTGCTAGACCTGTCATAGGCTCCTTACATACTTGACCATGCCAAGTGATCAATCAATCAATCAATCAATCAACCAGGTACCGTCTCCGCAATGAAGATTGGCTGCAAAGGATTTCCAAAACTTCTGTCTCTCGCCCTGACTGTACATTCTCTCAGGCTTATGGTCGTCCATCTCTTGGTGTTATCTTCCCACTTGTATCATTGTCTACCCCTTGCTCGCTTGCCCCCAACCTTTCCCTCCAGTATGGTTTTTATAATAGTATCATGTCTTTTAACGTGGCCGAAATATTTCGCATGCCTCCTCTTTATTTCTTTCATCAACTCGACCTTCATTCCCAGTTTTTCTAAAACCTCTGCATTTGATTGGTTTTGTTCCCATTAAATACGACATATTCGTCTGTATATCTACGTTTCCAGGGCATCTATGCGACTTTCTAGTTGCTTGTTCAATGTCCAGGCTTCCGTGCCATACAGCAGCGTTGAATATACGTAGTATTTAACCATTCTCATTTTTAATGCGCTGTTAATCTCTCTAGATGTTAATACTGAATTCATGCTGTCGAAAGCATTTGTGGCCATTCCTATTCTCTGTTTGATTATTATTTCACGTCTGTCATCATCTGTTTTTTTTTTTATATCCAAGAAAGGAAAACCGTGTTACTTGTTCTAGTATCTTCCCGTTTACTGTGATTTTCATTGATGACCTTTCCTTTCCACTGCTAATTATCATAGTTTTTGTGTTGTGGATGTTAATAGCTAAGCCACATTCTGCTCATTCTGCCAAGTTTTACAGGTGTAAAACTACCCAGGAATTGACGGACACCCTGTAGAAAATATCCACACCCTGGATCTGTCAAATTCAAGAGAGAATTATCACTGTGTCTTGAATTATTAAACCAGCTACACGACACGGCAGATCAAGAGTTCCCCTGAGATTGGTATTTCTGTGTATGACGAGGTTCATACAGTCTGGGATACTGGCAGGTGTTACTGTTATCAAACACGATTATCACATACAAGATACGATAACAAATGTGACATACTAGTGCTGGAGCGGTTCTCCCTAACATGACTGGTCATACATTTTAAATAACTGGGGAACAGTCTCTATCAATCTTCTCATACAACGTTTGAAAGACAGCTGGGGGAGATTTGGCAGCAGACCACCTTGCGTTGGTTTCAAATAAAAAGGTATGAGTGCCTGTATTTCAGCAAGCAATGGCACACTACTGAAAGCAAATTTGCCAAGAAATCACGAACGTAAAACATCCTGGGGTTTACTGCGAGTCCTGTAAAGTATATGCAACTAACTTTACCACTTCACCTCTCTGTGTGTTTTAAGCCACATCATACTCCATTGTAAAATACGACAAGAGGATAAAATTCATCGCAATGAGGTTTTCATTTAACACGAGCAGCTGTAGCAGCAGAAATAATAATAATATTAGTAATAATAATAACACCAACTACACTGTAAAATATAAACTCAGATTTAGCAAAGAGCCGGTCTCTGTGGCTAAGAGCTTGCGAACGCGGTTTGTGAGCCCGTATACCCGGGTTCGAAACACAGCGGTGCTGGTTTTTTCGAAAAAGGTATAGGGGCCGGTCGTTCAGAAAGCAATGGCAAACTACTGAACATAACACTTGCCTAGTACATCAACAGCAGCTGAAAATGCTGGTGTTGACTGCAACGTCCCGTAAGGGATACGCAACAAAATTAGCAAAGAAGCTCATCCTACAACACTTAAACACGTAATGCTACTAAGCAAACATCGACAGAAGTGTTTGATTGGAAACCATCCTGCAGTTTGGTGTAATATCTCAGATATCTCCCTTACACTTGTAACATACCACGCATGCAAACTTGGCGTTCGAGATCACGTATGTCCACAGTATTGTGTCTCTTGTGCCGTCAATCATCTTTAAACAGATGTTCCTCCATGCCATGATGTCAAACTGTCCAAGTACCTTCTCCCTGGACCTCCGTCTGCTTTTCTTCCCATCAAGCTTTCCCATTTTGGCGACATACTCCAGCTTTCCTTTTCTAATAACACGCCCAAAGTAATTGGTCTGTCTTCTTCTGATGTGAATAAACACTCATCTTTCTCAATTAACCTCTTTCAATATATCTGCATTCTTTGTTTTGGCCGTTCAGCATGTTCCCATCATTCTTCTATGAAACCACATGTCCACAGCTTCCACATAATTTCTCACTTGTCCATGATTCGCTTCCATACATCAGGATTAGTTTAATGTAGCTTGTAAGAACTCTTGTTTTTTCATCACCTCAATTGACAAAGAGGAAGCCAGCGATATAACATTCTTGATAGATTTCTAGCATGGCACTGTAGGACGTCAGCAGGCAGAATGATACATATCGTTGGATATCGCAAGATATGAAGAAGTATGTGAGCAAACGATAAGACACTTAATTATGATGATGATAACACCAGGAATACCTACAAGTAACAGACACAACACAGTTTCTACATACCATAGGCTCCATGGGTGAAGGCAGACGACGTACATGTAATTCCAAATTGTTCAAATTTACGCAAAAAATGATGTCTTCACACACCGTCTTTATATCCATCGTCGTATATGCCATGATCGTAAACGTTTATTTACTGTAATATAGACTACAATTTCTTCCAAAAGAAAAGAACAATGTGCACTGTTGTTGCAATCACAGAGAAAAGTGCACCGAGTAAACCCCAATCTTGAGAAAGTACAACTTCTTCAAAATCTACATGCAGTTTTTTGAAGACCTTCGTAGTTTACCATCAGTCGTTATAGTGTTGTCTCTTACTTAGATTCTGGAGAAAGCACGACTTCTTCAAAGTTTACCTGCATGTAGTTGTTTGAAGTTGTTCAGCAGTTTATCACCAGTCTTTGTCTCTTTGTGGGAATCTAGAGAAAGTACCACTTCTTTGCAATCTCTCTACATGAATTTGTTTGAAGACTTCCGTAGATTACCATCAGGCGTTGTGGTATTGATTACTAGTGAAACTATTTCACTGCGGGTTGTCTATCATAAACACAGTTATATTTTTTTATCATTAGTGTTTATAATCTATTAATCTCTGAACGTGCGTGATACCGTCGGTTCGGTCCATTTAAAAGGGTGATCCAGGTCGCCTGGCTAGTGACTTCATCAAACTAACGAGTTGACTTATTAACTGTTGTTGTATCTTTGTTTCTGAACATTAAAAACATGTTGGCTTGGGATGAGGCTGAGAACAGATTAGGCCCCGATTCTCAGGTCTCACGCTATAGGTTAATTCTAAAAGTTTCAACAATGATTTCTTTGACATAGACTGTAGCTAACGGCATATAATGAGTTAAATCACAGAAATGGGAATTATTGACGACTTCTTGAGGCTATTGAAATAGCAAGAGATATACATTTACATGTATTGATTAGCACTCATAGAAGTTGAATAAAGAAATGAAGGGTATACTTAACAATATAAAATGTAAAGCAATAGGGATCATACCAGTAGTCAAACCTTTCGCCCTCAAATGACGGCAACGCTTCGCTGAAGAAACAAACGTAATTTGAAGCAAATGTAAACGAAGAAGCGAATAAAGAAAGACAGAAAGAAGATGAAAACGTTAAAGGAAAGAAACACTACAAGAGACATCTAGAGAGGATTAGTCACACTGTGGCTCATTAGCCAAAACTCTGGACCACCACGTCGACCAAGCCTAAAATGATTTCAAGAAGATATCATGGGAAACAAAAGCGGCCCGAGTGGCATTGACCACATCACAAACCGAGTGCCGATTGGTCTGTACAATATAGAAATAGCACCACATACATAATATGTCCACTAAGCCTTTAACAACAAAATAAGTGAGGGGGGGGGGGAGAGGGGCTGTTTAAATGTTTACTTTAAAATCGTAGTAGAGATGCACCAGCAATTGGCAGAAATAAAATTGACAGAAATGAAAGCCACGCGAAAGAAAGACATAAAATAGATGTAACTGTGACAAGAATAATCGCTAAAGGAGGGATACAAAGAAGATGAGTAAACATGGAAGGGGGATTAAGTTGCAGATGTAGGGTCACACGAGACAACCCAAAATAGAAATGGATAACGAGCAATTGCTCTAGTCGTATAGTCTACAGGAACAAAGATGTTGAGGAGGGGACTCGAACCGTGTGTTTCAGATGTAGTGATGTGACAGCGTGAACAAGATTAAGAGAGGAAGGGAGGGGAAAAGACAGGGAAGAGAGAGAGAGAGAGAGACAGAGAGAAATATGAGGTTTTTTCATAAGAACGATTAAGAGAGAGAGAGAGAGAGAGAGAGAGAGAGAGAGAGAGAGAGAGGAAGAGAGGGTGAGAGAAGGGAGAAGAAGAGAGAGGGAGAAGCAGGAACATATATTAGGTTATTTTGTCATAAGAAGAATGAAGGGACAGCGAGAGGGAGAGGGGGAGAGAAAGAGAGTGAGGGAGAGTGAAAGAAAATAAATATTAGGTCATTTTGTCATAAGAAGGTTGGAGAGAGAGAGAGAGAGAGAGAGAGAGAGAGAGAGAGAGGGAGAGAGAGAGAGAGAGAGAAGAGGGAGAGAGAAAGAGAGAGAGAAGAGAGAGAGAGAGAGAGAGAGAGAGAGAGAGGGAGAGACAAAGATACAAGGTAATTTTTCTTTCACTCTGTTAGCAGTGGACGAATCCTAGTCCGACAGCGCCCACAGCATTATCAGTATAGCCACCAATCTAATACCATAACGCGCCTGCGATCAACCATACTACAAGTGAGATAAACTTAACCACCGCTCAAAAATAATTACCACAACAACACTCACAACAACACACTATTCTCTTGGGACAGTTAAATGCCATTTAAAATCCATTCATTCCCTTCAAGTGACATTGTACCTGTTTTCTTCCTCTTCTTCTTCCGTTCACTACATTGTATCCGTGATTTCTAAACTGTTGAAGTTATTGAACTGACAGCGCCCTTTGCGTCAAACACCATATTTTAATAGCTTCTATCTTGAACACAAGTTGAGTTAATGTTTGTTTCTTCTTCTTCTTTTTTTATTTTAAATGCCCTACTGTTTCTGCAGAGGGAGGCAGATGTAATTTTCTGTTTAGCTAGTCTTGTTGCTTGTGCTAACGTTATATTATATTTCTTCGGTGCCTATTTCTAGTCAACGCTTACTGGGTTGTACTCTCGCCATGTATCCCGATGTTAGTGTGTAGAACGCTTTAGCCGCTGGTTGATCTTGTTCCATTCTAACTAAATATATGAACCATTTATTTCTTTGATGTTCTGTAAAGTCAGTAATGGATGTCATCAATACACTTGTTCTTAGTTCTTGTTTTCCTTTTTTTTTTTCAACTGCATTTCTTATGCATATCATATCATATCATTTCGTTTTATCTTTTTTTTTGTGCCAGTGTGTTTCTAGAACTGTCAATATCTGGCATTGTTAGACACAGCAGTGGAACGAATAAAGAGTTTATCAGCTTCTTTGTGTGTATTTATGGTGATAATAGCTGCTATTTGATAGTTGATGTTCTCTGCTTTCTGTATTCTCGTTTCTATTTCTGTATCTAGTCTTCCATTACACTGCCAAGATAAGTGTACTCCCTAACTTGTTTTAATGACTTTCCGTTTATACTTAAGTTATATTACATTGGTGCTCGTAGAATTACTATAAATTATGGGTTGTTTTTTTTTTGGTTTTTTTTTTTTGGGGGGGGGGGGGGGGGGGGTCGATTTTAATCTTCATGACAAAATTCTAACAGCAATACTATTTGTTCCCAGTTTGCAATACACATAAATAAAAATTCATGCGGAATGTTGGAGAACCATTGAAATTGCTTTAGTAATTTCAATGCGTGTGCACGTTTGTTATGTGACCTCCAGCCATCATGTGCCATGCCGGTACATTGGGGGACGATGCATCAATACCATCTATTCATTATGTAAGCTAAAGGTGATTAATACTTTATGAAAGCTAAATGTTATATCAATAGCTGGATACCAGTTGTGTTCATATTTCATGGTCTGGGGTTAAGGTGGATGACGATGATCATCATCATTATGCGCCATGCCGAGAAGCGATTCTGGACATCGATCACCAGTTTAAGATCAGGTTTGTGTTCCTGTCCCTATTATTCCATGTGACAAGTCACAGACATAATATCTATTTGTCTTCAACACTCTCGCGATGTTTAGATATCTAGCATAATTGAACGGGTACCAGGGACTGTCTTGGAAAGTAAAGACGACCGGCTTGATAACGAGCACATTACCCCATCAAGTACCGAATACGGCGCTAGCACCTTCTTTCTAATTCGCTTGAAGACGTGTAAAAAGAGTAATTTACCTATTTCAGCGCTTCACTTTAATACGTGTCTTCCTCTGTACCTTTTGCTTTTATTTTTCCGCTTAAGACTATTTGCTTTATTTCATTTGTTCTGTTTCTGTTTTTTTTTTTTTTATTTTTGTCCGCTTAAATGTACTTGTCATGTCCTTACGGTTTTGATATATGATCTATCAAAGGTCGCATCTGTCTATACCGCATCGTTTGTTTTCTTTTCTTTATCAACATTTTTCTAATCAATCGCGCCTTTACCGCGCCCAGTTTCCCTATTGTGTTACTCATTTTCCAGCATTCACGTGCGTGTAAGAAATAAATGTAACTAAATACTGTTGCAATCTTACTTAGATCCACACATATAGTTTAGGTCATAAAACAAGTCATAGTTCGTCAAGCTCGGCCATCTCTCATCATCGTTTAACTTGCGGCCATAAAGTTAACAAAGAAACAGCGTTTCGTAAATGTTATTCCCCGAACAATAAACGATTGCTCAAATATACTGAGGCTATAGCAATTAGGCGATTTAAACCAAATTTGTGCGGACTGAAAGACAACGTTTAACATTTGCGATTAACATGTCGATATCAAATGCCCCGCGTTCTAACAATGTCAGCGAATATGTGTTTTATATAATTCAGCCAAAAGTATAATTAATGTATTCACTTCATAAGATAAATAATTCTGCAGTACGTAACAACCGGATGCAGTGAAATATCCGAGACAATAATTGTGTTTTTTCTTTTGCATATCCCTTACAGGACGTTGCAGTCAACAACAGCATTTTTTTCAGCTGCTGTTGATGTACTAGGCAAGATTACGCTAAGAAGTTTGTCATTGCTTTCTGAGCGGCCGGCTCACTTATCCCGTAAGTTACCAACGCGGGGAGAACCGCTTCCGAGTCTCGTGCGCTCCCTTACCCTACGTGGATAAACGGGATTACGGAGAAAGTCGTTTAAACTCTCGGCCAGGGAGAGGCAATAAATACTGCAACCTTTTCTTTGTGGCGTGTGTGTTTAACTCCTCATAGCCTCCGAATAAATGAATAAATGGGATGAGGAGGGATGGTCTCTATGGCGAAGTTGTTAGCCACCAGCCTCGCACTCCGAAGGACTTGGATGCGCTCGGAGTCTCCATTCTGTTCACGAATGCAACTTTTTTGGAGACTACTGGTCGTTGTCGCTAAAGCTACGTAGTTCGTGATATGTGTGACACTTTAGAGAAACCGCTCATCGGAAACACACCGAACCACATGGGATAAAACCCGGTGTAATGAAGTATATTTTATCACGTTTAAACCATAAAATCTTCAGTTACCCAATAAAAACACAAAATTAAAGTCTTACTTCGCTCCAAAACCACAGCTGAATAACAACAAATGGATTGATGTACACGAGCTAAGCAGGATGAACACAATGTTTAGCTTAGTTTAGTCGACAAATCAACATCACGCCACAAATTGGAATAACATCAACGCTAGTTCGCTTCTTTGTCCCAGTATAACATAATTACTTGTACAATGTCCACGATAACAGACATGGTTAATCCCGCTGACTAATGGCTGTGTTGAAATATTGTTTCATTAAAATTCATGTGTCAGATCTGGGAAATTAATTGCACCAGAGCTATAGTGTAGTGCTGTTGTGTATGTTAACTAAATCAGCTCGTTAACAGACTAGATCAGAGATGTTAACGGTGTCCATTTTGGGAACCACTACATAACCATCATCATCATCAAGTGCCTTGTCAACTGGCATAGGTATTCATGTCTCTCCACAGACGTCGGTCTTTGGTGTTCTGGATCAGCTCTGCTGATGATATCCCTCTATGCCACCGTCTCAGCCCATACAGCATCATTTCTCTTTGTCTACCTCTGCCCTTTTTCCCATGGATCTATCCAGTGGGAGAGTATCCAATGCCTCTCGTCTCATCATATGACCAAAGAATGTTCTATTTTTCATTTAGTACTGTATAATGTTCTAAACACTGAATGCTGGGCTAACATTGTCGAATAATATCTTCAGCCATTTACAGAAGGAAATGCACGATAAAGCAATAAGTATGACAGTTTGATTCTAGCCTCATAGTAGGAGCATGTTGCAGATACGTGAAGAGTTGGGGTGTATGCCAGAGTGCGGAAATGGTTTATAGAACCTATTTTGCTGTAAGGTAGCGAAGTGTGGAACGTAAATGATCAAATTAGGAAGAATTTAGAAGCAACAGAGATGTGGTTCCAGAGACGAATGTTGCGAATTTCTTGCACTGCCAGAGTAAGTAACAACTTTTGAATAAATGAGGTTAGTTATAAAAGAACATTATATTCAACAATAAGAAAAAGACAAACAGTTTTATTTGGTCATGTGATAAGAAGAGAGGCACTGGAGAACATCGTGACAACTAGAATGATTGATGAGAAAAGAAGCATAAACAGACCAAGAGAATTGATGCTGGGAGCACTGAGATGATGGTATGTAAGCCTACTCCAGCTGACAGGGCACATGATGGTGATGATGGTGATGATGATGATGATGATAAGTGCACGGAGAATAGATGTCAATTATTTCTCTCTCATGGCGAACGTCGAGAGCAAACATCGTCGCCTTTCGGCCACGCCAACCTACATACGCAGAATGTTCCAAGCAAAAGCAAAAGCAGCGTTTCAAAAGATGAAGAATAATATCTGCAAGGAGGTTCAATCCCTACACGGATATTAAGTGGCCTTAAACGTTAACTTCTCGTTCAGAAAGGAACGTATAATTGCCAAGGCAATCAACCTGGATCGTAACGTCTTGTATAGGACAGGCAACATTGTTTAATTCAGGCGAGAATGTTTTTAAAAGTCACATTCAATAAATCCTATTGGTAAAAAGTGTATCATGGACAATCAGGAGATTAAGTAAACATTGTTTAGAAACTGATGAGATGTTATCTAATGCTGAGAAGCCCAATTGGCAGACACAAAACTTAATGAAGATGTCTTGAAAGATGTGAACTCACACAAATAATTGGTTACTCGCATCAGAAGCAGATACTCAACATTATCTGATCACGTCACGAGAAGAGGGAAAGATGGGGTACGTTTTGATAAGAGAAAAGATGGAGGTGTAGACTGACAAAGGGAGACCTGGGGAGAAGATATTAAACGGTGTGGTATAATGGTATATTGGGACATCTGTTTGAAAAATGAGTTATAGTAACGAGACAGGAGACTGAGGACAGACATGATGACAACATCCACGAAGAAAAACTGTCAATTTAAATGTAACATATAAAACAAATGTTAAAGTAAACAAATTTTGACACATTTCAGAGACATCACGAAGTAATCTATAAATTTAATGGAATAAATCAAAAACAGGCAGACAGTCTAAACGAAGTGCATATGGAACATAACATGAACGTTAGTGAAACCGAGATAATGCCTATAACCAACGAAGAGAAAAACAACACATATGCATCTAAAAGAACAACCACTGAAACAATTAAAGAGCCTAAATTACCTAGGAAGTATAATATCATCAACTGCCAAATGAAAAGACGAGATCTAAAATTGATGTAATAAGGCAAACCAATTCATTGGACAAATGGCTCCAATACTAAAGATCAAACACATATCAGTAAATATTTATAAAAGCACTCTACAAGACAATCTTCCTGAAAACTTAATGTTACCAATGCTAAACCTGGACAATTACAAAACAAGAGAAAAGAAAATTTATAACCAACGGAAATGAGATTACTGAGAAGAATACTCAATGTATCAAGAAGAGAGAAAATCAGAAATGTTGGAATCAGGACTAAAGTAGGAGTTATAGCAGCGCTAGATTTTATTAGAAAACAGCAAGTTAAATGATTCTGCCATATAACTAGACTAACAACTGATAGTATATCACAACAAGCAATAATGTACAGACCAAATGGAACCAGAAGAACAGGCCAATCATATAAAAGATGAACAGAGAGAATAGCAGAGCCCATTGGAATCACGGTATTTGTAAATACGAGAGATATTTTAATTTTGGCTCTTGCCGTATGTTTACTGGCTCTGTGGGGAAGAGCTTATGAAGGCAACTCATTATCTCGTATACCGTGTTCAAAACACAATTGCGGGCAATTTGGCAGCAGACCACATTGGTTTCCATACAATGGTACGGCTGTCGGTGTTCAGAATACAATGATAGACAATTGCCAAGAAATCACACATAGCAACATATTGGGGTGGTCTGCGACGTCCTGTAAAGGATATGCGACTAATTTTAAACGTCTGATTAGTTTGTTTTGTTTCATTTGTTTTTGTTTTACTATGTATATGCAATGATGCTGCGCAACCAGCAATGTTATTGTCACATGTAGAGACCAGCATTTTACTGCAAACAATTGCATGGCACCGCCATTGTTTTTTTTTTCATAATGACCTAGTTCTTTACTTCCGGATGCGCAAATGTTCATTTATAAATATCGTTAAATAAAATATTTTCTAATGACCGTTATAATCGAGAAATAAATGCCCCAGCAGGGCATGGAACTATTTCACGGACAAACATGCATTGATAACATAACAAATTGTGAAAGAACACACTATGCAATGATGACAAAACACACACATTTTAACCATATTCATTTTTTCATTTGGTCATAATTGGTGTTATTAATTAGTTCTTGTTCCTTTGTATAATTTTTCCGTGTAATGATTTCTGCTTCATTTTTGCATGTGAAAGATTGTTTTTCAGTTTCGTTTCTTCCCTTCAGTAGTGCCTTTTTTTTTTGTAATTTGTATCACCTGTTTCAACATGGTGACACTGTAATTAGTTATTATAATATTTTTGTGGGTCTCCTAATTATTTTAATGATGACGCAAGGTGTGATGCTTGGTTCATTCATTCATTCATTCATTCATTCATTCATTCATTCAGTAACATGTTCTTTGCAGAACCTCGCACCCATACCAATCTTCCGGAAAACCTTTCCATCATAAGCAAGATGTCCCGCGTTTGATACACCCATCTGGAGATCATCCGCCACATCCTGCACTCATCTTCTGTTTGGCATTTCTCTTCCTCTCTTCCCAGCCATATAACCCTCCATCATTGTTCTCTCCAAACTTTCGTGACGTTTCAAGTGACCAAAATATTTCAATTGTCTTTGTTTTATCGTCTTTAATTGCCAACCTTCTTCAATATTCAGCTCTTGGGGTATGGATGCATGTGTTCTTTTCTTTATCCAAGATATTCTTAGAACTACTATATTCTATAACATTTATATTCAAAGGTATTTATGCGCTGTTCAGCTTGTTTAGTAAGTGTCCAGGTCTCACAGGCGTTTGCTGCAATGGGAAAGATGCACACTCTTAAAAATCTAATTTTCGGTGCTTGGTACCGAATATATTTGGTACCAAGGAGCGCGTCCTGTGTTTATTCGTTACAACAAACATGATGGCGGCTCTGCAGCAAAGAGGTTACGAATGCAATTCGTAATCTCGTATCTGAAACAAATCTGAGGGCTATTTGGAAGCATGCCGCTTTGCGTTGGTTTACTTACAATTTTATCACTGCCTGTCGTTCAGAAAGCAATGGCAAACTACTGAATATAAACTTGTCCACTAATCACAAATAGCCAAAACATGCTGGAGTTGGCTGCTACGTCCTGTAAAGGATATGCAACTAACCTTCCTAACAAACATGATATTGGCGTCTCCGTAACTCAGAGGCTAGCACGACTGCCTGCCGACTCCGTGATTACATGTTTGCAATTCCATTGAAATAATATAATTCTATTAAACAATCCTCAAGCAGGAACCTGTTATGGCAATCATCAGCATCATGTACCATGCCGATAAATGCAATCTGTCATGTTTCGCCTTCTCACACGATCACCAGAGTCGTGGATAAGCTCCGTGTTCTTGTCTCGACCGTATGACACTCATATAAGTAGAGTAACATTTATAGTAACATTTATAGTAACATTTATAGATAAGAGAACACACTAGAAAATATAACAATTGGAATTTGTAGTGGTCATACATTATTCGAAATGATAACACCTCCTCGCTGAATGAAGAAGTGAATTTATACACAACTCCAGCTAAACTTCCTAACAATACGTATGTTCATTAGCCTGGTATATCATCAACTGTAACGAGAAACAGAGTTCTGAAGTGCGACATAGAACCTGTACTTGTGTGGATGTGACACGTGGATGATGAGCAGACAATCTGAAAAACATCTAATGGTAGTGGAAATGTGGTGTCTAAAGAAAATGTCAAGAAAACCATGGACAGGCAGGAAAAACGAATTAGCAAGATTTATAAGAGGCAAATGAAATCAGCAAACTGATTAGAGAACTTAGACGTAGACGGTCACATGTATTTGGAGGACTTTATGAGAAAAAATGAATTACAGAACTTGGTGACAACTGGCAAAATTGAAGGGAAAAGAACAAGGTTAGGGCAACGAAGTAAATATCTGGATGTTTTGACTACATGGCATGGTCGGGACTAGAACACAGAGCTGATCCACGACTTTAGTTATACTGTAAATGGCGAAACCAAACAACGCTTACAGCCAAGGCACATGGTAATTATGATCATCCACCTACTTGCATAACTATGAATTATTGACATAATTTGCACCCAATCATACAAAAAGCACTTTAGACACACCTGTTATCAAAACCTTGGTATTCTGATAGCATTCGTACACATTCATACAAATAGTACCATATATCCAGTTGTTCCCAAAACCATGGAATAATGATAGCATTCGTACCCAGCCATACATAGAGCAACGTAGGCCCACTGCTCAAACCATTGAATATTAACATAATTCGTACCCAGCCATACACATAGCACCATTAGTCGAGTGTTCCAAAACCATGGAATACTGACATAATTCGTGCCCAGCCTTACACGTAGCACCATAGCTCCACTGTTCACAAAACCATGGAATATTGACAGAATTCGTACCCAACAAGACACAAAGCGCCTGGTCTTTTTAATGTACAGTAACCAAGCAAAATGGCGGTAGTGTAGTGGCTAGATGCTTGCTTGCAGGTCAGCTGGTCATTGGTGGTAGTTCGCTTCAATGAGAATATTTAACTGAATAATTGCCATGGGATGATTAATCGTCTTATGCGACGTCCATATCTGCCATGGATTTATATACAGTAATTGTCCATGAGAAATCCCGTTTAATTTGATATATAATACATTGCTACCATATTAAATAACTTTAAGTCATAAGGAGATGCTTAAGAGGTTTTACCACATTAACTATCCGAGACCGATTAAGAAATGATATTATCAGACAGACAGTAGGATCAACACATTGTGCCACATATACTGAAAGACAGAAGATCAAATCGTTAGAATGCAACACCATCAACTATCAGCACTGGCGCTAGAACAAAGAAGATCTGATACGAGAGCAATGGGATAGCCGAGAAGAAAATGGATTGACGACATCAAAGACATGGTGCAATCACAGGGAATGATACAGTGAAGAGCCACTCATCTCGGGCGCTGGAACGTAAACTATTCCTCTCCACGTCGGAAAAAATTGAAGATGATGATGATGACGATGATGATGATGATGATGATGATGATTATGTCTTACTTACGCCATAAACCAAAAGCACCAACACACCGGAACCTCATCCTTAGTCTTGAATATGGCGCACATTAAATAAAGCGACATGTACATTTCAAACATTTATTGACTTGCTATTCTTTATTAGACAGAAGCACAGAAGACAAACATATCCCAGAGCATCAAGCGTCAGTTATGTGACAGCAAACGTCACATAGAAATAACAAACATGCTGCAATCTTGACAATTGTGAAATAATTTGAATGAAACATCCTAGCCAGGCCAGATCATGATATGCATGCAGCTGATGCGAATTTCTGTATGCCCAGAGCTTTCAACTTGTCTATTATCCAGTGTTTCCTACTATCTCTGCTACGCTCCTTTGTATATATGCATGTCGGTTAAAAGATACTGGGTGTATTATTAATGACTGTAGAGTGTTTGAAAATGTTGCCGTTCCAAGTTTAGTATTTACCTTTTATGTTGCATGAACTCCACAGAGGGTGAATACAAAACTTAAAACGGCAATATTTTCAAAATCCCCACAGTCATTAAAAAATACCCCGATATAAATATATTTATAACGTTAATGGTTAATGTAGAATTGGCATCACAGCTCTTCGGTAAAATCACTGATGCTACGTAAACATGATACAGCGTCGAGGAAAAGAACAGCAGGTAGGGTTAATCAAGACAGCATGACTTACTGCATAAACCTTCTGAAACATCATACTGCGGACGAGAGGTAAACTCCATCATGGTGTGTCATCCCTGCATCCTGTTGAGTCCGAAACATCGCGTGAGACGTCGTCTTTCGTTTTTTTTTAATTTTTTGGTCACGGAATTCTTAGGAAATGTGGCTTCCATAGTGGGCGATTCAGTTAAAGTTTTATACAAGGTCATGGGTTCGAATTCGTATCGAGGTGGATGTCAGATGTGACATGGACTATGTTGTGTACAATCTAAAAATCGGTACCAGGAAATGCGCATGGAAATGAAGGCAGCCGACGTGATAAATCACCACTCAGTTGCTCATTGGTCTATAGAAGTAAGGTTTAGCACCATATACTCAATACAGCTAAGCGTGTGCAATTGTCTCCTATGGTTACTATATATCTAGCCTCTTCTCGCCTGAAACGTTCTGTAACTGAAGAATTCAATGATATACACAAGCTAAAAGGACGTATTCAAACATCTTTAACTGATTCAGAGCCGAAGGATATTACATCGAGAAATGTGACCTCCAATTTGAACTGAAGGGCGATGTATCGCCGTACTAAGGGCATCGTGTTATTCGTTTCGTTTGTCGGTATCTTCCCTAATTTCAATGCTCATTGAACGGAAATTTACGTTGTAAATCTTGATCATTTGACATTGTACATTCTTTGACCCAATCCTACGTTTTTATTGGCACTGAACCAGATAAAGAAACATCTTAAGAAAGTACAGGAAGATATAACATACGAAGGCGGAGATGAAACAGCACAAAGAATTTCTTACCTGCATCTCGAAGTCCAAATCCTCATCTATCCCGTCTGCAGTTTCTTCTTTTACTCCCATGTTGCCGTCGGCGCAATATGTGGCTTCCTCGAATTGAGAGCAAGCCACTTTGGAGGAAGGCGTCGGTGTAAGCAAATGGAGATGGTTTATCTCATGAGTGTACACTTGTTGACAATTTACCAGCTGCCAACGTTGATAAAGATTGACATGTAATCTCCGAAAGATGAATATGAAATCACCACAGACACGCCTAATTCCATAAATTCCATCGTGTGATGTTTTAATGAATACAACATATTTCATTGAGTATTCCTATTGGTCTTACCTAGCTGTATTTCAAAAAGTAATTACTAACTAAACCATCTATTCATTGTACTGTTTTAATTAATACACTTTTCTGTAGTGATTATCATTTAATTAAATAAGCATTACTCCACTTCATTATTCCAGTGAATAAATACAATTCCAAACTGTTATATTTCATTAAATTCATATTGTTCCATTGAGTGATATTTCCTGAAATGAATCATATCACAATTGTGATATATTTAACAGAATACATTTTATAACATCGTCCTTTAAAAGGTGGAAAAATCGTTGTTTTCTGATGAAGCGTATTTAATCCAAAAGAACTACTTTAAACACGCCTCAGTCCGCTGTGTAACAATTCTATAAATGAACTATACTCACTTTAGTCATTCCTCCGAGTACACATCTAAGTTGACAGTGTGCTACCAAACTTTCACATCGTGTACATTTTCACAGAAATGTCCCACTGCTGTCTTGTGATATCCCACGGAATACAAGCGAAGTATTCGCTGACATCGAATTATAAAAAAACAAAAACAAAAATCACCAGGGACTCATTTTCTGATGTCTCACCGTATAAATCCTGGTGAAATGAAATTAATGTCGAACTGAATAAACCGCGAATATGTTATCTCATTGATAAAACGTAATTTATTGCGTTTTATTATACTGAGTCACTGGAGGTGTGGATATAAAGAAGAATATGACGTATTTCCATAAAACAGTAGCACTACAATGCAGAGGATTTACAGACACTGGAAATGAAAGAGAGATAATGGATGAAATGTTGAAAAAAGAGGCAAGTAAAATATTTTGGCCATGTAAAAAACATAAGACTCTTATGAAAACCATAATTGAAGGTAAGGCAGAAATCAAGAGAGCAAGAGATAGACAACGATACAAGTGGGAAGATAACATCAAGATATCGCATAATCAGATTGCAACTGGTATCATTAGAAATGAGACTCTTCGCTGGCTGTTGGTGATGAGCGCCTCTGGGAATATCCCGAGTGGTCGGTTCTTGCTTGACTCACCTCATCTCAACCTAACAGTCTATTGTTTCCTCTGGGCATTGTGTTTGGGTGTGTTGACAACGAAATACCTCAAACCTAAACGCATAAATGCATACCTACTTCTGTAGCAATTATGAAATTTTCCATGACTTACATCCCTTTGTTGTCACTCGAAAGATGCATGTTCACAGAAAATTTTGTACGAGGAGTCTTTAAATGTAAACCTTAAAAGTGTGATAGAAATTACAATGATTTTGCTATTGTCTTATAACCTGTCAATATTGTTGTTAAGGAAGTCACAAGTGTTCACCACATGACATCACGGTGCAGACGACAACGATGACGTCATAAGGACAGTTTATAGATGGCCGCCGCATTTTTGACGTCCACCAAATACGAGACGCATTCTGTAACCGTTTTTTTTTTCTTTTCGTTTATCAGTGAAGGGGTAAAAGCTATAGAAATTCATCGGCGAATGAAGTTCCAGTATGGCGATGCATGCCTTTAAGTCCAGCTAGTGTATGAATGGAGTAGGAAGTTTCCAAACGGCGTGACTTCTGTGACAGACTGTACACGACCGGGTTAGGCACATCGGCTGTTAAACCCAGAGTGGTTGGTTACACACGCCACCAAGAGAATTTGTTTCAACAGCAATCCAAGAACTTTATCGGCGCTGGAGGACGTTCATTAAACACGGTCGTGACAGCTTTGCAAAATGATCCATTTGTTCTTTACTTTTTCAGAATATAAAAAAAAATAGTTGCATGTCCTTCACAGGACGTAGCAGTCAACCCCAGGATTGTGGGCTGTTTGCGATTCCTGGGCAAGTTTTACATTCAGTAGTGTGTTATTGCTTTCTGAACGACAGGCACCTATACCTTTTTTGATTTTTGAAAAAAAAAAAACATAATAATAAACCAGCACCGCTGTGTTTCCTTTGCTGTATAAGGGATTGCGAATCGCGTCTGTAACACCTTCACGACGGAGAGAGCAGAATATATTCACCCCAAGAAAAATTAAGCTTTTCTTTCGAAGCCTCTTCGTACTTTCACTTTTTGCTGGTGATTTGCCATATACTGGTGTTGTGACATCCAGCACCGTCGCCATTTGGAGGTGACAGGTACGAGTCTCGGTCGGTAACTACAGCTTTCAATGTTTGTATTGACTAGTGCGTCCACAAGTGTCTACATCTTTCTTCTATTTCTTTGATCGCCAAACAATATATGTGTTATTTATGAACAGTCTCAGTCCATCCAGCATCTTTTCTGTCGGTTTGACTCTGCCTCTTTTACCACTGATCTTACCAGTTGCAACTGTTTCCAATGCCTATCTTCTCTTTACTTGACCAAAGAAAGCTGTTTGTCTCTTTCTTAGAGTTGTATATAATGTTCTACTGTCAATAGACTCTGCCAGGCAATCGATGCTAGTTACTCTGGTAGTCCAATGTATACGTAACATTCGTCCCACAAACCACATCTCTTTTGCATCGAAGCTAATCATAATTGCTTCATTCACCTTCCATAATTCATAGCCATACAGAAAAAAACAGGTTCTTTATAACATGTCAGAGCTTTCTTTCTTGAATTCAATGGCAGAGACTTATTGCGTCGAGACATTTTTAATTTTCTGAAATGCAGCTTTTGGTGTATCTATTCTGCTCATAATTTATGTCACGCATCTTCCATCTGATGGTAGAACTGCTAATAGGTATTTGCATTTATTGTCACTGTCACAACAAACAAGAAAATTGTCATCTACTGACTATAGTACTTTTCGGGGGAGGAGTGCGGGGGGGGGGGGGGGGGGGGAGGTGTCTTCAGCCTAAGGAATTAAGGCCACCTGACTAGTGCAGACGCCGTGAAATATGCAGGTTAGGGATTTATGTTTATTGTGCTCCAGACCTTACCGTAGATCCACACTTTACCGTGGATTCGAGCCTGGGTCTCCCAAAGGAGGAGAACCTAACATTCTAGCCCCCAGGCCAGCCGCTGATCTTCATGTATATGTGAGGTTAATTACTTTCCCTCTCATCTTTATAAGTGGCTAGCCCCATATTGTTATAGAGCAATCGGCACTCCATGGGTCATATGATCAAGAACACGCCAGCCGCCATTGCTTTGTAGAACCAGCCCTGGTGCCCAATTTACGGTATATTGACTTGGAAGCTAAGCGGCCCCCTCTCCACCACCCTTACACCAATCCACCCGACCCTGGGGAGGTTTCAAAGACATGACCAACGAGTCGGTAAGCAAGACTTCTAGCCACTGCGCCAGTTAGACTTTTCTCTTCTTTTCTCTTCCCAGATACCGATGATAACTTTGCGAGTTATTCTTGTACAGTTGCATTGCTTTAACAATTAAGTCTGCTTTTTGAAAAATGTAACACATGAAACGGGCGTCATGCTGCGGTTTTTAAAATGTTCGCGTATAAAACAAGTTATCACAACACTCAAATCACATCGCATTTAAAGGCAAAACAAACAGAACCAACCTACTACCCCGCTATAAGAAAAGAAAGTTTCAGTAGTTAAACCTCTCAGCCAAGCCAAAATGTTGCTTCAGACGGTACGTTTCAATTAAATACTTGTTGTCATCCAATCCGATTACGGCTGGAGCTCATCCAAACATCTGGGTTGTTGTTGTCTTTAAAGCACTTTGTTTTCATATTTTGTGTAAATCGTAAACACGTCGATCTGATTTATTTTTTACATCTCAACAATATTTCCACATTTATTCAGCAGAAGCCGCTGATGATGTCCCAAAAATTGTGCTGCATATAATCAGCTGATTCTATTACATAATTGGATCTGTCTGTCTGCTCTTTCCTGTTGTTTATTGTTGTTGTTGTTTTTTAAATCTCTGTTTGGATAATGTTGTGTTCATTTAATACTAAGCGGGCGTGTTAGCGTAGTTAATAGGGAGCTAAGCTGGTAATGTCATGAGCGCGTTTCGACGTATGTCTTCGTCGTCTCGCTGAATGGGGGGGGGGGGGGGAAGAGAGAGAGAGAGGGGGGGGGGAGGAAAGGGGATGTAATAGCAACATCACATGTTGTAGGCCTAGAGCAAGGAGGCAGGTTCTCTGTCAATGGAGTTACGCATGCAATTCCTAAACCAGAATCCCCCGTTCGAAACACACCTGTGGGCGATTTGGCAGTAGACTGCCTTGCGCAGATTTCCATACAATGGTATGAGTGCCGGTCGTTCAGAAAGCAGTGGCAATCTGCTGAACGTAAACGTGCCATGAGATCACAATCAGTCCAAAGGAAATGTTGGGTTGACTGCGACGGCCCGTAAAGGATATGCAACTAAGTCAAGCGAGGAGGAAAATGCGGACAACCTTTCCCTGTCTGTAACATGCCACGAGCCCAGGCGTACAAGGCCGTGACAATTATCAACGCTCGTCAAAGGCTGGCCAACTATTTTTTGGCACATACACAGAAATGATCTCACAGGAATGGAGCATAATGGGGTGACCTTATACCGAGAAGTTGGAACCGCGACTAACTAACGATTAACTAATGACTAACTAATGACTAACTAACGACTAACTAATGACTAACTAACGACTAACTAACGACTAACTAACGACTAACTAACGACACACTACCGAATAACTAATGACTAACTAACGACTAACTAACAACTAACTACTAACTAACTAACGACTAACTAACGACTAACTAACGACACACTACCGACTAACTAACGACTAACGAACGACTAACTAACAACTAACTAACGACTAACTAACAACTAACTAGCGACTAACTAATGACTAACTAATGACTAACTAACAACTAACTAACGACTAACTAACGATTAACTAACAACTAACTAACGACTAACTAATGACTAACTAACAACTAAATAACGACTAACTAACAACTAACTAACGACTAACTAATAACTAACTAACAACTAACTAACGATTAACTAACGACTAACTAACGACTAACTAACAACTAACTAACAACTAACAAACTATTAACTAACGACTAACTAACAACTAACTAACGACTCACTAATGACTAACTAACAACTAACTAACGACTAACTAACGACACACTACCGACTAACTAATGACTAACTAACGACTAACTAACAACTAACTACCAACTAACTAACGACTAACTAACGACTAACTAATGACTAACTAACAACTAACTAACAACTAACTAACGACACACTACCGACTAACTAACGACTAACTAACGACTAACTAACGACACACTATCGACTAACTAATGACTAACAACTATCTAGCGACTAACTAACGACTAACTAATGACCAACTAACGACACACTACCGACTAACTAACGACTAACTAACGACACACTAACGACTAACTAACGACTAACTAACGACACACTAACGACACACTAACGACACACCAACGACTAACTAACGACTAACTAACGACTAACTAACGACTAACTACTGACTAACTAACGACACACTAACGACTAACTAATGACTAACTAACGACACACTAACGACTAACTAACGACTAACTAACGACTAACTAACGACACACTAACGACACACTAACGACTAACTAATGACTAACTAATGACTAACTAACAACTAACTAACGACTAACTAACGACTAACTAACAACTAACTAACGACTAACAAATGACTAACTAACAACTAACTAACGACTAACAAACAACTAACTAACGACTAACTAATGACTAACTAACAACTAACTAACGATTAACTAACGATTAACTAACGACTAACTAACAACTAACAAACGATTAACTAACGACTAACTAACAACTAACTAACGACTAACTAACGACTAACTAACAACTAACTAACGACTAACTAACGACACACTACCGACTAACTAATGACTAACTAACGACTAACTAACAACTAACTACCAACTAAATAACGACTAACTAACGTCTAACTAATGAATAACTAACAACTAACTAACGACACACTACCGACTAACTAACGACTAACTAACGACTAACTAACGACTAACTAACGACACACTACCGACTAATTAATGACTAACAACTATCTAGCGATTAACTAACGACTAACTAATGACTAATTAACGACACACTACCGACTAACTAACGACTAACTAACGACACACTAACGACTAACTAACGACACACTAACGACACACTAACGACTACCTAACGACTAACTAACGACACACTAACGACACACTAACGACTAACTAACAACTAACTAACGACTAACTATTGACTAACTAACGACACACTAACGACTAACTAATGACTAACTAACGACACACTAACGACTAACTATCTACTAACTAACGACTAACTAACGACACACTAACGACTAACTAACGACTAACTAACGACTAACTAACGACACACTAACGACACACTACCGACTAACTAACGACTAACTAACGACACACTAACGACACACTAACGACTAACTAACGACTAACTAACGACACACTAACGACACACTACCGACTAACGAACGACTAACTAACGACTAACTAACGACTAACTAACGACACACTAACGACTAACTAACGACTAACTAACGACTAACTAACGACACACTAACGACTAACTAACGACTAACTAACGACTAACTAACGACTAACTAACGACACACTAACGACTAACTAACGACTAACTAACGACTAACTAACGACACACTACCGGCTAACTAATGATTAACTAACGATTAACTAACAACTAACTAACACATTGTCGGCATTTAGTGCCTGAAGTGTATCTTTGTCTTTGTTTTAATTCTATTATCATAATGTCGGCATTTAGTGCTTGAAGTGTGTCTTTGTCTTTGTTTTAATTCTACGAGCACATTGTCGGCATTTATTGCTTTAAGTGTTTCTTTTATATCAGGAATGTCCTGGGAAGAAAAGAGCCCTGCTATCTACAGTGACCATATCAACCATCGAGTGCTGATAAGTCAATAATAATACAGAGCAAAAACATGTACCCATTGTGTTTCAAGGCACCTGAAAGTTTCCTATGTGGTTTTCATTTTCTTTGACATTTTTCTTATGCATCCACATTACTTGATCATTGCGTCTGTGCTTTACTACAAAACTAAAAAAAAAAAAAAATGATTGCCCTTTACAGGTCGTGGCAATCACCCTCAACCCTAATAAGGAGTTTTCAGTTTACTAAACAGTTTTACGTTCAGTAGTCTGGATGATCTCCAGATGGGTGTATTAGACGCGGGACATCTTGCTTATGATCGAGAGGTTTTCAGGAAGGTTGTTATGGGAGCGAGATTCTGCAAATGGCATGCTACTGAATGAATGAATGAATGAATGAATGAAAGTCTGCTATTGCTTTTTGATTGATTGATTGATTGATTGATTGATTGATTGATTGATTGATTGAGGAACCGACATCACAGCATTCGGGACATTCCCATAATCGTTCCGTCCCCATCCGCAGAAGTCAGCGAAGAGTTCCAACCCTAATAGTACCAGTAGCAATTTTTTTTGAATGAGAAGTCAGCGTTAGTTAGTTAGTTAGTTAGTTAGTTGGGTAGGTAGGTAGGTATGTAGGTAGGTAGGTAGGTAGGAAGTTAGTTAGTTAGTCAGTTGACAGATCATCCTCATTGCACATCGAACCATTCAGTCCATAAGTGCTCGGATCCCCTCCTCAGCAAATCCCGCAGCGTGTAGCTGCTAACGACGCCAGTTCTGTGTTGGTTTATCAATCTTCTTTGGCTTCCTGCGTAGTGTTCTTGTTTGGCCACCCCTCTTTTAATTTGCTGTAGTCGCAGTCTGGCCATGGTTGTAGATTCACAGTCACCGCTTTGTTCACGCAAAAGTCTTACTTCTAGTAGAGCATTCAGAATGTCAGCCTTGTCCATGGCGCGTCCGCCCTCCACAGTAGCCTCACTTGCGAGCTTGTCAGCCCGCTCATTTCCTTGTACTCCCGCATGCCCTGGCACGAAGATGAAACTAATCTTTGCCAGCCAAGACCGCTCTAGAGACAGCAACCATTCTCTTCGGATCGACCCCTCCTCTATCCTCTTGATCATGTTCATTGAGTCGCTAAGGAAACATGCCCTAGTGAATGTCTGTGTCTCGAGCCATGTTATTGCTTTACTTTCTGCCATGACTTCCATAGTCAGGCTACTTGTGGTTTCAGTGAAAGCACCAGAGTCCTCCTTCACAATTCTCCCTCCGACCCGAGCCGTAAAGGCCCATGAGCTTCTCACATGTCGGACGACCGACCCATCTGTGTAGATGACAGCATCACCGTCTAGCGAACTCTCGAAAATCAACGCTTGTACTTCAGCTTCCACAGCAGCCGGATTTTCTTGTCTGCATTTTCTATCTAGTTGGATGCAAACTGAAAAGGATGTGCAGAAATCTGTTGGCACTTGTACCCACTCCTCGCCAGGTTCTAAGTCCTCAAGTGAACACGCCTGTTCAACGTTCAACCTGTTCACACCTGTCAGCGTTAAGTCGGCAACCAGTGTGGACCAGTACGTGGAACGAGCCTAAGACCCTGCAGTCAGTATGATATTTTTTTTTAATTTGTGTGTGTTCGCTCGCGTTGAACCCAAGCGTAGTCCACATACATGTTACTACATCTATTACATTAGACTGATTATTATGTGAGGATTAGCTTTTACTATTACCAGTGTCCCTTGCCATCAGACCAACGCACTACGACTTCTCAGGTACTTGTAATTTACGTCTCCATGTCAAGGACGAGATGTCTTTCTTTAAATCTGTTTGTGTTGTCCCTAATAAAGATCATAAAGATGGAAACGTCGATTCGTTGTACTGTGATGTAACATATTTTTACCTTATTATCATTATTGATGTTTTACTTCGTGATTTCCGTTTGCCAAATTTGCATTCGTTGTAAGCTATGTACATTGTGTCGGTATTTATTATTTCTCACTTTTTCGCACACATACCTGACTTTTTGCATTCTGTACTTTTATTTTGAATATACGTTCACAAGTTAAAATTATGTGCTTTTATTTCCTGTACCAACAGTATTCCACTGTATTCAGGTTTTCACATAAATATCGTCTTTAGTTACCGTTCGAAGCGTCTTGGCGACCATTCACCTCTACAAATATCTATCCTCGGTGTTCTTTGCTGATAATCTTCCTGGCCAATCCGACAACGTATCCAGCAATTTCTTCATCTGTTTGTTTTGATCTCTAACCCCATTGAACTTTCCGGCTGTCTCAACTTTCTCCAGAACCCATTTGTCTTATAAGGTAACCACAACGATGGCTGCTTTGTCCTACTGTGGCCAAGGAGATGTCTCTGAGAACATTCTTGTTGCAGTAACTTGAAGATCTCCGTGGCGGATGGGTTTAGCCGCCTGCCTTGGCCCTCTAAAGAGGTCGTGCGCTCTGTTCGGGTCATTCGGTTCAGAAGTCCAGTTTTCTCGAAAACTCCTGGGTGTCGTCGCTGGAGGTACAAAGTTCGTGTTCTGGTCTACATTATCGACTGGCCGCTCTGCGGAAAGTGATCGAGCTATATGGGAGAAACCCTGGTTCAATGAAACAGGTCCTCTAGCTTTTAAACCCCTTTGAAAACACCCTGTAAGTATCTTAATTTTGGTCACAAAGGTCGTCAGAGTTTCTCAGAATTCTACACAGAAATCACATCTTTATGGTCTCAAGTTCCTTTATACTCTCTTTAATCCATAGCGGTGATTCCAAAGCGCACAGTAGTTTCATTAAAGAGGTCAAAAGACCCTCTTTGACGTTATAATGCGTATTTGGGATATCGAGCTAGCTCCACATATTTTCACTAATCAACTTTAAATGGGGCATGTTGCCAACATTACTCCGGCTGCAGTACTTTCCGGGAAATTTCCTGAAACCGATTGTTAGCTGCGTCAACCTGAAAGCGGAGATAAGTGAAAATTATATGTGACACAAAGTTAATGTTGACTGAGTGACAGATAGAGTGGCTATGGTTGTGTCTAGGGGAATGTCAGTGTATATGGTATGTTGAACAACCGATCAACCACGATGCATCACAACCAAACACCAGTCAGTGATTAAGCGTTAATTTGCGCACATAATATTCCTTTAATTCTGAATTAACACGGGCCCACGTAACATATAAATCCAGGAACAATAATTCTCTCAGAATATATCTCCATCCCAATGGAACACTTCGAATAACATTGCCTCTCAAGGCCTACTAAATCTCATCCCTTACGACAGGTATACTAGCCTCTCTTTAGGCCCGACTCAAAGTAACCCACTCTGGGTCTCGGATTCCACTTACTATCCCTAGAACCCACAGTGCGGAGTTCTCTTCCTAACTCCGTCACAATTCTTCACTTTCTCAGACCACGATCTCCTCCTAGTCGGTCTAAACTCAACTCCCCTAGTCCAGGTTTGTCCCTGTCTTTTTAAACCCTTCTTTGCCCCCTAACAATGCTCCACACAAAACTACCTCACTGCTCCAACTGTCTGCCTCACAATTATCCTAGCCAGCTGACCTCTTCTCAGCTCCCCCTTCAATCACTGCCTTCTCATTTTCCCCCTCTGGGGGACTTACTACCCGCCCTATTTTATCTCGTGAACTTGTTTATGTGTACCCTTGCTATCCAGGACACTGATCTTAATGTCAATGACCCCAGGGATGTGTCACTACCACCTCCTCAAAAGAAAACATCGTTTTCAAATGATGGGAGACTAATACTTATCAAATATGTGACCCAGACACATTGCATAGGTAGCCCTAAGTATGACTCCATCTCACTTTAGGTACCACCTTAAATACTATATCAAATACTCATAGTAAAATCCCATATTCCTCACATCAATACAAGCCAACTTTCCATATTGTGTATCAATACATGAGCTAATATATGGCATAATAATCCACATAACATAGAAAAGCATTATAAATATGTACCCGCAGGTCTATTAATATCTTCAATAACACACAAACTATGTCACTTTGTTAATAATTGCCCATGAATACCTGTCGAGGCGCTGCATTGCCTCTGTCTTCCCTCAACTATCTGAAGAGTTTGTGTACCGACCATATATCATGTGGTTCTTTTCTTGCATCAACCAACCTCTGATTCCTGTCGATGCTGTGTCTACCCTTCATGTACCCATGCCTCATGTTTCCTATATCTTTAAAACATCTGTTTGCTAATCCTAACCCTGGTTCAGTGATGTCGTTAACACTCCTTTGAACTGCCTTAACTTTGCTATCTGCATATTGTACTCTTACACTGGAGTCTCTGTTTAGTCTGACCTCTTTATTAAATCCTGGCCAATATACCTGGAATCCTACTCTCTGCTGCTTACGCCTTACTCCTAAGTACCCTGCACATGCCCTATCCTGAGTGTCGTATGTAAAGAATGTCGTAGTAGTTATTTGTTCTTCTTTACTACTTTAGTGTCGTCCCTGGAGTGAGGGGAATCAACACCCACATTTATTTTAATTCAATATCACTATCCTGGAGATATCCCGCAGACTCCGTCCACAACACTCCCTCCATCTGAAGACACCTTCTTCTCACTCTTACTCACCCCTGGATCATGCCCCCTCTCATTCTTCCCCAATATAACATATTTGACAACTCTAGCTTCAACAAATAAAAACAAGAAATTTATTAAAGCAAAGAGTATATGTAGGAGAAGTGTGTGTGTGTATAAGGAGTAGAATATGTGACGTATATTCTAAGGTGTATATAGACTCAGATCAGTGTTCAGGAGTATAGTCATTCTCATCACTGGGCTGAGAACACACCAGCACCATGTATTCCAGACAAACAACCTCACCGAGGTGGTGCTTCTCCTGTCACGTGAAGAGTTTCTCCGCTATCTCTCGAGGCATCCAGATGTTTGGACATCCATGACAAACACTGTCTAATGAGAGTCTTCAATCTAATTCACACTATGAATTTCCTCTGTTATTAACTGTTTGTTACTCAGAGAATTCTAACACTATTGTCACTGTTACTTGGGAAATCTTAATTGATCTAGTGTCACTGGTTGTAAAGATTCCCCATATTAACACCACATTCTGAATGTTCCAGGTATTTCTATAAATTTATATGAATGTTCCTGGTATCAGTGTTGTATATATATATATATAATGTTCTGACTGTTCAGTGATACAACTATCACTTGCTAAACATAAGTATCATCAGCATGTCCTGCTCAGCAGAAGCCAGGTTCCCGCAGACCAACTTGGGTATAAGCCCAATGTAGAGGCCTCTCAGCAACTTCTGTCTTCAAATCCTGAGCCATCATCTTCTAAACTGTGTTCTAGCTTCACTGTTGAATATCATAGCACACCTACATGGAACCTGTTTAGTAGAGAATACTATGGTGAGAGCAACTCAATCCTTGCCGGAATTAGGTGAGTGTAGGCCAATAGCAGCACTCAGATCTACAACAGAGATCCGATCTTTGTCATATGGGCAAATAGCTCATCACATGGTCTGAGACATGGCAACACCAGGAAAGAATAAAGGAACGGGTAGAAACCCAGCAGATGCCCTACTGGAAGATCCTACCATTTCACATTCCCCTCCTCCCTCCCAACCATCCTCAATCTCTCTAATTATTATCCAACTACATTGTCCTCAACTCCCTGAGTAAAATGATATATCACACAAGCTAGTTAAAGCCACACAGTAGGATACTAGTGCCGACGCTCCTATGATACTTCCTAGCACAGCACTTATAGAACATTCTATCACCACACCTATAATACATTGTATCACCACACCTATAATACATTATATCACCGCACAGTACTGTACTCTATTCCTAATCATACTCTAAGTTAGATATGATTAATAGCCTACCATATGCCTATTCCGGTTGATGATTGAGACTATGCAATCATAGACTTGATCTATGTCCGCCGATACATTATCAACACTTTGACACTATAGTCTCTTTCAATTAGCACAACTCGGAATACTGCACCGATCCTTCAAACTTCAGAAATCTTTGTCGACTAACTCCACTTGTTTACCGCACCGGGTATTATATCGGGCTTGAGTGACGTCACCAAATTGTCTAGACGCTGATCAGTCCAGAGTCTGGTTTTCTCCTCTTGTTTTAGACTAACTGGAGTCAATCCGCCGTCAAGTTTGCTTTCATCTGGGGAAATCCTTTGTCTCGTTCAACAATAGTTCTGTCTGTCTGTGAACCAGAGAATTCCCCACATCACAGAATTCTCTCCGCCGTCTGTCCAGACATTCCGTCTACACTTCAAAGGCTAACTACCGCCTTGGCAGACGTCTGGCGTTATTATTCGTTTCTCGAACAACCCACATCATAAAGAATCGCCGACTGTGTGTAGACATTTTGACGCGACGTATTATTGTTCCTCCGTCTATACACATCAAAGGGTTGCCTGTTTGTGCAGACGAATGTCTCCTTTTGTCATCGATCGAAACTAGCAAGTTTATTTTTCGTGACACTGAGCTGTTCTTATATATTGGTCTCTATGTGCTAACGGTACTACTACTTGCCCATGGGCAGTTCCGCCATCTGAAAACAGGCGAGTAAGCCATTGTTCTTCCTTTCAAAGAACCATCTACCCTTCTTTGATTGTCTATGTTCTACTTTACTACACCCTTGGACACATTTGTCTATAGTAGCATCTTGTCTCTGGGATTCCCTACAGCTATATTTGAAATCCATTCTCACCTGCTCAGCTGTCCTATCCTTGTCCTCGGTGTCTACTTCAAATGCCTCTTCTTGTTCAGTTATACTCTCTAATTTAGGTTTTCTTTTGGTAACTACCTCGTTGCTACTTAAACTATGTTTCTGGTCCCAATAAACTAATTCTTCTTCTGTACAATCTTTAACTCCTGGCACATTTCCTATGATCAGATCCGTCACTGGTGCGTCTAGAACACACGCTGTCACTTTTCCTGTGATATATGGTGTTTTCACTGTTATCACGGCTACTGGGTAGAATTCTACTGTCCCACTAAATGTTATGCATCTAATCTTTTTCCCTGTATAATCCGAGGGATGCACTAAACTCTTTTTAACCCCGATAGACGTATATCCGGAATCCTTAATTGTTAACGCTGTCCTATCATTAACGAATCCATGGTGCAACTCCAGATTTACTCCTTCATGCACTGCTGATCCTGCTTTAACTGTGTGACCACATATTAAGACCGGCTGACCGTCTTTTTCAAAAAGAGGTTTGCATCCACTACAATTCTCATTGTTAAGCGACTCAATTACTTGGGCTGCATTAGAGTGCTCAGTTTCTCTCATCGTACACTCATAACTGAAAATGGTTCTTTTTCCCACATTTAAAACAGATTATCTCCTTTTTCCTGTTATTCGTTGACTCACTTGATGGTTTGGCATCACACTTTGCTGCCTTATGTCTTCAGCTCCCACAATTCCAACATCCGGCGTAACTATTTGGACGTCTCTGAAAATTCTCTCTTTTGTATGGGTAACGTCCTGCTCTGCCAAAATGGTTGCCACGAAAACCATTATCTTGAGGTTCTTTCTGCTCACATTTCTGTGCTGAATCCACACTTTTCGATCTTGGTCTAATAACTGGGTTCTGGTCCTGTCTAGTGTACGCTGCACAAACTATTTCCTCAGTCATTTGTCTACCAATACAATTGTTTGGATGTGCAGTCATGTAATTTTGCCTTAACTGAGACATTGTGTCTATGTCCTTTGGTTTACGCTCTTCAAAGAAAGCCACTAAGTTAGTATTGCATGAAGATAATACCTTGTCTCTTAATACTAAATCCACTAATTTATTAAAATCTTTCCCTACTTCTGCAAGCTCCATCCATTTATTAAATGTGCTCTTTACTGTGTTGACAAAATCTGTAAAATCCTGATTTGCCTCTGGCCCTAATTGTCTAAACTTTGTTCTGTATCCATGCTCAGTTAGTTGGAACTTTGTAAGCAAACGTTGACGCAAAATAGTGTAGTTGTTTCTTTCTTCCAAAGTTAAATTAAACATGGTATCTAGGGCTTTTCCCATTAGATACTCGCTTAGTCTAATAGCATACTGTTCTTCTGGGATGCCTAATGCTTTCGCTGATGCCTCGAATCTCCCCAAATAAGCTTCAAGACTGTCACGGTCTGTAAAGTATGGCAGTTTTAGTCTCTGTGAGGGATGGGAAGGTCTTCTGCTTTCTTCACTTTGACCCTTAGATGCAAATTCTAACTTTTTTATAGCAATTTCCTCTTCCATCTTAATCTTCTCTTTCTCGATTTCCACCGCATTTGTTTGTTTTAACTTTTCAAGTTCCAGTTGTGTGTCTCTCTCTTCCTGTAGACGCGTGTTTTCCATTTCAGCTTGTCTTTGTTCTCTCTCAGCTAACTTTTCTTCCTGTAGGCGTTTGTTTTCAATTTCAGCTTGTCTTTGTTCTCTCTCAGCTAACTTTCCTTCCTGTAGGCGTTTTGCCTCGCGTTCATTATGCCTCTCCTCTCTTTCCCAGTGCTGAACTTCTTTCAATTTTGCTTCTGAAAACTCCTGTAACTCTTTACCCTTCAGGCCTAACCGTTCACCTGCTTCAATATATTCCATTAAAGTAGGCATCTTGTACTTGTGGACACGTTGCTTTCTGTCAGCCACCTATAAATGTAAAGACTCTGCTGCTAGTCTTTAAGTACCTCCCCTAAGTACACCACCACTTTCTGTGTACGTAAATTCGTAGTACTAATAATATCACGCTTTCGT
The DNA here is from genome assembly GCA_963921405.1 of Cepaea hortensis. Taxonomy (NCBI): domain Eukaryota; kingdom Metazoa; phylum Mollusca; class Gastropoda; order Stylommatophora; family Helicidae; genus Cepaea; species Cepaea hortensis. Next base: position 79,328,911 of record OY992893.1, read on the forward strand.
CACACAGTCCCTCTATAAGTACTATGTAGTGAGGGGGGGGGAATATTACCTATACTCCCTCGTATATATCGCAAATAGCTGTAGAAAATTTCCTGGAAATATAGTTAAACATACATATAAATAAACACGAATGAATGATAACAATAAGTGATGTCTATTAGACGCTAGACGCATAGGCTGGTGAAATGCAGACGGATAATTACATAGAAATAAAAACACTAACATTTACATGCCCATGTAATACAATACTGTGCGCGTAATATATATATAAACTGACACAGACCACTAGACAGTAGATATGACTAAGGATCACAATAATACATGTATCCGAAGAACCAAATGTCATATGTAAATATAATGAAAAGAACAAAGAAAGTATAACATCAAAATATACACAGATCTGACGTAGACACAAAAGGACACGGTATATTAATCCAAGACCAACACTGCACCACTGCAGAAAAAACAAATCGACCTTTCGATTTACTTCCCAGAAAATATACGGTGCACCTAAGACTCCTGTTCTGTCATGCCTCACGAATCCCGCGAAACATCACAAAAATATCCTATTCCTTACGAATACTGGACCACATACACATAATTACGTAACACCCAAAACAATATATATATAAAACGATGAGAGCAAACAAAGTGTCCAAATGGTTGGCCGACACAATGACGTCTTCAGTTTGTTTCAAATAGTTTCCACTAATAGCCTGAAAAATGTCTGTCTGTAAATGTTTTAACGTGACTACGACGCTCGATTCCAAAACGACTTATTATTTTGTTGAGTGGTTACCTATTCCTTTACGTGGTGATAATAAGTTCCAGCGGTCGGAAAAATTGAAGGTGATAGTAATTGTCCAAAATGTCCTGCCTCGACACAGTCTGTAACGTTTTTGTACCCTGCTTGCATAGCTGGCACGTGATAGTGCTGGCACGGATTCACGCCCGAAAGTTAAAAATTGGCAACGAATCACCATCGCTTTAAATCCGTATTTTCAGTCCTTTGTGGCAAAGAAATGTGACCACTCTTACGATGAAGGCGCTTGAATGTCTATTGTAGCATGTTTGCTTGGTGATACGATGACGACAGTAGAACAAATCAACAAAGAGACGAGAGAAAAAAAATCCTGGTTTCAGTACAAAACAACTTGTTATTCCAGTTCTACTATGGAAAATTTCATTACTTATCCGCTGTCCCCGGCCTTGACCTTGCAAGTCACCTAAGGCAGTACCTCAGTTCTCTTTATCACACTAATACACACTTAATCTGTATGTAAACTGACCGGAAACTTTTCCGTCATACACAAATACTTCGCTGTCCTGGTAAACAGCACTGACCCTCTGTCAACCCCATTTGTCCGTGGAGACTAACAATTTCCACCGTCCTCACCCGTCGTGTTACCTGTGGTGAAATTCTTAACCTGTCGACCTGCGACCACACCGTGCGTTGCCTCAGCACACACACGAAATTTCTCACCACGCACAGGACTTCGCTACGAAATCACTCACTGTCTGTTATCTTTGGTTTTCCAATCTTTGTCTTTATCTCCGACAGCAATACTGTCCACTTGAACTGTCTGTTGTGTATTTGCCGCGCGCTGGCTGTTTTTGATGTACTGTGGTGGCCTTTCGTGAACTCTCTGCTAGCCAGTTCCCGCACAGGAGAAAACCCAGTGTTTGTACCGTGGACACCCTTTCCCCGTCCACTCTCCCCTCTCCGAGTAAAAAATGATATTTTTACCTGGTTTCTCGTGGACTCTGTATTAATTCTCCGACACTTTTGAAATGCGTCGTCTACTGAAAATGGTGTTTATTCTTTGTGCCATAATTGTCGTTGTGATTGGGCATCTGATCTTAGTATCCTCTGTAATCGACACGAGTTCACCGATAAACAGAATGACAACGATGTCTATAATGCGATGGTTTTCTTGACCGGAGAGCCCTCATAAATCTTTTCTGACACAAAGTGAATGTTGACTGAGTGACAGATAGAGTGGCTATGGTTGTGTCTAGGGGAATGTCAGTGTATATGGTATGTTGAACAACCGATTAACCACGATGCATCACAACCAAACACCAGTCAGTGAACAAGCGTTAATTTGCGCACATAATATTCCTTTAATTCTGAATTAACACGGGCCCACGTAACATATAAATCCAGGGACAATAATTCTCTCAGAATATATCTCCATCCCAATTGAACACTTCGAATAACACTGCCTCTCAAGGCCTACTAAATCTCATCCCACACGACAGGTATACTAGCCTCTCTCTAGGCCCGACTCAAAGTAACCCACTCTGGGTCTCGGATTCCACTTACTATCCTTGGAACCCACAGTGCGGAGTTCTCTTCCTAACTCCGTCACAATTCTTCACTTTCTCAGACCACGACCTCCTCCTAGTCGGTCTAAACTCAACTCCCCTAGTCGAGGTTTGTCCCTGTCTTTTTAAACCCTTCTATGCCCCCTCACAATGCTCCACACAAAACAACCTCACTGCTCCAACTGTCTGCCTCACAATTATCCTAGCCAGCTGACCTCTTCTCAGCTCCCCCTTCAATCACTGTCTTCTCATTTCCCCCCTCTGGGGGACTTACTACCCGCCCTATTTTGTCTCGTGAACTTGTTTATGTGTACTCTTGCTATCCAGGACACTGATCTTAATGTCAATGACCCCAGGCATGTGTCAATATGAAATTGGAGCCTCGGTGGTGTGGTGGTTATACTCCCGCCTGCCGACCAGGAGGTTCGATCCGCAGTTGTGCGAATTCGAAATTTTTTTAAAGGTTGACCCAGCCAAAAATTGGTACCAAGAATGTCTTGATAAATAAAGGCAGGCAGCGTGATAATGACTTCGTCATCCACTGAGTGGCTATTGGTTTTTTTAAAAAAATGTGAGTGTAGCAATGTAGTCCCGAAGCACCTAAGGCATGGAAAGAGTCCTTTACATGTGTTTATTTTAATTTGAATGGGATTAGAACACACGATCATCGGACAGACAGGCAAACGTTCTAACAACTAAGGTAACGAGACTCCCATATAATAGTGGGGACATGAAATATTATACTAAAATACATGTTTTGATGTCCGTGGACTTGAATATGTCACATGGACACATCTTCATATGATATCCACATAAATATGTTCATTTCAACTGGAGTAAAGACAAAGGAGAAAATGATTGCAGATAGGTCATACACTGAGAGACGTCATATGGTGCGTGAAGGTGGAAATTACCAAGTGTTCACATGCATCCATTGTCGACGAAAATGTACAGCACAAATTAGCCTGATCAGTCACATTAGCTACCGCCATGAGTTGTAGTTATTATGCCTTTTTGAAGCACAATGTACCAAACTGTCATCTGTCAAGACGGCAAGGTACGAGTGATGTTCATTGGAAGAAAAAAAAAACACATTGCGTCAGTAACATTTATTAGAACATACATGTGTCCTATATCAATATATAAATTTGAGTCATCGACATTTTAACATTCAATAAAGAAGGAAACTAGAGCTTTTGAGTTTAATTGTGACAGACTCTTGTTTAGAATATCGTGGACAAAGAAATAGACAAAAGTACTAAAAATCTACCAGATCTGAACATCAAAGAAAACTGGATCGTAAAAATCATGTCTCGGAAATGGAAATACTTTGGTCTTGTTAAATAGTACAAGCTATAGATATCTTGATAACTGCAGCCACAGATTTAATTTCGACCAAGAAAAAGCAACTTAAGCCATGGATTACGTCAGACACGTTAGAATTATTAAAACAACAAAGGGAACTGAAAAGGAAAGGAGGTGAATCCGATAACAGCAGGATGAAGTATACATCTTTAACTCGAGAAATAAAAAGAACACAAGAAAGGACAAAAATCAATATATACAAGATTGCTGTACCAGAATAGAGCAATATCATAAGACTGGAAGAGATTACGAAATTTTCACAGAAATGAAATTATTGACAAGAAATGTTCAACCTCATTTGAATGTTATCTGTGACAAGATGGGAAATACCTTAAAAGAATCTAGACAATTTCTAGAAAGATGGCAGGAATACTGCAGTGGAATGTATGATGTGAATGACTGTGAGGATATAAATGATATACTTGAACCAATGACAGCAGAGACAGAAACTGAACCCTCATTAGATGAAATTGCATGGGCAATAAAGAACCTGAAGAATGGTAAATCACCTGGATGTGATGAGATACCAGCTGAACTAATTAAATCGAGAGGAGAAGAAAGCATTCAAATCTATAACGCATTACGTAAAAAGATATGGAAATATGGTATATGGCCAAAAGATTGGAAGAGAACTATCTTCATTCCAATACCAAAGAAGGGCAGCTGAAATTATGCACCAACTATAGAACTGTTACCCTGATCAGTCATGCAAGTAAAATTCTTTTAAAAATCATAATGGGAAGACTTTTTAAGAAAATGGAAGAAGAAATTAACGTGGTTAAAGCTGGATTTAGACAATTAAGAGGAACAAGAGATCACTTTCTCAACATGCGTTTAATAATAGAGAAGTGCACAGAATTTAATGTAAACCTATTCTCATGTTTTGTGGATTATTCAAAGGCATTTGACTGTGTACAACATCAGAAACTTTGGGAAATCATGAGGAATATGGGCTTTCCATCACATGTAATACAACTCGTAAGAATGCTCTATCTAGACCAACAAGCAGCGGTTAGAATAGATGACGAGACATCAGATTGGTTTGACATCAAGCAAGGAGTCCGGCAAGGATTTCTGCTGTAACACTATTTGTTTAACCTGCATGCCGAAAATATAATGAGAAATGTAAGAGATGATATAAACAGGGAGCTATATGATGCCCTAAATATCTGTGGTCATGACATACCAGAGATTCGGTATGCTGATGATACAGTATTGCTATCCACAACTGCCATGGACCGATATGAGGTAGACAGCGGTAAACTGATAGAGTAAGAACATGTTTACCATAGAAGAGTAATTGGCATAGTGAGAACAGTTCACAGGATCACTGTGAACAAATATACACGACTAAGTTGAGGGAAGTCGGTGAGCAACGGATGATGATGATGATGAAGACCAAAGGGAAGTCAGTCAGAGAAGTTGCGTATCACGTGACATGAGTTGTGTAGTCCACGGAGAGGACACGGCTGGACAAAGGCAGTTTAAGCCAGGGTCCACGTCGGAGACGGTTGGAAAAACAAGTACAGAAGCCAAGCGACATGAAGTTGACATTACTCTAAGATTGGAACGACACTTCAGCCTTCAGCAATTTTACGTTGAGTAGTTTCCATTACTTTCGTAACTACCGGCACCCAAACTGTTTCGTAAAAAAATAACCAACGCAACGCGATCCGCTGCTAAATCGCCCATAACTATGTTTCGAACGCGGTATGCGGGATTACGAATTGCGTCAGTGAGACCTTCGCCACGGAGCATCTAAAAGTGGGCAACAGAAACAAATATCCTCGAAAACGTTCGTTGCCGATAATTTACACATCCTTTTTTCTCATAACAGCTGTGGCGACCAGGAAGATAACATTAATCAATAACAAAATAGAGATTACAGGTGAGAAATTGGCAACACAAGATCATGCTGAATAGCTGCAGACATCGCTTGTTTCCAGTGAAAACTTCAGGGCTGTAATCTGAATCATTTTCTTGGTTAACAGAGGTACTTTGTTGTTGTTGCATTTAGTGTGTGAGTTCTCTGGAAGCCTGGAGTTCAAGTTTTAAGACCTTGCATTGAGGTGCAAGTGGTTTGTGTCCTGGACATGGCCAGCATCTGTCGGACTGCTGCTGGTGTAGGAACTATTCGCCTAGCCTGGTGCTAAAGTACCATCTCTACGAAGGACTGTGTTACAGAGTTCCCCCTCTCCTCTACAGAGGAATGTTACGAATGCCTTGGACAGCCAGAGTAATTATTGTAACGATTGTCTGGAAGAATATAATATACATCTATAACAAAGAGACTTAGTTCTTTGGCTATGTGATTATGATATAGGTTTTAGGAAACATCGTGACAACTGAAAAGAGTAGTTGGAAATGAGGCAATGGCAAACTGAAAGAAATTATTCTGGATGGACTGAACGACAGCAAGAAGAGATACAATCAGCAGAAATGATTCAGAACACTAAGGGACGAGATCGGTGGAGAGGCATGCGCGCCTACGCCAGCTGGCAAGGCACAGGATGATTAACATATACATAATTATTTCATGTTACATTGCTACAACATTCTTCAGACATGATCTGTTTTATCTGTTATAAAGTATCCGAACTCTGAAAGAAGGTAAATCACGAAGATAAGATTATAACCACATCCAATTAGAACATGAGGTATATTGCGGTCATCTTATGAGACGTTAAGTCTTGAGACAGGAGTGACAATAGAAAAGAAAGAAGGTAATAGAATCAGACGTCAACGGATGTAGAATATGCTGAATGGGTTGTCACAGCGGCGCAGAAAACGACCAGTAATGGAACTCATCAAGAAAATAGAGAACTGCTGGTTGTTGAGAAACAGGACCGCCTGTACCGTCTATCATTATGTACGGTTACATAGCAATGTAAAACACAGACAGTTACGCTTCTCGACTTCAACATTGTAACTTGTCGTTAAAACATGAATATTTACTCATCACCCAGACACAGGACTGTTGTTAACAACAAAGAATGAATAGGGGCTAATCGT
>OY992893.1:79340615-79355615 GCA_963921405.1 Cepaea hortensis
AGTAAGGCACTGACTGAAGTAATTCTCTGACTGAAGTAACGCACCGACTGAAGTAACGCATTGATTGAAGTAACGCACTGACTGAAGTAAGGCATTGACTGAAGTAACGCACTGATTGAAGTAAGGCACAGACTGAAGTAAGGCATTGACTGAAGTAAAGCACTGACTAAAGTAACGTACTGACTGAAATAACAAACTCACCGAAGTAATCCACTGACTGAAGTAACGCACCGACTGAAGTAACGTACTGACTGAAGTAACACACTGACTGAAGTAAGGCACTGACTTGAAGTAACGCACTGACTGAAGTAACGCACTGACTGAAGTAAAGCACTGACTGAAGTAAGGCACTGACTGAAGTAATGCACTGTGAAGTAACGCAGTGACTTGAATAACGCACTGACTGAAGTAACACACTGACTGAAATAAGGCACCGACTGAAGTAACACCCTGACTGAAGTAACGCACTGACTGAAGTAAGGCATTGACTGAAGTACGGCACAGACTGAAGTAATGCACTGACTGAAGTAAGGCACTGACTGAAGTAAGGCACTGACTGAAGTAAGGCACTAACTGAAGTAAGGCTCTGACTAATGTAACGCACTGACTGAAGTAATGCACTGACTAAAGTAGGCGCTGACTGAAGTAACGCACTGACTGAAGTAACACACTGACCGAAGTAATGTACTAACGCACTAACTGAAGTAATGCACTGACTGAAGTATAGCACTAACGTTCAGACTGAAGTAGCGCACTGACTGAAGTAATGCACTGACTGAAGTAAGACACTGACTGAAGTAAGGCACTGAGTGAAGTAAGGCACTAACTGAAGTAACGCACCGACCGAAATAATGCATGACTGAAGTAACGCACTGACTTGAGTAACGCACTGACTGAAGTAACGCACTGACTGTAGTAATGCACTGACCGCCTCTATGGTAATTACTGAATTGAGCACATATTCTGACCAAACTGTACTGGACGGATCAAGTAGTAGTTTTCACAACCGCCGCTTTAACTACTTTCATTGTGTACGTGCCAATGATTTGGACACCGTTGTTCGAACTGGTCACACAGTAGCTATCTCTTCTTTCTTCTATTATCCATTATTCCCCATTGAGTGATACTTTTTAGTACATTATATGAAGTGTTAAGCAGTGTTGTGTACTGTCATCCGATCTGTTCAGTCTGTATAGTGAAATAATAGCGATATCCACATAAGACATGCCACGAATGTCAGTTGGTGGGCTAAACCACCTGCGTTATGCTGATGGTATGGTTGCGGTCGCTAGAAATGAAACAGCGTTACAGGACATGATACATATAATTGCATCAGAAAGTAAATAGAAAGGACTTAGTTTGAATAACAGAAAACAAAATAATGGTAATTACAAAGGAAAATTGTATATCCAAAGGCAAAATACATCTCAATGGGATATATCTGAAACACGTCAATACCTTTAAGTATTTGGGTTACTGTAATAAAAGCAGATTGAAGGTGTATTAAAGGCGTTACATGCAGAATAACTAAATCAAAAAGAGCATTTCATAAGATGAATAATATTCTTTGTTATATATTATTTTCAATCAGTGTGAGGGAAAGAGTTCTTAAGAACTATATTACGCCAATCCTGATGAAGGGAAGCGAATCATGGATATTAGCAAACAGGTGATGAAGATCATCAATATACTTTATTCCGTAAAAACAAGGGTCGAGATCCGTGGAAACCCACGAAAGCCTACGCCATTACGCGAGGCACGTGATGATGATGATGGTGACGTATCCTTGTAAAAATGTCCCCGTGAATGACTGAACTTAGCCTCATATTGAAACGGTAGAGTAAAGTTTCTTTGTTTTTTTTTTAACCAAGTACGTTAATTTTAAGGAGTGTTTTGGTAATCTATAATTAAAACACCCAGTAAGAGCGTCTACCAACACCAACTGTGAAAGCCAACACCTCTGTTATATGAACGGCTAGGGAAAGTACCAAACACTGGAACCACTAGGAATAGCCGCCGGCATGCGGCGTCATTTTCGGCAAGCTGATTCTTCTGTAGACCGTATAAAAGTTGGCCCTTAAAGATTCTGGCCCAATTATATTTTCACCCTCGACTCGAGGTTCGGTTTATGTATGTTTAATGATGAAGTTGTTCTCGTGTAAAGAGTATAGCACAATGGTTTCACAAGACAGCAGACAGAATATGATGTAACAAGAGGTAATTTGATTTGTATAGAAATAGGGTTCACCAAGGCGATGATAATCCATCAACCACACACGAATATGGACGATGAGAGAGAAAGAAAGAGAGAGAAAGTCAGAGAGAGAGAGAGAGAGAGAGAGAGAGAGAGAGAGAGAGAGAGAGAGAGAGACTGAGACAGAGACAAAGACAGATAGACAGAAGACAAGCAGACAGAGGAGACAGGAGAAAAGGTCAGTTTAGTTGAGTTGTGCTAATAACCGACATCACAGCACCCAGGACGTTCCCACACGCGTACCGTCCCCTTGTTCAACAGCCATTGAAGAGTCATGTTGGTAATCGTTCCAACTGTCATCTGAATGACAGTTTTCCTGGTCATCTCTCTAAGTGTTGAGATTTGTCCAGAACCACTGCCGGTCCCTCGCCATTTCAGTATCTCCACATATGGGTTCTCAGTCTGTTTCCACGCTTTCTTAACATGGTCCCACAGGCGCCCGACCAAATCTCCCTTATCCATGGGTAATCTACCACGGAGGTGTGCATTCCTTGCCAGTCTATTAGCCTGTTCCTTCCTCTCGCACTTCCGCATGACCAGGGCAGAAAATCCAAATAATTTTCACAATCTGTGACCTCTTAAAAGAGGCAAGTCATTCTACACGAAGCGTGTATTTCGCCACCTTACTAAACATACTCCGTGAGCGATTCGGTAATGAATGCTATGTGTGTGCGATTTTAGGCTCATATAGTACTGCCGCAATCCATTTGACAATAGACCTCAATGTCTAAAAGAGTGTATATCACACGATCATACCTGATCCTATTCTAAGCATCTTCCAAGTCAAGTATCGCGTCACTGTCTCTTGTTCATTCAGTAAGCCCTAATAAACATCGAGTGCATACTTTGCCGCATTGGCACACATGTCCTTCCCAGGCCGGCAAAGCATTTGGAGAGCAGTTTACACCTCTCCAATTAGTTATGTAGCTTGCCTGCTACTATCTGCTTGAGTACCTTGCCAGAGGTGTTTTACAGGTGTCAATACCCATTTAGTTTTTAGTGAGCCTTGCCTGGCTTTAGGAGTGGGACAAGGTAGCTGTGCAACCTATCCCGGGTTTTTTTTCTGCCTTTTCCATGCTAAGGTGGAAACAAAACAAAATCAAAACAACAACAACAACAACAAAATAATTTCCTGCAAGTCACCATCGTTCATGTTCTTCATATGGGTGTAACTAGCCCCAACCCTGGCCTGGTGCTGTGTCTTTAGTTCTCTTCATTACCCGTCTAACATCCTCTGCCTGAATCATGTCTTCATAGTAGTCATTCCTAGTGGCCTGTGACATGGCCTCTCTGACCATATCCCTGGTAGCCCTGTCCTGCTGATCAGTCTGTGTTAGGAATCGTGCAAGAAATGCCTCCTCCGTGTCCTTGTCATTTGTCAGATGTCGGTTGTTGTCATCGTATACTGTATCATGTGTACTGGGCTTCGCCTTTCTGTTCATGTGTCTCTGCAGCTTTCAGAATTTTCCCAATGTCACTTCCCCACCGATTTCACTTATAAACTGTTCCCACTTAACCTTTTTGGCCTCTGCTACTTGGAGTTTAAAGTCTTGCATCTGTACTTTTTCCCTTCTTTTAGCCTCCTCTAATTCTGTATCAACTGAACTGGTTGCTCTCCGCACACTGTGCCAATTCCTTATGGTCGCCCTCTTGTCCCTCCATGATTTGTCCACTTCTTGGGTCCACCATGGTGGTTGTGTTAAGTTTCTTCTTGTTGTTTTAGACCGTCCCTGTGATCTGTGATCTAGACGTCCCGCGAGCGAAGAGTGATCACGATCATAGTTTAATGTCTTGAGTGCGCTTATAGCCTTGACTTTGTTGAACCTAGGTACCAGTACAGAAGAGGGGATGTGGTCGCTTCCAGGTCCTGAAGGACACTCCATTTTATGTCTGATGCCGCTTCTTAGGATTCATCAAGTGAAATGTCAATGGTCGTATTTGGGTCTCAAGGTCGGATTGCTAGCCTGGTTTGTTTCCCATCATTTATACAGACCATATCCATCTCAGCCGGTCTCTCTGGTCTAGAGGTTACACGAATTTCTCCGTAATCTCGTATACTCTCGTAAGTAACGTGACGATGCGCGAGAATAGGTAGCGGTTCTCTCCGCGTAGCTAACTTGCGGGGTATGTGAGCCGGTCGCTCAGAAAGCAATGGCAAACTACTGAGCGTAATCGTGCCAAGAAATCAATAATCAGCTGAAAGATGCTGACGTTGACAGCGATGTCCTGTAAAGAATATGCGGGGGAAAAAAATATCCGTCTCAAGCAAGGCTTTAGCGACACTCTGTCTGTTCTCACCAGACCTGTCCCACTTTCTGGAACGCGCATTGAAGTCACCACATATGAGGTGCCCTGTACTAGGGGTACCCACAGAAGTCTGCAACCAGTAGCGGGTTCAATACCTGCACCGATCAGTTGCACTGTAATGCTGGCAACTCGTTCTTGACTTGAGGACGTAAATTACACGTACCTCAGAAGTCGGAGTGGATTCGCCTGTTGGCGAGTGACAATGGGAAAGCTAGTTGACGTGCACATAAATAATTTCAGTGTGGACTACGAGAGTGAACTTGCCTGATTGAACGGAGGATTATGTTGCCAGGTTTTCTCTTACATTAGCGGACGTCGAACGCAGCTATCGAACCCATGTCCAGACGCGCTCATAAAATCAGCTTATCACGCTAGCACCTACAGTAACCCGCTACTTTTACAGACATCATCATCATTAGCATATTCCCTGCCAATTAGTTAACAGTTAGTTACATATCCTTTACAGGACGTCGCAGTCAACCCCAGCACATTTTTCCTGTTTTAATCTCTTGGCAAGATTACGTTCAGTAATTTGCCATTGTTTTCTGAACGACCGGCACCCATACCATTTCGTAAAAACCAACGCAAGGCGGTCTGCTGCCGAATCGCCCGCAGCTGTGTTTCGAACGCTGTATGATGGATTACGAACTACGTTAGTATCCCCTTGCCAATTAATGTCGGTGTTAATGTCTCCCAGAGGTCACTGTCCTTGATGCTCTGGATGAACTATACTGATGATATTCCTCCATGCCACCTTCTCAGTCCATCTCTTGGTTTGCTTCCTCCTATTCTCATTGATCTTTTCAGTTGTCACGATGTTCAGTAATGTTTCTCTTCTCATAGTTGTGTTTAATGTTCTAGTTTCATTAGCCTATTCCAGGAAATAATTGTTAGTAACTCTGACAGTCCAAAGTATTTACAGCATTCGTCTCCGTTGCTTTTAACATGAATTGTTTATGTTTGGTGTATGTTTACAACATTCATTTTACACTTATTTTTCATTGTAAATGTAACATTCAGGATAGTCAACTGGTTTGAACGGGCCTGCGTGACCAGTTAGGGAACCTTTGAAAATAAAGTTCGATCGTTCGTTGGTACGTTTGCGCCTAATTGGTTAATTCACATTTCATGATTCGTTGCTATACAGGAAAACAAGTCCTAAATGACATTTCAGCACTTTCTTTCCTACATTCAATGATGGTAACGTATTACATATGATACTTTACACTTTCTGAAATACAGCTTTTGCTCTATCTATTCTAGTCTTAATCTCTGAAGTGCATATTCCAGCTGATGTTATAACTGTCCCTGGGTATTTGTGAACGAGAGCATGCACTTTTACACTAGGTATGCAAATTTCGTGCTCCGCAAAGAATTAATCTGCGAAGTTTGAATTTGTGCAGCCTGCTGACTATTTGTACAAACCATAGACAGGCATCCTGCTTCATGTGAGCTAACTAATTTTGTACACAAATTATGTCCACCTGGATAGGGGTAAACACTGATGGGTTTAATTGATACGACTGTGATCGATGAGCATACTTTCCAATTGAATGTTTTCCCATGGAAGAAACTGCATCAGGTATGATAATTAGTTGCTATTTATGCGGGATGTTATTACAGAATACTGGGGATTTTAGTTACTGACAATTATGAATGCTGGTTACAGAACATCAAGGATGTCGGTTACAGAACATTAGAGATGTTGGTTACAGAACATTAGAGATGGTAGGTACAGAACATTGGGGCTGTTGGTTAGAGAAAGAACATTAGGTATTTTAGTTACAGAACATTAGGGATGTTTGCTTGGTGTTTGTATGTGTGTTTTTTATAATGTTTAAGTATGTGCTTGAACAGATAATTTTTAATCTTCTACCAGTTCATACAGGAAGCTTTCGTTGTGAACCATGAAGCAAGGTCAGTTTTAAGAATAGCCCGCGATACGCATTCTATCCCGTCATCAATCAATTGTTGTCGTAATTAGTTCAGTCTTTTCTTCGACGGAACAACATCACGGCACACGGGCGTAACACATAAGTGCTCCATTCTACTCCAAAGTTAAGCCTGAGTCCTGAGAATCTCAGCTCAGTGCACGAACTATGTAGCACCGAAGAGGATCCTGAAATACTTTGGGTAGATTTTTAACTCACAATTTTGCTCGGGCAGCGCCGTCAGACTATATTTTTTTCGATTTTCATCTGCCAAGGGATGTTTTACGTGCGCAAGAATACACACGGGCGTCCGATCTCACTACCCACAGCCAGGAGAAATTTTGTTACTAGAAATCCACGTGAGAACATCTCGGCCCTCACCGGGGCTTGAACCCGAGACCTTCAGCACTCGAGGCGGACACCATATCTCGAGACAACAACCCCCGACCTCCCCCCCCTCTCTCTCTCTCTCTCTCTCTCTCTCTCTCTCTCTCTCTCTCTCTCTCTCTCTCTTTCTAACGTAAACTAACCAATACAGTAATTTAAACAGTCACGTTTGTGACAGAACAACTGATCAGTCAGGTCATTAATAGACGCTCTACAATTATGTTAATTAGCAAATTCTTGACAGGACGTAGCAGTCAACCCTAGCGGATTTTTTGAAGTATGTGATTTCTAGGTAATTTTATTCTCAGTAGTTTGCCATTGTATTCTGAACGTCCGGAACTCAGAAATGTGTATGAAAATAACGCAAGGCGAGCTGCTTCCAAATCGCCCACAGCTATGTTTCGAACGCGGTATGCAGGAATGCGTATTGCTTTTGTAACCCCTTCGCCACAGATACGGTACAAATATGTACGTATAAAACATATTACCAACACACCTGGGTCTGGCTCAACTCTACTAACTTTAATCCTGTACATTTACAGAATAAGAAAAATAACAACTACGACGGCGTAAATACGATTGCTGTGGAAAGATGAACATAAACTATCGCTACAAATCCAGACATAAGTGAGAGGAATATTTGACAAAGAAGAACAGAACAGTGTTCAGCGCAGAACAGCCACTCTCAGCTTCCTTGATGACGAATACCCACAGGACCTCTGGATCCGAGTCTACACAGATGGGTCAGCACAAAATGCTGTTCGAAATGGAGGAATACCAAAATAATACTAGAGACACGGCCAAAGTTCCAACAGGAAAGTACTGCCATAACTATGATTCAACCAAATCCATAAAAGGTAGGAAATTTTGTTGACCAAATGTGAACAATTGTGACCAAAGTTCAACCAAACTTATAAATTTCTCACCCAAACTTGTGAAAAGTAGGAAATTTTGTTGTCCAGATGTGAAAAGTTTGACCAAATTTCAAACAAACTAATAAAAAATAAGTAGGAACCATTGTTAACCAAATGTGAAAAGTTTGGCCTAATTTCATCCAAACTTATAAAAAGTAGGAAACTTTGTTAAACAAAGTTAAAAATTGTTTGGTCAAGTAAAGAAATATTTCATCCAAAACTTTGAAAAGTAGGAAATTTTGTTAACAAAATATGAAATATTTTAGCCACATTTCAGCCAAACTTATAAAACGTAGGAAAATTCCTTAACCAAATTGGGGAAATATCTCACGTTGTCATTTGACATCCCCAACCTACTATAGATAATCGCCTGTCCCCTATGCAAACAACAGTTGTATTTCATAAAATTAAATGGATCTTATGTAATAAGTCACTATGGTTGAATGAAAAAATAAAATTTCAACAAAATTGTACAAAAATTAACAATTAAATTTCTACATGACGCATTCAAACTGGAAACATAGAGGAGAAATTTAATTGTTAATTTTTGTACAATTTTATTGTTGAAATTTTATTTTTTCATTCAACCATAGTGACTTATTACATAAGATCCATTTAATTTTCTGAAATACAGCTGTTGTTTGCATAGGGGACAGGGGAATTTTATGTAGGTATATACATGACGCATTCAAACTGGAAACATAGAGGAGAAATTTAATTGTTAATTTTTGTACAATTGTATTGTTGAAATTTAATTTTTTCATTCAACCATAGTGACTTATTACATAAGATCCATTTAATTTTCTGAAATACAGCTGTTGTTTGCATAGGAGACAGGCGAATATCTCTAGTAGGTTGTGGATGTCAAATGACAACGTGAGATATTTTCCCCCCATTTGGTTAAGGAATTTTCCTACTTTTTATAAGTTTGGCTGAAATGTGGCTAAAATGTTTCATATTTTGTTAACAAAATTTCATACTTTTCATAAGTTTTGGATGAAATATTTCTTTACTTGACCAAAAAAAAATTTACTTTTGGTTAACAAAGTTTCCTACTTGTTATAAATTTGGTTTGAAATTTGGCTAATCTTTTCACATTTGGTTAACAAAGTTTCCTACTTATTTTTTATGAATTTGTTTGAAATTTGGTCAAACTTTTCACATCTGGACAACACAATTGTCTACTTCTTATGGATTTGGTTGAAATCTGGCCAAGCTTTTCACATTTGGTTAACAAAGTTTCCTACTTTTCATGAGTATTGTTTGAAATTTGGCCAAACTTTTAATATTTTGTTAACAAAATTTCCTATTTTTCATAAGTTTTGGATGAAATGTGGCCAAGCTTTTCACATTTGGTTACCAAAGTTTCCTACTTTTTATGAGTTCGTTTGAAATTTGGCCAAACATTTTACATTTGGTTAACAAAGTTTCCTACTTTTCATAGGTTTGGGTGAAATTTGGTTAAACTTTTTATATCTAGACCACAAAATTTCCTACTTTTCACAAGTCTGCGTGAGACATTTATAAGTTTGGTTGAACTTTGGTCACAATTTTTCACATTTGGTCAGCAACATTTCCTACTTTTTATGGATTTGGTTGAAATCTGTTTCACATTTGGTAAACAAAGTTTCCTACTTTTCATGAGTATTGTTTGAAATTTGGCCAAACTTTTCATATTTTGTTAACAAAATTTCCTATTTTTCATAAGTTTTGGATGAAATGTGTCCAAACTTTTCACATTTGGTTACCAAAGTTTCCTACTTTTTATGAGTTTGTTTGAAATTTGGCCACACTATTCACATTTGGTTAACAAAGTTTACTACTTTTCATAGGTTTGGGTGAAATTTGGCCAAACTTTTCACATCTAGACAACAAAATTTCCTACTTCTCATAAGTTTGGGTGAAAGTTGGTCAAACTTTTCACGACTGGTTAACAACATTTCCAATTTTTTATAAGTTTGGTTTGAAATTTGGCTAACGTTTTCACATTTGGTTAACAAAGTTTCCTACTTGTTGATGAATGTGGTTGAACTTTGGCCAAACTTTTCGCCTTTTGGTTAACAAATGTTCCTACTTTTCATAAGTTTGGCCGGGCTTTTCATAAGTTTGGTTGAACTTTGGCTAAAATTTTTCATATTTTGTTAACAAACGTTTCCTCCTTTTTATAAGTTTGGTTGAAATGTGGCCACACTTCTCACATTTGGTTAGCACATTTTCTTACTTGGTCAAGATTTTTGCCATTTGGTTAACAAATTTTCCTACTTTTCATAAAGTTTGCTTGAAATGTGGCCAAATATTTTGTTTTCCTTTTATGTAACAGATTTTCCTATTGTTTGCAAAGTTTCCTACTTTCATACTTTTGTTGAGATATTTCAGATTATGGTCAACAGTTTTTCCTACTGTGGTTAACCAGTTTCCTTAGTTTTGTTGAAATATTTCTTGAATGTGTCATCAATATGTATCATTCTCTCATCACATGACAACTATATACACCGTAAACACTAAAATATTCAATAACCAAGACGTAATTATAATATATGCTTGTTTATTTTACAGTATTTCAGTACATTTTACAGTATTTCAGTACATTTTACAAGAATAAAAAATGCATAATGTCATTATACGAAATGGATGGTGTGATATTAGCTGGTATACATATTATCATCACAACATTTTATTTTCACATACAGAGCTATACACATTGTATGTTGTTACTTTGTTTCTTCACACCATTGTCTGAGTAGGTTGGTTATTTCGGTTGGTAGCCTGTTATGTATATGTCACTTGGTGTGTAGTCATAAGACTGGTCTCCTGCTTGGTGGGCTGACATCTGAGTACTGTAGACAACTGGGGCATCAATCATCTGAGTGTCGGGCACATGAAACATCTAGTTATTGGGTTCATCACACATCTGGTTGCATGGGTCATCACACATCTGACTGTAGCTGGGTTGAAGACTCGCGGTGTAGTATGCGTCTACTTGGTGGCTTCGTTTAGTACCCTGTTTGAATTTAGTACTGTCTTGAGTATGCTGGACTTGATTGCTTCGGTTGGTGTCTTGTTGTACATAAAACAGTTGGCTATTGGGCTCATTACACATCTGGTTGCTGGGGTCATCACACATCTGACTGTAGCTGGTTTGAAAACTGGCGGAATAGTATGTGTCTGCTTGGTGGTTTCGGCTAGTCCCTTGTTTAACTTGAGCACTGACTTGAGTGTTTTGGTCTTGATTGCTTCGGTTGGTGTCTTGTTGCACATCAAACAGCTGGCTATTGGGCTCATCTCACATCTGGTTTCTGGGGTCATCACACATCTGACTGTAGCTGGGTTGAAAACTGGCGGTATAGTATGCGTTTACTTGGTGGTTTTGATTAGTCCCTTGTTTAACTTGCGCACTGACTTGAGTGTTTTGGACTTGCTTGCGTCTGTTAGTGCCTTGTTTGACATGAGCTCTGACTTGAATGTTTTGGTTACTGACTTGCTTGCCTCTGTTAGTGTCTTGTTTGACTTCGTTACTGGCTTGGTTAACTTGGTTGAGTCTGTCAAAGTCAGCTAGGATCTCGCGATGCATGGCGATCATCTGTTCATATTCTTGCCGAGTAAGTGCAATACCTATCTTAGTAGGGAACTTGTTCTCGGATTGTCCGTAGAATCACCGGATGTGTAACGTGCTCGTTCCTCTGTAGGATGATACAAACATAGCCTTATCACCACCGCCCATGGTCTAATAGTCTCGCCACTACGAGTCATGTATACCCAGTTAGCAGGCACAGTCTTGAGGTCTGTATTAATCTTCGGATCACAATACTTCAGTGTTACCAGCCTCGGGTTTATGTACTAGTTTTTGAGAAATGCGTAAAACTAGTTTCAGTCAGTTTCTTAGGTCAAGCGGTTCAGATTACGCTAACGCGGTTGTCCGTATGGCGCGACTAAGCGTTTTACTACCCGCTCGTTGACCCGTTGTATGTTTGAACTGGGTTGGCGCATGCGGGTCATGTTCGCCCTATGACCTCTAACTATGATGAAATAGATAGCGTAGAGGGTGCCGTATTACTTGCGTTGTAGTCACTGTGAGCTACAATTTGTGAAGTCAGAATAATAGTGATATACATATAAAGTCTCCGCACACCCACTGTAGTTTTCTTCGTATTGAGGACTGGTCAGCTATTGAAGACATGACTGTAAGTATATTACACCCATCTTTTTTATGTAGGTGTTTTAATACTCGTCCACTAGTGTGGATTGACTAAAGGTTAAGGATGCCAGCGACGATGTTCGTTCGACGTTTGGTGAGGATGGTTCTGGACTATCCTGTTGTCGATTATAGTCAAGGATGCACTCCTATATTCTATTCAGGCTTAATATGATTATTTATTCTTTGGTGAAGTTTTGTTGTAGCACATCCCGCAGTCGAACCGTTACAAGGTCCGCAAAACTACCACCCTCACCATAATCACAAGAATGAGTGAATTGATTCTCGGCTTCTTGATTTTGTGGGACATTAAGACACGCCATGCAATAGTCTCACGATGTTCTTAATGATAAGTGCGTGAGATGGTCGTTGTCTAGGTAACGATGCTCCTGGTGTGTCAATTGAGCTATCTAACTGTCTCACAATGCAACTCACCCCAGTAATACACATCCATCAGTCATTAAACAAGATTGAGTTGGCTCACATAATTCTTTAATACAGAAAGAACACGGACAAACGGAACATCCTTATATATCCAGACACAATATAATCCATAGAATATAAATATCCTCCTCACAATTTAACACGTACACATCAATGTCTTCTCACGGCCTGCTTCATCTCAAATCCATAAGACATGTAATCCAGCTCCTATCCACAGCTGGACCTCACACAATACACCCACACAAATGGGACTAGTCTCCACTAACTATAAACCCACTCTGGGTTCAGGCCTCCATTAACTATCCAACCCCCACTGGGTTTCAAGCCTGTCTTCACAACTGGGAGAACAACACAACAAAAGATCTCACCGCAGTCAGTCTAAACTCCCACGTATTAGCCCACCGATTCGCTCAGAGCTAAAACATCAACTGCCTTGAAGTCCCTTGACTTCACACGAACCGAACCTCAGTCGGTCTCAGCCTCCACTGACTAGTCCAAGTTTTCCACTGTCTTTTAACCCTGCTGTGTAGCCCCCCCCCCCCCTGGGCTCCCAACAACATTACACCCCAGCCTAAAACTGTCTTTCTCCCCATCCACCCTGGGGTCTCCACTCACCCTCACCATTATTTCTCATGGCTGGTTGTTTTTCTCGTAGTCCCGCTACAAAGGTAATTCATCTCAATGTCAATGACCCAGGCGTATGTCAAATAGCTGTATGGTTCAGATCTTAGTATGTTCCACATTTTGCTAATTAGGTTTTCGTGTGCCTAGGTATCCGTAAAACAGATAAGAATAAGGTACTTTAACAGCGTTATAGAAATGCATATTACAGATAATAGCTATGGATCTGCCATGCACTTTCTGTTACACACTCCATATATTTATATCGATAATGTATATGTAGATCCTGTAATATTTTTACTTCCCCTACGACTACACACTACTACCTACATTATTACGGTACCACCGTAGCGCTGTGTTTAAAAGTTCGAATGCCAGCTGTATTTCATGTGGTCCTAGTCTACCATAATATATGAAGAAATTTCTTGTCTCTTCAGTTATATGCGTCTAGAACCATATATCTCTTTATTATACTAGTATTGTTAGGTTAACTGTATGCCTACTTGGAGAACCACATCGAAACTGTGAAAGATTTATCAAAAAGCCAACTTACCATTAGCGGCTTGCCACATGTTGATCTCGTTGCTGCTCACAGAGACAGGTACTTATATTCTACGCATGCTGGCCGTCTTATACATGCTATTTTCTGACGTAAAATGACTCAGCAGAATATTATTATGCACTGTCTGGTCATGTGATCGGGTTCGACTCCATCTTTGACCGGTTGAGTCATTAGTCACGTGTTTCGGTTGTATCCCATAAGACACGAGACCGGATACAGCGACTCTTTGATCGGTTTTACCCACGTGGTCTGGTTTCTCCATTACCACGTGTGATCGGATGCGTGGCCATCGTTGACTACTTAAAGCCAGTGAGCACGTGGTCTGGTTGTAGTCATTACACATGCGACCGGAAGCAGCGCCATATTTCATCGGATGTGACCATTACCCATGAGTACCGGATATAGCGCCATCTTTGAGCAGGTTTAGCCACGTGGTCTGGTTTTGCCATTGCCACTTGTGACCGGATGCGGCGCAATCTTTGACCACTCGTTACCAGTGAGCACGTGGTCTGGTTGTAGCCATTACACAAGCGACCGGAAGCAGAGCCATATTTGATCCAATGTTACCATTACCCATGTGTGATCGGTTGCATCGCCATCTTTGAGCGGCTTTAGTCGAGTGGTCTGGTTTTGCCATTACCACGTGCGATCGGATGTGACGCCATCTTTGACCGGCTTTAGCCAGTGAGCACATGGTCTGGTTGTATTCAATACAATGCGACCAGAAGCAGCGCCATATTTGATCCGATGTGACCATTACCAATGTGTATTATTATGCGGTCAGTACGCTCTGAGTCATCCTCCGGTTTTCCCTAAAGACATGTCTTAACACATTTACTATGTTCATCCCCACCGACATAGATCCGTGATGAGTCACGCAGGCGGTCACCCTCAGATCAGCCACCTATGAGTTCAATCTTTAGACTTTAATATGAGTCTTACCCTCTGGCTATTATTAAGGAGCGGACGTATTTATCTACCGCCGCCACACTCGACCACCATTAAAAATGATCAGAAGCACCTATCTAGCCTTTCCTCAACTCATAAATCCCTTACCAACGAATTTCACTAAGCCATACTCGCTACATCCGATAATACCGGCCATCTTTAATGTTTTCATTTGAATTCTGTGTGATGATAGTGTATAGGCCATTACGACACTCTACAGATCACTAATAACCGCTACCAACCCCTTACCGAATGTCATTAGGCTATACCCGCTAACATCAATAATATCGGTCATTTTTACTTTTTAAGGGTTTCATTTGTAACATGTGTGATGATAGTGTATAGGCCACTACGACACTCTACATACCACTAATAACCGCTACCCACACCTTACCAATGAATTTCAGTAAGCTATATCAGCTGCAATCACTATTATCGGT
>OY992893.1:79360615-79365615 GCA_963921405.1 Cepaea hortensis
ATCATCATCATCATATTCTTCGTCTTCTTCGTATTCCCATGCTACTTCAATCAGCGTATGACGAGAAAGTGTTGAGACTGTTAACATGCTTGCAATAATTGTCTATGAGACAATGAGCTCCACCAGCGCTTGATTACAACTCTTGCTGGAGCCAGGGCAGAATAAATCATAACTCTCACATATCGCCTTCGTTCCAAGTCCTCAGTTAATCCTATTTTATCTCTTTGCTCCCACTCACTCCACGGCCTCACCAGAAGGAGCTACATGTTGTTAGGCCAATCAATAATTCAGACGAAACATTGTCTGGATGTGGTAATAAAGGGTGTTAGGTTTTGTTCAGGACTTGTCTCAGAATCAGGTGGACAGCGTTAACGAGGTCATAGACATATTAACATGTCCACGAGCATACCGGGAATAAAATATTGACAGAAATTATTGGTGGAGGGAAATATGACAGACTCAAGCGACCCTTCGAGGAAAACTCGGGGGGACTGGTAAAGACCTCAAGCAAACAATCCTGTTTGTGACCCATGGTGGGATAGACTCATAGCATACGTTGATCGCAGGAGAAAACTCGATAGAAATAGCATCAGACAAACAAGACAATGAAAGGGACATGATAAACTTAATGAGGTTAAATTGGCATACACCGGCGCTGCGGCGAGAGAGAGAGAGAGAGAGAGAGAGAGAGAGAGAGAGAGAGAGAGAGAGAGAGAGAGAGAGAGAGAGAGAGAGAGAGAGAGAGAGAGAGAGAGAGAGAGAGAGAGAGAGAGAGTTATGAATGCAATAGGCAATCCCACATTCTGAGTTCGAAACACAGCTGCGGCGATTTGAAAGTAGACCGCGTTGCGATGAATTTCATACAATGGCATCAGTGCCGGTCTTTCAGAAAACAATGGCAAACTACTGCAAGTAAACTTGCCAAGAAATCACAAACAGCCAAAATACACCATTAGGGCACTTTAAAAAGTCGCTTAAAAGTCGACTTTCGGCTTGCCGAAAGCGTCGCACAAAGCACGAACTCTGTAGCTCCAGTGACGACCCCCAGGAGTCTCTGAAAGAATTAACTCGTGAACAGAAGGATGCTGTCCGGAATCGAACCCACAACCTTCGGAGCCCGAGTCAGACGGTTTGACTACTTTATTGTTGCTAAGAGATTATGTATAGCTTTGCCGTTCAGGTCTTGCTGTCTACTCCAGGTCCCATTTGTAGCCTCTTGTCTCTTGAAGCTTGCCTCTTAAACTATTTCTATGACAACCAGATGTTCCTCGAAGCAATTCCTGGTTAGACAGGGATGTTTGAAAGTTAGCTGCGTGTTCTTTACAGGACGTCTCAAACAATCCCAAATGTGTTTTGTCTTTTTGTGCGTTTCTAGGTCAGTTTTACTTCCGGTAGTGTGCAGTTGCTTTCTGAAAGACTGACACTCACGCCATGGTGAAAATCAACACTGCGTTCCTTACCCATAAGCCAAAATGCTGGCAGATAAGGATTCTTATCCACGTCTTTTTCTCTCCGGTACCTCCACATTATCCACACTGCTATATGCTTGTGAAACCTGGACCGTTTACCAACGGCACGCCAGGAAATTAAACCACTTCCACAGTCTACCTTATGAAGCTATTGAAGATTAAATGGCAAGACAAGATCCCAGACACTGAAGTCTTAAAAAGAGCGTGCCTAGTATCCAAACGCTACTAATCAGATTCCTTGGGATGGTCACTTGACTCGCATGCCATATCACATGATCCCTAAACGAATTTGTTTCTGTGAGCTGCGCTGTGGTAAACGCTTCCAAGGCGGCCAGAGGAAACACTTTGAAGACACTGAAGATTTCACTAAAAGCTTATGGAATTCATCACGACACTTAGGAGACTGCTGCCAAAGACTGAAATTAGTGGGGCATCTAGAGCCGCACCATTTGATGAAAAGCCATATGAATATGTCAAAAAGCTCAAGTTGACTGTTTCTGTCTTTAGATTTATTCACAATGCTGTCTGAATGTGTGCGAAGAAGAGAATGATGAAGGTAGGGGTGATTTTTTTTCTTGTTACTTTTTTGCCTTGCTCAAGGCTGGTTAGTTAGTTAGTTAGTTAGTTAGTTAGTTAGTTAGTTAGTCGAGGTTCCAACTTCACGGCAACGGGTCGTCCCCATTATGCTCCATTCCCGTGCCAGCGAATATCACACAAAATGCTCAACTGTCCAATGTGAAAAGTGGAATAGACGGGAGTCGCGGAAATCCAACAGCCCTCATAGGTACATTGTGCATAATGCCGCCGTCAGAATGTCAATACAAAATTCATCCACGAATACCACAGTTCATCGTCGATGGACTCGGCAGTCACCAGAAAGATCTCACTGACCCGGGTTTTCTCACATGGCTAGGTCTTTTACCGCAGGGCGATCCACCGAAAGTGTCGCACAAAGCACGAACTCCGCAGCTTCAGCACCGACTCCCAGGAGGCTACTAAAAAATGCACTCGTGAACCGAAAGGGCAAAACAGTCAATTCAACAACCGCCGGTAGCCATTGTTCCGAACATGCAGTTCACTGTACAGGACAGATGTAAAAGCATTCAACGCGAATTTCACAGCACACTCAGTAGCAGACCGACGGAACGATGTACTACCAGTCCAACATGAGGACAATACGATTGCAAACCGTAGCTGCAAGCATAAACACGCCACAGGCCTTAACGGCTCAACGTCTAACCGCCATGCTGGCGACCGGAAGTCCTCAAGGCTGGATGTTCTTCGCAATTACTTTTGTTTTTCTCGGAACGGGGAAACCACTGCCAAACCTACCCTCATTGTTGGCCTCTTACGGCATGTATGGTAAGTTACAGTGTTACTTTTCCTTGCTCTCCAGAATGGTCCCACGGCAAACCACACTAGGTATACACTTATCGAACGTTAACACTCTTTCGGAGCCCAGACTAAATTTCCAAATTAGAACGCCAACCCACGAAAGGATATTCATAACATGCGACACTATAGTATAGACACATTTCAATCATCTGCTGCCGCAACGTTTTGTGTACCGTGCTAAGATTCGCCTTGTATAACCCTGCGGGAGCTCGACACACCCTGTTAGAATGTCACATTGTTCCTGAGCGAATCGATGCCGACACTTGATGGTGACAGGTTCGAATCCCGGGTTGGTAATCAAAGCTTTCAATTTTCTACTGTCTAGTGTGTCCTCTAATCTCTATGTCTTTCTTCTACTTGTATGAGAGATAATCAATATTTGTAATTTTTGTTTAATTCGCTGTCTTAGTGGTCTTTCAGATTCCTCAACAATTTATTTGTGTAAGTCTTTAACACTGGGTATCTCCTGTATCTTTAAATCTCCCCTTTCTGTGAATTCTCTTATGTTTTTACATTGCTGGATGATTTAATGTGACCAAATGTCTTGTCATTTTAATTACTATTTCAGTGTTTGCTAAACGCTGTCAAGGCTCTCCCATTGATCATTCATAACAAACTAGCATCAAGTTTCCTCAAGTCCCTACATCAGATTGCCAGCTTCATGTGAAACTCCTGCAAATCTTATCACCAGCAAGTCTGCAAATCGAGTCTTCATTAAAATTATACACCTATTTTTGTCCTTCTTGTCAGACAGCCATATTTATCAGCCTATGTCGCATGTCCATCCAAGGTGATTTTTATTTTATAAATTGCATAATTTTTGTCCAATCTCAGTTCCCAATTAAATCATTCTGGCGTAATTCATTTGCCTTTAGACTCCCAACCTCTAATTATCATCAACCCCCGTGGGGAAGATTGGGGCCGTTATGAAGTTTTATGTATGCCAACATCTAGTCTGTGCATATTGTCGTTTAGCACTGCAAGATGTAGAACAGAAATAGCACCGTGCCAGATTTGGCCGTGCTTTCTTATGTATATTTGTTTTTCTTTCATTGTTGAAATGTTAACTGTTTACAGGCGACACGGCTGAATTGTCGTTATTATACACCAGGGCGCTTGTTTATGTACGGGGATGCATACACACGTAAATTACATACATCCATACATGAGACCTGTATTCATGCATGCATGTCAATTTATAGATACACATGAGGCCAGCATGGCTGAATGGGTTAGAGCGCATGCTCTTAAACATCCGGTGTGCTGATGCTGAGGTAGCAGATTCAACCCCTACACCGGTCAATTGGACTAAGATGTTGACTTCTCTTCCTTGACTTGGTGACATACGTTACAAGTAACTCAGAAGTCGGAGTTGGCTCGCGTGAAGGGGAGGGACACTAGTAATAAGGAAAGCTAATCCACATGCTAAAATCAGTCCGGTGGACTAGAAGTAGTAGCATGTGATGGACGATGATTGAGTTCAAAGCGATCCAACTTGTAACAAAAGATAATACATAGTACTCAGATACATAGATACGAATAGATATACAAAAACATACATACATAATTACGTGGATACTCGTACTTTCACATATACATAAATACAGAAGTAAACAAACTGATACGTGGAAACACAGATACACACACTGATAAATGGATACACAGATGCACACACTGATACACAGATACACACACTGATACATTAATATATATATATGCCATTGGCACCTTGCCGTCTTGACAGACTATAGTTTGTGCTTTAAAAGGGCATAATAACTTTTACCTATGGCGGTAGCGAATGTGATTGACAAGGCCAACTTACGCTGTAAATGTCCGTTCACAGTGGGTGCATGTAAACTAAACACGTGGTCACTCTCCATAGCACAAAGCCTGGTCTAAAATATAGAGATCATTTGTTGCCCATGCAGCGTGATCCCTCTCTCGGCCTGCCTAGTTTACTCCAGAGGAAAGGTAATACCTCTACATCTGGAACAAGACAAGCTGCAGAAGCTGCCGGATCAGCAAAGCAATGCTCTAACTGTCCGCCTATGGGAGCTTCGATCCTAGACCAGCTGCCAACCAAGGCTTAGGGTCTGGTCTGCCCTGCCATGACATTTTATCTTTAGGTTGCATTTC
>OY992893.1:79370615-79465615 GCA_963921405.1 Cepaea hortensis
TTTCTTCATAAGAGCATAATCGAAATATCACATCTGACTCTGTTGTACGCGTCCTCGAGACCGAGTGCTTCCACTACCATCCACTTTCTGTTTTGGAACCCTTCATAAACAACATAGGCAAAAGTGGCTGCATTGGACCAAGTATCTGTCTCTGGCAGATAACTTCCTAAACTTTTCCAGAGGGGAATTTCCCTTCTACATATTACTGGAACTTAAGAGCAATGATCTTCTGCATCACCTTGCCAATTTTATTCTGTAGGGTGATAATCCTAGACCCATTTAGCTTTGAATGATCTTTGCCTGATTTAGGAAGTGGTGTTAAATAGCTGTGCACCCAAGCATAGGGTACTGATGACGTACTGATGCTCAGGTTAAAGCAAATAGTAATCTTCATAAGTTCTCCATCACTCATATCCCTCATGTGGGCTTACATAACCCCACTGTTCATGATTCCTGGGCTAGTTTATATTCAGTAGTTTGCCTTTGCTTTTTGTAGGACCGAAGGACGCGGCCAGGAATCGAACCCACAACCTTCGGAGCCCGAGTTAAACGGCTTGACCACTTCGACACGAAGACTACTACCAGCGATATAATTCAATGAACTGACAGAGTGACTTGATGATTTGAACTTCACCAAAGACATTGCTCTCCTATCACGCACAGTAGCAGGTACAAGAAAAACTAAATACACTTGATGGGAGGTAACAGCAGTTAGGCCTAAAACTTCTTAGAGGAAAATCCAGATATTATTATTATTTTTTGTTTGCATATCCCTCACAGGACGTTGCAGGCAATATCAGCATTTTTCAGCTGCTGTTGATGTACTAGGCAAGACTACGCTCAGTAGTTTGTCACTGCTTTCTGAGCGACCGGCTCACATACCCCTATGTTACCAACGCGGCGAGAACCGCTACCGATTCTCGCGCAGGTTACGTTACTCACGAGAATATACGGGATTACGAAGAAAGACGTTAACAACTAGGCCAGGGAGACGGTAAGATATGATTGAAGCAAGCACATAACAACCCAATCTCCATTGGTGGTACCTCACTTCAAGAAGTGACATTATACTAATTTAGGTAGCAATGTTGATAGATAGGTGAGTGAGTTAGTTAGTGAGTGAGTGAGTAAGTGAGTGAGTGAGTGAGTAAGTGAGTGAGTGAGTGAGTGAGTGAGTAAGTGAGTGAGTGAGTGAGTGAGTGAGTGAGTGAGTTAGTTAGTTAGTGAGTAAGTGAGTGAGTGAGTGAGTGAATGAGGGAGTAAGTGAGTGAGTGAGTGAGTGAGTGAGTGAGTTAGGGAGTGAGTGAGTTAGTGAGTGAGTAAGTAGGTGAGTGAGTGAGTGAGTGAGTGAATGAATGAATGAGTGAGTGGGTGAGTGAGAAAATGACTGAGTGAGTGAATGTTTTAGTGAATGAGTGAGTGAGTGAGTGAGTGAGTGAGTGAGTGAGTAAATCAGTGAGTGAGTGAGTGAGTGAATTAGTCATTCAGTCACTCAGTCAGCCAGTCAGTCAGTCATTCAGTCAGTCAGTCAGTCAATCAGTCCGCCTTCACCTCCATTCACAGACTTGAGGTTGTGTTAAAAGCCAAGCGCTATTTTACTAAACATTGGCCATTTTCATTTGCTATGAATCCCTAGGCACCATTTTTCCTCTTAACTCAGAGCCATTTGCATAGAATCAATCGATCATGAATCAATTTCTGTATCTCTACTTCCGAAGCTCATCCTGACCACACTCAACACTCACGGCCCAATGTCATTAGAACCCCACACGAGTCTGAATGTCTATTCCTTGCCTCTCAAGTGTGGACACTTAACTGATGGTATCTTCTACCTCACCCATCCATAATCTTTTCTCTTAGTAGGCTGCGATCCTTGACCGCATCCAGGAAATCATGCAGGAGGTGTACTTTGTCCGCAGCTATCTTGAGGTATGACCGAACCTGCAACACATTTAGTCTGTCTGCAATGGTCGGCAACGCCAGTTTGTCCCATATACACCCCAGAATCAGGGTAGTAGCTTCATTCTGTATGCGCTCTAGTTTCACTAACTGACTCTTTGAAACAGTGAGCGTTCCAAGTACACACTCTCCCACTGATGTGATCAATTGCTGAAAAAGTGTGAAAAGCATGTTTTGCTCCATGTCCCTTCCTGCTATACTCTTAAGCGCACTGAGCTCCTTCTGCCGTTTTATAACCACCACTTCAACATGATCCCTTAAAGGACAGGATTCTTTGAAAAGTGATTTCCAGGTACTTAAGTCTGCTTTATCTATTCACATTTCTACCATTTATTGTGAGGCTTGGTGGGGGTGCAGTTGTAACAATCCTATTGTCAAGAGAGCACCACAAGACTAGATGCCTTTTCTAGTTAATGACAGCATTCATCAACGTGCACCAATCTTTCACTTTGTTGTCCAATGTCGCCTGCAGCTTCTAAGCTGTTTGATTTCTGTCCCCCTCCTGCCTGTATGCGAGAACATCATCTGTAAATGTTAGTATCCTTCCATCCCCTGGTGATTCAATGCGTGCGAACTTGCTCGTATACACATTAAAAAGCAAAAGTGAAATTGTTGACCTGTGTGGTAGTCCGCAGACTGATACATGGCTCAGAGGTCCGTGTATCCAGCCGGAGAGCGACTCTACGGGAATACAAAACAGCTGCAGTTCAGTCCACCAACTAAGGACAGACTCTTTTCTTCATAAGAGCATAATCGAAATATCACATCTGACTCTGTTGTACGCGTCCTCGAGACCGAGTGCTTCCACTACCGTCCACTTTCTGTTTTGGAACCCTTCATAAACAACATAGGCAAAAGTGGCTGCATTGGACCAAGTATCTGTCCCTGGCAGGTAACTTACTAAACTTTTCCAGAGGGGCATTTCCCTTCTACATATTACTGGAACTTAAGAGCAATGATCTTCTGTATCACCTTGCCAATTTTATTCTGTAGGGTGATAATCCTAGACCCATTTAGCTTTGAATGATCTTTGCCTGGTTTATGAAGGGGTGTTAAATAGCTGTGCACCCAAACATAGGGTACTGATGACGTCCTGATGCTCAGGTTAAAGCAAATAGCCATCTTCATAAGTTCTCCATCACTCATATCCCTCATGTGGGCTTACCTAACCCCACTGTTCATGATTCCTGGGCTAGTTTATATTCAGTATTTTGCCATTGCTTTCTGAACGGCGGGCGTCCATAACATTTCATAAGAAACCAAAGTAAGGCTAAATAACCCACAGCTGTGTTTCCAAAGCCAGATTACGAACTGCGTCGGTAACCCTTTCGCAACGGGGAAGACTCAGTCTTCAATGGTACCTGATAGATCTTCTCTAACTGAGTTTCTTATGTCCCCATCGATCTGATCGGTCTGTGCTATAAATCTTAGCAGAAAAGCATACAATTTCTCGTTGTCCGTTGACGAAGGCGAACCGCTATCTCTGTATATTGTACCCGCTGTGGCAGGACTATCTTTCCTGTGCATCTGTTTGTGCAATTTCCAGAACGTTCCTATTGTTTTATCTCCGCCAATCTCATTCATAAAGTGTTTCAATTTCACTCATTTGACCTCTGCTGCACAGCACTTTAATGCCCTCCACTTTATCTTTCTTTTCTTTCGAGGCTTTCTCCATTTCCTCTTGTGAGATTTAGGGTGTCCGCCGCACTTTCTGTAACTGTTTTACTGCCGCTCTCTTTTATTTCCATGCCGGTTCTACCTCGGAGGTCCTCCATGGAGGCTGCACATAAGGAGGTTTCCAGTTACATTGCATGCTTTCTGTCTGAGGTAGCCATTCCAAAAGGATGTTTTCACTCTCATTAAATAATGTGTACACAATAAAGACGAAATATACCATCGTGTGACCAGCCAACTGGCGTAGGTGATCAAACATCACCAAAGATGTCGATCTGTAGTGTGCTGGATCAACTCTATCGATGATATTCTTTTATTTCACCTTCTCAGCTCATTTAGGATCATTACTTTCGATCTTTTACCGTTGATCTTTCTAGTAGAATCAATGTTTTCTAATGCCTCACTTTTCATTACATGACCAAAGACAGCTGTTTCTTTCTT
Organism: Cepaea hortensis; assembly: GCA_963921405.1. Taxonomy (NCBI): domain Eukaryota; kingdom Metazoa; phylum Mollusca; class Gastropoda; order Stylommatophora; family Helicidae; genus Cepaea; species Cepaea hortensis. The sequence continues at coordinate 79,374,690 of OY992893.1, forward strand.
CCTTATAATTTGTTTTATGTCCTACATTCCTTGACCTCTTCCGTGCAATTGTTGTTAGTTACTCTGGCAATATAAAGTATTCGCAACATTTATACCATGCGCAGCATTTAAGTTGCTTTCAAGCTCTTGCTAATTTATTCATTCGCTTTCCACGATGCATTGCCATTCAGAAAATCAGTCAATCAATCAGCTGCCGTCTTCGCAATGAAGATTGGCCGCAATGGATCTGCAACACTTTCTGTCTCTCGCCCTGACTGTACATTCTGTCAGATTGATGTTCGTCCATCTCTTGATGTTATCTTCCCACTTTAATCGTTGTCTACCTCTTGCTCGCTTGCCCTCAACCTTGCCCTCCAGTAAGGTTTTTGTAAGAGTGTTATGTCTTTTAACGTGGTCGAAATATGTCACTTGCCTCTTTTATTATTTCTTTCAACTCTCTTTTTAATCCCAGTTTTTCTAGAACCTATGTATTTGATTGTTTCTGTTTCCATGAAATACGACAAATTCTTCTGTATAGCCACATCTTCAGGGCATCTATCATTTTCTAATTGCTTGTTCAATTTCCAGGCTTTCGCGTCAGAAAATAGTGTTGAATATATGGAACATTTGACAATTCTCATTTTAATGCGTTTTTAAACTCTCTAGTTGTTATACTGATTTCATACCGTTGAAAGCATTTTTTTTTTTGCCATTCCTTTTCTCTTTTTTATTTCTATTTCGCTTCTACCATCATTTGTTATTACATGTCCAAGATAGGAGAAACTTGTTACTTCCACTAGTATCTCCCCGTTTACTGTGATGTTCATTGATGACATTTCCTTTCCACTGCTAATTATCATTGTTTTCATACAGAAAAACACGAGTCCTGTAATACGTGTCAGTAATCTCTGATAGGCTGTCATGTATTCCAGAATGTATGACTTCCGGAGTACAACGACGTCACATTGCCTCTTGTTAATACTTTCTCTGACATATAATGTTTCAGTTCACAAGCACAAGAGCGCCTGGGGTGTTTAAAAGGCCGGACTCCCATTCAGGGGCCCCGATTTCGAATCCTTGGTAAGGCGATGGCTATCTTTTTTTTTTTTTTTGTGTCTGCAGAAAACAGAAAATATTAACCTGCACAGTTCGCATCGACTGCATTAGCCACGAGGGCTTAATTTCTCAGGCTCAAGATCCCTTTGTTATTCACCGCAAGGTACAATGTGTTGAAATGACAGTTTTTGAAAGTATATAAGGTAAACAGATTAGGGGACAAAATACAACTGCGTTTGACTATTTTTTATTTAAAAACTCGAGTCCATTGTATCATCATACATTCTTCCTAGTGCCTGTTACTCCCAGTACAGCGTTATTATTATATGTATTAATACATTAGGAAACCCATTTCTTTCATTCAATCCCACAGATTATATTATTTCATAGTTTCATGCTTTAAAGACACAGATAAACAAGAAACTTGTTCTATCTGTATCTTACCATAACTATTTTTATACTGAGGACTGACCATCACATATATATTTGATATATTATTGTTTAGTTTATTAGTTGTACTAGACATGCAGCCGATACTGAGCCCAGCCTTGTATATTGTTGGGTAGATGCCACCACGTCTCCTAAAGTAATTATTCGTCATCATAATCTTCATCCTGTGGCCATGCCGGGAAGCTTGGGCGGTCATGTTTCGCCATCTTACAAGATCGAGTCGTGGCTAAGCTCTGTGTTCTTGTCTCGACTCGACCATGCCATGTTGTCAAGCCATCCAGATATTTACTTCTCTGCCTTTCCCGTGTTCTTTTCACCTCTGTCTTGCCAGTTGTCACCAAGTTCTCTAGTTTATCTCTTTTCATAACGTGCCCAAAAAATGTTTACTGATAACGCCTAATTTCTTTAATCCGTTTACGGTTTCCGTTTACTTCTTGTAGGACTTGCTCATTGTTTTTTCTGTCTGCCCATGGTATTCTTTGCATTTTCCTCACAAACCATATTTCAACAGCCATCAGATGTTTTTCAGCTTGTCTGCGCATTGTCCACGTTTCATACTCATACACAAACACAGCTTTCCATCGCAGTTATCAAATTTCAGCATTCTGAGGTACCTAATACATAACTATGTTGTTAACGGGTTCCATAAATAGAATACGTAGTTAACGGAATCCCATTTTCACCACTAAATGATAGCAACATTAACAGCTGGGCTGGAAAAACGATAACTTCCCAAATTCTCTCACATCGGGTAATCCCTAAGCTGGAAACCAAAATCCATATCCCACAACTAATCTAGCTTGAATGACAAATATTTCTTAGTCCAGTGTGCTTTTTGGTGGCTGCTGGGATGTCAACCATTGTCATTTCTATCCCACGATTTATGATATTATATACCAAATACTAATCTGATACCTGTCATAAAGAAGAGTTTAGTAGCTGCTCTTGGCACGGCTGTTAATGCCTGTGTCACTTAAAAGAAGTGTATCCTCTTTAACCCTATTGGTCAATGACTGGAATATACAGTGGTCATTATCATTGCTGACAGAAGCGGTAGCGTAGTGGCTAGACGTTAATCTACCAGCCCGGGGTTCATGGGTTCGATCAGTATCGTTGAGAGTTTGAATACCGAAAAAGGAACAACGGCTGTCCCAGGCCAAGCCTGCCTAAAATAGGCACCAGAAAATATCTTGGAAAGTGGGGGAGGCCCGCGTGACCACATCAGATACCGAGTTCCCATTGGTGTGTAAAAATAAGCGTTTAGAACTATATTTCCACTGTAAAAGGGGCCTTTAATTTTCTTATTTCTTATCAGTTTTGATGGTGGACGTATGTAAATCGTGCCCTTTTAACAATTATTGCTTCCTGCGTTAACTGAGTCCTCTAGAACAGTTGTTCCCAACCGGTGGGGATTTCCCCGCAAGGGTGGAATTTTAGAGATTCCATACCATACCTTCCATACCTTTAACTGTTCTGTACTTCTCGCCATTATGACAATAGTTTTATAATTTAAGTAGACCAGCAAACCACCTGTTATGTAGACATCTAGACTTATTCTAGTATGTGTTATTGAATTTAGCTTCCATTTTTTACGTATACTATGTAGGGACGACCGGCTCCGTGGCCGAGGGGGTTAGCAACTTTCTCCGCTAACTCCGAATACTCTCGTCACGTGACGCGACGAGAATTAGCAGTGGTTCGAATCGCAAAAGTGACTTATGAGAGTATGGAGCCGGTCGCTCAGAAAGTCGTGGCGTGCTAATGAGCGTAATCTAGCCTAGGAATCAACATACAGCTGAAAGATGCTGGTGTTGGCCGCAATATCCTGAAACAGGATGGAAACGCGGGAAAAAAAAAAAAAAAAAAAAAACTATGTAGGGACGGGGGGAATTTATAGGAATGAAATACGAAAGGGTGGGGGTGGCATTCTGAACATGCAGTGAAGGAGTGCATGGGCCAAAAAAGGTTGAGAACCACTGTTCTAGAGGATTAATTTTATCAGCTGCTGGAAAAATATTAAACAGAACAACTGAAGAGATTAAGAGATACCATTGACAAACAACTAATGGGATGAATTGCTAGGCTTCTGGCCAACACTGACCAGATCACCAAGTTACATTACGAATAATAATTATAATAGAGCAATGCATTTCCCTGATTTCACCACTTTATGTTGAATGTGTGGATTATGCAAAGGCCTTTGACAGCATTAATAGGGAATCCATTTGGATATTGATGTGGCACTATGGGATCTAAGAGAAAGTCATTAACTTAATAAGGGCGGCATATGAAGACATGAATAGTAAGAGTGTTTCACTAAGGAAAACTAACATACATTTGAAATACAAACAGTGCAACAGCCTGTTATCACCATTATTATTAATCTGACTGGGTACAGACTGGGTTATGAAGACAACTATTACTACTACCAGAGATTTAATTCAGTGAACTGACAAAGCGACTTGACTGTCCCGCAGTCGAGAGCGGCCATGTGGTTGACAGAGACACTGCCTTTCGCGTGTTGTTTAACACACAAAATACTCACTTGTTAAAATTTGCAGAGGTAATTATGATCAATCAACGCAAGCCAGAATTGTGTAAACAGAAAGACATGTTAGTCAGCTTAAAATTACCGTGGTAGATAAGTGACATTACTGTGCGAAATTGTGTATATTTCAACTTGAAGGATTTATCTAGTTAATTCACGTAAGTTGTGTGATTTCTGCAGTATGTACCTGACGAGATGCAGCGAAATATGCCAGGCAATAAATAGTGCAATCTATTGTTTGTGTCTTCGTTATTCAGATATGGACAGAGTTGCATTGGATTTCCCTGATTTTCTTCTTCAGTGGTTGCAAAATGGTCCAAGATCCATATATTGCCGCAGGAAGGATGCATTCTCTCAAAGATTTTAGTTGGTTTGCTGGTCTGGCGCAATAGGTTCATAATATTGCTTAACCTCTGCATTGCAATGGTATTTGCTTTTGATTAGAGAACCACTATACCTGTTAAAGTAAGTTGCATATCCTTTACAAGACATCGCAGTCAACACCAGCATTTTTTGCTCTCTTGGCAAGTTTACGTTCAGTAGTTTGCCATTACACAGCGCTGTTGTCTTTTTTTTATGAAATGGTATGGGTGTCGGCCGTTCAGAAATCAATGGCAAACTACTGAATGTAAACTTGCCCAGGAATCACGAACAGCCAAAAAATGCTGGAGTTGATTGCTGCGTCCGGAGAGGATATGCAGCTAACTAGAAAAAAAGTTTGCCATTGCTTTCTGAATGACCAGCACCCATATCATTTCGTTAACAAAAAAAAAACATAAAACAAAAAAATAAAAAAAAATAAAAACTAAGGCCATCTGCTCTCAAATCGCCCGCAGCTGTGTTTCGAACGTGGTATGCTGGATTACGAACTGTGTCCGTAACACCTTCGCCACGGAGCCAGCTAAGATACCTATTAGTTCAGTAGTTCTCAACCGGTGCGGAATTCCCCCAAGAGTGGATTTTAGGGTTTCCAGGTGGGAAAAGGGGGGGGGGGGGAAGAGAAATGAAGATTATTTCAAGATCGCGTTAATACAAGAACTGATTATTTGATATTGTTTTTCCTTCCATACTTTACATTTCTGTACATCTCGCTCTTCTGAAATTCGTTTTATAACGTAAGTAGAACCGCAAATCACGTTTTACGTCTTGGCTATGTGTTAATAAATTTAGCTTCCATTTTTACATACACTTTGTAGGGGCGGGGTGGGGGGGGGGGTTGTAGGGAGGAAATGCGGATAAAGGGTGGGGGGAGGATGACATTCTGAACACATGGTGAAGGGGTGCATGGGCCAAAAAAGTTTGAGAACCACTGCTCTAGAACTATTACACCCGATGCATTGAAAAAGGATTGGCCCTATCTGAGTGAGGTTGGTGTAGAGATGTATTCCGCCCTGTACCAAAGTACCATCTCAGCCGGGATGCAGAATTTTGTTCCCCTCTCCAATCTTAGAAACCAGCTGGGTGTGCAAGGTCGGTATTGTAATTTCACATCTGCAGAGTGGCGTTTTAGACGATAACCAGAACTTGATCCTCAGTGCTTGCTGGTGTTCGCTGGCTGTGAACTCCAGCGTGATGTCCTGTATGTCGGATGAAGGCATCCTGTTGTCCAACATCAGTGTGATGCCATACCGGACCTGAGGTTTGCATGAGTATCCATTGTCCCGTGTCTGGCTTATTGGTGTGCAGACTATATAGAAGGTGTAATATTTGTATTATACTGGCCCTCCCAGTTTTCCACCTTTATCCGAAAAGTTTAGACGTCCAATCCTCTACACTAAAATGACGGGAAGGTGTATGTCACTCTTTACTTGTTATGTAAAATCCCCCCACATTCCACACATCAGATTTGCTTGGCCAGAATCGGACAACATAACCCCTGAAGTACGGTAGCACCAGAGTTTGACCCTTGAACTAGTCGCCTGCTAAGTGAAGGAAACAGACTACCTATTCCCCCCTGCACTCAGGACTACAACTTGTGCTGGCCCTATCACATCACAGTCCCATACCAAGAAACTACTTTGAGCCAAACTTGTTATTCCCCACCCCACCACTGCACTGTATTATTTCTATCTGTATATATTGCCTATAGTTATTTAACAGGTACAACTATTTCGGAACAGTCATAACATCTGATGGAAGGTGTCTTGAAGAGATTAGAACAAGAATCGCCATGGCGACGATAGCCTTTTGCGAGATAAAAAACATACTGACTAATAAACAGATGTCAATTACAAAGTGTAAAACATTGAATTTAATTATTTTGGTCACTTGAAACGTCAAGAAAGTTTGGAGAGAACAATAATGGAGGGGTATATGCCTGGGAAGAGAGGAAGAGGAAGGCCAAAGAGAAGATGGGTGGCAGATGATATCCTGATGAGTGTATCGGACGCGGGACATCTAGCTTATGATCGAGAGGTTTTCCGGAAGGTTGTTATAGGAGCGAGGTTCTGAAAGGACATGCTACTGAATGAATGAATGAATGAATGAATGAATGAAGACATTGTTGATGTGCTACATAGAATCTGTACTTTTGTATGGATGTGAAACGTGGACGATGAGCAGACAATGTGAAAAATATTTAATGTCAGTGGAAATTAGGTTTCTGGGGAAAATACAAAGAATACCATGGCCAGACAGAAAAACCAATGAGTAAGTCCTGCAGAAGGCAAATTAACACCGCAAACTGATTAGGGAAATTAGACGTAGACAGTTAAATTGTGTTTAGGCACGTTATGAGAAGAAATAAATTGGAGAACTTGATGAGAACTGTCAAGATTGAGGGCGACAAGAACAAGGGGAAGGAAGAAAAGTAAATACCTGGATGGCTTGACCACGTGGCATGGTCGGGACAAGAACACAGAGCTGATCAACGGCACTGATGATCGTGTAAGACGGCGGAACATGATCGCCGACGCTTACCGACTTGGCACATGATGGCTGGTTATAGTATCTAGCGGTGTAGGCCGGGGGGGGGGGGGGGGGGAGTGGTTCATGCACCTCAGGAATGAGGGCCACCTGGCTAGTGCAGTCGCCGCCGCCTTATCAGGTTAGTGTTTCCATATTTTTGTTTTTATTTTGGCCCCCGACAGAAAACAATCCACACTTTACCGAGGATTCGAAGCCGGGTCTCCTGAAAGAGAACCCATGTTTTTAACCACTCGGCCAGTAGCTCCTATAATCACCATTCCTTAATTCTTATCACTTCCAGAGTTCTATTTTTAACATTTCGGCTTTATCACTACTGCACGTGACCTTATTTCCTGCCTATTCAGCCATTGGCTGATGTGTCTTAACCAGTCTGCATGTTACAATGTGTGCGTTTGGCGCTAGACGATTACTTGTTGGGATATTTGTTCTGCTGATTGTCCGCTGAATGATTGTTCTGCATCCCATGCGCGTATTAGACCATACCCTAGGGCATTTTCTGTGAGGCCCCTGACGCCCGCACACTGCAGACGGTATTAGAATTGCACGTGTAAATCTGTCATTACAAAGATAAGGTCGGTTTTATCAGCCAGTGCAACGGAAAGATAAATGTTCAGTTGACCAACTGTTCTTTCTCTTTCTTCTTCTTCTTCTTCTTCTTCTTTTCGTTCATCCGGAGTGTTTTTTCAGATGTGATTGCGGTGTGTCTGTTATGCGCCCTTGGGCCGAAACCCGTAGGCCAACACATCGACTTTAGCGTGCTTTTTTGACCAGGTAGCATTCCTGGGTTTCTCTTTCTATATCTTTCTATCTGCTTGTCTCTTTGATTTTTTTTTTTTTTTTAAATGACTTTCTTTCTTTCGGTCTTAGTAGGTTACCACTAACGTTATGGTCCCCGGTGACACAGTTACAGGTTACCACTAACGTTATGTTCCCCGGTGACACAGTTACAGGTTACCACTAACGTTATGTTCCCCGGTGACACAGTTACAGGTTACCACTAACGTTATGTTCCCCGGTGACACAGATACAGGTTACCACTAACGTTATGTTCCCCGGTGACACAGTTACAGGTTACCACTAACGTTATGTTCCCCGGTGACACAGTTACAGGTTACCACTAACGTTATGTTCCCCGGTGACACAGTTACAGGTTACCACTAACGTTATGTTCCCCGGTGACACAGTTACAGGTTACCACTAACGTTATGTTCCCCGGTGACACAGTTACAGGTTACCACTAACGTTATGTTCCCCGGTGACACAGTTACAGGTTACCACTAACGTTATGGTCCCCGGTGACACAGGTATAGTTTACCACTAACATTATGGTGGAGAGATAATACATGTACAGACCTACAAGCATTTGGAATCAACGACTGGCAAGAGAAGGTCCACCAGAGAGACGAATGGAGACGGATTGTATCTGCAGCAAAGAACCTCAATGGCTCGGAACGCTGAAGAAGAAGAAGAAGAAGAAGAAGAAGAAGATTATGGTCCTCGGTGACACAGGATAGTTTACCAGTAACATTATGGTTCCCGATGACAAAGGTATAGGTTACCACTAACGTTATGGTCCCCGGTGACACAGTTACAGGTTACCACTAACGTTATGGTCCCCGGTGACACAGGTATAGTTTACCACTAACGTTATGTCCCCGGTGACACAGGTATAGATCACTCACTATTAAGGTTATGATCCCCGGTGACACCGGTGTAGATCATCACTAAGGTTATGATACCCGGTGACACCGGTGTAGATCATCACTAAGGTTATGATACCCGGTGACACACATATAGGTCACCACTAGCGACATGACTAACAGGATATTATCAGAAATGTATCGTACCAACGATGACTTTGTAGGCCTCGGTAACCTAGTGGTTAGTTACTCTCTCGCCTGCCGCCCTGATATCCATGGGTTCGTTCCGTATCGAAGTGGGTTAGAGTTTTTACAATTTACTCGGCTCCCATGGTGACCCTGTCTAAAACGTCTGCCATAAAATATCTTGGGGAGTAAAGTCAGCCGGTGAAGTACTGACTAAATCACCCACCAGAGCCGATTGGTCTATAAATATATGGATCAGGCACCATATGCCCACTGTACCCAAGGACATGTAAAATGGTCCTTTACCTACTTACTACTAACGATAACTTTATTTTCTCAGTGATGAGTCAAGTATCTGTATCTGAAGCTTTGCTGGTCAGGAGCAGTAGTGACCTTACGTCCAGCTAGAGCACTTAGCTACTGTGTGGTAATGTGGTGACCGTAATACGATGATTGTCGTTAAAAGGCAACTAACATTTACAATAATGTGGGTGTCAGCGCATAAGTGGGCACTTACCAGGTTACGACAAAGTGGGGGGCTGATAAGACGACCAAGGTCCATTCGCGGGTGGCCAATATTGATATCTTGCTTAATTCTACTTGGTCGATAATTCTTTTACGATCTATTATTGAGGAAGACGAGAAAGATGAGCCGAAAAAGAAAAGTTAGTAGGAGTTATACAGTGAGAAATAAATTCAAAGTTCATCGGCACTTACATATGATAAGGAAAGAGGACGCAGATAGAAATTCGCTCTCACCATCATTATGTTCAGCACGCTTTTTTTCATTGCTGTTGACAGCATTTTATTGGTAAGCAGTTGTTCCATCTCGCAAAAGACTACCTCGGCCATAACGATTTATGGGTACTTCATTTTTAATTCACCGCAAACAAAGGAATCCCGGGAGATCCCGGGAAATCACGTACTTCAGGATGATTCCATAGTGGATGTAGGGGTGTGTTGATATACTGTGCAACTTGTGTAAGTGCTATTGTGTAATGTATTTATTGATATAAAGAATCATATAAATTGAATGTGTTGTCCATCACTTCCGGTGTAATGTGTGGTGGACTACTAGACCGACCGATGGATGCAATAAATGTTACTGGGCTCCGATGGCCATTACTGTCGTGGGAGTGTATATCCATATCTTGTGCTACTCGTCTTATCTTGTGTATGTCCCATCTGTCTGCGCTCATCTTTGATGTATCTGGGAGGTGGGAGGGGGGGGGGGTGCTGCAAACACACTTGTCGACCGACCACGAAGTGAATCCCGATATCCCTATTCTGAACATCGACGATTCCACCAGATCTAGCTCAGTGCTGCAAATAACGATGCGGTGTGTTTGTGGTGAATTAAAAAACGAAGTACAGATTCTTGTTCTCATCTCTGCATGCCACCCGCGAGGCGCAGACCTGGTTCTTAAGTGCCGATTACAAGTGCAATTATAGTTTCCCTGAATGTACTTGGTTCTTCAAACAACTGCCTAAAAAACACGTTAATTCGATACTTTGGATGTTGAGCTTAATTCATACTTCTATGAATAATCATCTTCATCATCATCATCATCATCATCATCATCATCATCATCATCATCATCATCATCATCATCATCATCATCATCATCATCATCATCATCATCATCATCATCATCATCATCATCATCAGCAGCAGCAGCAGCATCATCATTATCATCATTATTTTGTTCTTATTCGTGTTCTTGTTCTTGTTCTTCTTCTTCTTCTTCTTCTTCTTCTTCTTCTTCTTCTTCTTCTTCTTCTTCTTCTTCTTCTTCTTCTTCTTCTTCTTCTTCTTCTTCTTCTTCTTCTTCTTCTTCTTCTGCATCATCTTGCACTGCTTCTTCTTCGCCTCCTCCTCCTCTTTCTTTTCTTCTTCCTCCTCGTCCTTCACCCTTTAAACCCCAGGCGTTAGTCTAAAAAATGTTTTAAAAAGTAGCACTTAACTCGAGGATGTTGACATCGCCTTGGATGTTATTCTCAAATGGAGACGTAGTAAACAGTAAAGTGCATTACCCTTGTACACTACTTGAGGCTTATTTCTGCATTTGGTAATGGGAGAGAAATAACACTGGGTTCTAAAGTACGTAAAAGACACTTTATTAAGGAGTTAGGATGGCCACATTTATTTACAGAACAGTTGGCACTCTGAGATTACGTCGATATTACGCAGACCGCATTTACTTTCCAGGATATGTCCTGACACTCATCTTAGACTGCGTTAAATATTCTCTTCTTCCCTCCTCATTCTATGGAAATTTGTCACACCCAGTTACCTCAAAGGTGAGTGTATCCGAAAGGTTTGTTTCCTCTGGACACATACCTTGTTAGGTACCAAAGTGTGTTTACCCGTCGGTACAATTTTGCCAGGGCGTTAACCTAAAGGCCTACACTTTACGATTTCCTGCAGGCGTGGGATAAGTATGATTGTTCTTTTTCAAATATCAACAGTCATATTCCCATTATATTTTGGGATGTTGTCAATACTAATAGCCCAAAAGTTGACCTAACAATACAGCATCAACACTTGCAGTACATTAGTTCTCCTCTCAGTACAATATCAACAATAGCAGTACATTAGTCCTCCACTCAGTATAGTATGGAAATAGCTGCACATTAGTCCTCTACTCAGTACAACATCAACACTAATGGCCGTAACGTATCCTGTCACTGAAGTAACAACACTGAAAGGCCAATAGTTCTCCTAACAAACCAGCTCCGTCCAAATAATACTACATTTTCTACTTCATGCACCTTCAAACATAAATATGAAAAAGTTCGAAGAAAGCAGAAGTGTAGTACTGAGACCCTGAGATAATTAGAAAACTTCCCCTCATTTGTATTCAAACACTTAACCACCAGATGGCGAGGAATATTGGTAAAAGGTAAAGCCAATCCAAGAAAAAAAGAAACAAAAACAGTCCAGCGCACTAGAAGTTGCAGCACGTGTACGGACTATGCTTGATTTCAAAACGAGTGAACGAAAAAAAAAAAAAAAATAACGTTATAAACATTTAAATTCCATTTTCCCTATTGAACAAAGAAGGCTCGGAAAGGCTGGAAACAGAAACAAACAAGTATCAATAAATGGCTTGAGTGGATGACATAAATAGAAGCCTCAAATCTTCAGATTCTTAAGTGGGTCTACAGGCCTGGTCAGATGCGAGCAGGCGGCCATGTTGGAGAAGATATTCTAGCTTTACACACACTTAAAGCGAGGACAGATAACATTAATTTCACGGGGGTGGGAGGGGGGATGCAGATAAAGGTGATCCGATGACGAAAGTGCCATAGTACTGTGGAGTAATAGACATCGACAAATAACCAGATCAGGATCTTACGATGTCCGGTGTCCAGCTGCCTTAATGGTTGTCTACGTTTTAACACTAATTATTATTAGACATTTCTGGGAATTGTGTTGGGATTAAAGACCAACAGGAAATGATTTAATGACGCACTACATTTGGGGAGGAAGGAGGGGGGGGGGCGTAGTGGCTAGAAGCTCAATTTGACTGCCCGGTTGTCAGGGTTCGTTGCGCATTGGAACGGATATACATTTTTGAAATTGGCTGAGCTCTCAGGCCTAAAAATGTGTGCCAATAAATGTCTTGGGAAGTAAAGGCGATTCAGGTGAAACTGACCACATTACCCATCGAGTGCTTATTGTCCTGTCTAGCACCATATGTCAAATGAGCCTGCATGTGTGTAAAAGAGTGCTTTACTTTCTTTTAACTTATAATATTTAAGGGTCTAATATTTCCCACTACAAGTGCAGTTTCCACTAAGCAGCTACGTTTTCAGCAATAACAACTTATTTTATGATGCTCACTGAAATATGTGGCTCACTGAAAGCTGTGACTCACTGAAATCTGTGACTCACTGAAAGCTGTGACTCACTGAAAACTTTAGCTTACGGAAAGCCGTGGTTCAAGTAAAGCCGTTGGTGTTTCTTGTGCCTTTCATCAAATCAAATCAAATCAAGTCAACTTTATTATTGTCACAAATTGGGCGCGCAGGCCCGTCTTACATTCGGCCCTTTCATCACTCGTCTTTCGTTCATCAAGAGCATTATACTTTTACATAGGAAGAAAAATAAACATTGTGAAATGAATGTTGTAAACATAAACAAGGCAAATTACCATGTTATGAAGCCCATCTCCCACGTACCCATACATCACCCCACCCACACACACACCTCCACCTACCCACACACACGCACACCAAGGGACACATGCATACCCCACCAACCGACCCATCCCCCTCCCGCACATCCCCCACCCACACTCCCCTCATCTGGTCCCCCAACCAAAACACACTCGCCACCCACAAACAATCCCCCACCAACCCACATATCCCACGCCCACCCACATACATATCCTAACCCACACATCCTCTCCCCATCCACACCTCAAACCACCCATCCCCCAGCCACATGGAGCATACGCCCTCATCCATCTCACGTTAAGCCCTCCTTTGTTGTGTTATTTCATGTAGATCTTCCCAAGCCGGTTTCATAGTTCATGTGCTCTCAAACGTACTCCATGCAGGTGCTAGTATGTCTGGTACTTGCTTCTACCAGGGAGGTCATGGGACTGATATTTCGCGTATATTATCGTTCCCTATTACCAGTGTCACTCGTCATCTGGTAAATCAATTCCGCCTTCATAGGTACGTGTAATTTACGTCCCCAAGTCAAGGACGAGAAGTGAAGGTGCCCCGTGTAGGGGTTGAACCAGCTAATTCAGCACCAGCACACAGGAAATTTACTCCCCACAATGAGCTGGTACACAGGCGGTGTTTCTGTCCCGACTCCTAGAGTTAAAAATTAATTACAAATCCTTTACAAGACATCACAGTCAACCCCATCATTTGTGGGCTGTTGTGACTTTATTGCATGTTTATATTCAGTAAGTTGTCATTGCTTTCTGAGAGACCGGCACTGATACCATTGTTTGGAAACAAACGCAAGCTAGTCTGCTTCGAAATCCCTCTCAGCTGTGTTTGGAACGCAGTATGCTGGATTACGTATTGAATTCGTAACACCTTCGCCACGGAGCCGGCGCAGAGTTAGGATTCGTAATAAACAATTACATTTTACCATTATCCAATTATATCATAGAGAAAAGCCAATATCCAGACCTGCATATGACCTACTGTTACAGGAATACACACAGGGGTCGATTGTCTGTAACATAACGTATCTCTCTTAAGACGCGTTGTCTTGCAAATTTAAATTTTCGCCGCGAAACTTGTTAAGCCTTGTCCTTAAATGAGACATTATACTTGCAAATTTGCATCAGTGCATTCATTGATTTCTTGCAGGCTAATCAACAATGGCCATAAAAATGTATGACCCAATTTCTGTAAAAACCTGCATTTACTGCTCAAAATGCGAATTCATAAATGTGATATGCGTGTTGTCTAAAAGAAGCTAACGAAAGTAAAATGTTATACATAACTATTAGAAAGAGTGTGTTTTTTTTCGCAGTCGAACGATAGGGAGGCAATGGAGAACAACGTGCCGAGTGAACATATTAGCTGCAGAAGAGGCACAGACAAACCGATAGAAATGATGGCCTAAGACGTTTTCTTTGACACCCACGCAACAAACGAAAAGGGCTAGACTTAAAGCACACCCAGAAGAGAATTTAGACACCACTATTACTGCAATCTTGCCGTCTTGAAAGAGGATAGATTGTTATACTGTGTTTCAAAACAGGCATACCAACTACGACCCATGGTGGCAGAGAATGTGACTGATAAGGCCAATTCGCGCTGTAAATGTTCGTAAACAGCGGATGCATGTGAACACATGGTTACTTCCATCATCACGCACCATCTGACGTCTCACACTCTCAGTGTGTGATCTATCTGCAATCATTTTCTCCTTTGCCTTTAAATCATTTCTGATCCTCGACTCCCATGCAACACGATCAGCGGCGATTTGCTCCCAATGGAAAATACCAATGTCTGTATCAATTATGTCCCGCTTACGCATCTTAGTATGGTAGTTGAGGCCGACCCTGAGATCTTTTACCAATGTGTAATTTACACACTCCCACCCCACCCCCACCCTTTCCCTCCTAAAAAAAAGATGTTCTTTAGTATTCTAGGTCATCCATCCTCTTAATGTGTCCTATCCATCTAAGTCTACGGAGACTGAGCATGGAACAAAACATCACACAACCCGATCTTTCCAACACTTGAATGCATGTGATTTTGTCTTGCCACTTAATACCAAGTATTCTTCGCAGACACCTCATATGAAAGCTGTTTAAAATTTTCTCTTGGTGTGGGTAAGTTGTCCAGGCTTCACTGCCATAAAGAAGAGTTCTAAGGATACAGGCGTGATAGACACGGACTTTTGTTATGGCAGTAAGCTTCCTGTTCTCCCAGACTCTTTTTGTTAACCTGTTCATTGTTGTTGCTGCCTTAACAATCCTGATGTTGATTTCCTGATCAAGTATCATTATAGACCAAGGACATAAGTCAAGTTCCAAACAATGTGTTCCCTTATTGAATTTAAACACAGACGCTACAAACAATATATTGCACGATTTTTTGCCTGACATGTTTCGCTGCATCTCGCCAGGTGCATACTGCAGAATTATTTATCATATTATCGTTAATAATATGATAAATAATTCTGCAGTATGCACCTGGCGAGATGCAGCGAAACATGGCCGAGGGGTTAGCAGCTTTCTCCGCTAACCCCGAATACTCTCGTCACGTGACGAGACGAGAATTAGCAGTGGTTCGAATCGCAAAAGTGACTTATGAGAGTATGGAGCCGGTCGCTCAGAAAGTCGTGGCGTGCTGATGAGCGTAATCTAGCCTTGGAATCAACATACAGCTGAAAGATGCTGGTGTTGACCGCAATATCCTGAAACAGGATGGAAACGCGGGAAAAAAAAAAAAAAAAAAAAAAAATTATCGTTAATAAATGAATAGAACTTTGGCTGAAATACTAAGTGCAAAGCCATTGATATTGTTAAGTAAATAAGTTAAGTTATAGAAGTTAGCAAACGAAAGACGGTTTGGGGTGAGTTGGTTGAGGACCTTGATTCTACAGGGACACACAAGACAGAAGATGAATAAAACATCATTTACTCCTATATACGAGCTATTTTGAGCGCCATTGTGGGCAGATGGAATCACAAGGACCAACATTTGCGGAGAGACATGGACGCTACTCCACTTTTCACGGCACGTAATTTTAATGTTGATTCTGATCATGGTGACGATGATGTTGTTGTTGTTGCTGCTGTTGTTCTCAATGCTGCTGTGTTGTCGGAATTTGGTACCCCAATACCATTATCATGAGGACGCAAGCTGTTCCAGGGTCCCATCGAGTGGGCTCGAAGCAGATAGAAACGGCCGTGGCAGCTGTTCCAGGGACTCATCGAATATGGTCGAAGATGATAGAGACGGCCGTAGCAGCTGTTCCAGGGACTCAGTGAGTAGTTCCGAAACGGATGGACACGGCCGTAGCAGCTGTTCCAGGGACTCATCGAATATGTTCGAAGCTAATAGAGACGGCCGTGGCAGCTGTTCCATGGACTCATTGAAAATGTTTGAAGCTAACAGAGACGGCCTTAGCAGCTGTTCCAGGGACTCATCGAGTAGGTTCGAAGCTGATGGAGACGGCCTTAGCAGCTGTTCCAGGGACTCATTGAAAATGTTTGAAGCTAACAGAGACGGCCGTAGCAGCTGTTACAGGGACTCATCGAGTAGGTTCGAAGCTTATCCCTGACGTTTGACAGAGCCGAGCACTTGAAGGAGGAAGTGTCGGTGGTTTCTGGGGGGGGGGGGGGGGGGTGGGATTGTGAGAATAATGTCTTCACACGGGTACATTTCGGGGATTCGTGCAGTGTAGAGAGATTTCATTTTAGCGTGACATTTTCGATACTGCAACATTAGGCTCTTGTTTGTTTACTGCTGAGGTCATTGATGTTGTCATTATGTTTTGAATGGGGCATGTTATGAAAAAAACAGTATTGTCCGCTGATTTATGTGTTCATTTGTCAGCCAGTCTTCTTTCGTACTGTTTCTGAAAATTGTTTGGACTGTTATTATAATTCAAAATCTATCCTTTTAGTGTTGTGCTTCTTCGCTTTAGCAAGTTTATTAATATTTAGCAAGTTTAAGGCGTCCTTAAATGCTGAACCATCTGTCTATGTCTGGACTGCCGATGCTTGGTAGCTGTTTGTGGTGTTCAGGGCATAAACCTTTGGTGTTCTCGGGATTGAGTTTTGAGTTGAGTTGAGTCAAGATCTTTAACAGCTAGCTAAGAGTCACAATATTAATGGTACCAGTTGTAGTCCTGAGTTTTTGACTATTTTCATATGTAATTTCGCTTAGATGTTTTTTTAAGAATATCTCAGTGGGGCAGTTCATAAAATTTAGTCTCTATTTCTCTATCTTGGGGAGGTAGTACTTATCAGCTTCTGTTTTAGCTAAATATAAAGGATATCGTTTATCAATCTTCTTATTTACTTCGATGTATAATATTTGAGTATGATATCTCCTTTTTTTGTGGTATTTTTCTTATCACTTTTACATGTCTACAGCTTTCGTTAGTGTTATCATTAGCCTAATGAATTTTGCTTTTATAGTTAGCAGCTATTTCACACATAGCTGAGGCTTCAACCCCATCTCTTCAAAAATATGCCGGAGATGTTTTGGTTCTAGTGCACACCACGATGTGAACAGGGAGACTGTAAACTTGCTTGCTTGCTTGTGTTCGTTGGCTTGAGCTCCAACGCGAAGTCCTGTATGTCGGATGAAGGCATCCTGTTGTCCAGCATCAGTGTGATGTCATACGGGATCTGAGGTTTGCGTGAGTATCCGTTGTCCCATGTCTGGCTTATTCGTGTGCAGACTGGTGGTTCCTCATCGTACAGGCAGACACTCTCCGACTTCGGAGGAATCGGCGATCCTACTGATTTTAGCCAGGACCCCGAAGGGACCTTTGCCCAGAAAGCCCGACGAGGACGCGTCAATAGGTCTTGGCCAATATATAACCCGGCCCTGGTGCCTTGGAAACACCTCTGCGTCCCAGATTGTAAGCAATCATTGAACTAACGTAACTGAGAGATAGATGGCATATGGTGTATGTATCAGCTTCCCAAGTTGCTATGTAACAGTTTGACAAGATTCTAACGGCTGTTTGCTTTTTCCATGTATATCATGATCTATCCACTTAGGTTCATCTGGCTGTCCTGTTTTTCTCTTAGATAGATTGGGAAATACCCTTTTTTCTCCCGTCACACAGTAAAGTCTAATGTGTAAGGGTCTCTTTTCTGATGTGTGACTGCGAAAGAAGATGATATATACCACTTTGTGTACAGTGATTTTAAGTTGTCACAGTTCACTAAATGGTAATTTAAGGAGTGCTCTCTTGTTCTCGAATTTTGTCTGAGCAATCTGCAACTTTGATATAATCAATTTAATGAGATCAGAAATGACGATTCAGGGAAGGCTTATGATCTAACCCATTCCCGATTTGTTCATTCGCATTCCACGATACCTTGCTGTACATGCACAAACTAAATCATCTTTAGAACGAAGGCCCGGTGCGACACTTAGTGGGGCATCAAATTACCGACATCCGCAATAGTCCGTGACTGTATTGGATCTCTGCGACACCGAACTGATTTCAATTTCTCTCTCTATTCTGACATTTTCTGTGATCATACTTCAAAGATATTTAAATTCTTTATATTGTTTCAGAGATGTACTGTTTATCAGTATATTTAGTGGGTCAGGAAATCTGCTCACCTGAATTATTTGTCTATTTGTATTTGTATCCATATTGTATTTGCTGCATGGTGAACCCACCTAATTAAATCAACATTAAAATATTATAAGGGAAATAATCAAGTACATTATAGGCGACGAAATTTATCTCGCTTGTCTGCAATTGATCCGTTCACAGTGATTCAAACTTGAGAAATTCCGAGAGGTGTCGCTACCTGCATACATCTGTCTACTGCCGTGAAAGTACATAATTTAAACGAATACCTTTAATAATCGAATATGACGATCCTTGAGAAAACCTAGTCAGGATACCTAAATAACATGTATCGCAATCACTGCAGTATCTTCCACTATACTTTTCTTTCTCAGTGGTGAGGATTGTTTTTTGTTTTTCCATGGTATATTTTGATATTGAGGAGCGGCTGGCCGAGTGGCTAGAATATAGGATTTTCCTTCGGAAGTCCTAGGTTCGAATCCTCGATAAGATGTGGATTTTTTTTTCTGTCGGAGGCACACACACAAAAACCCTAACCTGCACGGTTCACGGCAACTGCACTAGCCAGGCGGCCGCAATACCTCAGGCTCAAGACACCCCCCCCCCCCCCATCCTCACGACCCCTACCTCGTCATTTACCACAAGGTACTATATAGGCTGTAAATGACATTGCATAACATCATTCACAAGCGGTACAAGATTATTGGCTGAAAAGTTAACCTAGATATTTGGTTAATCATTTAATTCATCGCCTAATGTGATGGTTGAAGCTACTTGTCTTTGGCCTGATGTCTGATGGTGGCTGGTATTTATGATGTTGCTAATCGAAACTGCTGTTCTAGTTTTGCATCGATCAGTCTGGAGCACATTTTATTAATACATGCATAGATATTTCTATACACGCTAGCTTTATAAATATTTTCTTTGCTCTAAATTTTCCTTTGTTTTCTGTTAGTCTCTTGACTTGCAGTACTCATCTCGATGCTTCCCTTATGTGTTAGTGCTTAGCCAAGACATGAAAGCCTTTACTTTAACAGATTCAGTGCCAAAAAAGAAAGTATGTTTGCACCAAACAAAAATGGATGTCGGAAAATGGGAAGTAGGGGTGTGTCACAGTTATGACTTAGAAGGTTTTGCTGAGGGAAACATACTGTATTGATATTTTAATTGAGACAACGTTTAGCTATGACAACATTGCGGCGATATATAATTCCATGGCAGATACGGGAAGTCACTTAAGACGATTAATTATTCCATGGTACTTTATGGGTTATCGGCATGACACATTATTATGATGATTATAACCTAGTGAACCGCGTGATCGCAGTAGCTAGATGCTCGACTGCCAGCCCGGAGCTCATGGATTCAATTCGTATGGGGACGGGTTCGGATTTATTAAACTGACCTTGTCTCAAAAGTCGATCCAGCCTAAGATGTGTACGAAGACATGTAATGGGAAGTTATGGCAATCAGTGTACCACTGAACGCATCATCCGCGGAGGTCCGGTCGGTCTACGGGAATATGAGTTTAGCAATATACGCCAAATGCTACTCGGGCTTGTACAGGGTTACTTTACTTATTTTACTGTTAACCTACTGGGGAGGCCTGGTATCGTTAGGTTATAGTCATTGCTTATATAGACAATAGTCTGGGTTCTAGACCAGAAACAACCGTAAAAATGAGAGGTATACGTGCCTTAGGGCGAAAAAAAACAACATCTCTGTAAGCCTGGGATATGTGGTTTTACAAAAGATTGTTGAAAACGGGATCGGAAGACATTGGAACACCGTCTCATCTTCCAGTTGGGCACACTCTCCCCTCACGGCCTTAATGTCCAACACAGCTTCATTTAACTTCCCACCCCACCCTCCCACTAGCTTACAGTCCACCATCTGGGTACGTGCAGATCCTTGGTATGACATCACAGTCAACTCTCTTGGCGGATTTACGTTCGGTGTTTTGCCATCATTTTCTGAACGACCGCCACTCATGCTTCTCTGTGTGTACTAACACACTATATAGGTTTCCACAGCGGTGTTTCGAGCGCTTAACGATAATTGCTAATTGTCATCTGCGTCCGTAACATCTTTGCCGGTCTCTAATTTCACTTTTCCCGCACACATGGGCGCGTCTCCACCCCACTCCCTTCCCGCTTGACCTTTGACCCGTGTACCATATGTAACAGTGAGGGAATTAGGTTAGGAGTAAAGAGTTAAGGAATGCTGCGCATTCCTTGACTAGGGGGAAAACCATAGTGAACGTGTGTGCACGAATGAAGAAGGGTATCTAGGAAAACACACACGTCACTTGGGGCCAGCGAGAAGACATGTCAACACCGGGCAGGGAGTCTACCATCATGTGTGCTGTAGTATAACGATTCGGCCAATAAAGTATGTTTATAACAACGCGGAGACTTGGGTCCTATACGATCACGTGCTTAACCTGTCTTGACCACACTATGACAGCAGATTGATTTGGTGCCGTGAAAGTCTGAAACATGGGAGGTCGCGGAGAGAGTACCGCTATGGAAAATTGTTGTGTCTGGGCGTCTGGAGAAGGAAGTTTGTAAATATTGAGAAATGCAACAGATGAAAGCCGCCTGTTGATAGTTGTTGTATACCTGTTTAACAAGGAGATCCATTTTCAAGGACAGCGCTCAAAAAGGTTTGATTGATAAACTTATTTCTTTGAAAGACTGATGTTATTACATATTTAATCCTATAAATTAACTGGAGAATTGACCAACGCTAATTGTATAATTGATCAAGTAATGCCGTTCTGCATCAAAAATCAGTACAAATTATGAATTTTAACCCGTGGGACTGTTGAAGGTGAAGTCAAGGTTATGGTGCAAATTTCATAATTATGAAATCAAGATCTGCAATACTTTCTACAGTCACTTCACATTTAGAAGGCATTGATGAAATTTGTCTCAACTTATAAGATAAAGCACTTTAAACTGACCATGGCGAGAGTCCCACATGAAAATAAGAGATTGGATAGCGTCAGCTTTAAATCAAATTGTTGTTGACTGGATTACGTTTGCGCTGAAATATATATATGAAAAACCCAGATGGCTGTTGGAAACTGAGTTTTTTTTGCTGAAGTCGTGAGCAGTTGTCGTTTGCGTGAAGGTGACCTTACTTGAAGGGAATCTACAGTTAATCGAGCAAGTAAACAAGCAGTCTTGTTGCGAGCCTGGTATCGAGCATAATTTTCGTCAGGAATTAATTGGAAAGAACTGACTTCGACTTCGATTAAATTATTACGGAAAGAAATCCAGAGGCTCTTCTTTGTTCTGCTCATTTCAACGAGGTTGATTGGAGTCCTTTGTTAATGTGGTGTAGGTAATTCTGAATCAGTAGCTCATTTAAATTCTTTTATCAAAATTCAGGATTGAAACAGGAATATTCTTCGTCAGGATCTTCGATTGGAGGCTTTAGTTAAGTTATTTAGATAATATTAGAGTAATTAACAGATTATGTATTGTTGCTGAATTTGAAATTAACATTGTTTGAAATATTTGTATATTGCTTGATAATTATAGATTTTAGGATGGAATCCCAAGATTTTTCAGAGGTACTGACTGGAGTTGGCGGGGCAATATCAAGGTTGGATGCAGTGTTAAGACAACAAAATGTAAACAGTGATGTTGAAAGATTTAGTGGTCAAGCAAATCAGTTTAAGAAATGGATCATTTCTATTGAGAAACATGCATATTTAATAAACGCTACAGATGGGGAGAAAAAGAATTTGGCATACAGAACAAGTACAAGTCCAGTTTCTGACCATATAAGAAGAAAATTAGAAGCAGCAGGAGGTGAAACCTGGGAAGAATTTAAAGATGATCTCGCAAGAAAATATGCTGAAATTACTGATCCACAACACGCATTCTCAGTATTGCGACAGACTAGACAAAGCAGCACAGAAAGTGTCCAGTTATACAGTGACAGGTTAATCAATTTAGCAGAAGAGTCATTTTTAGGACAGAATGTACGAGCTGAAGAAGTGGAACGGATGTTAGTAGGGATTTTTGTTGATGGTATTAGGTCAGATGGATTGAAATTTAAATTATTAAGAGAGAATCCTGCAAGATTGTCACAAGCGGTAGA
This sequence comes from Cepaea hortensis, assembly GCA_963921405.1. Classification (NCBI taxonomy): domain Eukaryota; kingdom Metazoa; phylum Mollusca; class Gastropoda; order Stylommatophora; family Helicidae; genus Cepaea; species Cepaea hortensis. The sequence goes on from OY992893.1 coordinate 79,397,362, forward strand.
TATCGCTATACAAGAGGAAAGCTTGAGGAGGAGGTTTAGGTTAAGAGTAGGACGAGAGTTAGGTAGTAGTTCAGAAGATAGAATTGAAGAACCTATGGAAATAGGACAGTATAGACATGGATGGAGAGGAAGACGAGGAGAAATACAGATGGTACAAAGAAACGAGAACGCATATAATCAAGATAGAAGAGGACAAGTGAGAAATACTGTAAGAAACATGGAAGGAAACACAAATAACTCGAATGTGGTTTGTTGGGGGTGTCATAAACGGGGGCACATTTTTCGCTTTTGTGGTAACAGAAGTGGCCCATCGAATACGCAAAATAGTAGAGGTGTTCAGTCGAGTATACAGAATAGAATTGCAAATGGCAGACCAGCAAATTGGAATTCTGGAGAAATACAGAGAAATTTTAGAAGGTCAGGAAATCAGGAAAATTGGCATCCCGCTTACTGAATAGGGTCGGCAGTAGGAGGGAAGATAGTAAGATCCAAAAAGGGCATCAATATATTAAAAACCCAAAGGATGAGTATAATAGAACATTTAGAAATAAAAAACAAGACGAGGTAAAACAATTGTCATTAAATATGGTAGATCCTAGCTCATGTATAGTACAGATAGGAAAATATAAAGTTAGAACATTAGTGGATTCGGGAGCACAAGTTAGCGTGATTAAAGAAGCATTTTTATATCGAATGTTAAAAAATTGTAAAATATTTAGAATTCAGGAGAATCTTCATTCGGTAACGGGACAAAAGTTAGAAGTGCTAGGACAAACGATGATAAATTTGAAATTAGGAGGGATAAATGTCAGGCATATGTTTCATGTGGTTAAAGATTTAAATAGAAATATGATATTGGGACGAGATTTTTTATTGAAAAATGGGGTGAGACTTTTATTTGATTTGCATAAATTAAAATTCCAAGACGTTTACGTAGATCTAGAAGAAGATATGCATGTGTCGACACTAGTTAGAGTTAAAACGACCATGAATTTAAAACCACAGTCAGTTAATTTGATACAAGCAAGACTGAAGAGAAACCCGTATTATGTAGCAGGAAACATAGTCAGAATCACGGAATTGCAAAATGAAATAATTGATGAGCCAGGTTTAGAAGTTCCGGATGGAATAATAGAATTAGATAAAAGTTTAACATTTCCAGTAATGGTTATTAATAACACAGGTAGAGAAATTAAATTATACAGAGGATGTGTAATAGCCAAGCTAGAACATAACGTTAGTGACATATTGGCAACAGATAGAGTAAATATGGCAGGTATAAGTTATTCAGAAACCTCTAGTGAAAGAATTAATAATAGACGCGGATGTAGAAGAAAAGGGAACGTAAGAATGGATGAATTGATCCATCCATATAGAAGAAATACAGCACAAATACATTCACTAGACAAAGTAACAAGAGAAAAAGAATTGTTAGCACAATTAAAAACTTCGCCAGAAAATAAGGAAGTGTTAGAAAAACTTATAAAGCAAAATCAAGATGTGTTTGCGATAAATGATTTAGAATTGGGTAAGACACAAACAGTTACGATGGAAATAGACACGGGAGATCATCCACCAATTAGTTTAAAACCATACAGAACTCCATTAAGAAATAGAGAAGTCGTAGAAAAGGCAATAGAAGATATGTTGAAAGCAGGCATAATAACAAGGTCAAAATCAGAATGGTCATCTCCGGTCGTCATAGTAGCCAAATCTGATGGTTCGAACAGGTTCTGCTGCGACTATAGGGCGTTAAATAAAATTACTAAGAATGTAGCGTACCCATTGCCGGTGATTGATGATATTTTGGGGTTACTTAATGGCTCTACATATTTCACAACGCTGGATGCAAGGGCAGGATTTTGGTGTATTCCGATGTCGAAGGACGCGCAAAAGAAAAGTGCCTTTTGTACTCATATGGGTTCTTACGAATTCTTACGTATGCCATTCGGTCTCAAAAATGCACCATCTCACTATATGTTCTTAATAAATGAAGTACTAGACGGTATGCAAAGTTTTGCCCTGGCATATATTGATGACGTATTGATTTTTACGAAAGGAGATGTAGAGAATCATTTGAAACATGTTAGACTAGTATTTGACAGATTAAGAAAGCATGACGTTAAATTAAAGCTTAGTAAGTGCCAGTTTTTAAAGACAGAAACAAAATATTTAGGTTATATAATAAATAGGGAAGGTATTAAACCAGACCAGGAAAAGATAAAGGTTATTAAAGAGTTACCTCCTCCCACTAACGTTAAGGAAGTGCGTGCTTTTATAGGAACGTGTGCGTATTATAGGCGGTTTGTACCAGCCTTTTCAAGGATAGCAATACCTATTACGAATTTAACGGGAAAATACGCTAGGTTTAAGTGGGATGATGAGTGTCAAAAAGCGTTTGAACTTTTAAAAGATAGCTTAACAGTGGTACCATTATTGACACATCCAGACTTGAATAAACAGTTAATATTATACACAGATGCTTCAGACAACGCAATAGGAGCATGTTTGGTTCAACCATATGAAGGAGAAGAATCTGGAATACCAGGGGTTAAAAATGAAAGACCAATCTATTTCTTGTCTCATAAACTCAGCAAGACTCAAAAGAAATGGCCAATTATTGAGAAAGAAGCATATGCTATACACTACGCTCTTCAAAAATTAAATTACTATTTACATAACGTCAATTTCATTATTAGAACTGACCACATGCCATTAAAGTCGATATTAGAAGCACCAATACAAAATAGGAAAATACAAACCTGGGCATTGAATTTACAAAGGTACAATGCTAGGGTTGAATATGTGTCAGGGAAACATAATACGTGCGCCGATCTTTTGTCTAGAATCCCGTACCCACAGTCATCAGGAAACACGGAAGATGAAATTGAACCAGACATAGACGATCGAAACTGGCAAGTAAATATATTAGATTCTGCCATAATAAATAGGGAAGAATTTGAGAGTTTACCATCGGATCAAGAGTCTGAACCTAGAACAGAAGACCCACATTTAGAACAGTTTGATATGAAAACAGAACAAGAATTAGATCCAAAAATAGTACAGATAAAAAGAAAACTGAAAGAAACAGGGGAAAATAGTTTTAAAAGAAAGTTTGTAGAGTTACAAGAAGACAATCAATTATATTATATCAGTGAAAAAGGTGAAGGAGTAAGAAAATATATTCCGAAACATTTAGAACAAGAAGTCTTAAAGGCATATCACGATAATAATGGTCATTTTGGACGAGATAAGTTAGTGAAGGCTATTAGCAGTAAATATTACTGGCCGAATTTATTCAAAAGCGTATATGAATATGTTGAAGCATGTGAAAAGTGTAGGTTAAGAAACATGAAGATAATTAAATGTCCTTTACAAGATACCGATATTCCTCAATTTCCAATGCAGAAAGTAAGTTTGGATATTTCAGGTCCTCATCCAAAAACATTATCGGGAAATGTATACCTACTACATATAGTTGATTCATATAGTCTCTGGCCAGAAGTTTATCCAATTCCAGACAAGAGTGCTGATTCAGTTATAAATATGCTTTTACAAGAATTTATACCAAGGTTTGGGTGTCCACAAATAATACTTACAGATAATGGGAAAGAATTTGTAAATAAAAAGTTTGAGACATTGGTAAAAGATTGGAATATAAAACACATTAGGACTTCATATTACAGACCAACTTCTAATGCTAAAAATGAGAGACAACACAGAACACTATACAATATTCTAGCGAAAAATGTAGAAGAACACGATATGGATTGGGATCTTTATTTGGGGATAGCATTAGCGGCGATACGTACACACGAAAATGAAGGAACAGGTTTCTCACCATTTTACTTAGTACATGGAAGAGAACCAATATTGCCAATTGATAATTTATTAAAGCCTAGGAGAAAATATCTGGGGGAAGATTTTCAAGAAACAAGGTTGCAAGAGATGCATAAAGCACATGTACGTTTAAGAAATAATATAATTAAGGCTAGAGAAAGACAGAAGAAATACGCAAATAAAAATGCACACTTACAAGAGTTTAACGTAGGTGATAGAGTATATTATAAAAAACATAGAAAAAACTCTAAGTTTGATGCTCATTGGGTCCCGGGATACTATATTCTAGAAAAAAAAGGTCCAGTGTCATATACTATTAAGAATCAAATTTCAGGGCATGTTGCACGTTCACATGTAGAGCACTTAAGGCGGGATAATGAAGAAAGGAATGCAGAGAATAATAATAATAATTATTGTTCCGAAGAAATATTGTCAGGTGGACAGTTTGTCAGACAAACGGTATATCCAATACCTATAGAGAATGGAAAACAAGTAACAACAGCTGAACAAGAAGAAACGGTACCAAAAACAGTCATGACAGAGGAAAATAACATGTATGACGATTATATTAGTGAAAAGTCGGTCAGGGAAAATATCGAACCTCCATTTATGAATACAAGACAGGCAGTAAAAAGAAAGTTGGATAGACAGAAAGAAAAAGAAATTAAGAGGCAAAGGAAACTTAGAGTGAGTTCTTCAAGTGGTGAAGATATGCCAGTATTTGAAAATTTGTTGAGACGGCAAGACAGGAAAATTAGATTGGATTTAGAAAGGAAGAAATTAGCGGTTGCTAGTAATGGATATACAGACGGGGAAGAAGAAATGGATGAAAAGTCAGAAACTGATGAAGAAGCTGATATGAAAGAAGATAGCTCTCCTCGGGAGGATAGCGACATTGATGTAGATATTGCAATTATAGAAAAAAATTTGAGGTTATTAAGAAAATGGAGAAGAGATAGATAAATAGCTTGGTAGAATATTCTGCAGATGGCAGATAGAAGAAGAAGTTAGACACGATATTTTTGTGTTTACAAAGAAGGTACTTGGTGGAGTTTTTTCTAAAACGGAAAATTATTATTGGGTACTCATAATATGGTCTTGAAATTCATAATGTATGTGTAAATTGATTAATGTGTGGGGATAAATATGATGAGGGGATTGATATGGTTTGCTCAATTGTTGGGACTACAATTGTGTTTTATGAAATGTGAAAAATAAGTTAACTTAGATGGTTATTTTTACAATGTTTTGGTTTTATTGAGTGTGTTTAAAATGATTATTACTTTGAAGTTCAGTTAGAAGATGAATTAAAGTGGTGGTTAGTGAAGTGACTCAATATGTAGTAATGGAGGGGTATGTTGTTATTACATGTGGGGTATGCAATGTATATACAAGGTTTATAATAGGAGCTGGGTTGAACAGCGTTTAATGGGAGAATATGGGGGGAATGCCAGGTTGAGTTTTGGCATTTAAATAACTGGATATTGGAAGAAGAAGACTGTACTTAACAGTATAATAATAGTTAGGAGGTTTTTTTTGTTGAAGGAATGGTAAACGGGAAATTGATGACCTGAATAATACAAAGGCTGGCAGTTTTGGATTAACATATTTTTTTTGATAATAACAATTATTATTGACGGAAACTGAAGATAAATTTGGAAACTTTATTTTTTGATAAAGTTTTGAGAATGTATGGGAAGAGAAAGGTGATTACTTCTTACTTTTTCCTTACTTTTTCTTTCTTATTTTTTTTGGTGCGCACCAACCCAAATCTAATCTAACTATGTTTTTTCTGTCTATCCTAGAATACTGAGAGTGTGAGAATGTGAATAAGGGGGAAATAAAGGATAAGGGAATATCTTCAGTTTTGTCAATCATAATTTGGATGGACATTTTAAAGTAAAAGCGGTTCGCTTATGGAGACTTTTGTATTGTGGGGAATTTTATGGAGAGTTTTGTAGAAAGTTTTCTAGAGAACTTTATAACGAGTTTTGTAGAGAGTTTCGATATTATGGTCTCTAGTTAGCAATTGGCTATGAGGAGATAGGAGAATTGAGTTAGGAAATATATGGAATTGTTGTTATTGTAGAATAGAGATGTAAAGTTAACTAATTAAAAGTTGGGGTTGATATTTTTTCAAGGAAAAATTCTCTTTGAAGAAAGGGAGGCATTGTAACAGTGAGGGAATTAGGTTAGGAGTAAAGAGTTAAGGAATGCTGCGCATTCCTTGACTAGGGGGAAAACCATAGTGAACGTGTGTGCACGAATGAAGAAGGGTATCTAGGAAAACACACACGTCACTTGGGGCCAGCGAGAAGACATGTCAACACCGGGCAGGGAGTCTACCATCATGTGTGCTGTAGTATAACGATTCGGCCAATAAAGTATGTTTATAACAACGCGGAGACTTGGGTCCTATACGATCACGTGCTTAACCTGTCTTGACCACACTATGACACATACATCCGGTCTATTGATCCACTGGCGCCCTACGTGTGTCAGACCTTCCAAGCTAGGACACGGTATTCAGATGAGTACATTTAATTTTAATTAGTTTAATAGTTTAATATTGTCATAGTGTGTTTCATGTAGTTTTGTGTTGGTTTGTATTTGTTTGTCCTGTGCTGACGAAGGCTTTGGCCGCAACGTCCAATGTGTCTCTTGTAGTCGTGTTTTAGTAAAGCTCACAATCTACTTCTCGTTTATTTGGGTGATTCATTCATTGCCTTGAAAACTAATTGGACAGCCTGTCGCTTGTTTTCCCGGGAGAGAGTTGGAATCAACAAGCACATCTTCAAACTTATTATCTGTTGGGATTATTGACTGACTTTTGTCTACACCCCTCCCTTCTGTCTTCCCTTCCATATATCTATTTCTTTCACTCTCTCTGTTATTCTCTCAACACATACTCTGACAACAGTTCCTTTCAAGAATAAATAACAGATTTATTAAGAAAAACTATGTCTGGTGTATGTATGGACTGTGTATATGTAGTTGGTATTGTCTGCTAGTGTGAATGCAAGATAGGACGGTTGATCTCGTATGTGCATTAGTTCTTCTCGTCTTTTCTGTCAGCCAAAACACAGGACTGCACACACAGAAATGGAGTGATCTCACCATGAATGATCTCCTCCTGCTTGAGTCAGGAATTAATCCAATTCTTGAAGAAAACAACTGTTCAATGTCTTATCACCAGAAAATAATCCGATTTGGTAAGTCACTGAAGTTCATATATTTCCCGGTTTGGACGGTATTATAATCCACCTCTGAATACACACCGCCACTATCCAACATTGTCTAGAGTTACTATGACTGTTCTACACCATGTCTATGGTTAACAAAGTTTAATGTTTCGGCACAGTGCAATTGCATGCAGTTTTAAGTATCCCTGCTTGCCACAGGTTAACGTCTTTTCCTTTTAAGGGTTTTAGTTGTATATTTGTTTGAGCATACAGTGTTCTGTATTTGACGTTAAGTTATCACTTCTTCATATTAAAACATGTCTATGTTCTTGTTGTTTCTAAGTAGGTACTTTATTTGCTCAAGTGTAGTAACCTTCATCTCTTCTATGATTTCAATAGGAGATTTGAACCTGTGGAGAAGATAGGTAATCTGGTGATATGCGTCTGCTTCATATAATTTTCTTATGTGATAGTCCTTTTCTAGCCATACTGAAAAGCCTCCGAAAAACATACGGACATACGATTTCTGAGTGCACTAAAGTTTACACGACTAGATAAACGAATGCAATTTCACACATTAAGAACAAACACCTATATCCCTATGCTACTATTACACTAATATATTAATTCCTTATATATGCCTCTATAGAATTAATGTAAGTCCCCGAATCGAAATTTATCCGCAGCCAAGCACTTTATCCCATTATAAGGGAGGATATTTCTATTCATTACAGGACACAGAATTCTATCTTTCCGTCCAGTTTGGTATCACACTAAACAGAAACTCCATGTTCAGCTTTTTATATTGCGTGTCCCATATCCGTTGATTGTTTGATCTACAATCAAATTAGCCGTACCCGTAACATAAAAAGTTCAGTGAAATCACGTATACGTCCTGGCGCTCCGTTCTCCTCTGTTGCGCTGGTCCTCTGTCCATCGCTCGTTTGCACTTCAAAGCATTCTCCGTTCATTTTCCCGTCGGCCGATCGTCCCGTTTCTCCGTGTCCGTCAGATCGTCAAGCAATGAACTTTACGAACACCTGTATCCAATTTTCATATCTGTGTCGGTCAATGCTCTTTTATTCGTCCTCCTCTCAGAATGAAGTACACGATTGTTAACCCTTCTCCTTCCTTGTATTTTAATATGTAAGTTATCAAGGAATCATTAAACTGCAGTTTTTTCTGTGACACAGCCTAAATGAGCAATCAGGACGTTTTGAAGGAAGCTGAGTCACAAAGACAACTTATCACAAACATCACAAAAAGGGAGTCATCGTTGTTTAGCCATTAATGAGAAGACAAAAACTGGATCATGTTGTGGCAGCCTGAAAGATTTGCAGAAAGAGAGATAGAAGAAGATAGCGTGAGAAGATTCTTGATAGTCTGTTTCATGGCACGGAATGGAGTCAACACACTAATTGATCCTTTACGTCGGAGATTGTAATTTGTAGAGAGGCATGCTCGCCCACTCCAGCCGGTAAGGCGCTAGATGATGATAAGGGCGTTAAGTGTATATGGTACCAACCCCACATTTGTATAAACCAATCGGCATTAGACTGCTGATGTGGTCAACGCCATTGATTCCCAAGACATCGCCTAGTATTCATTATAGGTTTGGAGTAGTTATCTTTGTGGGATACGGGTATCAAATGAGGTGGGAATCGGAGATGGGAAGGAATACTCCCACCTCATTTCATATCAGTTTACCGCACAGATAAGTACTGCTTGGTAGGCCTGGCAGCCCATGTGAATGGAAAATTGTCTTCTCGATGCGGAATCGAACCCATTACCACTGGGACAGCAGGAAAACGTGCTGGACACTTGGTTACCATGGCTCCCAAAACCCAGAATGTTTAGGGATTGAGTGAGGGGCAGCTGGGGTTTATTTCTAACGATGGTTATATTCTTAGTGTTAACTGGCTGGGAATGACCTCAGAGATTTATGAATATGGCCTGGTCTACTCATTACCAACCGGCTCTGTGGTGCAGAGGTTACGAATCCAATTCGTAATCAAGCATACCTCGTTCGAAACACAGCTGCTGGCGAATTTTAATCATATCGCTTTGCACTGGTTTCCATAAAATGGTGTGAGTGCTGATCAATCAGAAAGTAAAGGCACACTATTGAATGTACATTTTTCAAGTAATCACAAAGAGACAAATAAGATAAGGTTTACTGCAACGACCTGTAAAGGATACGCAACTACCTGCTCATTATGGTGTGATCTAGAATATGTAAAAGTCGAACACTTCACTTTATTACAACAGGATCAGTTTGAATAATGAAACACAAACAATAGATTGCACGATTTCTTGCCTGGAATATTTCGCTGCATGGGACGCAGAGGTGTTTCCAAGTCACCAGGGCCGGGTATATACTGGCCAAGACCTATTATCGCATCCTCGTCGAGCATCGTGGGCAACAGGTCCCTTCGGGGTCCTGGCTAAAGTCAGTAGGATCGTTGATTCCTCCGAAGTCGTAGAGTGTCTGCCTGTACGGCGAGGACCCACCAGTCTGCACACCAATAAGCCAGACATGGGACAACGGATACTCAGGCAAACCTCAGGTCCTGTATGACATCACACTGATGTTGGACAACAGGATGCCTACATCCGACATACAGGACTTCGCGTTGGAGCTCAAGCCAACGAACACAAGCAAGCAAGCAATTCGCTGCATCTCGCTAGGTACATTCTGCAGAAATTACACAACATAAAGTAAAATAACTAGATAAATTGTTGAACCTGAAATATACACATGTTCGCCTGTAATGTAAATTGTCTACCACGTAAGTTTAAACTGACTATCGTGTCTTTCTGTTTGCACAAAACAGGCCTATGTAGATTAATCATCATGGCTTCTGCAAACATTAACAAACTTTAACAACTTGCTTTATGTAGTATGTACCTGACGAGAGCGAGAGAGAGAGAGAGAGAGAGAGAGAGAGAGAGAGAGAGAGAGAGAGAGAGAGAGAGAGAGAGAGAGAGAGAGAGAGAGAGAGAGAGAGAGAGAGAAATATGCTATATAATAAATCGTGCAATCTATTTTTTGTGTCTTCGTTATTCAAATTCACTACGGGAAAACACTGTTTTGATTTTCAGAAAGAGGATCAGTCATGAAACTCCCTTTATCTCCAAAGCAGAATGAAGAAACCCTGATGGGCAGTGACTAGCACACTTGCCTGCCGGCGTAGCAGTCACCAGTCAGTTAGACTAAACTGTTGACTTCTCATCCTTGACTTGGGGACGTAAGTTACAATTACCTCAGAAGCCAGCATACGTTCTCCTAATGGCGAGGGACAATAGTAATATAGAAAAGTAATCCTCACACAAAAAGAAGTCCATTGCACTAGACGTATTAGCAGGTGTGTGGATTATGCTTGCGCTAAAGGCGTGCGAACGCATAAAAATGTGTTTGAATCCACACCGACGGTGAGGTTCTTTTTTTTTTTTTTTTGTTGTAAACTTCACCTGGGCTCTCAGGATGGCTCAGCATAAGAAGGGAATCAGGAAATGTCTCGGGAAATAAAAGCGGCCTGTGTGGCATTTAGGACATCAGCCACTCAGTGAACGTTTGTCTGTAGAAATATAAGACTGGCAACAAATTGCCAGCCCGTCACAAGACGCGGAGACATATAGACAGTTGCACTGGCATATAGACATTTACGAGGGTAACTTAATAAGTAAGTCACAAATTTGGTGAAAGGTGATTTTCAGTGGACTTAGCCCCAGCGATTTCCAGTAAAACGATGCATAGTTGGGTAGAAAAAGTTACGACAGCGAGTCAATAAGTACGTCACACAGTTATGTGGGATGGCAGGTAAATGAAAACAGGGCACGCAAATTTATGCAGTCGGTTTGGGAGAACTGATAAAACTATGGGATATGTGCTTCAATATTGGTGTAAATTATGTTGAGAAATAAAGGGACAATGTATGTATACAAATAAACTGGTTTCAAGTTGTTATCATATTTAGTTATTTTTCTACAATTATTTGTGACTTACTTATTAACTTACCCTCGTACATTGAAAAATAGACAGCTGCATTGGCATATAAATATTTTCATTGGCATGTAGACATTTACATTGACATACAGACATTTACATTGACATATAGACACACCTAGTTTCCAACTTGACCATCAGTAAATGAAATCAGCGCCTTAATAAAGGAACAAGTGTCTATAGAAATATAATGCTAGAACAAATTTAAGCCGTGGGTAAAAGACATTTACATTGTCATATAGATATTTACATTTACAAGCAGACATGTACATTGATATATATAGACATTTACACTGACATACTGACATTTATACATAAATATTTACATTGAAATATAGGCGTTTACACTGCCATATCGATATTTACATTGACATATGAGACATTTATATTTACATATACAGATTTACATTTACATATAGAAATTTACAGTGACATGCAGATATTTGTATAGGCATATAGACATTTATATTGACATATAGATATCTCGAGATTTGAACATGCTCTCAGTAAATTACAACAGCCCCTCACTGAACAAACACGTGTACTACGTGGTACGGCCGACTAGGAAAATCACCAACGCACGTAATTCAGTCCTGACCTATAAATAATGCCCTACTCCTTAACTTAAAATAGCCCGACGTCTCCTAGCAATGGAAACCTACAGACCGACTGGTGACTTTGTTTTATAAATATAGCATGAGTGACGTACCCCGCCCGCACTATCTGCACGGCCAGTGTGCAGTACAGACCTATTGGTCTAGCCTAGAGATAAGAACTCGTTTTAACAAAGTGAGTCAGATTGACAGAAATTATTGGACCAAAGACTAAAGTATTTAAGGGCTCTCTGGACAAACCTGTTCTCGGATTGACAGCCCGTTTATCTGCATTATTGTATCTTGTCAGTGGTGAATTCTGGAAGCTGTGGTAAGTACATTATAGTTTAGGTGCCTACTTGGCAAAACTGTAAGCTTAATCTGGTAACAATAATCAGCTGTAGGCATGACATGTGTTAGAATCATCGCATGCTTAGGCCTCAATGCCTTGAATAGTTGATCTGTCCTTATCTGTCGTAGCGAACGACGAGTTCAAACATTAAACCCTTGCCGTCCCCGATAATTGCCTTGTTAGTGTAACCTCCTAACGATTAAAAACACTTTCACGTGTTACTTTCTTTCACAAGTCCCTTGATGTACCAACACAGAACTGGTGTTCTGAGTCGTTATACGCTTGTTTGAATGTTAATTAGGAGATATGAGCATCTACGGACATGTCCGCGATACAATGATGATATGGCTCACTGCTCACTGATGTTAATTTCTTTTAGTCCCAGTACTAATGGTACCAGTTGCAGTCTTATTTTGTATACATTTGACCTTTCCACCGAGTACTGAATTTCGAACACATCATCTTGTCACTCCCTCCAGAATCATTATCTCTGCTCTATGATGAATTATCTGTTGTTTCCCAAAGGCCTTATTCACGTATGTCTTATCATACGCTAATGCCCCGTCTAACGGTGCAGACCTATCCAGTATGTATGTCTGCTCGTTTCCCACCACAACTGTATTTCCTGGGGGGAACTCAATAAATGTTCCATATCTTATCTTGAATTGAAGCATGTCACAATTTTAGCATATGCCCGTTAATTCTGGATAATTAGTAATCAAGTAACAGTAACAAAACTGTTTGAGGACATAGAAATCTGGTTCAACAAAAGAAAGCTGAAAATTCCCTTGAAAGCCAAACTAAATAATCTAAATATTTTGAGAGAGTCTAAGGCACAAAGCCAATTTATCACAAACATCAGACAGAGGCAGATTCTTTGCGTTTTATTATAAGAAGACAAAAGCTGAAACGTTCTGACAACTAGAACGGTTTGTTGAGGGAGAGACGTTAGTCCTTATTCACAGTTCCAACTTCACAGCAGAGGTTCACCCAAAAATGTTCCGGTTCTGTGCCAGTTAATATCACACAAAATACTTCTCACTGTCAACTGTGAAAAGTGGAACAGACAGACGTCCCAATAAACCACCAGTATTAATGCCAACACAACAATCCGCCACTACTATTACAATTCATCGTCGATGTAAGCCGCACACACTAGAAAACCAGCAGTTGCACATACACAAACATTAAATACGCACACACGCACACACACACACACACACACACACACACACACACAGAGAAACAGATGCACATGCACACACATACACACACTTACACATAATGCACACACACGTGTGTGTGTGTGTGTGTGATTAAACTAGAATATTAAATACAACACAAAAGACGGAGACAAACAGCTGTCTTAGTTCATGTGATTAGAAGAGAGGCATTGGAGAACATCGTGACAACTGGAAAGATCGAGGGGAAGAGAGGCAGAGGCAGACCAAGAGAAATGATGCTGGATGGATTGAGACGGTGGCATGGAGGAATATCAGCAGCAGAGTTGATCCAGAACAGCAAAGACTGAGATCTATGGAGAGCCATAAACGCCTTCACCAGGTGGCAGGGCACTTGATGATGATGATAATGATGATATCAAGTGCCTTGCCGACGAGCGAGGAGCAGCCAAGCTTCATAATGCATTGTTTTGTGTACACGAAGAACAGCTGAATACATGTAGTACGTTAGCTTTTTTTATGTTACATAGTCATGCAGGACGTTGCAGTCAACACCAGCATTTTTCAGCTGCTGTTGGTGTACTAGCCCAATTTAACGTTCAGTAGTTTGCCATTGCTTTCTGAACGACCGGCTCCCATACCAGCACGTTATAACACAGCGCGACACGGTCTATTGCACAAATCGGTCGCGGCTGCGTTTCAAACGCCCTGGTAAACAGCTCACGAACCGCGTTCGCAAGCCTTTGGCCACGGAGTTCGGTACGTTGGTTGGGAAACACATAATCAAGTACTGTTAGATCAAGGAGAATTTAGTTGTTTTAAATTTGACCTTAGCCCTCCCCACCCCTAGTTTGACCCAGCTCAACGAGCCCAGCCCAGCATCCAACGAGTGAAGGTTGGTCAATAAAATATGAGTTTACAACATATACTCAATACGCCTGGAGACGCACTAAAGATCTTTTACTTAATTGTTTCTTAGTAGTGAAATACGGCCGGTCTCCCTGGCCTAGGTTTTAACGTCTTTCTCCGTAATCCCGTATATCCACGTGAGGAACGTAATCAGTAGTTGTTCTCTCCGCGTTGGTAACTTGCGGGGTATGTGAACCGGTCGCTCAGATAGCAAAGGCAACCTACTGAGCGTAAACTTGCCAATAAATCAACGATCAGCTGAACGATGCTGATTTTGACAGCGATGTCCTTTAAAGGATACGCGAAAAAAAAGAAAAAGTGAAATACGCGTGTTACTGGGGTCGACAAGGGAAGCAAAGTATCAACATCATCATCGTGTGGGATGGTGACAAACGTGTGCGATCATGTTTCGCCATCTCACACCATCACCAGAGTTGTGTTTTCCTATTTCTCTATGGATTGAGGAAACATAATTTTCCAGGGATCTGTACAGAAAAGAAGATATTTTGGCTTTCCTTCCTAGTAGTGATCATACTGGTAGACGGCCGAAGGTAATGTCTTCAAAAACACATCCTTTGCATAACCAACAACTATCTGTCGGCTGCCCTTCAACTCTACTAGCATCCATGGCAAAGAATAGTAACCTCTCATGCATGTCGTAAGCTGAGTCTAAGGAAGGTTGGTTTACGGCTGGCTTCTCCATGCTGTAGAAAACATTAGCTAGAAAATCCAGCCAACCATCAACAAGTAGATAAGGGTCTTGTCTTGAGTGTTTTCACGGCTTATACTTCATATGGAGAATAAAGGCAGAAGACGAGAAAAAAAAATTACCCCCCCCCCCCCAAAAAAAAAAAAAAAAACAACAACAACACACACACACACACACCCACACCCACACACACACACCTACACACCCACACACACACACACACACACACACACACACACACACTATAGCGGATATATTTATGATTCGCCACAAGCATAAGATCTGCCAGGTTGACCACGCATGTTTTCTTATGATTTGCCCCAATGCATCTTTGAATGCTTCATCGATTTTCCTAAAGTTGGTAATCGTGTACCGTCTTCTTCCTGTAGCTTCTTGTGCTGTAGTGTACTGTCCTCTTCCAATAGCTATTGGTGAGCTTTAGTATCATAAACCCGACTGATTAAAAAAAATGTTTCGATTGTGATGTTGCCCCTTATGAATAAATAGTGGTTGTCTTCTTATTTTCTTTCTGTTTCTGAAAACTGTATCATTATCATCATGTGCGATGCCGATAAGCGTGGGCGATTATGTTTCGCCATTTCACACGATTACCAGAGTCGTGGATCAATTCTGTGTTTTTTGTCTCGACCATACCATATGACCAAGCCATCTATATGTTATCCTTGGTCTTTACCAGTTCTTGCCAGTTGTCACAAAGTTCTCAAGTTTATTTCTTCTCATAACGTGTTCAAAAATTCTTGACTGTCCACGTCTAATTCCTCAACTCAGTTTACGGTTTTCATTTGTTTCTTATAGGACTTGATCATTGGTTTTTCTGTCTGTCTGTAGTAATCTTTGCATTTTGCTCAGAAACCGAATATCTACAGCCGTCAGATGTTTTTCAGCTTGTCTACTCATTGTCCACCTATCTCATCCATACACAAGTACAGGTTCTATGTAGTACTTCAACATTCTTTTTCTCGTTGCAATTGACATCTTTTTACTGGTAAGTATACAAGGACACCGATGTATGCAAACTACATTTAGAATTTAAAATGTCGTAACAGATAAAAATGCTTGGAATGTTGATAAATTACTTTGGGAAGTCTAGAAAAACACTTTAAAATGTGCGTCTTTTATTTAATTATAACAAATGATTTAAATGTAAGCTGGTTAATTTGCGAAGTTGATAGCTAACTACGCTGGTAATATCATCAGTATGATGAGACACAGATTCGATGACACTACTCTGGAAATGAGGGAAAGGTTGCTCACATATTCCAGCCGTGCATTCAGGCCTACACAGTGTGATGGTGATGTTATATCACATGCCCATAGCAATAAACTGCTTCAGCACAATTTAAAGCAAAAAAAAAAAAAACATTATTTGTCTGTTTCTAATATAAAGTGTAGAGCGGGGGAAGGGGGAGGACAATTATGTCCAAATCAATACATTTAATTGTGACCTAGTTTTCGTTGGTTTATCATCACCATGTTCCATGCCGATAAGCGTGGGCGGTCGCGTTTCGCGATCTCACTCGATCACCAGAGTCGTGGATCAACTCTGTGTTCTTGTCTCGAGCATACCACGTGGCCAAGCCATCGAGGTTTTTACTTCTCTGTCTCCTCCTTATTCTCTTCCCTTCGACCTTGCCAGTTGTCACCAAGTTCTCCAATGTATTTCTTCTCCTAACGTGTCAAACATATTGTGACTGTCTACAATTTCTCGTTGGCTGTCTTGATTATAATGGTGAAATTGGAGGGGAGGAATTGGGAGACCAAGAGAAAGGATGCTTGTCAGCTTGATATCACGACATGGAGGGACATATTATAAATAATTCGTTGTAGAAGAGGCAGACAGCTGTAGACAGACATAATCACCAAAGCCGCTCGGCTATGGCTATAAGAAGAAGAAAAGGCATTGATTCTAACTTGCAATGTGGACAGAAGAAATCAATATTTGTTTATCCCGATATGTATTGATTTTGTTAACGTGATGGTTACAGAGGGAGACAAAGAGATACACCTGGATAGCTTGGCCGCATGCCATAATTGTGACAAGAACACATCTTTGTGTGTGTTAGCTCAGTTGGAACTTGGCTGTTATCCACGCTGGACTTATTTTTGCTTCTGGTTCAGCTTTCCCTGTTACCAGTGTCCCTCACCATCAGGCGAATCAATTCTGGCTTCTGAGGTACTTGTAATTTACGTCTTCGAGTCACGATTGAGAAGTCAAGGTTTAAGTTTGACTCGTTTTGGGGGAGAACGCTCTGCCCTTTATCAGTGCATCGGAAGTATAGAAGCGAGCGATCGTAACGTTTCGGTCACGAGAATTCTAGCACAGATCTGATCCAAGGCACAGGTGATCGTGGGAGTTGACGATTCTATATGTCTCACGTATTTATGTTTTGGAGTGGAACATTATGCTCACACACTCTGTTCTCTCTCTCTCTCTCTCTCTCTCTCTCTCTCTCTCTCTCTCTCTCTCTCTGTGTGTGTGTATCTCTTTGTCTCCTATCTCTCCTCTCTCTTTCTGTCTCTAGTCCCTGTCTCCCGCTCTCTGTATCCTCGCTATTTGTGTGTGTGTGTGTGTGTTGTGTGTGTGTGTGTGTGTCTTCTTTCTACCTGTCTCCTCTCTATCTCATCTTTCTTTGTCCCCCCCGTCTCTCTCTCATTCTCCTCTCTCTCTCTCTCTCTCTCTCTCTCTCTCTCTCTCTCTCTCTCTCACACACACACACACACACACATTAAGCCATTCATTATTTACGACACACTGCTGAAACTAGCAAAACGTAAAGTAAAGAGCACATGGGTCTTGAGGCGCGTTGATAGTGTGTAAAGCAGTAAAGTAAAGGACTCTTGTACATTCCTTGAAGTGTATTAGGTCAATATATATATATATATATATATATATATATATATATATATATATATATATATATATATATATATATATATATAATTAAAATGTAGTAACATGATATATCGTGTAGTCTACGTTCCATGTAGGATGATGCCATCAGACTTCTGCTAGAACCACTTCATGCATTCATCCTTGGTGATTCTGTGCTTAGCACCAATAGCACTCTTTTCTCCTCCTGCGCTGGCTGATGTTGAAGCCTGATCTACGGAGGACGGTATAAAAGTCCATGCCGTGTATACGAATACCAGGGTCATATTTGATGCCCAATTCTATGTGCTCCTGGATACCAAAACCAACGTTACCAGTTGCAGAGAAGTTGATCTTTCTCAACTAGTACTCACGAACCTTTAATCCCTTTTTCAAGATCTCTTCTGCTTTGGCAGCTCTGACAGTGCAATGGACGGCAATCTTTTCGTTACGCCTAATTCCAAAAGACCACGAAATGTAATGGGCTTTTGAGAACACTGGTGTCTGTCCAATCAGCTGTTCCAGCACTGTGGCTGCTCTGGTCAATCTGTCACCCGACTCTGCCTTGCAAATGTTCCGTCAGAGCTTACGAATACGAAGCTGGTGCGTCACATTTGAACGTGTCTTGTTACCTTATCTTTATCCGCCATGGCGAACTAGTCACTCAGCGAACTAGCCACTCCGCGAACTTGGTTCCAAAACACACCATATCTCATACTTAGTGACTTCGCTTAATGGCCTCAAGTTGTTGGACTTAATTGTGCACTTTAAACATGTTTATAATCTTTCAATAACTCTATTAAATCTAGCCTCATTACCTATTCTTTTAAGAAAGAAGTAAACTAGTTGTGAGTCTCTCTTGTTACCATTGAATTACAACTTGTGTGCTTCTTGGGCCGATCATCTGCAACCAGGTGACAAAAAGAGACTTTTGTATTAAAGCTTATAGCTTATCTCGGGAAAGATTGTAAACAATGTTAAAGGAAGTTTGTATAGTTGACCTAATTCTGGTCGTTAGATGGTTGACTATAAGGTGTTTTAGGTGAATGTCGTGTAAACACGATCTGGGCTTTAAGATTTGAGAGAAACAATTGAGAGGTTTTATTTCTCCATAGCGGCTTGTAATTGGCTCACTGTGGAAAGAAAGGGCGGGTGACAGTTTCACAAAGATGACGATTTTCAACATTGTTTCGCTGGGGAAATGGTCTTTATAGGACAATGGGTGTGATTTGAGTGGAGTGGGTTAGTCATGCGAGCAGTTGATGTTGCTAACGTGACAAAACCCACACACATTTACAATCGAACGATCCTAGACCGATTACTGAACACACAGAAACAAAGATATACAGACAGACACACACGCACGTACACATGCATACAATCATGCATACAGACTTTCAGACTGTTAGGTAGCCGTGAACGTCTAAAGTAAAAGAGTAAGTAACATGTCTTAAGACACATAGTTAATATATGAATAAAATTAGTGAAACTGCGGTAAAGCTGTGGAAATGTAAGCAATATAAAATAATTTTTTAAACAAAATCATACCGCCAAATTGACGGATTGGCCATTGGGAGTCCTATTGGTCCTATTCTAACAGACATCTTCATAGAACATTTAGAAGAAAAGAGATCCTCAGACATTAACAACTTGGTCTTCTACAGTCGTTATGTGGACGATATACTAATTATCACCACAGACGAGCTACAAGCAACATCGTTCCAGATCATAATGAACATGACGCATAAAAATATCTCACTATCTATGGAACACGAACATAACGAAGCGTTGCCGTTCCTAGATATTCTAATGAGAGGTAGAGCAGACGGCACAATTCAAAGATCGGTGTACCGCAAAGAAACATGGACAGGCCAATACTTAAATTTTCAGAGCTTCACACCTGTCCAGTACAAACGGAGCTTAGAGAGGACCCTGTTTGGGCGTGCTAGGAAGATATGTAGATATGCACCCAGGACACACTGACAGAGGAAATTGAAATTCTGAAGGATGTCTTAAACCTGAATGGGTTCTCCACGGGATTTATAAAGCGCCACTGCCAACAGCCCAAACCAAAACCAGACGAAACTACAGTCCCTAAACTCAAGGTATTCATACAGCTAACCTTTCGGGGGGATGCCGTAAAGCAACGTCTACAACACCAGCTCAGTACAGCAGTAGGCCGAACATTCTGTGCTGCAACTCCAGTCATTATGTACAGAACCACACCGATTCCGACCCCAACAGTAAAAGAGGATGTCCCTCTGTACGCCAAAAACAATTGCATTTACCAATTCACATGTAGGTGCCAGTCTACCTACATCGGCAGAACAGAGCGGCAGTTGAACAAAAGTGTGTCTGAACACATACCTCAATGGGTCGACAAGATACTACACACAGGCGAGGGGAGCCTAGTGGGGCTTCCCGCTTCATCAATTGCTATGCATATGCTCGAAAGCGGCCATGTGACTGATAGAGACAGTGCCTTTCGCGTGTTGTTTAACACACAAAATACTCGCTTGGTAAAGTTTGCTAAAGCCATAATAATTAATCTTCACAAGCCAGCTTTGTGCAAGCAGAAAGACATGTTAGTCAGTTTAAAATTACCGTGGTAGACAATTGACATTACTGTGTGAACATGTGTATATTTCAGCTTGAAGGATTTATCTAGTTATTTTACTTTATGTTGTGTGACTTCTGCAGTATGTACCCGACGAGATGCAGCGAAATATGCCAGGCAATAAATCGTGCAATCTATTGATTAAGTCTTCATTATTCAAATATAAAATAACACAAAGTAATGTAACCTTACAGATTACAATTACGGACAATACAAGACGTTGGCTAGACTAGCATTCATCAGCAAACAAATACATACACAAAACAAAACATGTAATCACGGAGAAAACCGTCCAGTGACTACATTAAGATATAAGAACGGGTGAGAAGATTGAAAAGATGAAATATTGAAAACACTGAAGAGAAAATTAACATTTGATTTTTTTTTTTTTTGCTATTTATCTCAGAATGACAGGCTGTGATACTAACATGCATTTCACCTTGATACTCTTATATAGACAACCGTGAGAGTATGTGGGCTGTGGGGACAGGGAAATGGGATGGTACAGTTCAGTGAAGATCCCAGGTAAATGAGTAAAGCAATACATGAAAAAAGGGGATGGAAGGTAAGGCGGGAAGCTAAAAGCAATGGAGATGTGATGGTGGTCCGAGAGTGAAAACAAAGGAGTGCCCCGGTGGGTGACAATACAATGCTTGAGTGGATTCTAGTGAAAGATTGGTCATAGTGGATGAATATTAAGGAGAAATGGTGTGTGCACCTAAGTATGATGATGGTCACACATTGGGGCATATGGTTTCTTCTGTCGCCTGTTATACCTTATTGGGATATAGACCCTTGAACAACTCAAGCTGAGTCCTATTATCCTGTGCTATCCTAGGCAGCCCCGTCCATTCCTCCTACAATATTATTGATTTCTGTTTTCAATTTTCTTCTCCGTGTGTTTTTATGTCTTCTTCTTTTTATTTTACCCATAACTCACAGTCAAAGGCGTTTCTACATATCGATTCTCGGGTGTATGATCTGTTTGACGACAGTGTCTTTTCTTTACATCTTGGTCCATTGATATGTGTCTAGTTCTATCAGTAAGCTCCATTTTAGTGATTTAGTTGTTCAATTTTATTCTTTCTATTTGGAGGTCAGCATGGCCGAATGGATAGGAACACGAGTTCTTAAACATCCAGTGGACGATGCCGAGGTAAGGGTTTCAATCCCAGCTCCGGTCAGTTGGACTAAAGTGTTGGGTTCTCGTCCTTGACTTGGAGACGTAAATTACAAGTACCTCTGAAGTCGGAGTGGATTCACCTGATGGCGAGGGACACTGGTTATTGGGAAAGCTAATCCACACACAAAATTCAGTCCAGTGCTACTAGAAGTAGTGTGTATGGACAGCGCTTGAGTTAAAAGCGAGCGAGTGCAAAAAAAAAAAAAAAAAAACACATTCCTTCCATTTCGCACAAGCACCAATAAGTAATTATTTGTGGCGTACTTGTAATCGTTTTCGTTGTACTTAATATTTTGTATCCATAAAGTAGAACTGACTTAACGTAACGATGACTTCCAAAAGGTTCCTTGTTCAGTAATCGCTCATTTAGCCTTCAGTTTTCTTATTCTGATAATTGTATCTATTACACCTTCTTTGTATACGACATATAGTGCTAGATCCATATTGTTATAGACCAATCAGCACTCGGTAGTTGGGCAACCTTACTTCCCAAAACGTGTCCTAATACCAGAGTCAACCTAGGAGACCAGATCAATCTAAAAAATATGTCCCGATGGGAATTCAAACCAGGAATCACGGAGCCGGCAGCCGTGAGTCTAGACACTAGGCCACCAAGACTCCCACTTTCTTTTATATGTAAGTAGTGTAATATGGCAGACAGGCGGACAAGGAGACAGGCAGGTGTGGTTGTGAATGCAAACATATACTTCTCAAATATACGCTGATAAGTTAGTCAAATATAACCTTGCCATAACACTTATCGAAGGGAACAGACCAAGGGGAAGATCGATAAGTAAATACCTGGATGGCTTGTCCATGTGGCATGGTCGAGACAGGAACATTGCGCTGATCCACGACTCTGGTGATCGGGTGAAATCGGGAGTCATGACCGCCAACGCTTTCCGGTTTGGCACATGATTGATTGATAGATAACACTTATCTTGATACGGTATGAATACTACGTCGTAATATTCTGACGCGTTTTTTATGTGTGTGTAGGTTATCGTTATCTTAGGTGCCTTTGGTAAATTATTTGTAACGATTTTTTTTTCGTATGCGTTGCCAACGAAAAAGAAATCCAATTGAAGAAATAAAGAAAGGTGAATGAGGATAAGAACTATAGAGAAAGAGACGAAGATAAAGAAGCGGAAAGAATGTGGATGAGAGAAGGGGAAGAAAGAAAGAAACTAAGAAAAGAAAGACCAGGGGAAAGAAGAAGAAGAAGAAGAAGAAGAAGAAGAAGAAGAAGAAGAAGAAGAAGAAGAAGAAGAAGAAGAAGAAGAAGAAGAAGAAGAAGAAGAAGAGGAGGAGGAGGAGTGGACGACGACGAAGACGAGTAAGAGGAGGAAGAGAAGTAGAAAGAGGAGAAATAGTAAACAATGTCAATATATTAACTCCTGCTGCATATTTACACATAAACATGTCACAAATGTCAATTTGTGCGCAAAAACGCCGCCAGCTGTTGTTGCTCTCAGTGACGTGAATGACAAGCACTAAACGAAGTATTCGGAGTAAACAGATATATACACAGAAAGAGATTACAGACATTACAAGAAAGTGTTTCATTACCAAGCTAGTCTATATTGTACAATTTATCAATCTACCCCATTATTGTCATTTTGTTAAAGTTTTACAGTTTCATGTTATTTAGCATGAATAGCTGAGACGGTGTTCATATTGTTTGGGAAATGATTCATTTATTCATTCATCATGTTCCATGTGTCGGAGGTCATGTCTCGTCATCTTACACGGTCACCAGAGTTGTGGATCAGCTCCGTGTTCCTGTCCCGACCATGCCATGTGGTCAAGTCATCCAGATATTTAATACTCTGCCTTCGCCTGGCTCTTTTCCCATAAATATTGCCAGTTGTCACCAAGTTCTCTAGTTTAGTTCTTCTCATAATGTGCACCAAACATACTTTGACTGTCTACCTCCAATTTCTCTAATCTGTTTGCTGATTTCTTGTAGCACTTGCTTATTTGTTATTCTGTCTACCCATGGTATTCTTTCTATTTTCCTCAGGAACCACATTTCCACTGCCATAAGATGTTTTGTTTCTGCTCATCATTGTCCACGCTTCACATCCATACACACATACAGGATCTATGTAGCACTTCAACAGTCTTTTTCTCGTTGTAATTTATATCTTTTTATTAGTCAGTTTGTTTTATATTTTGCAAAAGTCTACCTTTGCCATAGCAATTCTTGTTCTAATCTCTTCAGTCACTCTCCATCAGATGTTATGACTGTACCGAGATAGTTGTACCGATTCACTTGGTTAAGAATATTCCCATTTAACCTTATATTACATTGTTGTATTTCTTTCTTCTTAGCGACGACCATAATCTCCGTTCTCTAACAATTTAATTCTAACCCTAATAGTTCACTGTGTACTATAACCGTATCTATTAAATATTTCATATCCTGTTCATTGTATGTAAGTAATACTGTGTCATCCGCATAGCTAATGCTATTGATGTTATGTTCCCTAATTGTGATTCCTCGCATATCTTTTAAATTTCTAAATATAGTTTCACTGTATGGGAAATGAGATATGGAGACATTACACATACCTGTCGCTCACCTCATTTAATTAGCTGATATTGACCTACTTCATTGTCAATCTTTATGGCAGCTTGTTGTTTCCAATATATGTATTTTTATAAGTTTAAGGTCTCTTTCATCGATGTGTAGATCTGCAAGCATCCTTATAGTTTTAGCATGTCTTCCTTTATCAAAAGCTTTTGTGTAGTCAATAATTCGTGTATACGAAGAATTATTTGCTAATACGAAAAATATTCAAGCGAGGATTTTAAGTGAAAGCTGCGGAGATGGGGTTTTATGGAAGAATGATGAGAACGCGAAAGAGTAATGAACATAATTTTTTTCAAAAGTCAACTTACAAAGAGAACTGATTACTCACATCAGTAGAAGGCAGTCAACATTATTTGGGCATGTCAAGAAAAAGGGACATCTGAATCATGCCGTCACAAATAGAAAGTTGGAGGGAAGGAAAGACAAGGGAGACCAAGAGAGAAGATGCTAGACAGTCTGACATCATGGCATGGAGAAACATCATTATCAGAAATGATTGGCAGTATTAGAGACAGAAGGCTGAAGGCAGATGTGACGATAAACGTCACACAGCAGGGACTATAAGAAGAGGAAACGAAGTATCAGCGTGAACTTTGTAAAGTTGAAGACAGATCTGGTAACGCAGGCTCTCAGAAAGGAAAGACGGCCATGGTAGAAAGGCAGCCGAGGTAGCACAATGGCTAGCACGTTTGTAAAGGTGAAGACAGATCTGGTAACGTAGGAACTCAGAAAACAATGGGGACCGTGTTAACACAGTAATTAGCACACTTGTAAAGGTGAAAACAGATCTGGTGACGTAAGAGCTGAGAAAACAATGGCTGCCGTGAAGACAGTGATTAGTACACTTGTAAGGGTGAAGAAAGATTCGGTAACGTAGGAGCTCAGAAAGCGATAGGGGACGTGAACATAGCGACTAAGCACACTTGTAAATCTGAAGACGATTCTTGTAACATAGGAGCTCAGACAACAATGGGGGATGTGAACACAATGGTTGCTACATGTGTAAAGCTGAAGACAGATCTGGTAACGCAGGAGCTCAGAAAACAATGGGCTGTGAACAAAATTGCTAGCATACTTGTCGCTTTAAACAAGTCTTGCTTGCTTGCTTGCTTGTGTTCGTTGGCTTGAGCTCCAACGCGAAGTCCTGTATGTCGGATAAACAAGTCTTAAAAGTCAAGAGGTTCGACTTCATTGCCCCGGGTTTTATCCCATATAGTTCGGTCTCTTTCAGCAGGGTGGCTTGCCGAAAGCATCGCACAAAGCACGAACTCCGTAGATCCGGCAACGACCCCCAGGAGTCTCCGAGAAAATGCACCCGAGAACCGAAAGGTGTAGCCGGGAATCGAACCCACAACTTTCGGAGCCCGAGGCAGACGGCTAGTACACTTCGAGTAAAGCTGAAGACAGATCTGGTAGCGTAGGAGCTCAGAAAAAAATGGGGGTCGTGGTAGCACTGTCACGAGCATACTTGCCTGCTGGATAGGTCGTCATGGGTTCGAACTTACATCAAGACTACTTTGTTACTGACCTAGGATCCAACGTGGACCCAGTCTTGAGTCAGTGATTGCTTACAATGAACTCATAACATGCATATATATGACAGAGGGAGGGAGAGGGAGGCAGAGAAAGAGATAG
Organism: Cepaea hortensis; assembly: GCA_963921405.1. Taxonomy (NCBI): domain Eukaryota; kingdom Metazoa; phylum Mollusca; class Gastropoda; order Stylommatophora; family Helicidae; genus Cepaea; species Cepaea hortensis. The sequence continues at coordinate 79,423,055 of OY992893.1, forward strand.
ACAATCAGACAGACAGACGGACACATATACAGAGAGGGAGACAGAATGAGAGAAGGAGAGCAGGGAGAGAGAAAGGCATGTAGAAAACAAAAAAAATTAAAAAAAAAACACAAAATGTCGAACATTGGAAAGACATAAAGCATCCACCTACAGCGAATTAAGCTCCATTTTCGCCCAACCATGACAAGCGCACACAATTATTCCAAAACGTAAATCTCGGATACTGATAAAGGTCGATCGATCTCTGATTAGCCACGTGACTGCACGCGATGTTTGAGCTGCCAGATCCAGCAGAGCAGTGAATCCACAATATGTTTGCCATGACTACAGCTCCACCGTGAAGCCTTTCTCGTCCCAGATTATCACAATCGCGTCTGTTGATATGAAACATATTACCAGCTCTGATATTAATTGTTAACATCATAGACTAATTTATTCATTCATTCAATAGCATGGCCTTTGCAGAACCTTGTTCCAATAACAACCTACCGATAAACTTCTCGATCACAAGCAAGATGTCCCGCGTCCGATACACCCATCTGGAGTTCATCTGCCACATCCTCACATCAATAGAATAATACATAGTATAAACATACGAAGCGTAAGGTGGTTTTACAAGTTAGTTGCATGGTCTTGACATCGCAATCAACCCCAGCATGTGTTAACTACTTGCGATTCCCAGGCAGTTTTTACATTCAGTAGTTTGCCATTTATTTCCGAACAGCCAACGTTCATACCACCGAAAATACATGCAAATCGTTTGCAGCTGATTTGGAACTATTGACTCCGGATGTCGCGGAATTGTACAACGCCTTCACTGTACCTAAGCCATAGGGCAGCTGTACAACATACAATTACGAAAAACAGAGGAAGTTGCGGTTTGTTGCCTTCATCACAAAACAAACAAACAAAAAGCCAGAAAACATGAAAGCAATGTGTTGTGCTTTCTTTTTGTTGTTTTATGATGGAGGTTTTCAACCGCAACGTTCTGTTTTCCGTAATTGTATTTTGTAAGGCTGCCCTACACTTTGTTTGTTTGATATTGTAATTACTTTGTTTTTTATCATGTCCACAGCCTTTCCGTGGTTTTAACACATTACATGTCTGTTGATTGTGAACCCATTTCATAGCTATTGACTGTGAACCCATTTCATAGCTGTTGATTTTGAGTCCATTTCATAGCTAATGATTATGAAAGTTTACTTTAAAATGATCGTCAACAAACCACAACCACAACTGAAATAAGTGACATTCGAATTATCTGCAGTGAATACCTATCATCATCGTCATCATCACCATTGTAATCTTCATAATCACCAATTCGTGCCATGCCTATTGGCGTTGGTGATCAACCTTCAGCACATTTTGTGGTCAACTAGATCGTGTATCATTCAGTTCGGGAGTTGGCACTTATCAGTGCCATGACACAGGGCTGTTAAGAATGTTCTCTTGATGTCTTCCTCTATCTCTCTTTCTAAAATTCTTTCCAGTTGTCACAAAAAGACCTATTTATTTTCCGTCTCATAGTTTGACCACAAATGATTACCGCCTCTTTATGATGTGCATGATAGCATAACTTCGTGTCTCAGTCTGTTTCAATAGTTTAGATGACCAGTTTTGGCTGTCCAATGAATTTTCGGCATTCTCCTGGAAATCCACATCTCTGAGACCTCAAGGGATGATTCTGAGCGATAAATTGAACATAATTATGCATCTGGGTATCTGTGGTTGCTATTGATGTTGGTGTTACTGTTGGTGTTGCTGTTATTGTTGTAGTTTACACAAGTTCTGGTGACGTTCTTGAACATGCGTTCATAAACCGTGTGATGTAAGCACGAATATACAGTGGGAAGATTGATCAGAAAATGTACAGATATTTATTGACAAGTTTTCGTGAAGTCAAAAATAAACGTGAGTGTCTCATTATTATAAAGGGGGTCGGGTTGAATTCCTGCGCCAAGCCTGCAGCCCAGCTCAATCAACTCCGAAAGGGATTTCATTCGGACTACCCACCACAGCTCAAGTTATTGATATTTCGGGATAATAAAACACAGTTAGTTAGTTAGTTAGTCGACAGATCATCCTCGTTGCACATCGGACCATTCAGTCCATAAGTGCTCGGATCCCCTCCTCAGCAAATCCCGCAGCGTGTAGCGGCTAACGACGCCAGTTCTGTGTTGGTTTATCAATCTTCTTTGGCTTCCTGCGTAGTGTTCTTGTTTGGCCACCCCTCTTTTAATTTGCTGCTCTCGCAGTCTGGCCATTGTTGTAGATTCACAGTCATCACTTGGTTCTTGCAAAAGTCTCACTTCTCGTAGAGCATTCAGAATGTCAGCCTGGTCCATGGCGCGTCCGCCCTCCACAGTAGCCTCACCTGCGAGCTTGTCAGCCCGCTCATTTCCTTGTACTCCCGCATGCCCTGGCACGAAGATGAAACTAATCTTTGCCAGCCGAGACCGCTTCAGAGGCAGCAACCATTCTCTTCGGATCGACCCCTCCTCTATCCTCTTGATCATGTTCATTGAGTCGCTAAGGAAACAAGCCCTAGTGAATGTCTGTGTCTCGAGCCATGTTATTGCTTTACTTACTGCCATGACTTCCATGGTCAGGCTACTTGTGGTTTCAGTGAAAGCACCAGAGTCCTCCTTCACAATTCTCCCTCCGGCCCGAGCTGTAAAGGCCCATGAGCTTCTCACATGTCGAACGACCAACCCATCTGTGTAGATGACCGCGTCACTGTCTAGCGAATTCTCGAAAATCAACGCTTGTACTTCAGCCTCCACAGCAGCCGGATTTTCTTGTCTGCATTTTCTATCTAGTTGGATGCAAACTGAAAAGGATGTGCAGAAGTCTGTTGGCACTTGCACCCACTCCTCGCCAGGTTCTAAGTCCTCAAGTGAACACACCTGTTGAAGAATGTCTTCGGCTTGACCCATCCACGACCGTCCTCTTTTTAACCTGCTGCCCTTCACCTTCCTAATTTCACTATGCAGTGGATGCTGTGTGTTTGCGTTAATTCTGAGGTAGGCGCGTGCCCTGCAAACTTGCATTCTCTCTTCAATGGTTGGAAAATCAAGAAGGTAGCGCATCGCCCTGCATGCTGTATCTCTTGTACATCCAAGAATAATGCGCATAGCTTCATTCTGTATCCTTTCCATCCTTTCTATCTGCTTATGGCTGAGAGTCAGGATTGCCATTGCATACTCCAAAACAGACATGACCAGCCCCTCGTACAGAAGACATAGATGGCGCTGCTCACAGTTTGCTGCCGCCATCACCCGCATCGCTGCCAAACCCCGCTTGGCCTTTGTTATCACCTGGTCTATGTGCACATTATAAGCAAGGCTTCGATCAAACCGTATCCCCAGGTAATTCATTGCCTGCGTTCTTTCCACCGTCTCTGAACACAGCATTACAGTTGGTGTTGGATTGTTGACAATATGATTATTCAACGAGAACCAAGTCACTGTTGCCTTTGTTGGGTTGACCATTGCCCCAGCTTCATCACACCAAGTACTTATGCGATTGAGTTCGGTTTGTAGTTCCACAGCAACCTCCTCTCTATCCTTACCCTGACGATACACTAAAACATCATCGGCATATGACAATGTCCTGCCAGGTCCAGTGATCTGCTCACTGGTGATTCTCACTGTGTAGGCGTTGAACAGTACCGGAGATAATGGTGATCCCTGTGGTAGGCCAGGATATATTGTTGTTGGTTCCGAAGTCCAACTGCCACATCTAAAAACTACTTTCCGTTGGAAGAGGGCTGCAGCGATCCAACTAAGGAAATATGGACTTACGTTTAGTTCAAGAAGCTGAAACATTAAAAAATCCAGTGGTACTCTGTTGTATGCGTCCTCAAGATCAATCTCTGCAGCAACGGTTTCAGTGCCTGAGTGGAAACCTTCATAGACATCCTGGGCAAAGACTGCTGCATTGGTCCAGGTTTCTCTTTTTGGACGGTACCCACCCAGGGTAGGTGGGAAAACACCTTGCCTCTCTAGTTGGCTTGATATTTTCCTGGCAATTACCTTCTCCAGCAGCTTGCCTATTGTATTCTGCATGGTTATAATTCGATATCCCTGAATTTTTTTGTGGTCTTTGTCAGGCTTCGGCAAGGGAATCAGATAGCTGTGTAACCATTCCTCCTTGATGCTAGCACTCCCTATACTGTTGTTGTACATGTCTGCTAGTTTCTCTAGCTCATTGTCGGTACACCTATTTATGTCGTCGTATCTTATGCCATCAGGACCTGGAGCACTGTTTTTTGATCGTCGAAGCACAGCCTTGATTTCTTTCACTGTCACTGTGTCTTCATCCGAAGTGTTCTGGGCCTTGCATCTGTCTGAGGTGACCTCCTTGGCCAGATTCCGGCCTCCCATGTCTGTCTGGTTGCTCTGCTCAAGGTAGCGTTCAAAGAGGGCTTTGCCCTTGTCCTCGTCAGTCCTCTGCCAGATGAGGTCAGAACCTTGGAAGTCAGAAATGCTCTTATTCTTGACTACACCACTCATGCTTTTATGTAGTCGCCAGAACAATTTCAGTGACTTGTCTGTGCTTACTCTTTGACACACCTCTGCCCATTTTTCGCTTTTAACCACCTTGATCAGTTTTTTGAAATAGCTTACTTTTGTGTGCATCTCTCTTTCTAAGTGCAAGCAGGGACTAGGATGACCAGGGACTAGGATGACCAAATAAAACACATCTCACCTTGATTGGTATTCGACCATATGACCACTGTTTTTTTTTTTTTACATGTAGAATTGGAACAGTTTTAAGATTTGTAAGTAATTAGTTAGTTTCATGTAATTTACGTAAAGTCGCAATCGATCCCAGCATTATTTGGCCGTTTGTGATTTTATTCACAATTATCAATGCAGAAGTTTGTCATTGCTGCCTTAAAAGCCGATATTCAAACCATTGAGATAATCAACGCAAAGGGATCTGCTCTCAATTCGCCATACTTACTTCGAACTGGGTACTACGTGCCCTGCACCACAATGGCAACCCTTCAAATTCCCTTACAAAATGAGTTGAGCTGGGCTGCAGGTTTGAGGGAAGAATTCAACACTTCAGTTCTTAAAACATACTGACATAAGCCTGGGTCATTGACAATGAGGTGAGTGACCGGGCATGAGAAAGAATGGGTGAAAGTGGGAGACAGTAAAGTGACTGACCTGGCTGTGGGAAAAACAGTCAGTCCTGAGAAATAAAATAGTGAGGGTAGAGGAAAAACCCCTAGGGTGGATGGGGCGAGAGATAGGGTATTTGTGTGTGGAAGTCAGGAGACTTGAAGGGAGTTGAGTTTGAGATACCGAAGGAGTCGGTAGTCCACGGAGAAGAGTGTTGTGTTGTTCTCCTAGTTGTGAAGACAGGCCTGAACCAGAGTGGGTTCTATACTGAGTGAGGGCCTAAACCCAGAGTGGGTTGCATAGTTGAGCAGTGGCTCCAACCCAATGTGTGGGTTGTATTGTAGGAGATCCAGCCGTGGATAGTAGCTGGACTGAATGTCTTGTGAATTTGAGATTCATCAGGCCGTGAGAAGCCAATGATGTGTGCTGGTTAAATTGTGAGGTGGATATTTATATTCTATGGATTACATTATTTCTGGATGTATAAACATGTTCCGTCTGTCCGTCTTATTTCTGGAATAAATGATTATGTGCGCCAACTCAATCTTGCTTCATGACTGGTGAAAGTGCACTTCTGGGGTGAGTTGGATTAAGAGACAGTTAGATATCTCAATTGACACACCATGAACATCGTTACCTAGACAACGACCATCACACGACAATATCAAGCAAAGATCATCAAGAACATTGAACTTATCATAAAGAACAACGTGTGACACATACAAACACGTGCATAAAATGTGTTCTTAAGTATCTCTCAATTCCTGTTCATCATCATAAATTGCCCTTCCAGCTGGCTTAGGCGTTCATGGCTCTCCACAGATCTCGGTCTTTGATGTTCTGGGTCAACTCTGCTGAGGGTATTCCTCCATTCCACTGATTCAATCCATCCAGCATCATTTCTCTTGGTCTGCCTCTGTCTCTCTTTCCCTCGAACTTTCCAGTTTGTCACGATGTTCTCCAATGCCTCTCTTCTCATCACATGACCGAAGAAAGATATTTGTCTCTTTCTTATTGTTGTATATAATGGTCTAGTTTCATTAGCCTGTCCAAGGCAGTCGTTGTTAGTTGCTCTGGCAGCCCAAGGAATTCGCAACATTCGTCTCAGGAACCATATCTCTGTTGCTTCTAATTTCTTCTTAATTTCTTCATTTACATTCCACGATTCACAAATTCTAATTGCCTTATCAATATCCCAGCCACACCTACGTCCTCACACCTCACAGTGTGAGAACCCCTGTCATACACCATCACCAGATCCTGTTTAAACATGCCAGTCTGCACAGCGCTAGGGCATTTTATCGATTATTACCTACTTGCATTGGTTGCCAGGTGACAAAACTCACGGCTATACTGCACTCAATCAAATATTCATGTTGCCATCAAGTACGGACATATGGTGTCTTGATGTGATTTCTCCACACCAACGGTTTCTTCTTCTTCAGGCTAAAATTGAAAGCTTTTGTAAGTAGATACTTTTATTGCGTGGTTTTTAAGGACTGTTTTACGCATGCTTAATGCATTGCGTAAACATCTCATTCGCTGTTTATTTAATAAATGATCATTATGCAAAGCAACTACATTATTGCATATTGTGGTTGCAGCAGGCAGTGGCGGACTGGCCAAGGTGTCATTTTGCCCGTTGGCAAGGGGGCCTTGTATAGTGAAGTGGACCCCTGAAACACTGACAATGTTATAAATAGTAATGTCTTTTCAGCAGCTCTGTCTCCTGACAACCTATATTTGTAGACCCAGTTCGCCACTAACAGTTGGCGTATTCAGATTAGTTGTAGTAGAAGTACAGGGTGTTTGTAAAGCCTCACTACACATTGCATGTAGAACACACTTGAAAAATGCTTTCTTAATTTGATAACAACTTTCTGTTTGGACTGCAAAGAATTACTCCAACAGATGAAAGCCATTAGCTGCATATTGCTTCACGATGGACTGTGCTGCACATAATTTATTGACATCTTGTACTTCATTTTTCAAATATGTTCTACATACAAAGTGTAGTGAGTCTTTTACAAACACCATGTATTAATAATTGTTGTTGTTTTGGTCTTGTAGAAGTAAACATAAGTAAAAGTAACGTGACCTTTTACATGGTTTGAGGCGATTTCGGTATATTGTGTTCGTTTCGTATTTGTTTTGGCCATTTGGCAATTGAGCCAAAAATGTTATTAATATTCACAACGGCCTCCTTTATTTCCCAAATACTTCCCTGATGGTAATAACCAACCTGGTAGACCAGGTCAAAGTCAACATACTCTCTGTCGTAAAGTAGGTAGGCCTTCTGCCTCGCATTCAGATAGTTTAGTTTCCCTGGTGCAATTATCTCGGAGAATCCTAACCTGGCTGGTTCAACGAGACTAGACTTCTTACTAACTACCCATCGATCAGCTGGGTGTCATACGGTGGGGGAGTTCAAATGAAAACCTTAAAAGTGGGATCGAAATTGCAATAACCCGGCCATTGTCTTTTAACCTGTCACTATTGTTTTTAAGGATGTTATGAGGGTTAAGCACGTGACATCACGGTTGACGAACACGGTGACGTTATAAGGACACTTTAAAGACGGCCGTCCCACTTTTGACATGCACCAAAGAGGAGCTGCGTTCTGTTATCCATTTTTTGATCATCGAAGCACATAGAAATTCATCGGCAAATGAAGGTCCAGTATGGTGATGAGTGCCTGTCTATCCAGCAAGTGTATGAGTGGAGTTGGAAGTTTCAACCTGCAATAATCACATGCAAATGAAGGTTCAGTATGGTGATGAGTGCCTGTCTGTCCAGCAAGTGTGTGAGTGGAGTTGGAAGTTTTAACCTGCAATAATCACATGCAAATGAAGGTTCAGTATGGTGATGAGTGCCTGTCTGTCCAGCAAGTGTGTGAGTGGAGTTGGAAGTTTTAACCTTTTAACCTGCAATAATCACATACAAATGAAGGTCCAGTATGGTGATGAGTGCCTGTTTGTCCAGCAAGTGTATGAATGGAGTTGGAAGTTTCAACCTGCAATAATCACATGTAAATGACGCAGACTTCTTCTAAGTAAAGGTGTCCTTTTGTAAAATGACAATACTCTCCCCCATTCTGAATGTGAAACGGTTGAAACCATTGAAGACCTCCACTTTCAGTGTGTACCACATCCCCCGTACTCGCCAAAAATGATACATTTGTTCTTTATTGCCTTAGAATATATTCACCTCAAAAATACATGTAATGTTTATTTTTTTAATTTGAAGCCCGCCTTGTACACTTAAAATGTCATAGCATTTTTATTAGAGTTAAGACCGTAAAATTAATATCGTCTACGCGAGATAAACATGGACTTCGAAATATCTCAGCCGATCGGTCACTTTAGTGTAAAGTTCTGCATAACATTTCAGCCGCTCTGCAAATATGATGTGAAGTTTTAAGTGACACATATAAACAGTATAAAATAACACAAAGTAGTTTAGCTTTACAGAACACAATTACGGAAAATACAGGGCGTTGCGGCGTCTAGCCTTCATCAGCAAACACATACATACACAAAAGACAACATTTAAACACAAAGAAGACACTACAGTGACTACATTACAGCATAAGAACGGGATGAGAAGAATGAAAAGATTAAAAAATAAGAACAATGAAGAGAACATGACATTTAAAAAAAATAAAATATGCTACTTATCTCAGAATCCCAAGCTGTAGTACAATAAAGTATATATCTTCATTACATCATATACTGATACCAACAGTAATAATCATTATAATCACAATAATTTCCTATTTGAGACAAGTGCGAATATTGGTCTGTGCCCACTAATGGTAGACAGACTGCACACACGATCCTGTCGGTGGCTCTTTTCTCTTAAGTTTGTTGAAGAAGCTTCGTTTCAACTATGTCAAGATGATTCATTACACGCATCTCCATTTATTACGCTGAGATGCCTCCCTCCTCTTTATTCCTCCTCATTCTTCCTTTTCTCTCCTGCTTTATGCTTCCCGCCTCTTCTTCTTCTACTTCTTTATAAAACCCTAGATAACAGCCAGTCTCTTATTTTACAGTATGTCCCCCATAGTTAATAATTGCCACATCAATAATTAATGTTAGTGAGTTATGTAGTAATAATTTTTGGACATTTCCCATGCCTTTATAAGGTATATATTGATACTGTTGTTGTTGTTCTCGGTTAGCCTAATAAGTGATGTATGGATGAAATAATGTATGAAAGAGATCAGAAGACAGAATATAAGACCGGAATGCGTGTCCAATTCTTAACCCTGTGAAAATAAAGTTTGTTAGTTCGTTATTATTATTTTTATTATTATTATTATTATTATTATTATTATTATTATTATTATTATCACTGTGGTCATGACTATCCCATCCTCTCTGTCATCTGATGTTTTGAGGAAGTTTATCTTAGTTTGACCATGTCTTCTCTGCTTGTTTAAGAAGCTTATTTTCAACGATATCGAGATGATTCTTTACATTGTATCGCCACCTATTACAGCGAGATGTCTATAAAGGTCCCTGCCAGGGAGAACCCCGTAGAGATGAGCAGGCTAAACAATGATAGTCCTTGAGTAGCACTGAAGCACCTTTCTGACAGACCAGATGTGAAAACCAAGTTACGGCCAGCCATCGAGAAGACGGCATGATGGGACTAGAGAACACACTGTCCCACAAATTAGATAATGATCTGATGTTTATGAAGGATAAGCACGATATTCGAAACGTTTCAAAGGTGGATGTGCGAAAGCACGACAGGGTAATAATGCCAGGGAGTCATGACCCAGGCGAGCCTGCCCCCTGAGTTCAAGGTCGGTAAATAGCCGAAACGTCCGTGGTCTTCTGATAATCGGATGCCTCCTGTTTGATCCGAGATTTTACGATTATTTCTTTGTGTAGCAATTTCTGTGTGAGGCATATTTATGTCTATAGCTGCGAATGCTGGACAATTAATAAACATTCGAAAATATCCTTGAAAGCCGTGGAGATGTGGTTTTATAGAAGAATGCTGAAATTTAATTAGACATGCAGCTTGAGCAATCAGGACGTTTTAAGGGAAGCTGAGTCGCAAAGACAACTTATTACAAACATCAGAAAGATGTGTTTTTGCCAAACAAAAGTTTTTGAAGATAAAAACTGGAGCAATTTGTGACAGCCGGAAAGATTTGCGGAAAGATAGATTGAGGAAGACGGCGTGAGAAGATTCTAGACAGTTTTGTGTCATGGCACGGAAGGGAGTCAACACTAGAACTGATCCATGACATCGGAGAACGTAATTTGTGAAGAGGCATGATCGCCCATGCCAGCCGGCAATTCAATGGATAATGATGATTATGTCTATCAGTGAATATTTTCTGTCAATACTCCAGCTTGTGCTTTCTTCTCAGTTCACGATATTCTCAATATTTGTCTCAAAAACCACATCTTCACTGCCTCTAGTTTTGTCACCGTTTCATTGTTCATGATTCAGTATTTGCACCAGTAGAAGAGCACAAACCATACGGCAGCATCATCATGTGTCATGCCAATAAGCGCGAGTGGTCGTGGTTCGCAACCATCACCAGAGCCTTGGATAAAATTTGTGTTCGTGTCTCGATTATACCATGTCGCCTCGCCATCCAGATATGTGTCTCTCTGTGCTCATTTTCCAGCAATCTTGACAGCTGTCACTAAGTTTCCTATTTGATTGTGTCCATAACGTGTCCCAATAAAATCTTCACTGTCAACTTTTAATTTCTCGAATCAATTTACAGTTTTCATTTATTTCATGTGGAATTGTTTGTCTCTCCGTTTTCATCTGAAACTATATTTCCACTTTCATTAAATGTGTCTCATCGTGTCTGTTTATTATCCGTGTTTCACATGTATATAAAAATCTAAGATCTATATACTACTTCAACGTTCTGTTTCTGATTGCAACTGAAATCTTTTTATTGGCCAGTATTTTCTATCTTGCAAAATTCTACCTTTGCCATAACTATTCTTGTTCTAATAAACCCCACATAACTCTTCATTAACCAGAATGCTTATAAACAGGAACAGTTCAGCTTCAAACGCAAGCAATCGTAGAAATGCTATAACAATAGTTTTCTTATTATTAACCAATTTTATCTGCGGACTTTATACAACAGAAGAAAATGTCAGGCTACACTGTTTAAACACATCATGCACTTTAAAGTTGTGACGTGAACACAGCTTAAGCATCTTTCCATTACTCACCGTTGCTGTGACGACGGGACGCCTATTTGGTAAACAAACTATAACGACAGCCATTGTAATGTTATTGGGAGGGGGGAGTGGTAATAGGAGTAAACACTATGACAAATGCGGCGAAAAGAAAGTAGACAATATGAGACTGACCGGATAATTGATGGTAGATTGATTGTGTTGTTTTGTAGATAGGCAGGCTATTTGTGTCTGGATCTCTTTCTTTATTCTTCGCTGTTTCGTTCACCCTCTTCTTCTTTTGTCCTACTGCTTCTGCCGCGAAACGTCACAGAAGGGAGGAACATGTAATTGTGTGTGTTTTGCTTGTCTTGTTGCTTGAACTAACGTCGTATTTAATTTCTTCAATGACTTTTTTACTCCATCTAGCCACTCTTTCTTGGTCATAATCTTGTCTTGTATCCCAACATTCTCACGTACAACTCTCTAGTCGCTGGCTGATCGTGTTTCATTGTAACTAATTGCCAGAACAATTTAATTATTTTGTGTTCTGTAACGTCAGTAATACGTAGCCCTAAACTTGTTCTTAGTTTCTCTAGTCTCTCTCTCTCTATCTTTTCTTGTTTTTCTAGCTGCGTTTCCTATGTATCCCATCTCATAGGATGTGAATGTAGGCCTGTGCATTTATAGGACCATCCATGTCTAGATCTGTATGGGTATGGGTCTATGTGACTTGAAATGAGGCCTATGTTCAACCCCACTGGATGAAATGAATGGTCATCATCATTCTTGATGGACAAACAACAACAACATATTAAAATGACGGTGGGTACTATTGTAACTACAATCTTGATGAGTGGACATATTGTCGAAACTTTAGATTAACAGAAGAATTGGGTTGGGTTGAGTCAAGAACCGACATAACAACTCTCGGCACATTTCCATAGTGTTGCGTCCTCATCTTCGACAACCATCACAGAATAATAATGGCATCAGTTGCTTGCTTGCTTGTATTCGTTGGCTTGAGCTCCAACGCGTAGTCCTGTATGTCGGATGAAGGCATCCTGTTGTCCAACATCAGTGTGATGTCATACAGGACATGAGGTTTGCGTGAGTATCCGTTGTCCCATGTCTGACTTATTGGTGTGCAGACTGGTGGTTCCTCGCCGTACAGGCAGACACTCTCCGACTTCGGAGGAATGGCATCAGTTATAATCTGATTATGTGTTTGCCCGGTCTTTACTCGGATAACTAGATGTCGGCCAGATCCTGTGGTGAGCAGAGGAAGAAAGTATATTCAGCAAAAATATGACTGGTTAAGTAACTAGAGAAACCAACGGTCTGACAGGCAGACAGTGAGGCAAATAGACATACTAGTCATTAGCCGCGGTTCAAACTTCACGGCAACGGGCCGTCACCATTAGGCTCCGTTCCTGTGCCAGTGAATATCACACAAAATGCTCCTCACTGCCCCATGTGAAAAGTGGAACAAACAGGATTCTCGAAAAACCAACAGCCCGCATAGGTATACTGTGCATAATGCTGCCGCCAGAATGTCAACACAAAAGTCCTCCACGAAAAATACATTTCATTGTCGATGGAAGCGGCAGTCACTAGAAAACCAGTAACACGCATTACTGTATAAGGCAAACCTGTCAATTCTGCAACAAAGCCGCCAGTAGCCATTATTCCGAACATGCAGTTCATGCTACAAACAACAGCGAAGGATGTAACAGCATTTCACACACAATTTACAGCTTACAGTGTCGCACCACGCACTTTACTCAGTAGGTGGGCGACGGAACCATGTACTTCCAGTCCAACATGAGGAAAATGCGGATGCAAACGGTAGCAACAAGCATAAACACTGCAGCTGCCTTAATCGCTCCCTATCCTCCATGTTTTGGACCGGAAGTTTGCAGTGCCTCAAAAAGAGACAGACAAACAGACAGAGTAGGCAGGTAGGCGTGCTAGTTACTGCGCTACTCTGGCTCCCCCTAACAGAAGCAGAACTCGTCATCATACTGAACAAAATCTGAGACAAGAAGTGGACAAGCAAGAAACCACCACTGCGCACAAACATGTACAGGAGGATGGAGAACATGCTGGGCACAGCGAAAACCAACCAAAGCAAACTTCCCACAAACATCCGGAAGCAGTTGGCTTTTAACCTCACTATGAGATGAGGAAAATTGGAACCTGTTGCAAGAGCTGGTAAGATTAATGTGCGAAGGTGATTGACGAAGGTAGAAAGAGAAATTCTGGGTAGTCTTGGATCAGGGCATTGTCAGATATCAGCACACGAATTGATATAATCAGCTGGACAATATTAGCTGCTGAAGAGCATGATCAGCCACACCGATGACAAGGGATTTATTGATGAATATAGAAAATATGGGAGTCTCGTTGGTGATGTAGTTACACAGCCTTCTTCGAGCTCCGAAGGTTGTGGGTTCGATTCCTGCCTACCTCGTTAGGTTCATGGGAGCTGTTTTCTCGGAATCTCCTGGTGTTTGTCTCTGGAGCTACTGAGATGATGCTTTGTGCGACATTAAGTGGCGTGGGAGTTGCTTTTAAATGCTGCTTGAGTATTCTATTATTGTGTGTAGGAAATTGCTACAGTTTATTTGATAAACTGGGTTTAGATTATTTTAAATTGACTGCAACACATCAGCATGTTTGTATATTCAGTTGTAATGAACTATCGCAGCGTATTGACACATGTGCATGAATTATAAGTTCATTGCAAGTGTACATGGTTGATTGGTTTCTTACTGTATTGTGTAGGCTGCTTGGTGGATTGGATGTTGGCTGGATGCCTGGCTGTTTGGTTGGTTGATTGGTTGCTTGATCCATTGCTTGGATTATTAGTTGCTTGAATGGATTGTTGCTGTGTTTGGCTGTTGTTTGCTAGATTTTTGTTTTCTGTTGTTTTCTTGTTTACGTGGGGTGGAGGGGGATGTTTAGTTGGATGGCTGGGTGCTTGATTGGTTGCTCGATTGCTTGCTTGATTGCTTGCTTCACTGGTTTCTAGCTTTGTAGGTTGCAAAGCCTTGTTTGCTTAGTGTTGAGTGATATACGAACATTTTAAGAATATAGGATATAAATGAAGTTTTAACAAACAGCCACGCATTTACACTGATCGACATCGATGATGGTTAATTAAGACATTAGTCAACAACGAAAGCTATTTATAGGAAGGCCACGAATGTTGTCGAAGGGCCCAGAGAAGGTATAATTGTTGGGCTGGACTTGTACTGCTAATCTCCTTAGTATAGTCACATAAGCAGAATTAATGCATGTTTAGAGGAAATATTGCTTCACTCAATGCCAGAGGATATGATAACTACGATTACCATGCTTGCGATTGGATAAACTCCTGAACATTAGTGGTAAGTAACACGCGAAAAGCATTGTCTCTGTCAACGTAAAACAAAGCAAAACGCTAAAATATCTAGAACAGATATTCCCACGGTAATTTCAACTGACTAACAGGGTAATTGTAACACACACAATGGACGAATGTTAAGATATGCTAAAGCAGTTGCGATGCGATTTGCTAAGCTATTGCTGTGTAAACAAATTTAAGATTAATGTGGCAGTCAGTTTAAAATACCGTGGGAATATATGTGTTGGGATTCACTGCTCTATTTTATGTTGAGTTCTATATGCAGTGTGCACACGATGAGAAAATAAGCTAGGCAAATATTGTGCAGCCTATATTTTGTGTGTTCATTGTTCAAATTCAAAAAAAGAAAAATATTGTTTCAAGCACGGATATGACACAATTAAAGTAACATATCAGGTCTTGGAACGGAAGTTAAGGCTCCCCACACTCTACACTTAACTACTAGTGTGGATTACCTTATTTGTAATAAAGTCGCGCGCTGAAGGTAAATATAAGGCTGTGTTTTACTTGCCTTCTAACACAATTTCCAAAAACTGGTTGCTATTCTGAATTTGAAGGTAAGCTTTTACACTGGTAAAGAAATTCCTCTTATCGCGAAAATAGTGTAAATGAGAAAATCGCCGTTTTCGAGCCACTGTTATGTCCCGTTTCTCCAATGTTTGTTTAAGTTCCTCAGATGAACAGCATTTTAATTGCGACATATGTGTTAATTTATCTTCGGGCTCAGCTAACACGCAGATTGTTTGATCGTGTATCCATTTTGTATCCCACAAATTCTTTGTGCCCTGTACAAAAAAAAGGTGCTGTATACAAACCAATGTAATTCAGTCGGTTTCCCGCGGCTTATTTTAGCGTAGACAGTAAATCACAGACCATAACTACTATCTAAATGCTTCTATACACAATACAATTAAAAGTAAGCTGGTAAAAGTCCATTTCTACATCTTGATACACTTTGGAAATATTGTTCTATGTTTCATGTGGACGAATTACACTTGATGTGTGTTGGGGTCAATAACACAACGGACGTCTTTACTCCCTAAGCCAAGCTCTGGTACCTATTTTTAAACAGGAGTCGACTTGGGAGCCAAAGCCATTTTTGTTTTTAATAAATCCGTTTCGATGTGAATTTAAATCCATGGCCACTCGGTCGACGGGTAAGCGTGAGCGACTGGCAAACTTAAGGTGAAAAAGGCAAGAGGAAGGCTGGATATGCATACCTGGATGGTTTTCCTCAGGAGTACACATGACAAAGTGAGGAGTATTTTTGTGTTTTTTTTTCAGGCACAGGAACGGGGCATAATTGGGATGACCCGTTGTCGTGACGTTGGATCCGCGAATAACTATCTAACTGTGTAACTACAGATCTGATTCAAGACAGGTGACGTTTGAGAACCCTACCCTCCCATGCCTATTGACATGGCACATGATGATGATGTCGACATTTTGGCAAGAACACTTAACAAAGGCACTTCGAATATTATCTTGCAGCTTCCCTCTGGGCATTGCACTGGAGTCAGTTGATAATTTAATACCTAAAGCCTCTGGAGGCTCCAGCGACAAACCCCTCGATTTTTCGAAAAAAATGCACTTGTGAACCGACAGAAGTAGAAAAATATCGAACCCACAACCTTTGGATCGCGAAACAGTTGGCGTAACCACATCGCCATCAGAATCGTATTTTCTATATTCATCCCTAAACCCCTTGTCAATCAGCGTGGGTGATCATGCTTTTCAACAGCTCCTGTTGTTCAGCAGATTGTATCAATTCATCCTAACCCCAGCCAGCCGCACCTGCTGTCCTGCATTTTAACCCCACCCAGCCCACGCCTGCCGTCCTGCATCATAACCCCAACCAGCCCACGCCTGCTCTCCTGCATCTAGACCTGGTTACATCCAAATATGCCTCTTCAATGATGGCCAGCTCCCGTACCTGTCTTGCACATCCCGCTTGCATGTGAACTTGAAGAGGGGAACAGCAGCACTGCAAAACGTTGTTCCCATGATAATTGTTCATTGGTACCGGTTCGGGAGAAAATGATCTACACTAGCTCCACGCCGCTTGATGCAAGTCCTATTGAGGGATCAGAAGATCTCAGTCATATCAATTCAACCTATCAACCAATCACTCAATTAACAAACCAATCAACCAGCCACCGAGCCAGTCAACCATCCAGCCCAGTCCACCAACCAGCCCAGTCCACCAACCTCCCAGTCAACAATCAGGCATAGTACTGAAGTACACACATCTACCTACATACTATATACCGCCTGTGGCTTAGGGGTTGTAGATACGGTTTCCCAATACCAGCACAACCGGTTCCAAGTCGGCAGTAGCTTATTTAGGAACAGATAGCTTTGCACTGATTTAGATGGTATGAGAATAGTCCGTTCAAAAATAAATCGCAAACTACTGAACGTACAATTGCCAAGTAAATCACAAGCAGCTACTAAAAACAATGGGTGATTGCGACGTCCAGTAAGTAACAAGCAAAGTTTTAACTATATGGCCATTACGCATTCACTTGTGTACAAGTTTCCTTTACTATATAACTTCACTTTATGTTAGTTCCAATTATACAACACACACGAGACAAGTTTTTATCACTTTCTTTTATTCGTTATATCAAGGGCATCGAGGTTACTTGACGGCGAACGGATTAACCACCCCACCCTCACCCTTTTTCCACCGTGGTTACTTTGTGACGAAAGGAATTTCCACAAACTCCCTCGTAAACAAACAACTGTAGACGGAAATGACGCCACTTTGACAAAGAAACGCCCTCTAATGATTTACGGATTTTCATAAGACTAGACGTGGAATCCGCTCCAGAGAACAATTATTCTGTTATTTATGTGGATAGGCGACTTTTATTTGAAGTTTTGAAAATTCAATAATCGTTCTGTTTGTCTAGCGGAGCTGGTCTTACATAACGAGGAGCTACGGTAAGACAGATTATGTGATTTACTGTATTATTCAAATAATGAAGACACGCGTATGCACTGTCTCGACAAGTCTGTGTTGATAGTAGTCTGTGAAGATAGAAGTATGTGTCTATAGTAGTCTGTGTCTACAGTAGTCTGTGCCTACAGTTGTCTGTGTCTATAGTAGCCAATGTCTATAGTAAATGAAATAGTGATTTATAAATGCCTGTATATACAGGCAAATATTTCAGAATGCGTGTATATACAGGTAAATATGTTAGAATGCTTGTATGTACAGGTAAATATGTCAGAATGCGTGTATATACAGGTAAATACGTTAGAATGCATGTATATACAGGTAAATACGTTAGAATGCATGTATATACAGGTAAATACGTTAGAATGCGTATATATACAGGTAGATACGTTAGAATGCATGTATATACAGGTGAATACGTTAGAATGCTTGCATATACAGGTAAATACGTTAGAATGCGTATATATACAGGTAAATACGTTAGAATGCGTATATATACAGGTAGATACGTTAGAATGCTTGTATATACAGGTACATAAGTTAGAATGCTTGTATATACAGGTAAGATGCCCTTTTACTCAAGGCGAATTGTGCATATCGTGATACGTGTATAGTTGCAGACCGGCTTCATTCGGAGGCTGTTGTGGTCAGTATCACGTCGAACTTGATTTCCCAATTATTTCCCGATTATTTCCCTATTATATCCCAATTATTTCCCAATACAGTTTCTGGTACTCATTTGTAGGTTGACAGACCAGGGATCAGTTAAATGTTAATAATGATGCAGCCTGATGTAGATGCGAACTCATGAACACCGGACCGCTAGTCAAGTGTCTAAACACCACGCTACCACGCTACCACGCTACCACGCTACCACTATTCCCATATACATATACCGGTAAACGTACTCCCGTAGCTGATACCGCGCCCCATGTGTGAAGAAGTGTTCGGCCTTCGCATATTCTAGACCACTATATATGAGGTGGGGTGCCCAGTTCACTTTATCATCTCCTCTCCCTCCCCAACAATTCTGAAAATTGTATTATACTCATTTTAAAGAGGCTGGTTTGTATTTGAATAATTCGTCTGTATATTATAAGTTCCAAAACTTTTGTTTTCTGTTGTAGTGATTGCGAAATAGTTTATAGTTCATATCCATATGCTGCCTCGAGGAAAAATGCGTGTTATCAAAATCCAGCTTAAAAACGACAAGAAACTGTCTAAATTGTAGCCCTGTTTTTAAAACCATGATAAATGCTGTAAATTCTGAGTTACTGTTGATAATGAAACTATCATCATCATGTGCCAATAAGATAATCTTGAGCATTCATGGGTCGCCATCTCGCACGACCACTATTCCTGTATCAGGTCTATGTCCTTGGCCTAATTATGTCATGTGGCCAAGCCAGCCAGGTATATATCTCTCTCTCTGCCATGCACCTGTTCCTTTACCATCAGTCTTGCCTGTCGTCACCAAGTTTTCCAGCCCAGCTTTGTCCACGACGAAAGACTTAGTTTAATAAATCACGGCTTTCTATATTGTAAGAAGCAGAGTATAGCAACGAATTCAAATTTGCGTTTTAGGTGTTGATAGCACCTTGCCGTCTTGACAGACAATAGTTTGTAAAAATGGAGTTATACCTCTCCATAACACAACGCCATGCAGCATGATCCCTCTCTCAGCCTGCCTAGTCGAGGAGAATCCAGAGGAAATGTCACACCAAAAAGTCTGGAACTAGTCAAACTACAGAAGCTGTCAGGTCAGCTTCATGTATTTTCACAAAGTCAAAATAGTGTCAAGCTCAACAGGGTCTTCTTACCCCGGTGATTCTACCAAGCGGGGCCCCTTAGCTGTGGTTTCACAAGATAGTAGATAGGGACAGAGTACGGCTTCATATAAATAATAATGTACACATTGTAGGATTCATAGTATGAAGTAAAAGTAAGGTTATCAACTGTATATGGTAGTTTTCAATACAGACTGAAAAGTTTTTCTTATTATTATAGTCCATGAAGTGTGGCATTGGTGACGATGTCTCTCCACAGCCTTCTGTCTCGTGTGCTGCCACCCATTTCTGATACTGACATTCCCCCATGATGTCAAACTGTCTAGTATCTTCCCTCGTGGTCTCCCCTTTCTTCTCCTCGACTCCAACTTTCCCATTGTGACGACATTCTTCAGATTTCCCTTTCTCATGGCATGTCTACAGAATGTGAACTGTCTTCTTCTGATGCGAGTGATCAGTTCTTCTTGTGAGTTGACTTCGTTTGAGATATCGTCATTGCTCTTTCTATCATTTTCACTGTGTTCTCTTCATTTTTCTGTAAAACCACATCTCAGCAGCTTCAGCACAATTTGTCACTTGTCTTCTAATTGACCATAATTCACCTCCATACATCAGGATTGGCTCAATATAGCTCTTACGAACTTTTCCTCACGTTGATTGACAAAGCTATATTGCTGAGACATATGAGAATATTCCCATATTTTTTTAAATTGAAAGTTTCGTGTACACCGGAATTCACTATATGTAACACATTGAAGCCGTTTCTGTGCCGAAAATGGGCTACCGACGCAATTCTTAATCCCGCATACGGTGGTTGAAACACAACTGCGGGAGTTTGGAAGCAGACCACCTTGCGTTGGTTTCCCACACAAAGGTATGATTGTCGGTCGTTCAAAAATCAATGGCAAACTACTGAACGTAAATTTGCCAGGATATCAGGAATAGTCTATAATACTGGGGGTTGACTGCAATGTCCTGTAAAGGAAATGAACCTAACGTTTTTTTGGACACACTGAAACAAACACGCTACTGCTTTAAATGCTCGGAATACTATTCCTGGCCGGCTCCGTGTTGAAGGGTTTAATGACGCCTTGCGTTGAGATATAATAAAATTGTATGAATGCCTTGCGTTGGATTTTCTGCAAAATGGTGTGGATGCCCGTCGTTCAAAATGCAATGGCAAACTTGTCAAGAGATCACAAACAGCTACACACACAAAATGCCGAGGTTGACTACTGCGTCATGTAAAGAATATGCAACTAACTAAATACTATACCTTGAATATAGGTTCGATGTGCGCCTGAGTTTGTTATTGTATCTGTGCCTGGTTACTATCACTTTCGAAGATTTATTGCGCTATAAAGTGGCTAGGTGGCAATTCTGTCCGTACGCCTTTGTTGTAAGCTCAGGTGGATGGTACACTTAGCTAAAGATAACATTGTATTTAAGACCGTACACAAAAGTACAGTGTGCCATCGAGGAGTCCCTGCGTTAGTGTTGACAGCGGGAAGCTCGAATCCCTGAGATCCCGTAGGTTTAAAAGTGTATATTTTCAACTGTATCCTCTGATCTATGTTTCTTTTCTTTCTTCGCTATGAATGCTAATCAATAAGTATCAATTGCTATCTCGTGTCGTGTTTTACAAAACTTGAATACAATTAAAATTTATAACTTGGACAAAGCGTAATAGAAACATGTGATGAAAGAACTGCCGTTCTCCAAATCCCAACATTGACTTGTTGCATTCCTGAGTTTGTGAATATTCGTTAAAACTGTAAATATTGAAAAGAAAACAAACACTGTCCTTACTGCATAGTGTACCTTGCCGTGTAGGACCGAGAGATGTTGAAGCTGCGGAATTAAGGCCGCCTCTCTAGTGCAGTCGCCGTGAACTATGCAGGTTAGGTTTTCTATTTCTCTCCCCCCCCCCCACGACAGACACATAAATCCGCCACCTTATCGAGGATTCGAACCTGGGTCTTCCAAATGAGAGCCCGTGTTCCAGCCACCAGGCCAGACGCTCCTCGCTAAATGCATTTTTTTTTTTTTAAAGATACAATTATTTATCAAACTAGGATGCGGCACTGGCGCAGTGGCTAGCATGCTAGTCTGCCGGTCCGGTCGTCGTGTATTCGAACCCCTTCCACTGAGAAGGGGGTGTCTTTTTAAGTGGCGTGTGTTTCTAGGTCAGCTCAGCCTATATATGGATCCGGAAATTACCTGGGAGGTCAAGGCCGCCGGCCTGATATTGACCACATCGAGTGCCCACCGGTCTCACAATGTTGGACTAGAGCAGTATACCCTGTGGTCTGGTGGTCGAGTCCGCATTGGGGAGGATGATTTAATTGGACCTGGGCTCACAGGTCGACGCAGCCTAAACTGGATGCCAGGAAAACGTTTAGGGAAGTAAAGGTGATTTGCGTGGCCTTGACTACATCACTCAGCGAGTGCCGATTTGTCCTTAGAAATGAAGGCCTAGCATCAAACACACGAGGCGTCCTATGGCTTGTAGAAAGATATTTTTCATTTTTTCTCCCTTGGCTTTGAACTCAAGCGTCGTCCATACACGTGCTACTGCCTCCAATTGTCACCATCATCATCATCATCATCATCATCATCATCATCATCATCATCATCATCATCATCATCATCATCATCATCATCATCATCATCATCACCACCATCTTCAACTTCTGCCGTTAAGCGTCGTGGGGGTTCCAGGGCCCAGTGGGCGGCACTGGATAGTGTCATTCCGTGTGATTGTACAATGTCTTTGAAGTCGTCAATCCATTTCCTTCCTGGACGTCCTCTTGGTCTTGTCGCAGATGATTGATTGATTTAAGAACCGACATCACAGCATTCGGAGCATTCCCATAAGCGCTCCGTACCCATCCTCAGAAGCCAGCGAAGAGTTCCAACCCCATTAGTACCAGTAGCAATCTGATTATATGTGCGTCTCACCTTTCCTCTAAGCGTCCAGCATCGGCCAGATCCCCTCGTCACTCCATGCTGTCGCAGATGATCTTTGATGTAAGGCCAGTGCTGGTAGTTGCTGATGTTGCATTCTAACGACATGGCCAAACTAATTGATCTTCTGTCTTTCAATAAATGTGGCACAAGGTGTTGATCCCACAGTCTGTCTGATAACAGCATTTCTTACTCGGTCTCGGATTGTTAGGTTGGCAGCTCTCCTCAGGCATGTCATCTCGCAGGTGTTGCCTCCAATAGTGTACTGGACTGATTTTTGTGTGTGGATTTGTTTCCCCTATTACCAGTATCCCTTGCCATCACGTGAATCCACTTCAACTTCAGCGATACTTGTATTTAACATCGCCAAGTCAAGGACGAGAAGTAAACATTTTAGTCCAGCTGACCAGTATAAGGGTTGAACTATCTAACTCAGCATTAGCATACCGGATGTTTAAGAACAAGCGCTATTATTGATTCGGCCAAGCTAACCTCCATTCTTTGTGTGTGTGTTTTTTTTTTGGTTTTGTTTAATACTAACTCCAAATGTAGAGCCCGTGATTATATATTCAGTGTGTACGGTGAAATGCGGGGGGGGGGGGGGGGGGGGAGAGAACATACATAAAACAGCAATAACACGATTCAAAACAATGTATTCTGTTAGTGCATTTAACACGGAAGTCATAAACAATAGATTGCACGATTTCTCGCCTGGCATATTTCGCTGCATCTCGTCAGGTGTTTAATACTAACATATTAATCGTTTATTAACTTCAAATCCGATATGATTGATTGATTGATTGATTGATTTAGGAATCGACATCACAGCATTCGGGGCATTCCCATAAGCGCTCCGTCCCCATCCTCAGCAGCCAGCGAAGAGTTCCAACACTAATAGTACCAGTAGCAATCTGATTATATGTCCGTCTCGCCTTTCCTCTGAGCGTTGAGCGTCGGCCAAATCCCCTCGTCACTCCTCACTGTCTCATTCTTGCCAGACCATGGTAATCCATTTGCTCCTCCGAGGTGTGCACGTGCTCCCACAAGGCCACAACCACGTCTGCCTTGTCATGTATCAATACTCCACCATGTTCTGCAGAGCCAGCCAATGTGTCCGCCTGTTCATTTTCCAGCACACCTGCATGCCTCGGAGAAATGATCCAGCCGATGCTTGTCACCCGTGACCAGCGAAGCGAAGCAAGCCACTCCGCACGAAGCCTGCCCGTCCTCACCCTCGTCAGCATGCTTTCTGAGTCAGTTGCAATCACGATGTGTGTGTGTGTGTGTGTGTGTGTGTGTGCGTGTGTGTGTCGTATTCTCCATCCAGCGGAGAGCCGCAGTGACCGCCTCCACCTCCATTCTTAAGCTGGATGTTGTGGTATCATATGCCAGGCTCTCCTGCCCCAAACGTCGACCATTGGCTTTGGCTAAAACCCCCAGCCACTTTTCTCATCTCTTGACACCGAACCATCTGTGTAGATAATCACATCACCCGAGTGAGCATTGTCCTGAATTAGTTGCTGGATTTCCACTTCCGTGGCCCCTGCTGGCCACTCCCTGCACTCCCGGCTTAATGTGATTATAACTCTGCACAAGTCTGACTGCTCAGCTGGCACTCTGACCCACTCCTCTCCACGCCTAATGTTCTCCAAGGGGCACACCTGTCTGATCGTATCCTCTGCCTAACCATCCATGATTTCCCTCTTATCAGTCGCTGACCCTTAACTGCGTCCAGCGCCTCATGCAGTGGGTGGTCTGTGTCTGCAGCTACTCTGAGGTATGCCTTCGCCTGCATCACCTTGAGCCTACCAGCAACAGTCGGCAGACCAAGGATGTAACGCATACACACTACTGGGGTGTCTCTGGTGCATCCCAGAATGACCCGCATAGCTTCGTTCTGTATGCGCTCTAACTTCACCAGCTGACTCCCTGAGACAGTGAGCAGACCTAATCCATAATCAATTACTGAGAGGATCAAGTGCTGGTATAGTGTGAAAAGCATTCTCTGCTCTGTGTCCATTGCAGCCATAGTTTTAAGTACACTGAGTCCCTTTTGAGATCTTGTCACAACCGTCTCCACATGGTCCTTGAAGGATAGGCTCCTGTCAAATGTGATCCCCAGATACTTCAGTTTGTTCTCTCTGCTGACATTTCTACCATCAATCGCGAGGCTTGGGACATCAGCTCTTACAATCCTGTTGTCCAGAGAACACCACAAAACAGTCGCCTTTTCCGGGTGGATGACAGCACTCATTTCAGTGTACCAGTCAATCACTTTGTCTACTGTCGCCTGTAGCTCCTGGGCTGTTTGCTCCCTATCTCTCCCCTGTCTATATGCAAGAATATCATCTGCAAATGTTGGTATTCTTCCAACCCCTGGTGCTTCTAGGTTTGCAATCTTGCTCGTATACACATTAAAGAGCACCAGTGTGACTGCACATCCCTGTGGCAGTCCCGGGGTTAAAATATGTGGCTCTGAGGTCCATGCACCCAGACGGAGAGCAACCCGACGAGAGTGCAGGACGGCTGCTATCCAGTTCACTAACCAGGGATTGACCCCCTTCTCCATCAGTGCGGTCATTAAAATATCATATCGAACTCTATTGTACGCATCCTCGAGATCAAGTGCTGCCGCCATCGTTTCTTGTCTACTCTGGAACCCCTCATAAACGTCAAAGGCAAAAGTGGCTACATTTGACCAGGTATCTTTTCCTGGCCTGTAGCTCCCCAGGCCTCTTGGAAGAATCTTCCCACTTTCCAAAAACTCTTGCAGCTTGACAGCGACTATCTTCTCTAGAACCTTCCCAAATGTATTTTGAAGGGTGATGATTCTAAAGCCGCTAAACTTTGACTGATCCCTGAATGGTTTTCGGAGAGGGATGAGATAGCTGTGCACCCAATCCTGCGGTACTGATGCTGTCCTAATGCTCTGGTTAAAGCAGTCGGTCATCTCCTCCAGGTCTGCATCGCTCAAACCCTTCATGTGGCCATACCTGACCCCATCGGGCCCTGGTGCCGTGTCCTTTGCCTTTTTCAAAATGTGTTTAACATCTTCCACCCGTATGATGTCTTCATACATACTCAAATCCGATTTATAACTATGCAGTATGCATATGAAAATGGAACGAAATATGCCAGGCAATAAATCGAGCAATCTATTGTTTATGGCTTCTGTATTTAAACAACAAGAATATTAACAACAGTAATCAATGTCAGAAAGAGAGAACTGAAATGTTCTATAGAACATTTTCTGCTGAGTGGCAGTAAATATTAGAATGTGAATGAACAAATAAGAGTTTGGAGGCAGAGGAGATGTGGTCTTTGAGACGAATTCTGTGAATACCTTGGCCTCCTAGAGTAACTAACAATGACTGCTCGGAAGAGGCTAATGAAACACTATATGAAAGAGACAAAAAAGTACTCATTGGTCATGTGATGAGAAGAGAGGCGTGTAAATACGTCGTGATGACTGGAAGGACCATTTGGAGAATTGGTAGAGTCACGCCGAGAGGCAAGAAGTTGGATGAATTAAGGCAGTGAATGGAAGGAATATCATTAGCAGAGTTGATGCAGATCACCAGGGGCCGAGATCGGTAGAAAGACATGAACGCCATTGCCAGCTGAAAGGACACATGCTACTGATTATGATGATGATGAAGGAGATAAACAGCGTTCTTTGGAAATATAATGGGTAAAGAGGCACTGGAAAACATCGTGACGACTGGAAGAATCAGACCGAGAGAAAGGAAGTTGGATAGATTGAGACGCTGGCTTGGGGAATATATCACATCAGGAGAGTTGATCCTGAACACTAAGGACAAATAATCGTAGAGCCACACGCCAGCTAGCATGTAACGTGATATTGATGATGATGACGGTGATGATGATGCTGATGATGATGATGATGATGGTGATGGTGATGATGATGGTGATGGTGATGGTAATGGTGATGGTGATGGTGATGGTGATGATGGTGATGGTGATGATGATGATGGTGATGATGATGATGATGATGATGATGATGATGATGATGATGATGATGATGATGATGATGATGATGACGTACACTTTATATGCTCTTCACGGGAACTGTGGAAAGTCTTCAGGTAAAAATGCACATCGTAATTAATTTGATGATTATATATTCATCAGCTGGTGTTTGTTTATTCTCCAGACTGTACTGAGTTGGCAGCTTTGATCATCCGATCCTGAACGAAAATGACAGTTGAAGGTTGTTCCAGAGCCGCTAAATACATTCTTGTAGGATTTAATGTGCTTGTTTTGGTAAGCAAACGTCCCTGTGTGTTACATTGCGTTTAGTCTGACTTGCGTTGATTTGGTGTTGTTTGATTTGACTTGGATTGGTGTGGTGCCATTACATTTGCCTTGTTCTGATCTGGAAAACAAAAAAAAAACAAAAAACGTTGTTTGCACATTCATGGTTCTGTGATAAGGATTTGTAGTGGTCATTCATTCATTCATTCAGTAGCATGTTCTTTGCAGAACCTCGCTCCCATAACAACCCTCCGGAAATCTTCTCGATAACAAGCAAGATGCCCCGCATCCGATACACCCATCTGGAGATCATCCGTCACATCCTGCACCCATCTTCTCTTTGGCCTTCCTCTTCCTCTCTTCCCAGGCTTATATAAACCCCTCCATTATTGTTCTCTCCAAACTTTCATGACGTTTCAAGTGACCAAAATATATCAATTTTCTTTATTTTATAGTCTTTAATAGCCAACCCTCTTCAGTATTCAGCTCTCGAAGTATGGATGCATTTATTCTTTTCTTTTCCCTAGATATTCTTAGAACCCGTCTATAACATTTGCATTCAAAGGTATCTATGCGCTGTTCAGCTTGCTTAATAAGTGTCCAGGTCTCACAGGTGTATGTTGCAATGGGAAAGTTGAATGCTCTTAAAAATCTAATGTTTGTAGTTCTATCTGACCCACTCCATAATTTATTCAGTTGTTTTAGGATTTGAAAAGCAATTGATAGTCGTCATTTAATTTCTTTAATTGTGTCACCATTGTTGGTAATCAATGACCCAAGATGTTCGAAATTTTCTACCACCTCCAATCTTTCCTCATTAACATATGTTTCTTTCTCCATAGTAGTTTTATCTGTATGCATTATCTCTGTGTTTGCTATGTTAAGACATAAGTTGTGGTTTTCACTATTTCTTTGGGTTGAAGTTATTAAGTTTTCTATACCATTCTGTGATGCGGATAGTAATAGTGTATCATCAGCATATCGAATCTCTGGTATGTCATGATCGCCGATATTTAGAGCTTCATATAGCTCCCTGTTTATATCATCTCTTATATTTCTCATTATATTTTCGGCGTACAGGTTAAACAAATAGGGTGACAGCACACAGCCCTGACGGACTCCTTGCTTGATGTCAAACCAATCTGATGTTTCGCCATCTATTCTAACTGCTGTTTGTTGATCTTGATAGAGCATATTTTATAAGTTGTACTACATGTGATGGAAAGCCCATATCCCTCATGATTTCCTAAAGTTTCTGATGTTATACACAGACAAATGCCTTTGAATAATCCACAAAACATGAGAATAGGTTTACATTAAATTCTCTGCATTTCTCTATTATTAAACGCATGATGAGTATGTGATCTCTTGTTCCTCTTCCTTGTCTAAATCCAGCTTGAACCACGTTAATCTCTTCTTCCATTTTCTTACGAAGTATTCCCATTATGATTTTTAGTAGAATGTTACTTGCATGACTGATCAGAGCAACAGTTCTATAGTTGGTGCATAATTTCATGTTGCCCTTTTTTGCTATTGGAATGAATGAAGATAGTTCTCTTGCAATCTTTTGGGCATATACCATATTTCTATATATATTTGCATAATGCGTGATAGATTTGTATGCTTTCTTCTCTTTCCGCTTTAATTAGTTATGCTTGTAGTTGCTTGCTTGCTTGCTTGTGTTCGTTGGCTTGAGCTCCAACGCGAAGTCCTGTATGTCGGATGAAGGCATCCTGTTGTCCAACATCAGTGTGATGTCATACAGGACCTGAGTTTTGCGTGAGTATCCGTTGTCCCATGTCTGGCTTATTGGTGTGCAGACTGGTGGTTCCTCGCCGTACAGGCAGACACTCTCCGACTTCGGAGGAATCGGCGATCCTATTGACTTTAGCCAGGACCCCGAAGGGACCTGTTGCCCAGGACGCTCGACGAGGACGCGTCAATAGGTCTTGGCCAGTATATAACCCGGCCCTGGTGCCTTGGAAACACCTCTGCGTCACATGCTTGTAGTGAATCACATCCTCGTGATTCACGATCCTTCAGTTGCTTTATTGCTCATACAATTTCATCTAATGAGAGTTCAGGTTCTGTCTTTGCTGTCATTGGTTCATGTATATCATTCATATCCTCACATTCATTCATATTATACATTCTACTGCAGTCTTCCAGCTATCATTCTAGAATTTGTCTAGATTCTGTTAAGGTATTTCCCATCTTGTCAGAGATAACATTCAATTTAGGCTGAACATTTCTTGTCATTAACTTAATTTCTTTGAACATTTCGTAATCTCTTCCATTCTTATGATATTGCTCTATTTTAATACAACAATACTGTGTGTGTGTGTGTGTGTGCGTGTATATATATATATATATATATATATATATATTGGTCTTTGTCCTTGCTTGTGTTCTTTCTTATTTCTCGAGTTAAAGATTTATACTTCATCCTACTGTTATTGGTTTCTCCTTTCTTTTTCAGTTCCGGTTGTAGCGATACTGTTTACTTAAAAAGTATGGTGTCACATTTCTAGATGGATGGAGGTGGATCGAGACCGGGAGGGTGGGGGGATCAGGTTTCAGTTAAAATGGCACATCGTAATGAATTTATTTATTGTGTATTTTCTATGTCTGTCAATCAATCGATCAGTTGCCATTTCCACAATGAAGTTTGGCTGTAATAGATCCTCAACCTTGTCTGTCTCTTGCCCTGAATGTACATTTTGTCAGACTGATATTCGTCCATCTCTTGATGTTATCTTCCCATTTGTATCGTTGTCTACCTTTTGCTGGCTTGTCCTCGATCTTACCCTCCATTATGGTTTTTATAAGAGTATCATGTCTTTTAACGTGGCCGAAATATTTCACTTGCCTCTTTTTTATTTCTTTCATCAACTCTCTTTCATTCCCAGTTTTTTGTTTTTTTTTAGAACCTCTGATTGTTTTTGTTTCCATGAAATACTACATATTTGTCTGTATATCCACTCTTCATATACGCTATGATTATTACTCTCTCTCTCTCTCTCTCTCTCTCTCTCTCTCTCTCTCTCTCTCTCTCTCTCTCTCTCTCTCGTCAAATAGAGAGAGAGAGAGAGAGAGAGAGAATAGAATAACACTGATAGCCAAATGGCGGGCGGTCGTCCAAATCGTACAAGTAACACAGGTGCTGGAAGGTCAATACCGATCCCCACGGCCTCTAACGGCATGTGTGGAAGACAACAACCACTAAGGTCATTGCAACATATACATGCAATTGACAATAATAGTATTTAGTAAACAGTTTGCGAATTTAGCCGACTATTAACCTGAAAACGTGTGCCGTTAGTGACATTTCCCGAAACGATTAATAACCTTTTTTTTTTAAAGTCGACAGGGTCGACTTCATTGCACCGAGTGTTTATCCCATTTGGCTCGGTCTCTTTCCGCAGCGCGGAAAGTATCGCACAAAGCACGAACTCCGTAGCTCTAGCGACGACCCACAGGAGTCTTCGAAAATATTTCACTCGTGAACGGAAGGACGCGGCCCGGAATCGCACCCACAAACTTCGGAGCCCGAGTCAAAAGGCTTGACCACTTCGCCACAGAGACTCCCAGATTAATAACTGAGAGACTCCTAGATTAATAACTGTATGACTGAATCGTTATTGCTAATTAGAGAAGGCAAGTTATGAAAGCAATTCCTCGAAGAGGTATACACTCTATAATGAGTAAATTGTGTCACTACGGGATGTTTTTTTGCATGCAGGTAAATGCACTAAACATACGACCTTAGCACAAAGTAATAAAATGGTAATAAGAAGCTCTACATTACGGTCAGGCAGATTATTACACATGTCCAGTCCCCTGCGAAGAATACTATGGACAGACAGAACAACCAATGATCAAGTCCTACAAGAAACAAATGAAAACCGTAAACTAATTGGAGAAATTAAACGTAGACAGTCACAATATTTTAACACATTATGAGAAGAAATAAATTGGAGAACTTAGTGACAACTGGCAAGATTGACGGGAAACGATGAAGGGGAAGGCAGAGAAGTAAGCACCGGGATGGCTTAGCTACGTGGTATGAGCCTTTTGACTCGGGCTACAAAGGTTGTGGGTTCGATTCCGAGCCGCGTCCTTCGGTTTACAAGTTAAATTTTTCGGAGACTCCTGTGGGTCGTCGCTAGAGCTGCGGAGTTCGTGTTTTGTGCATGGAAAGAGACCGAGCCATATGGGATAGAACCCGGTGCAATGAAGTCGACCTTGTCGACTTTTAAGCGACCTTTTTAAGCATGTTTATAATAGCTCATCTTCTGACATCCTTGTCAAAGCTGTCTACAATAACCTTTCTACCTACCATTTGGTTATTGCATGGTGGTTTAATTCCAGATTCTTGCACCCATCGACGAAATAACCGTTTACTCAAACCCAATGCATGCATTGTTCTTTTTTCGGAATTTGTAATAGTATAAAACAGTTTCCTGCGATCAGCTTCTTGACAAAAATATGTGTACTACTTCATAGCGATACTTTGAAGTGTACACAATTTCACATTCAATCCCATTGAACAATATTCACACATTCCAATGTTAGCGATAAGTGGTAAGATTTAAAAAAAAAATAATCAGGTTTCATGTAAGAACTCACATATTGACGAACCTCTCAACACTCCCAGTTTAAACAGCACGGGGTTCTTGGCATAAGGCCAATCCCGTGAACCACGGAGAATATTCAACATTGAACGCTGATTTTCTGGCTGACGGTGTAATACATTTAAAATTATGGACTTAACCTCTGACCCGTAAATTATATACCACATATAAACAAACATTGAAATCTGTTGTACAATCTCCACAACCAAAAATTTTTGTTGGGTGGACATGATAATAAGGTTATATGCTAAATCTCATAATGTTCCCTCAGTTGGTTACTGAGATTTGTATATAGAGGCAAACAAATGTGAATGCACTATATGACCCTTCAACCCGCATTGGGGCACAGGTCCTCAACGAACCCACTTCAAGGTGACATGCCTTTCTAGGACACTGACGACTGGGAATCTTGAGATCAAGTTATTCGATTCCACATCGGTCGGTTACATCATTTTCATATTTTGCATTCGTTCTCTTTGAATTCAAGCGTAGTCCACACGCCTGATACTGCGTCTGTCGGCACTGAACGGATGTTTGCATATTGATTATGTTTACTATTGCCAGCCTCCCTCGCATCAGGCGAACCCACTCCTACTTCTGAGGTACTGGTAATTTACGTCCCGAAGTCAAAGATGAGAAGTCTAAATTTTAGTTCAGCTAACAGATGTAGGGGTTTAACTCGTTACCTCAGCATTAGCGCACCAGAAGGTTAAGAGCTAGCCCTCTGATTTAATGCCAATGTTTTCATAAGAGTGACGACATCTGCACCTGCTTTCTTATAAAGTGGGTTTTAACCCCGCTGAACTCCAGGGCCAACACTTGACTGACCCAATTTATGGCCTGTCATCATGATTCGGCATGTCAATTAACTATCTGGTCACAGCCAGGATATTTATTAATGTGCACTGGTGCGTTACCGCTATTATGGACACACAAAACACACAGATCTACTGGGTGGGACTGCATGGTAAAGATCACTTAAAATATTATAAACCCTTTACGTAAACACTCATAAATATGTGCCACGCTAAGATGACGGTAGTGAAAAATACCCCAGAATGAATGTAGACAATGAGCTAACTTGTCAAGGGTGTGGGATTCTTGAGTCCCTGTAACATTTGTGAAGACTAAAGCATTCACATATTAATGTTCTAAAGCAGCTGGGAATTAAAAGAGAGCTGATTAGCAAATCAAAACAAGAGTGAGACAAATAAAATATTCTGGGTATATTATAAGACATTAGACCGTATCATAAGCCATATTTAGAGGTAACATTTAAGGAATTGCAATTATAAGTAAACAATTAAACAAACATCTGTTTCACATAAACCTGATCATGTAGTCTTTAAACTGTCTTCTTCTTCATCTTCTTCTTCTTCTTCTTCTTCTTCTTCTTCTTCTTCTTCTTCATACTTCTTCTTCTTCTTCTTCTTCTTCTTCTTCTTCTTCTTCTTCTTCTTCTTTCTTCTCTCTTCTTCTTCTTCTTCTTCTTCTTCTTCATCTTCTTACTTCTTCATCTTCTTCTTCTATTCTATCTTCTTCTTCTTCTTCTATATCTTCTTCTACTTCTCTTCTTCTTTCATATTCTTCTTTCTTCTTCTCATCTTTTCTTCTTCTTTCTTCTTCTTCTTCTTCTATTCTTCTTCATCTTCTTCTTCTTTTCTTCTTCTTCTTCTTTCTGTCTTCTTCTTCTTCTTATCTTTCTTCTTCTTCTTCTTCTTCTTCTCTTCTTCTTCTTCTTTCTTCTTCTTCCTCTTCTTCTTCTTCTTCCTTCATCTTCCTTCTCTTCTTCTTCTTCTTCTTCCTTTCATCTTCCTTCTTCTTCTTCTTCTTCTTCTTCTTTCCTTCTTCTTCTCTTCTTCCTACTTCCTTTCTTCCTTCTTCTTTTCCTTCTTCTTTCCTTCTTCTTCCTTCCTTCTTCTTCTTCTTCTTCTTCTTCTTCTTCTTCTTATTCCTCTTATTCCTTCTTATTCTTCTTCTTTCCTTCTTCTTCCTTCTTCTTCTTCTTCTTCATCTTCTTCTTCTTCCTTCTTCTTCCTTCTTCTTCCTTCTTTCTTCCTTCTTCTTCTTCATTCTTCTTCCTTCTTCTTCTTCTTCTTCTTCTACTTCTTCCTCTTCTGCTTCTTCTTCTTTCTTCTTCTTCTTCTTCTTCTTCTTCTTCTTCTTTCTTCTTCTTCTTCTTCTTCTTCTTCTTCTTCTTCTGCTCCTGTTTCGGTTCTTCAGCGTCATGCATTTTCACCACTAAGTCTCAACTGTCTTCAGAAATCTATCGTTGTGCAGAACAACGATAGATTGGGCTAATATTAACACAGTTGGTAATATTCCTGTCCATTCCTCAACAGATAGCTGGTGCACTAGCCATCGGTCTTGGAGCGTGGACATTAGCTTCGAGGACTATGGCACCGAGAAGCTGAAAGACATCACAGGAAGCAGTCTCTACCGAGGAGCCAGCATCGCCATCATTGTTGGAGGATGTATCATTGTGGCTCTGGCTTTCCTTGGCTGCTGTGGGTCTCTGATGGAGAACAGAGTCATGCTTAGTATTGTAAGTAGAGGATGTGATATTTTAGCTTAAAGATGGTTATACATTTAGATTTATTGAGGATAAAATCAACACACTTTCAGCACTGTGAGGATAATATTAAAATTTGAATTTGTCAGAATAGCATAACATTAAATAATATTAATTAAAGTTTGACATTATTAGAATACTAAAGATTAAAGTGTGGTATCGTGAGGATAAGATCACTTACAGTGTAGTATTGTGAGGATAAGATCAATTAAAGTTTGAAATTGTGAGGATAATGTTAAAGATTGACATTGTGAGGATACGATAAATTAACGTTTGACATTATGAGGCAAAATTCAATTAAACTTTGACATTTTGGGAACAAGATCAATAGAAGTTTAAATTGCTAGAAGAGCATCAATTAAAGTGTACCATTGCGATCAAGGGGTTATTTAAATTGTATCATTGTCAGGAGAAGCTCATTTAAATTGTAGCATGGCGAAGGAAAGATCAATTAAAGCTTAGCATTATAAGAATAACACCAGTTAAACAGTAGCTTTGTGAGGAGAAGATCAATTTAAGTTGAGCATTTCTACACAGATGGTAGAGTCCAGGTTGATTTTGTTAGTAGGTAACTGATTGATTTTCTGTATTGTACTCTTGAGATCAATCCTAGAATAATGTTGTGGGCAGTACATGGACCTTAGAAACAATGATAATGATAGATCATCGCTTAATATCGTCAGGTAATCATTGATTTAATATTGATGAGAAGATAAATCTGGTTGTGAAATTGACAGTAGATTAATCATTTTAAGTAGAATTTAGACCTAATTATATATCCTGTAAATAAGATATAGGTTTATGCGAGGCGTTGTAAATAGACTATAGCAGTACTGCCAACTGTTATTACTGTCTATACTACCTGGTGATTAGGATACGGGGAGGGGGGGGGGGGGGTGGAGTTGTAAATAAAATTGGGGGAAGAGGCGTCCTGCGGAACGGAAAGAGACCGAGCCCTATGGGAAAACACCGGGTGCAATGAAGTCGAACCTGTCGCCCTAGAACCCGCTTAGGCATCGTAAGTAAAATATGAGGCAGACGTTGTTAGTTATATATGAATTCCGATATGCCTTTAACAGTATTCAACAATGCAGCAATCCTTGTAGGTAACACATATAAACTTACTATTGTATGACGGATGTCTGTTTCAGTTTGCGATGGACAGTGACGATCGATCTATACTTGACAGTTGAGATCGAACAGCAATTAATATTTAATATTAAGCGCTGTCAGTGGTTGATTGATTTTTTCTCTCCCTAGCCAAGGGGTTAACGTCGTTGTTCGTAACCCCAATATCCACGTGGGGAAATCAGATATGCGAGATTCGGCAGTGAATCGCTCCGCGCTAATAACTTAAGGGGGTCTGAGCCGGTCGTTCAGAAAGCAATGGCAAACTACTAAACGTAAAACTTACCTAGTACATCAACAGCAGCTTTAAAATGCTGGTGTTGACTGCAACGTCCTGTAAGGGATGTGAAACATAAATACAAATGAGTGATTGATACACACAGATTACTATGTAGAATATAGATTGAAGTTTGGTACATATAATAGAGAGTGGATTGAATTTCAGATTTATATTCAAAGAAGATAAGGCACAACTCGTAAGATGACATCACAAACCTACTCTGTAGTTAGCAGAGAAGCATTACGGCTATTAGCACAATATCTTCCTTTCCTCTTCCTCCAATTGCCCCACTGAAGTGTTGGGAGAGGTGTAAAGATCTGTTGAGCGCTCTTTCTAATGTTCTTTGTAAGTTGGCATTCATTTATCTAAGGTTGTTCTTGAAATCATCACTACATCTTTTACGTGGTCTTTCCCGTAGCTCTGTTTCTATTATATTTCTTCGGTGTGACTCTTTCTGTCAGATTGTACAAGGCAATCTTGTGAGGTGGCCAAGCCACATAAATATGTTGCTCTTTAATGAAGTGCATGACTGGTTTCAAAATTCGTCGACGTCTAATGTCCTCATTCCTAATTCTATCTCTCACTGTGACTGCCGCAGCTCTTCTGAGGAATCTCACCAGTGTTGTTATGATTGTGCTCTCATTAGTTGCAATAAGCGTTATCTCGGTCAAAAACAAAATAGTTCTTATGAGATTTGCCTTAGTATTTATAAGTATATTTCAATGCGACAGAAGTGGTTCTAATTGTCCCAGTACTTGATTTGCCCATGCACAGCGTTTTGTTGATTTCTCTATCCATTCCCTTCATCCAACATGAAAATTGACCCTAGATATTTAAAGTCGCTGGTTTGTTTTATGTCAGAGTTATTTATTTTTATTGGCAGGGGTGCTGACTGTCCGCCTATTAGCACTGTCTCTGTTTTTCCAATGCTTATTTCTATGTTATATTTCACACACTTGAAATTGAGTTGGTGACACAACATACGAACCTTTAATAGATATTTACTAAACGTGAGTGACAATCATGATCCATACAGCAAATATTACAAAAGAGGGTGGGGGGGGGGGAGAAGCAACAAAACTCAATCAGTTCAAGTGGACTGCACCGACTATACTGCACCGACTATACTGCACCGACTATACTGCACCGACTATACTGCACCGACTATACTGCACCGACTATACTGCACCGACTATACTGCACCGACTATACTGCACCGACTATACTGCACCGACTATACTGCACCGACTATACTGCACCGACTATACTGCACCGACTATACTGCACCGACTATACTGCACCGACTATACTGCACCGACTATACTGCACCGACTATACTGCACCGATTATACTGCAACGACTATACTGCACTGAATATACTGCACCGACAATACTGCACCGACTATACTGCACCGACAATACTGCACCGACTATACTGCACTGAATATACTGTACCGACTATACTGCACTGAATATACTGTACCGACTATACTGCACTGAATATACTGTACCGACTATACTGCACTGAATATACTGTACCGACAATACTGCACCGACTATACTGCACCGACTATACTGCACTGAATATACTGTACCGACTATACTGCACCGACTATACTGCACCGACTATACTGCACCGACTATACTGCACTGAATATACTGCACCGACAATACTGCACCGACTATACTGCACCGACAATACTGCACCGACTATACTGCACTGAATATACTGTACCGACTATACTGCACTGAATATACTGTACCGACTATACTGCACTGAATATACTGTACCGACTATACTGCACTGAATATACTGTACCGACTATACTGCACTGAATATACTGTACCGACTATACTGCACTGAATATACTGTACCGACTATATTGCACCGACTATACTGCACTGAATATACTGTACCGACTATACTGCACCGACTATACTGTACCGACTATACTGTACCGACTATACTGTACCGACTATTCTGCACCGACTATACTGTACCGACTATACTGTACCGACTATAATGTACCGACTATACTGCACCGACAATACTGCACCGACTATACTGCACTGAATATACTGTACCGACTATACTGCACCGACTATACTGCACCGACTATACTGCACCGACTATACTGTACCGACTATACTGTACCGACTATACTACACCGACTATACTGCACCGACTATACGGTACCGACTATACTGCACCGACAATACTGCACCGACTATACTGCACTGAATATACTGTACCGACTATACTGCACCGACTATACTGCACCGACTATACTGCACCGACTATACTGCATCGACTATACTGCAATGACTATACTGTACCGACTATACTGTACCGACTATACTGCACCGACAATACTGCACCGACTATACTGCACTGAATATACTGCACCGACTATACTGTACCGACTATACTGTACCGACTATACTGCACCGATAATACTGCACCGACTGTACTGCACCGACTATACTGTACCGACTATACTGTACCGACTATACTGCACCGACAATACTGCACCGACTATTCTGCACCAACTATACTGTACCGACTATACTGTACCGACTATACTGCACCGACTATACTGTACCGACTATACTGTACCGACTATACTGCACCGACTATACTGTACCGACTATACTGTACCGACTATACTGCACCGACTATACTGTACCGACTATACTGTACCGACTATACTGCACCGACAATACTGCACCGACTATACTGCACTGAATATACTGTACCGACTATACTGTACCGACTATACTGCACCGACTATACTGCACCGACTATACTGTACCGACTATACTGCACCGACTATACTGTACCGACTATACTGTACCGACTATACTGCACCGACTATACTGTACCGACTATACTGCACCGACAATACTGCACCGACTATACTGTACCGACTATACTGTACCGACAATACTGCACCGACTATACTGCACCGACTATACTGCACCGACTATACTGCACCGACTATACTGTACCGACTATACTGCACCGACTATACTGTACCGACTATACTGCACCGACTATACTGCACCGACTATACTGCACTGAATACACTGTACCGACTATACTGCACCGACTATACTGCAGCGACTATACTGCACCGACTATACTGTACCGACTATACTGTACCGACTATTCTGCACCGACTATACTGTACCGACCATACGGTACCGACTATAATGTACCGACTATACTGCACCGACATTACTGCACCGACTATACTGTAACGACTATACTGTACCGACTATACTGCACCGACTATACTGCACCGACTATACTGTACCGACTATACTGCACCGACTATACTCTACCGACTCTACTGCACCGACTCTACTGCACCGACTATACTGCACCGACAATACTGCACCGACAATACTGCACCGACTATACTTACAGACTATACTGTACCGACTATACTGCACCGACTATACTGTACCGACTATACTGTACCGACTATACTGCACCGACTATACTGCACCGACTATACTGCACAGACTACACCGCACCGACTACACTGCACCGACTATACTGCACCGACAATACTGCACCGACTATAATGCACCGACTATACTTTACCGACTATACTGCTCTGACTATACTGCTCTGACTACATTGCACCGACTATACTGTACCGACTATACTGCACCAACTATACTGCACCGACTATATTGTACCGACTATACTGTACCGACTATACTGTACCGACTATTCTGCACCGACTATACTTCACCGACTATACTATACCGACTATACTGTACCGACTATACTGCACCGACTATACTGTACCGACTATACTGTACCGACTATACTGCACCGACTATACTGCACCGACTATACTGCATTGAATATACTGCACCGACTATACTGCACCGACTATACTGCACCGAATATACTGCACCGACTATACTGTACCGACTATACTGCACCGACTATACTGCACCGACTATACTGCATTGAATATACTGCACCGACTATACTGCACCGACTATACTGCACCGATTATACTGCATTGAATATACTGCACCGACTATACTGCACCGACTATACTGCATTGAATATAATGTACCGACTATACTGCATTGAATATACTGCACCGACTATACTGCACCGACAATACTGCACCGACTATAATGCACCGACTATACTTTACCGACTATACTGCTCTGACTATACTGCTCTGACTACATTGCACCGACTATACTGTACCGACTATACTGCACCAACTATACTGCACCGACTATATTGTACCGACTATACTGTACCGACTATACTGTACCGACTATTCTGCACCGACTATACTTCACCGACTATACTATACCGACTATACTGTACCGACTATACTGCACCGAATATACTGCACCGACTATACTGCACCGACTATACTGTACCGACTATACTGTACCGACTATACTGCACCGACTATACTGCACCGACTATACTGCATTGAATATACTGCACCGACTATACTGCACCGTCTATACTGCACCGAATATACTGCACCGACTATACTGTACCGACTATACTGCACCGACTATACTGCACCGACTATACTGCATTGAATATACTGCACCGACTATACTGCACCGACTATACTGCACCGATTATACTGCATTGAATATACTGCACCGACTATACTGCACCGACTATACTGCATTGAATATAATGTACCGACTATACTGCATTGAATATACTGCACCGACTATACTGCATTGAATATACTGTACCGACTATACTGCATTGAATATACTGCACCGACTATACTGCACCGACTATACTGCATTGAATATACTGCACCGACTATACTGCACCGACTATACTGCACCGACTATACTGCACCGTCTATACTGCACCGACTATACTGTACCGACTATACTGTACCGACTATACTTCCCGATTATAAGTCATTAAATATACTGCACCGACTATACTGCATTGAAAATACTGCGCCGACTATACTGCACCGACTATACTGCACCGACTATATTGCATTGAATATACTGCACCGACTATACTGCACCGACTATACTGCACCGACTATACTGCACCGACTATACTGCACCGACTATACTGCACCGACTATACTGCACCGACTATACTGCACCGACTATACTGCACCGACTATACTGCACCGACTATACTGCACCGACTATACTGTACCGACTATACTTACCGATTATACTGCATTGAATATACTGCACCGACTATACTGCATTGAAAATACTGCGCCGACTATACTGCACCGACTATACTGCATTGAATATACTGCACCGACTATACTGCACCGACTATACTGCACCGACTATACTGCACCGACTATACTGTACTGACACTGACTATACTGTACCGACTATACTGTACCGACTATACTGCACCGACTATACTGTACTGAGAACTTATACTGATGTACACATGTGAAACGTAGACAACAAGCAGATATCCTGAGAAACGCCTAATAGCATTGGAAATATGGTTTCTGGGAAAGATGCCTAGACTACCATGGGCGAACAGAAAAACTTGGAAGACAGTCGTGCAAGAGAATCAATGACAATCAGACAATCCATATAGTCGTTAGATAAATTAGACTTTGAAAGTCAAGATTGTTTGAAAACCTTATTGTAAGCATATTTTATGAGGAATATTAACATTGAAAACTTTGTGACAAACTTAATGGAAAATGGGAGACAAGTAGATGCATCTGCATAACAGTACTAGTTCTGACTTTGTTGAAATTCTCCCGAATTTGCTGTGAAAATTTTAACTGACTTGCAAGACAGTCCTGAAAGAGAAAAAAAAAATGACATTCAGAGAATCCATACATTCATTAGGTAAATTAGACTGTGAAAATCAAGATTGTTTGAACAATTTATGTAAGTATATTTTATGAGGAAACTTAACTTTGAAAACATTGTGACAAGCTTGATGGAAAATGTGAGACAAGTAGATGCATATCTGCATAACAGTACTAGTTCTGCCTTTATTGAAAATCTCCCGAATTTGCTGTGTCAGTTTCTACTCACAAGTCTAGATAATGATGTGGATTCACCGGCGTCAATGTTCCCCGCTCTCGATATCTCTCTATGGGCATTCATAACATCAGCACGATCCACGGGCTGGCCATCTGCAGGGGTTGTTGAGCCAACAAGTTTATCACATCATCTATTGCTGGGCATAGTGAAAGATTCTTATACTGCTATTACTATGATTACTACTACTACTACTACTACTACTACTACTACTACTACTACTACTACTACTACTACTACTACTACTACTACTACTACTACTATTACTACCACTACCACTACTACTACTACTACTACTACTACTACTACTACTACTACTACTACTACTACTACTACTACTACTACTACTACTACTACTACCACCACTAAAACTAGAACTACTACTATGAGATGTATCTGCAAACTATGGTTGCTTTGGTCACTTACACGCAGGCTGCCCTTACCCCCCCCCCCTCCCCCAGACATTTCCTGGTAGCCATTTTAGGCTGAATTTATCTAATATGTTTACAGAGGACACGTTTATAGAAGACACGTTTATAGAGGACTCGTTTATAGAGGAAACGTGTACATTTTTCCTGCTCTTTGGCGAAAGAGTTACGAACGCAGTTCGTAATCACGTATACCGCGTTCGAAACACAGATGTGGGCTTTTTGGCAGCAGACTGCCTTGCGTTGGTTTTTCTTTTATGAAACGTTATGGATGCCTGTCATTCAGAAGCAATTGCAAACTGCTGAACGTAACCTTGCCCAGGAATCAAGAAGTGCCAACCAATGCTACGGCTGACGGATACGTCCTGGGCCACTCTTCTGAACGGCGGCCCCAAATTATTTAGTGCAAAATGCATCCCTTACAGGGCCTTATAAGGTCATTTCCGGGACTATAATCTACCAATCTTTCCTCGGATATACACGGTGACAGTTACACACAAGCAATTTAAGGGTTGTGGATGCAAGTGAAAAGGAAACTATGTTACCAAGGCGGCACTAACCGTGCATTGTTTAATACATATTGAGCATAGTTTCAGTGGCGCCACTGTCACAAAGAACATGTTTTCAGACAGTATGTGCAACTTTTGTGCCACAATTACGACATATAATTGTCAAATATTGTTCGAACATATTTCAATTTTTTCAGTTCTACATGTTAATTGGTAGTAAGTATGTTTTATTATATCAGATAATGAGGCCCTGT
>OY992893.1:79468115-79535486 GCA_963921405.1 Cepaea hortensis
TTATGTAGAAGTCACTTATCTGTTTCCTGGCTGCGGACTAGCACTTTTGACAGAAACGACTAACTCTTCTATATCTCTTGGTTTTATTTGAAGGATGAAAAGCAAAACGATTAACAAAATATTTAGTGTAACTGGTGACCATTACACATTAAAAGGGACAATTAGACATGTATAATAACAGCTGAATAGTCTAAACGAAATGAGCATAGAAAATAACATGAAAATTAGCACAAGTAAAACAGAGGTAATGACTATAACTAAAGAAGAAAAAGCAACAACGATTCACCTAAACAAACATCCCTTGAAACAAGTAAAGAGTTTCAAGTACTCAGGTAGTATAATATCATCGAATGGCAAATCAGAAGACGAGATCGAAAATAGATGCAATAAGGCAAACCAACTCATTGGACAAATGGCACCAATACTAAAGAACAAACATGTATCAATAACTATTAAGAAAACATTTTACAACACAATCTTCCTACCAGCTCTATGTTATCAATGCCAAACCTGGACAATGACAGAAAAGAGAGAAAAGAAAAATCACTATAACAGAAATGCGATTCCTGAGAAGAATACTCAATGTATCAAGAAGTGATAAGATCAGAAATGAAGAAACCAGGACTAAAGTAGGGGTTATAGCTGCACTAGAATTTATTAGAAGGCAGCAAGTCAAATGGTTTGGCCATGCATGTAGGTTACCAACTAACAGTATACCACAACAAACAATGATATACAGACCAGAGGGAAACAGAAGAGAAGGCCGGCCACGTAAACGATGGATGCAGGGAATAACAGACTCCATGGGAATATCGATACATGAAGCCCATAAGGAGGCACTCTCCCGCTGTTTATACTTCACCTCGACACCGCAAGGTACAAGAGGAACATGATGAGACGAGATGAGAATAACAGCTACAATAAGAATCAAAATAAACAAACAATGTTCTAATAGTATGAATACATAGACTCATTTTTGTGCTCTCTAAACTTACAAACTGTTAATTCTTATTTCAGTATTTCGTCATCATGCTGCTGTTTCTCATTCTCTTCGTCGCCGCAGCCGTTCTGGGATTTATCTTCAAAGACGACGTAAGTCGCCTTTAGGTTAAATATGTTTACATTACTGTAAATTTGGTGTATACGTTTGGTAAGTCGCATTTTGTTTCCACAGTTTACATTATTGAAAATGTATTTTCAATAGCAACTTACATAGGTAGAATGGAAAGACAGCAAAT
Source organism: Cepaea hortensis (assembly GCA_963921405.1). Taxonomy (NCBI): domain Eukaryota; kingdom Metazoa; phylum Mollusca; class Gastropoda; order Stylommatophora; family Helicidae; genus Cepaea; species Cepaea hortensis. The sequence goes on from OY992893.1 coordinate 79,469,354, forward strand.
CGAGTAGCCGAACATATGCAAGTGAGGGTGGAAAAGAGAGTTAATAAGTCTTAAGGATATCCATGTGCAATCGAAATGCCATAAAACGCCCTCCCCTTCTATTTCTCAACAGCTCATAAACTATGGATTAATCGTTACAAAAACAAACAAATAAAAAACTCTTCGTATAATGGATTTGATGAACAATAAACGATTGCTCAAATATTGTGAGGCGATATAAATTGGATATTTCCATCCGGTTTTATGCAAGAAGAAAGAGTTGTCGTTAAATTTGAAAATACCGTGGGGAAATAAATGCTCGACATTCGAATAATACTCGTGACTATATGGTTCAATTCTTTCAGCTAAAGTATAATTAATTTACTCACTTCATATAATATATAGCTAGACGAATAGATGAATCGAATCCTCGTCAAGAATAGAATCAAATAAAGATAATCCTGGCTTGTAGGTGAATCAAGCCTAAGACGAGTACCAGAAAAAGTTATGGGAGGTAAAGGCGACACGTGGGAAACTGACCACATCACACACTGAATGCCGAGTGGTCAATAAATTTATGGGGCTAGAGTCACATAGCAACTACACTTCATGATATTCCAGTGCAATCCCTTATTGTAGCAACTAGTAGTATAGTAGTAGTAGTAGTAGTAGTAGTAGTAGTAGTAGTAGTAGTAGTAGTAGTAGAAGTAGTAGTAGTAGTAGTAGTAGTAGGTAGTAGTAGTAGTAGTAGTAGTAGTAGTAGTAGTAGTAGTAGTAGTAGTAGTAGTAACAGTAGTAGTAGTAGTAGTAGAAGCAGTAGTAGTAGTAGTAGCAGTAGTAGTAGTAGTAGTAGTAGTAGTAGTAGTGGTAATGGCAGTAGTAGTAGTATTATTATTATGTTTATTATTATCAGTAGTAGTAGTAGTGGTAGTAGTATAGTAGTAGTAGTAGTAATAGTAGTAGTAGTAGTAGTAGTAGTAGTAGTAGTGTAGTAGTAGTAGTAGTAGTAGTAGTAGTAGTAGTAGCAGTAGCAGTAGTAGTAGTAGTTGTCGTAGTCATAGTAGTAGTAGTAGTAGTAGTAGTAGTAGTAGTAGTAACAGTAGTAGTAGTAGTAGTAGTAGTAGTAGTAGTAGTAGTAGTAGTAGTAGTAGTAGTAGTAGTAGTAGTAGTAGTAGTAGTAGTAGTAGTAGTAGTAGTAGTAGTAGTAGTAGTAGTAGTAGTAGTACTAAGTACGTGTATGGACTATGCACGATTTCAAAGCATGCGAATGAACGTACATTGTAGCGAAAAGCTTCAGGCAGGAGAGTTTCATTCTTCTCTCACAATGTTATGTCTTGCCTGTGTGTTGTCTATCTAGAACAATTATTAGTAATTTTAATATTTGTAATAAGAATCATTTTTGATTTATATTACCCATAAAATGTAGAGTATTCTTCTTCCCGTCTAACAGATACTAGGGGTGGGGGGGGGGGGGGATTGCGCATTGGTGATCGAGACACGAAAGGGTACTATGGGCAAAACTATTTGAGAACCTCTCTAATTTAAAATTGCCTTACTCTCATTTCTTAGTCGGGGCATATTCAGTGTGTTTGCATTTCGCAGACGCCCTTCCTGTTGCTAGGCATTTTATCACTGTCTTAAAATTACTGGCTAGCGATAAGAAACCAGCAACATGTTCCTAACATTACCGGGCTTTAGCACACGAATTACGACACATCTAGGCTCAACAAAGAGAGGTAATCTTCTCTGCTTTGTGGGCCTGTTAAATATGGGCGGCAAACGACTGGCTCTTGTGTCATATAAGGCCCCCGAAATCATTAGGACTGACCCTGCCAAGGCAACTGCAGACGGGTCTCGAAGTTTAATATATTTAGGAGCCGAATAAACAAGAATGAATAAATATAATAGCAACATCGTAAATACCAGCTGGCATCTAACGCCTCATCAAAGAGAAGAAGTTTCAGCCATCGAAGTAGGAGTGAGTTAATTACACGTTTGACCGAATAAAGCAGAAACATTTTAAGCTGATAATTATGTACGGCCGGCGAATGATGTTATAAATATCCAGATGGTCCTTGGTAGAATACGGCTCCCCTGCACCTGGTGTAGGACGTGGCCATTAAGAAAATATCTCCAGCAGCAGAAAGATTAAGTGGATATGTGAAGTATAAGGCTGTTACATTTGTCTGGCCTGAGTCATGGACGGATTGTCGTAATGTCTGTGGGGGTGGGCAGAGCCATTACTCCACTATGTTTCCTGAGATAAGTTCTGGGTATTTGAATAGGTGTAATTCGTCTACCGACCCCCCTGTAGTTTCCTGGACCTTGTCTTCTCACAATCGTTCAACCTAGAGGAGCCAACCACTTGGGCTCAGTTCTGACGATATGGCCCAATTCTGGCTTCATCGAATTCATAATGGAACATTTTACTAACTACAATAGTGACTTAGAGAGCATTTCTAGATTGAAGGAGAGAGTATCATAGATATATAGATCGAGGAATATCAGTTACACAGATTGAAAGGATTAACCACTGGGCGTATGTGACTCCATCACAGGGTGTCCAAAGTTCATGTCCGTACAGTAAGATTATCACGGGTATCTCACCGGGCCTGTGGATCCTCTGTCCGATAGAGTAGCATTGTCAGCTTGTTGTAAGAAGGTGCCCGCACTGAGGCAACGATTCGGATCTCCACAGTAGGCAGAGTTGACTAGCAGGCTTCGGTAACTGATGACTAACTGACTGTACTGTTCTCCGAAAAAAACTGAATGTTCACGATCACAGAAAACCCTATGGACCCCTGAAAATTGCAGCCCTGGCAGTGTACCAAGTCAATCTATGGGATCGTCACTGGGTCTCGGTGTCACTCACAATCCTCCAGACAAGGAGCCTTCTCGTTGGAGCATGGCCGCTCGGTTCTTTATCCACGATGTCATTATTGACTTCGCCATGATATGGCTCTACAGTTTATGAGCCACTCTAAATACAGTCACTATACAAGGCTTACCAATGTGGGTATATAGATGGTGTTTCTTTGGAGTGGAGTTCAAACCTGGGTGGATTGAGCCGAAGGAGACTTCACACTCCGGAGTCCAGTGAGCTGTTCCAACACCGGGGACACAGAGTTATTAGTATACTGGCTTCTGTCGATAGCTCTGTTACACCATCTTATTTTCATCGTAGGCTTCTTAGTCGTCACCACGTGAGACTCGACCCTTATTCTAAAGAACCTCACAGTATAAGAATTCCAAGATTCCTGTCGGGCGTCTTAAAGCAGCATAGAGACAGCTGGCCTAGTTCTTAAGGGTAACCACTCAATAACAGGAAGTACACTCACGGTTTATGCCCTAATGTGCAACTTCCTTCACGATTTTCAAACTTTCAGTGCAACCCAAAATCGGGAAATCCCAAATGAACACGCTCAGTTACTTTCTAGTGCAAAAGAAATACTCCGAACGAACCTGCCATATGAAGATAGAATATCACTGAAGGGGTATTCCCAGGCCAACATTAAAACTCATTTCCCCGTTCCAGAATACGACAGGCGGATAAACCTATTGGTCATTCTGTTACACGGATAAATGACCTGAATTTCCCTCAATTTCAGGCATGGAAGCTTGTCCAACTACGTTAATGCCATTGTCAGTGCAGCTATGCAGCCTTTACGTCAGCGTGTCTGCTGCGGTCGTCCATGCTTACCACAATAAGCACATGATGATGCTTATGCTGGGTATGATGACAATAACGGTTATGATGCTGCTGCTAATGGTGATGGCGATGATGATGATGATGATGATGATGATGATTCTATGATTATGCTTATAATGATGATGATGACGATGATGATAACTACTAGCCCAGCCCATCCAGCATAATTTTACTGGGTCAGACTATGCCTCTCTTCCCCACTGTTCTTTCCAGTTGTCACCATATTCTCCTATGCCATTCCTCTTATAACATGACCAAATACTTCTGCATATCTCAGCCTTATAGTTGTATATTATTTTCTACTTTCATTAACCTCTTCCGGGCAATCGTCAGTTACTCTAGCAGGCCAAGATATTCGTAACATTAGTCTCAGGAACACATCTCCGTTGCTTCTAAGCTCTTCCGATTTTGTTGTTTACGTGACAAAAATTCACAGCTATACAGCAATATACAGCATTGGACAAATGGCACCAATACTAAAGAACAAACATGTATCAATAACTACTAAGAAAGCACTTTACAACGCAATCTTCCTGCCAACTCTATGCTACAAATGCCAAACCTGGACAATGACAGAAAAAGAGAAAAGAAAAATCACAATAACAGAAATGAGGTTTATGAGAAGAATACTCAACGTATCAAGAAGAGATAAGATCAGAAATGAAGAAATCAGGACTAAAGTGGGGGTTAAAGCAGCACTAGATTTTATCAGAAAGCACAAGTCAAATGGTTTGGCCATGCAAGTAGGTTACCAGTCAACAGCATACCACAACAAGCAATGATGTACAGACCGGATGGAATCAGAGGAAGAGGCCGACCACGTAAACGTTGGACGGAGGGAATAGCAGAGTCCATGGGAATATCGATATATGAAGCCCATAATCGGGCACTCTCGCGAAGTTTATACTTCACCTCGACACCGCAAGGTACAAGAGGAACATGATATGATGAGATGAGACAGCAATATAGGTTATATATATATATATATATATATATATATATATATATATATATATATATATATATATATATATATATATATATATATATATATATATATATATATATATATATAGTGACTTTTTCCATAAGAAACTTTAAATTATCTGACATGCAGAGACACACTGCTTGACCTATTCTGCTTGACCAATTCTGCTCTTAATCTATGGCATGCATGTTCCATCTGGTGATATAACTGTCCGTAGGTATTTAAGCCGGTCTCCCTGGCTAAGGAGATGACGACTTTTTCCTTAATCCCGTATATCCACATGGGTAACGCACTTGCGCGAGATTTGGTAGCAGATCGTGCTGCGTTGGTTACTTACGGGGTATGTGAGACGATCGCTCAGAAAGCATTGGCAAACTCAATCAATCAATCATGTGCCATGCCGGAAAGCGTGGGCGGTCATGACTCGCGATTTCACTCGATCACCAGTGTCGTGGGTCAGCTCAGTGTTCCTGTCTCGTCCATGCCATGTGTCCAAGCCATCCAGGTATTTTCCTCTCGGTCTTCCTCTTGGTCTGTTCCCTTCGATCTTGCCAGTTGTCACTAAGTTCTCCAATCCATTTCTTCTCATAATATGTCCAAAAAAATTTGACTGTCTATGTCTAATTTCTCTAATCAGTTTACGATGTTCATTTGTCTCCTGTAGTACTTGGTCATTGGTTTTTCTGTCTGTCCATGGTATTCTTTGCATTTTCCTCAGAAACCACATTTCTGCAGCCATCAGATGCTTTTCAGATTGACTGCTCATTGTCCAAGTTTCACATCCATACAAAAGAACAGGCTCTATGTATCCCCTCAACACTCTTTTTCTCGTTTCAATTGGCAAACTCTTTTTCTCGTTTCAATTGGCAAACTATTGAGCGTAATTTTGCCAAGACATCAACAGCTGTTGAAAAATACTGGTGTTGACTGCAATGAAGTGGAAAGGATATGCGAAAAAAAGGTATTTAAATGTATCAGCTATATACCTTAGAGTATCCGTAACATAAAGAGGTCGAAACAATTGTCGAAGAAGAACTGCTTCCAGCATTTAGGAGCCTGCTTTTGTGCAAGGCAGAGTGCACACAACAATATCAAGATGCAACATTATAATTATGCATTATTCACGTCTTTTCATACAATGTTTTCTTAAATATCATAATTCATTATGAAGAACAGGATTCCATCCGAGGCGTTATTTCTCAGCCACAACGTATTATATCTTACATTCACCTTACTCGGTAAATTTCTCTTTTTTTTAAAGTATGTTAACTTGCTGTTTCTTTATTCTCTGTGTAAATTTAAAGTCATGCTAGACATCGTTGTATATATGTATAAGATGGCAAAATCGAAATAGAAAAAGATCAGATTTTACATGCGTGGTCAGATTATGTGAAAGACTTTATGATGAAACAAGAGAAGAACAATATGATCATCGAAATAATAATGAAAGATCATTAATATTGAAGATGGAAGTGCTCTTGACCATATGAAAACTGGCAAGACCCCGTGTACAGATAACATCACAACAGAAATGATCAATGCATTAGAAGAATATGGAATAGACAAAGTCACCAGACAGCTGAACGCAATATATGATACTGGAGATATACCTCCCGAATTATGTAATTCCATATTTATTGCAATCCCGTAGAAATCAGGAGCCTTGGAATGTGATCAACATCGAACAATTAGTATAATGAGCCACATCACGAAGAGTTTGCTGAGAATTATCATGCATAGAGTTAGGAAGAAAATACAACCCGAAATATGAGAAGAACAAGTTAAGAAGAAAATACAACCCGAAATTGGAGAAGAACAATGTGGGTTTGTAGAAGGCAAGGGATTACAGTAAATGCTGTGTATATACTGAGAACAGTAATTTAACGTTCTATAGAAGTAAACAAAGATCTACACCTTTGCTTTATTGACAACACAAAGGCTTTAGATAAAGTGAGGCATGTCGACATGATAAGGATGCTTGAAGATCTATAAATTGATGGAAAAGACCTTAGACTTGTAAAACAAAAAAACACAACATACATTGGAAACAATAAGCTGCCATCAGAATTGATAATGAAGTAAGTCAATATCAGCGTATTAAAAGCGATGTGAGACGGGAATGTGTAATGTCTCCAGATATTTTTTTCACCTTTACAGTGAACGTATTTTAAGACATATAGAAGATATGGAAGGAATCAACACTAGGGACGATACCTCATTAATATTAGATATGCAGATGATACAGTCTTGATTGCAGCCAATGAACAGGACCTGCAACATTTAGTAGATGCGGTTGTTGCACACAGATAACAACTAGGGTTAGAATTGAATAGTAAGGAAACAGAGATTATGGTCGTCACTGGGAAGAAGAAAATTCCACAATGTGATATAAGAGTAAATGGACATATTCTTAAACAAGTGAATCGGTACAGTTATCTCGAAACAGTTACAATATCTGATGGGAGATGCCTTGAAGAGATTATAACAAGAATTGTCGTTGCGAAGGTAGCCATTTGTAAGATGAATAGCATACTGACCAATAAAAAAATATCAATTGAAACAAGAAAAATAGTGTTGAAGTGTTACATAGAACCTATACTTTTGTATGGATGTGAAGCGTGGACAATGAGCTGACAAGGTGAAAAACAATTGATGGCTGTGGAAATGTGGTTTCTGAGGAAAATGCAAAGAATACCATGGACAGACAGAAAGACTAATGAACAAGTCCTTCACGAAACAAATGAAGATCGTAAACTGATTAGATACATTAGACGTAGACAGTCAAACATTTTGGGGCATGTTATGAGAAGAAATGACTTCGAGAACTTGGTAACAACTGGCAAGATCGAAGGGAAGAGACAAAGGGGAAGACCGAGAAGTAAATACCTGGATGGCTTGGTCACGTGGCATGGTCGAGACAGAAACACGGAGCTGATCCACAACTCTGGTGATCGAATGAGATAGCAAAACACCACCGCCCACGCTTATCGGCATGGCACATGATGGATGAATGGATTCTTCTTCTTCGTCTTCTGATTCTTGTCGTTTTTATGTCCAGAATCTTCTGTATTGTGTACTGCCAGTCATTTATGATTCTGATGATGTCACAATGTCCAGCACCTTCTCTGTTGGTTTTCCCTTGGCTCCCTTGTCGTCCACTTTTTCTGTTGTCACGACGTACTCCTGCTTCCCCCTTCTTAGGATGTGGACTGTCAACTTCTGATGCGGGTAACTGACTCTCAATTTAAGATAACTTCATTGAAGATATCGTTATGGCTCAGTCTACCCGCCCAGGTTCGCTGATCGTTCTTCTACTTGTAAAATACCGCCTTTGACTGGCATTCACACATACTATATTACTGCATAATGAAGGTGGACGACCAGTAGTGGTATTAGCACCACCCTTGCCAGGAGAAATCATTACTCGCCAAGAATTTTTTCAGAGTTAATGCTTTGTAGTGTAACGCTGCTTTATGTGTGAGAAATACATTCACAGATATCCATCGGCACATACAGAAGTAGAAGAAAGAAGTAGGGAAAACAGAGGACACATTAGACACCATTTCTGGGGGGTTAAATCTTTGCATGGTTATTATATACAACATCACCAGTAGATTGAGCCCGTTACATTGGATGGAATCTGAAGAGGTATTTTAGTTACTTCCCCCTAGACCAGTGGTCTTCAACCTTTTTTGGCCCATTCACCCCATCACCATATGATCAGAATGTCACCCCTCCCCCTTTTTCGTATTTTCTCCCTATAAATCCCCAACCCCGCCCCTACACAGTATACGTAAAAATGAAAGCTAAATTTAATAACACATACTAGAACAAGTCTAGACGTCAACATAAAACGTGATTTGCGGGTCTACTTACGTTATAAAAGGAATTTTAGAAGGGAGAGAAGTACAGAAGCGTAAAGAATGGAGGGAAAAACAATATCAAGTAATCGGTTCTTGTATTAACGCGATCTTTAAATAATCTTAATTCCTCCCTGGAAACCTTAACTACTTTCTGAAACAAATGCATGCCGAAGTCGGAGACAATAAATTTTGATTTATACAGGGTGTTTGTAAAGTATCAATACACTTTGTTTGTAGAACACATGTTAAAAATTTGTTTCTTCTGTTGTCATTCTGTTTGAGGTGCAAAGAATTACTTCAACAGATGACAGCCATTCGCTGCTTATTTCTTTTAATGTTTAAAATATTTTCTACATACAAATTGTAGTGAGACTTTACAAACACCCAGTATATTCAAGTGTGTGTGTGTGTGTGTGTGTGTGAGTGTGTGTGTGTGTGTGTGTACACACGCACGCGCGAATGTGCTTGAGCTTGTTGCATTCTATATGTCGATCATCATGGCGACAAAATGTCTCATCTTCTACCTCTTACCACACAGCTGAAGGATGAATTGTCCAAGAAAATGGAGAACACCCTGGTCAACAACTACGGTTATCAGCTGTCCTCCAGTGAAGACAACAAACGCACTACAGATGTCTGGGATGACGTGCAGCGCAACGTGAGTAGCTGTTTTGGTGCTTTTATATATTGGTGGCGTGTCCTCTGGGTGGTAGTTGCATATTCTTTGCATAAAGTCGCAGTCAACCCTAGGATTTTTGGGCTGTTTGCGATTTCTTGACAAGTTTACGTTCAATAGTTTGCCATTGCTTTCTAAACGGCCGGCACTCATACCATTTTTATAATAACCAACTCAAGGCGGTCTGCTGGCACTTAGCCCACAGCTGTGTTTGGAACGCGGTATGTGGAATTACGAACTGTGTCCGTAACCCCTTCGCTACCGGCCGGGAGACTAAGTCTTAATTCTTAAATCCGAAGCTTTGGTATTCAGATCTTCTTGGCACTGTGAGAGGCTTGCATCATCGGATTGTATTCAGGTCTCCTGGGCACTGTGAGAGGCTTGCATCATCGGATTGTATTCAGGTCTCCTGGGCACTGTGAGAGGCTTGCATCATCGGATTGTATTCATGTCTCCTGGGCACTGTGAGAGGCTTGCATCATCGGATTGTATTCAGGTCTCCTGGGCACTGTGAGAGGGTTGCATCATCGGATTGTATTCAGGTCTCCTGGGCACTGTGAGAGGCTTGCATCATCGGATTGTATTCAGGTCTCCTGGGCACTGTGAGAGGCTTGCATCATCGGATTGTATTCAGGTCTCCTGGGCACTGTGAGAGGGTTGCATCATCGGATTGTATTCAGGTCTCCTGGGCACTGTGAGAGGCTTGCATCATCGTATTGTATTCAGGTCTCCTGGGCACTGTGAGAGGCTTGCATCATCGGATTGTATTCAGGTCTCCTGGGCACTGTGAGAGGCTTGCATCATCGGATTGTATTCAGGTCTCCTGGGCACTGTGAGAGGCTTGCATCATCGGATTGTATTCAGGTCTCCTGGGCACTGTGAGAGGCTTGCATCATCGGATTGTATTCAGGTCTCCTGGGCACTGTGAGAGGCTTGCATCATCGGATTGTATTCAGGTCTCCTGGGCACTGTGAGAGGCTTGCATCATCGGATTGTATTCAGGTCTCCTGGGCACTGTGAGAGGCTTGCATCATCGGATTGTATTCAGGTCTCCTGGGCACTGTGAGAGGCTTGCATCATCGGATTGTATTCAGGTCTCCTGGGCACTGTGAGAGGCTTGCATCATCGGATTGTATTCAGGTCTCCTGGGCACTGTGAGAGGCTTGCATCATCGGATTGTATTCAGGTCTCCTGGGCACTGTGAGAGGCTTGCATCATCGGATTGTATTCAGGTCTCCTGGGCACTGTGAGAGGCTTGCATCATCGGATTGTATTCAGGTCTCCTGGGCACTGTGAGAGGCTTGCATCATCGGATTGTATTCAGGTCTCCTGGGCACTGTGAGAGGCTTGCATCATCGGATTGTATTCAGGTCTCCTGGGCACTGTGAGAGGCTTGCATCATCGGATTGTATTCAGGTCTCCTGGGCACTGTGAGAGGCTTGCATCATCGGATTGTATTCAGGTCTCCTGGGCACTGTGAGAGGCTTGCATCATCGGATTGTATTCAGGTCTCCTGGGCACTGTGAGAGGCTTGCATCATCGGATTGTATTCAGGTCTCCTGGGCACTGTGAGAGGCTTGCATCATCGGATTGTATTCAGGTCTCCTGGGCACTGTGAGAGGCTTGCATCATCGGATTGTATTCAGGTCTCCTGGGCACTGTGAGAGGCTTGCATCATCGGATTGTATTCAGGTCTCCTGGGCACTGTGAGAGGCTTGCATCATCGGATTGTATTCAGGTCTCCTGGGCACTGTGAGAGGCTTGCATCATCGGATTGTATTCAGGTCTCCTGGGCACTGTGAGAGGCTTGCATCATCGGATTGTATTCAGGTCTCCTGGGCACTGTGAGAGGCTTGCATCATCGGATTGTATTCAGGTCTCCTGGGCACTGTGAGAGGCTTGCATCATCGGATTGTATTCAGGTCTCCTGGGCACTGTGAGAGGCTTGCATCATCGGATTGTATTCAGGTCTCCTGGGCACTGTGAGAGGCTTGCATCATCGGATTGTATTCAGGTCTCCTGGGCACTGTGAGAGGCTTGCATCATCGGATTGTATTCAGGTCTCCTGGGCACTGTGAGAGGCTTGCATCATCAAATTGTATTCAGGTCTCCTGGGCACTGTGAGAGGCTTGCATCATCGGATTGTATTCAGGTCTCCTGGGCACTGTGAGAGGCTTGCATCATCGGATTGTATTCAGGTCTCCTGGGCACTGTGAGAGGCTTGCATCATCGGATTGTATTCAGGTCTCCTGGGCACTGTGAGAGGCTTGCATCATCGGATTGTATTCAGGTCTCCTGGGCACTGTGAGAGGCTTGCATCATCGGATTGTATTCAGGTCTCCTGGGCACTGTGAGAGGCTTGCATCATCGGATTGTATTCAGGTCTCCTGGGCACTGTGAGAGGCTTGCATCATCGGATTGTATTCAGGTCTCCTGGGCACTGTGAGAGGCTTGCATCATCGGATTGTATTCAGGTCTCCTGGGCACTGTGAGAGGCTTGCATCATCGGATTGTATTCAGGTCTCCTGGGCACTGTGAGAGGCTTGCATCATCGGATTGTATTCAGGTCTCCTGGGCACTGTGAGAGGCTTGCATCATCGGATTGTATTCAGGTCTCCTGGGCACTGTGAGAGGCTTGCATCATCGGATTGTATTCAGGTCTCCTGGGCACTGTGAGAGGCTTGCATCATCGGATTGTATTCAGGTCTCCTGGGCACTGTGAGAGGCTTGCATCATCGGATTGTATTCAGGTCTCCTGGGCACTGTGAGAGGCTTGCATCATCGGATTGTATTCAGGTCTCCTGGGCACTGTGAGAGGCTTGCATCATCGGATTGTATTCAGGTCTCCTGGGCACTGTGAGAGGCTTGCATCATCGGATTGTATTCAGGTCTCCTGGGCACTGTGAGAGGCTTGCATCATCGGATTGTATTCAGGTCTCCTGGGCACTGTGAGAGGCTTGCATCATCGGATTGTATTCAGGTCTCCTGGGCACTGTGAGAGGCTTGCATCATCGGATTGTATTCAGGTCTCCTGGGCACTGTGAGAGGCTTGCATCATCGGATTGTATTCAGGTCTCCTGGGCACTGTGAGAGGCTTGCATCATCGGATTGTATTCAGGTCTCCTGGGCACTGTGAGAGGCTTGCATCATCGGATTGTATTCAGGTCTCCTGGGCACTGTGAGAGGCTTGCATCATCGGATTGTATTCAGGTCTCCTGGGCACTGTGAGAGGCTTGCATCATCGGATTGTATTCAGGTCTCCTGGGCACTGTGAGAGGCTTGCATCATCGGATTGTATTCAGGTCTCCTGGGCACTGTGAGAGGCTTGCATCATCGGATTGTATTCAGGTCTCCTGGGCACTGTGAGAGGCTTGCATCATCGGATTGTATTCAGGTCTCCTGGGCACTGTGAGAGGCTTGCATCATCGGATTGTATTCAGGTCTCCTGGGCACTGTGAGAGGCTTGCATCATCGGATTGTATTCAGGTCTCCTGGGCACTGTGAGAGGGTTGCATCATCGGATTGTATTCAGGTCTCCTGGGCACTGTGAGAGGCTTGCATCATCGGATTGTATTCAGGTCTCCTGGGCACTGTGAGAGGCTTGCATCATCGGATTGTATTCAGGTCTCCTGGGCACTGTGAGAGGCTTGCATCAATCGGATTGTATTCAGGTCTCCTGGGCACTGTGAGAGGCTTGCATCATCGGATTGTATTCAGGTCTCCTGGGCACTGTGAGAGGCTTGCATCATCGGATTGTATTCAGGTCTCCTGGGCACTGTGAGAGGCTTGCATCATCGGATTGTATTCAGGTCTCCTGGGCACTGTGAGAGGCTTGCATCAATCGGATTTGAGTTTTTTGTTTCGCTCGATTTGAACACAAGCATAGTCCATACACGTGCTACTACATCTGGTGCACTGGATTGATTTTTGCGTGTGGATTAGCTTTCCCTATTACAGTGTCACTCGCCATCAGGCGAACCCACTCTGACTTCTGAGGTACTAGTAACTGGCTAGTAATTTACGTCCCCGAGTCAAGGGTGAGAAGTCAACATTTTACTCCAGCTTACCGCTATAGGGGTTGAAACAGCTACCTCAGTATCAGCACACTGGAGGTTTAACAGCGAGCTCTCGTAGCCACTCGGCCATGCTGACCTCCAATGTTTTGATACTTTTCTCCTGTCTCAATACCAACTTAACATCTCCAGGTGGTCTGTCTTCTAGAGCTTTCCTTCGTCTCTCGAAGTTCAGAAACCTGCATGGCAAACAAGGCCAGCACAGGAACTTCGTATCTGCAGAGATGGGATTTCCTGGAAACTTGAGTGATGGAATGAAGCGTGTGTCAATGGAAGTGGCTGTTGTGAGATATGACTCAAGTCTCATCTACCTATTTGGTTTCAACTGTATGCGGAACAATTAGTTTGATTAAATATGTTTACAAGTGACTTAGGTTGGATGTAAAAAAAAACGACAATACATTCATCAGTTAGTTTGTGTTAAATGTAGTCCTATAACATATTCTGTTGCCTTCGTGTCAAACTGCCCAGTTATGCGAAGTGCTTCAACTGTCCCTTTCAAATGACAAGCCCAAATAATGTGGGCTTCTTCCTTTGATGCACGTAAGCAGTTGTTTATATGGTGGCGGAATAGGGGTGTCCCTTATTAAATAAGAATTAAGGCGACTCCTTCTCCACTAGCCTGCAGTACACCGTGGGCAAGGTGGAGTACCCGTTTAGCTCCCCGATCAGAATACCAGGTAGCGGATGGAAATGTGGAGCAGGCGACAGATAGTTGTTGGTTATGGTATCAAGTTTCACAACGGCAATCAGAAAATCTCTTTACAGAGACAATGTCTACGGTCACCGACCAGTATGATCATACCAAGAAGAAAAGAAACTACTTTCTTCTCAAGTTCCTCTCACATCACGTCTATTATTTTCAATTCTCCACATAAGATGCACAAAATACATTTATTTCGTTTCTCAATTTACTGTTTTCGTCTGCTCCTTGAACGACTGGATCATTTGTTTTTCTGTCCTTCCATATATTCTTTGCAATTTCTTCAGAAATCACAAGTCTGCTACCATCAGATGTTTCACAACCTGTCTGCTTATTTTTCAAGATCTCAGGAGAAACACCAGTCAATGCTATAATAATAGTTCTTTGACGTTGTTATGTTAACACTAATTTCTGGGCCGTTCCATGTTTTTACAAATTATCACTATTGTATTCTATTTTTTTTCTTCCACGTGTACTTTGTTTTATTATCCGCCCCCCCCCCCCCACCGGGTTTCTCCCTGATTTGTTCATAATTTTGTGTCCATTGTACATCAGCCTGTTTCATTTTAATATTATTTGTTAGAGTTCGGTTTCTTAGGCTGTTATGCAGGGAAAAATTAGTCCATTTTGATTCTGCACATGTTCTTGTGTCCAGTATGGTCTTCGGATGTTTGTGACCCCTCGGTAAATTACGTCGCTTGCTGTTGTCAGTATATGCGCAGTTCATATCTATATTCCACTGGTGTGCTGTATGACAATGAATCTTCTAATGTAACGAACAATTTGGGAAGAGTTTGGAAGCATCAGGGATGGGGTTTCTGAGATGGGAAATGCTACCTTGGACCGAAAGAGTAAGTAGCAATAGGTGTCTGGAAGAGGCCAATGAAAGTAGAACATTCTATACAGTTGAGTTGAGTTAAGAACCGACATCACTGCACTCAGGACATTCCCATACGTGCTCCGTCCCCTCGTTCAACAGCCAGCGAAGAGCGATACTACTAATCGTTGCCACCGCTATCTGATTAAAAGTTCTCCTGGTATTCCCTCTCAGTTTTGAGATTCTTCCAGAACCCCTGCCGATCCCCCGCAATCTCATTCTTTCCACATATGGGTTCTCAATCTGTTCCTCCGCCTTCTCCACCTGGTCCCACAAGCGCACGACCACCTCCCCCCTGCCCATAGGCAAAATACCACCAAGAGGTGCCTTCCCTGCTTGCCTACCAGCCTGTTCATTCCCTCGTAGACCCGCATGGCCAGGGCAAAATGTCCATACAATTCAACATACAACTATAAGAACACAACAAACCAGGTTATTTGGTTATGTAATGAGACGAAAGGTATTTGAATATATCTCGACGACGAGAAAGTTCCACGCTAGAACAGGTAAAGACAGTCCAAGATAAATATTGCTAAGTGATCTGAGACCATGACATGGAATTAGAATCAGTAGTATTGATGAGTAGCAAGATGAACCGAGGTTTGTGCAGATACATGACGGCCATCGCGATATGGCGCGACAATGATGGTGATACGATGGGATTTCAAATGAAAACATTAAAACGTGTGATAGAAATTACAATAACTATGATATTGTCTTGCAACCTGTCAATATTGCTGTTAAGTATGTCAAGAGTGTTAAGCACGTGACATCATGTGCAGACGTACCTGAAGACGTCATAAGGACAGTTTAAAGATGGCCGCCTCACTTTTGACATGCACCAAAGAGGAGCAGCATTCTGTTATCCGTTTTTGATCAGTGAAGGGGTAAAATGTGTAGTAATTCATCGATGAATGAAGATCTAGTATGATGATGCATGCCAGTAAGTCCAGCAAGTGTATGAGTGGAGTAGGAAGATTCAAAATGAGGTAACCTCTGTGACAGACTTTTCGGTCCGATGAAGCGGTATATCAGCACGCAAGATAATTTTGTTTTCTACAAGAATTTAAGTACTTTATCGGCGCTGGAGGACTTGCATTGAACGCATTGGTGACTACATCGAAAAAATGATACATTTGTGCCATACTTTTTCATAATATATTTACCCCTCGTATATTCCTCCAACGTTTGTGTTTTGTCCTTCCATTAATATTTAGTCAGATCCAATGCACTCTCGTATCAATTTTCATGTCAAAACAGTAACATGTGATATCAATAGCACATTTTACAGCAGAAGAAAGACACCAATTGATGTCATGTCAGTAACATGACATCAAGAACATACCATTTCATAACAACAAATAAAACACCATTTGCATGTCTAACTATAAACAAATTAAAATTATTCACATTTGTAATAATAACAAGACTGAATACCAGTGACATTTCAAGAGAGTTAGAAAATCGAGTGACCAGACAATAATTTTCTAATGTAACATTTCGTCTGACAGCTCAAGTGCTGTGGGGTTCAAGGCGGCCTTGACAGTGAGAAGTCCTGGTTCCTGTGGCAGTCCAGCAACTGGTTCAAATATAACGGAACCGGTAATTGTTCAGTTCAATCTTCATTTGTATAGAACACAAGACAGACTATAACACGATGATCTTATAGATTTGTTGTTCACTTTATTCTTCTATTAGAACATGAGCTTACAGGTTTGTTGTTCACTTCATTCTCTATTTGTATAGAACACAAGATAAACTAGAACATTATGATATTATAGATTTGTTGTTCACTTTATTCTTTATTTGTATAGAACACCAGACAAACTAGAACATGAGCTTATAGGTTTGTTGTTCACTTCATTCTCTATTTGTATAGAACACAAGACACACTAGAACAATATGAGCTTCAAGATTTGTTGTTCACTTCATCCTACATTTGTATAGAACACAAGATAACTAGAACATTGTGAGCTCGAGATTTGTTGTTCGCTTTATTCTTCATTTGTGTAGAACTCAAGACAAACTACAGCATGATGAGCCTATATAATTGTTGTTGTGATGATAATTGTCTGTGATTTAAACCAAAAAAACAAAAAAAACATGTATCAATCCCGCGCATAACATCATATATCCACGCGATCAGCACGGAACATCGACTGGAGTATACAGTTTACACACACAGGCACATACACATACACCCACACCCACACCCACACACACACACACACACGCACATACATACATACGCACACACACACACACACACACACACACTCACACACAGTAACATTAACACTCATATGCAAACTTACATACATACATATAGACATACTCACACAATACTCACACACACACATGAATACGCACACACATTAACACACGCACTCTCACACATACACATACTTACACACAAAGATACGCACACATATACCTGGTATTTGTACATTCTCACTACACTTTGTATGTAGAACAAATGTGAAAAATGAAGTACATGATTATATCAACAAATGTGCTCCAAAGTCCATCGTGAAGCAATATGCAGCGAATGGCTGTCGTCTGCTGGGGTAATTCCTTGCACACCAAACAGAATGGTGTTATCAACAGAAGAAATCATTTTTGTTTCAAATTTGTTCTACATACAGTGTAGAGAGACTTTTCAAACACCTTGTGCGTGTGTGTGTGTGTGTGTATATATATATATATATATATATATATATATATATATATATATATATATATATATATATATATATATATAACATTAGTTATCCAGATGATACAGTCTTGATTGCAGACAATGAATAGGATCTGCAACATTTAGATGATGTGGTTGTTGCACACAGTGAAAAACTAGGATTAGAATTGAATTGTCAGAAGAAACAGATTATGGTCACCACTGGGAAGAAGGAAATACCACAATGTAATATACAAGTAAATGGGCATAGTATTCATAAAGTGAATCGGTACAGTTATCTCGGAACAGTCATAAAATCAGATGGGAGATGCCTTGAAGAAATTAGAACAAGAATTGCCATGGCGAAGGTAGCCTTTTGCAAAGATGAAAAATACACTGACCAATAAAAAGATATCAATTGAAACTAGAAAAAGAGTGTTGAAGTGCTACATAGAACCTGTACTTTTGTATGTATGTAAAGCGTGGACAATGAGTAGAAAAGCTGAAAAACATCTGATGGCTCTGGAAATGTGGTTTCTGAGCATAATGCAAAGTATACCGTGGACAGACAGAAAAGCCAATGAACAAGTTCCTTGAAAAAACAAATGAAGATCGTAAACTGATTAGAGACATTAGACGTAGACAGTCAAAATTTTTTGGATACGTTATAAAAAGAAATGAATTGGAGAACTTGGTGAGAACTGACAAGATCGAAGGGAAGAGACCAAGGGGAAGACGAAGAAGTAAATACCCGGATGGCTTGGCCACGTGGCATGCTCGAGACAGAAATACGGAGTAGATTCACGACTTTGGTTATCGACTGAGATGGCGAAACATGATCGCCCACGCTTATCGGCATGACACATGATGGATGTATATATACAAGGGGCGTTCATTTGAAATCCGTTCGTGCTGCATTGCGCGTTATTGCGTACGTTGAACATGATCATGTCATAGTCATGTGATAAGTACTGACCAATGAATAAAAGAGAACGAGCTTATCGTCCCATGATGCATAAGTTTTGTTTCTGACCGTTGAGAAAATGGCCGGGTTGATCCAAAATCCGACTAAAGAAGCTCAAAGAGCGGTGATTCAGTTTCTTTCCAGTGGACATTCATCGACGAATGCAGCCAGCCTACGGTAGCAAATGTATGTCGAAGACAACAATGACAGACTGGGCACGAATGTTTCGGAAAGGACGTCAGTTCACGGCAGATCTTCGACGGCCGGGTCAAGCGCATATTGTTGCAACAGAAAAAAACCATCGACAAAATTGATGCAGCAGTACAGATGAACCGTTGTCAAAGCATACGTACGCTAGTAACGAAAGAATTTAATGTGTCAATTGGGACAATTCAAAAGTTCGTTCGTAAGAAACTGCAATATCGGAAGGTGTGTTCACATTGGGTACCACGGATGTTGACCTACCACCAAAAAAGAGGAACGTATGGGTTGGTGTTTGAACCACTTGCTGTGTTACAGAGTGGAGGGTGATGCATTTCTCTTCCGCGTAGTGGCAGGCGATGAATCATGGTGTCACCTCTTTGAGCCGAGCAGCAAAAGAGAGAGCATGCAATGGAAGCATGCTGGAACACCAAAAGCCAAACAATTCAAGTTACAGGTTTCCGCTGGTAAGGTTATGATGAGCGCATTTTTTGACAATGAAGGGCTATTGTTGACCGACTTTAAAGAACCTGGTGTCAACATCAACTCTACCCACTACTTGCAAACACTAGACAAGCTGCAAACAGTCATCAAGAATAAACGACCCCGCATGCTTTCTTGCCGTGTGATTTTGTTGTACGATAATGCTCGTCCGCATGTTGCAAAGATTGTGCAGGAAGCATTAGCTAGGAAGAAGTGGGAAATTCTGCAACATCCAGCCTATAGTCCTGATTTGTCACCATGTGATTTTTATTTGTTCTGACCTCTAAAAAAGCGGCAACGATTTCACACAGATGCAGACGTAATGAACGCGGTAAACACTTGGTTCAGTGAGCAACAACAATCCTTTTTTTTGCGGACGGCATTCGCCGCCTACCTAAGCAATGGGATGCTTGCCTGAATGCCTACGGCGACTTCTTCTGACCAACCCATGGTGCATAATTCATTCAAAATGAATGCTTTGTTTAATTCTACCACACCTTTTAATGTTTCTTTCATGCTTTTGTAATAAAGCCATTGGAACGGGTTTCAAATGAACGTCCCTAATATATATAGTCATGTAACATTTCAGTTGCATAATATATCACATCACCGCATGCCAGAAGTCTCTCGATCTTCACCAGTTCTCCCTCCTCACACACTGTGATATAATCATGTTTTCTTTCCTATCTTCTGTCTTCCTCTATCTCTATCTGGTCTTTCCACAACCATATCTTTGTTTATTGCTCTTTCTGAACCAATTTCAACACTTTCTGAACACTTAAGTTAAGTTAAGGTCAATATGTATGCTACCATGTAAACATATTCCTATTAGGAGGTCAGTTTTCTAGGGCCAATGGCGTTTTCTAATTGTTTGAAAGTTTCGTTCTTTGTTTATTACATTTACTAATGCCCTGGTTGTAACCACGCTTAACTGATTAAGTGTCTAATGATAATATATCGCCAACTACGACCTTTTCTTCTTCTACTTCTTCAGCATTCCGAAATATTGAGGTTCTTTGCTGCAGATACAAGCCGTCTCCATTCATCCTCACATGTGTACACATGTGTGTACAAACTACGATCTCACATGTGTACAAATGTGTGTACAAACTACGACCTCACATGTGTACAAATGTGTGTACAAACTATGTCCTCACATGCGTACAAATGTGTGTACAAACTACGACCTCACATGTGTACAGATGTGTGTACAAACTACGACCTCACATGTGTACAAATGGACGATATATCGCCATACTAGGGTCATCTTGGTATTTATTTTATTTCGTGGTATCTTCTGCAATGCCAATGCTGAGCGAACGGAAATTCACATGATACAACATTTTCATTTGATTTTTTTACCATGTTTAGTCCAAACCTACTTTTTATCTGGCACTGAATCAGTTAACATCAGCAGAGCATCTAATTATAAAAGTTGGGACAGCCTCCGGGTCAATATTTATATTTTGATAATTACAACATTTCATTTGTCTCTTATCCAGTCGTGAGTATAACTAGCCGGAACTTAGTGCCTGCAAGCTGCTGTAACACAAATTACCCGGCAAGGGATTGCCAGGTTATGAATGCTGATAAAACAGTTCCAGTCCAAATATACCACAATGTGACAGCAGAAAACCCAGCTTTGTACAGCAAGGTAAGAAGTTCGTGTCACAATATGTTACATAGACAAAGGAAACAAAAGAGTTTACACAATGGAACTATTGCACACATAGTGAGTTTACACAAAGATATTTTACATAAACAAATAAAACAAAAGAGTTGAGGCAGTGGTAAGATTGATAAATATCATATATCGTTTAGACGCGAACTGAACAAGTCCTGAAAAATGCGTTTTGATTGAAATTTTTGCAACTTCTATATATTACACTTATGTGTTTATGTTTGGGTAGAGAGGAAGAGAAAGGCCAAAGAGATGATGAATTTCAGATGTGGCAGATGATCTCCAGGTGGGTGTATAGGACCCGTAAATCTTGCTTGTGATTGAGAAGTTTTCTGGAAGGTTGTTATGAGAGCGAGGTTCTGCAAAGGTCATGCTACTGAATGTATGAATGATTCATTACGGATTCAAAGAGTATGCTTATAAGGTGGAGAAAGGAATGTTTCGTGTGGAATGGCTATCGTTGCTTCAAAGGCCGCAGATTGTAAGAATTGTATGGATTTTTCCCTGGCCATGCGGGGGTCCGGGGGAATGAACAAGCTGATAGGCTAGCAGGGAATGCACCCCTTGGTGGTAGATTGCCTATGGACAAAGGGGAGGTGGTCGTGCGCTTGTGGGACCAGGTGGAGAAGGCGGAGGAACAGATTTAGAACCCATATGTGGAAAGAATGAGATTGCGGGGGATCGGCAGGGGTTCTGCGAGAATCTCAAAACTGAGAGGGAAGACCAGGAGAACTTTTAATCAGATAGCGGTGGGAACGATTAGTAGCATGACTCTTCGCTGGCTGTTGAACGAGAGGACGGAGCACGTATGAGAATGTCCTGAGTGCAGTGATGTCGGTTCTTAACTCAACTCAACTCAACTGAATGAATGAAGTTTTATTAAACGAGAGTAATTAATTAAGTAAGTCCAGAATAGAATATAAAACTATATGATATGAGAATATGATAACCAAAGTTTGTTGTACTTAACCTCTTCTTATTTCTCAATATAATCCATGGGGAAGCGTGATACATTTATCGCATCGTTCTATTAGCGTTCGTTTCAATATCTACACCATAGAAGTCAATGGGCTGCTGCTTTAGTTACCTTGCACCTGGAGCTCAACTTCTTCGTCATCAATAAATAGTCTGAAGCCTGTTGTGCACCGCTCTTCCATACAAACACTTGTCGCCATAAACAGGAAACATTTCGTTATCAACATCTTTAGCAATAAGTCATCTGGCTCAGAAAGAAAAACCCACAATAAGTTGTTTGCCGGTGATGCAAACTTCGTGAACGATTGGCGTTTTCACCACCACATGCGCGTGAAATCGTGTATATCTATATATACATATGCCTGCGATAGTTATTGTCTATCACCCACCACATCAAGCTAAATGAATATGCCACAGAATGACACCTTTACAAACTAACAGCATCCATTTCTAAAATGTCTTATATCATTTTGCGAATTAATTACTGATTTACGCTCGTTCATTATTGGCATTCTTTGACAATACCCGTGTTGCATAGAAAAACATAATGTTGAAATTAATTTTCATAAAAGGAGAAAATTTCAACAGCTTTTATTGAAAATAGAACTTCTAATAGACTGAATACCCTGATTTATTTATTTTTTAAAATTCGCGTTCACTCGCTTTGCACGCACTCGTAGTCCATACACTTGCTACTATCTCTAAATGTACTGGACTGATTTTTGCGCGTGGATTAGATTTCCTTATCACCAGTGTCCCTCGCCAACAGGCGAACATCTGACATTGGACATCTGAGGTAATGGTAGTTTACGTTCTCAGGTCAAGAACGAGAAGCCAACATTTTACTCCAACTGACCGGTGCAGGGGTTAAACCCACTACCTCAGCATCAGAGGAAGAATAAGATCGGGCACTCTTATTCATTCGGCCGTACTGATCTCCAACGACCTGATATGTGTTGATATGTTATTTGAAATGGGTCATTATGTAGAATACATCTTCGTCTGATCTGTCAGGGATGCGTTGACCAGTTGATGAACGAGATCGATGACCACTTCGCCGCCATTGCTGGAGTTGCCGTGGCCGTGCTTGTCGTGTTGGTGAGTAGGAAGCTCTTGTTGCTATTTGCAGCTACCAGCATCATTATCTTATTCTTTATCATCATTATCAGCATGTGCATTGCCTAATGGTTTGGGTGTATGGGTCTATCAAGACATTTGAACATAAAGTGTCCTAGATCCAAGTCTATTCATGATATTCTTCTATGTCATTGTCTTACACCACCCCGTTAGTTAGTTAGTCGACAGATCATCCTCATTGCACATCGAACTATTCAGTCCATCAGTGCTCGGATCCCCTCCTCAGCAAATCCCACAGCATGTAGCGGCCAACAACACCAGTTCTGTGCTGGATTATCAATCTTCTTTGGCTTCCTGCGTAGTGTTCTTGTTTGGCCACATCTCTCTTAATTTGCTGTTCTCGAACACACCATCAAGTCTATTCATGATATTCTTCTATGTCATTGTCTTACACCACCACGTCTATTCATGATATTCATCTATGTCATTGTCCTTACACCATCACGTCTATTCATGATATTCTTCTATGTCATTGTCTTACACCATCACGTCTATTCATGATATTCATCTATGTCATTGTCTTACACCATCACGTCTATTCATGATATTCATCTATGTCATTGTCTTACATCATCACGTCTATTCATGATATTCTTCTATGTCATTGTCTTACACCATCAAGTCTGTTCATGATATTCTTCCATGTCATTGTCTTACACCATCAAGTCTATTCATGATATACTTCTATGTCATTGTCTTACACCATCACGTCTATTCATGATATTCTTCCATGTCATTGTCTTACACCATCAAGTCTATTCATGATATACTTCTATGTCATTGTCTTACACCATCAAGTCTATTCATGATATACTTCTATGTCATTGTCTTACACCATCAAGTCTATTCATGATACCCTTCTATGTCATTGTCTTACACCATCACGTCTGTTCATGATATACTTCTATGTCATTGTCTTACACCATCACGTCCATTCATGATATTCTTCCATGTCATTGTCTTACACCATCAAGTCTATTCATGATATTCTTCCATGTCATTGTCTTACACCATTACGTCTACTCATGATATTCTTCCATGTCATTGTCTTACACCATCAAGTCTATTCATGATATTCTTCTATGTCATTGTCTTACACCATCAAGTCTATTCATGATATTCTACTGTGTCATTGTCTTACACCATCACGTCTATTCATGATATTCTACTGTGTTATTGTCTTACACCATCACGTCTATTCATGATATTCTTCTATGTCATTGTCTTACGCCATCACGTCTATTCATGATATTCTTCTATGTCATTGTCTTACACCATCACGTCTATTCATGATATTCTTCTATAGCATTGCCTTACGCCATCACGTCTATTCATGATATTCTTCTATAGCATTGTCTTACACCATCACGTCTATTCATGATATTCTTCTATAGCATTGTCTTACAACATCACGTCTATTCATGATATTCTTCTATAGCATTGTCTTACACCATCTCGTCTATTCATGATATTCTTCTATAGCATTG
This sequence comes from Cepaea hortensis, assembly GCA_963921405.1. NCBI lineage: Eukaryota > Metazoa > Mollusca > Gastropoda > Stylommatophora > Helicidae > Cepaea > Cepaea hortensis. The sequence continues at coordinate 79,493,827 of OY992893.1, forward strand.
TCTTACACCATCACGTCTATTCATGATATTCTTCTATAGCATTGTCTTACACCATCTCGTCTATTCATGATATTCTTCTCTAGCATTGTCTTACACCACCAATAATCATTATTCACAAGTCTGCTTCTTCTATCAGTGACTGTTGTCTTGTCCTTACGATTTTCTCTAGATTCCCTGTGCTCATTATATGACTAAAGAATACAGGTTTTCTCTTTTGTATATTTGTGTATTTTTTTTTTAAATTCACATATCCTTTTATAGAACATCGCTGTCAACAGCAGCATCTTTCAGCTGTCTGTTGATTTCTTGGCAAGAATACGCTCAGTAGTTTGCCATTGCTTTCTGAGCGGCCGGCTCAGTTATCCCGCAAGCCAACAGCGGGGGACGAACCGCTCCCAGTTCTCGCCCGCTACGAGACTCTGCGTGATAAACGGGATTACGGAGAAAGTGGTATAATCCCTCGGCCAGAGAGACCGGCATATTTGTGTATAATGTTCTTATATTATTAGCCTCTTCCAGGCAATCGTTGTTAATTACTCTGGCAGTTCACAGTTTTCGCAACATTCACCTCAGAAATCACACCCCCACAGCCACCAAGCTCTTCCTAACGCGTTGGTTCACACGTCATGATTCACTGCCATACAACAGGACTGGTTCAGTGTAACATGTCAGTGCTATTTTTCTTATATTAACTGGGAGCGATGTACTCCATACGATAATTAAAAAAAACTATGCATATCCTTTGCAGGAGGTTACAGTCAACCCCAGCCTTTATTGGTTGTTTGTGAATTACAAGTAAATATCACGTTTAGTAGTTTGCCATCGCTTTATGAACGAGAAGTCAAACTTTAAGTAGAACTGACCACTGTGTGGAACGACACCACTATGCAACCGTCAGAATAGACAGTTAAATCACTTTACACCTCGCAGCAACGCCGACCTATATATAATGTCTTGGACACATTTTTCACTCTGGGTATTGAGGCGGAGTCTGTTTACAATGAAATGCCTAAAGCTCGAGACCTAAATATGACCAACCTTGGCCTAATTCCTGCCTGCCCTTATGTGCTGTGCCTGATGACCTAATCTAATAGTCAAATTCTCCTGAAGTAGTTTCCTGAAATGAGCCAGTGATGTAATATCGCCATCATATTTTGTAGGGCCTCGGAGCAAGGAGGAATAGGTGGTCAGTCGTTCCCTCACTTTGACATGAAACGAGTCCAGGAGTCAAAACGAAGTCCGACCGTGCTCATGTCACTATTAGTGCAGTTCGGTATTTACTTTGCCAGCGCGCCAGCCAATACCTGGTTATATTTTAATACGCCTCTCGGCAGCTCTTAGATGACAACGCTTTCTAGGTCACTGATGGAGTACAACAAGATTGTGTCCTGTCTGTCCCCCCCCCCCTTCTCTCTCTCTCTCTCTCTCTCTCTCTCTCTCTCTCTCTCTCTCTCTCTCTCTCTCTCTCTCTATCTTGTTCATAACCTATTTAGACGGCATTTGTAAAGAAACCAGCCAAATAGAAACCACAAGAACACTGCATAACGAACAGAACACAAAAGAACGACAAACGGCAAATTACACCATTAAAGAACTAATATTTGCAGACGATCTAGCACAAATAGCGCAATCAGAAGCAGAATTACAAGATCGAATGAACAGTTTAAACGAAGTGTGTAAGGAACATAACATGAAAAGTAGCATAAGTAAACCAGAGGTAATGACTAAAACCAAAGAAGAAAAAGCAACAGATTCATCTAAAAGAACACCACCTGAAACAAATAAAGTGCTTCAAGTAATTAAGAAGTATAATGCCATCAAATGGCAAATCAGAAGATGAGTGGAAAAATAGATGCATTAAGGCAAACCAACTCATTGGACAAATGCCACTAATACTAACGACGCATCAATAGATACTAAAAAAAAAGCACTCTGCAACAAAATCTTACCTACCAACTCTAAGCTATCAATGCGAAACCTGAACAATGACAGAAACGTAGGAAAGCAAAATTACAACAACAGAAATGAAATTCCTGATAAGAATGCACAATGTATCAAGAAGAGAGAAAATCAAAAATGAAGAAATCAAGAGAAAAGTAGGGGTTAGAGCAGAGCTAGATTTCACCATAAAATGCAAGTTAAATGGTTTGGCCATATGACTAGGCTACCAACCGACAGTAAACCACAACAAGCAATGATGTACAGACTAAAGTGAACCAGAAGAAGAGGCCGACGATGTAAACGATGGACAGAGGGAATAACAGAATCCATGGGAGGAACGATATATGCAGCCTATAGACGGGCACACTCCTGCTGGTTATACTTCACCTCGACATCGCAAGGTACAAGAGGAACAAGATGAGATGAGATTAGCTTAACCTGTTACTAGTGTCCCTCACCATCAGGCAAACCCACTCCAACTTCAGATATACTTGTAATTTACACCCCCAAGTCAAGGAAGAAAAGTCAACATTTTAATCCAACTGACCAATGTAGGGGTTTAACCTGCAACCTCAACATCAGCGTGCCAGATGTTTAAGAACGAGCGGTTTTGCCATGCTGACCTCCCATTAACCACGATGTCTTTAACAATAACATATTTTCCTCGCCTTTATTTTCAGCTTCTGAGCGTCATCTTCTCCGTGTGTGTCTGTACGAGCATCGGCAAAGACAGCATGGTGGTCTAATACCATTCTGGTACATGTAATAATATATAGTGCTGCTTCAAAAATGACAATGTCTTTTTATTGTTATAATTTTCAGAGATCTTGAAATGTTTAGAGAACGTGAGCTGTACGTCTTCAACATTTCTAGCTATATTTATTATTTAACTTACACAGGTATTGACATCTTAACGATAGAAGAACTATATCCCTGTGTCAATTTTAACAATCATGTGTATAACTTGCGCAGGTAGAGGAATGCTAATACTAGAAGAAATACACACCTTCAACATTTCTAATTATACAATTTAACTAGCACATATATTGATGTGTTCACGGCAGACGGATTTGCATTTCTGTATCAATTTTAACAATGATGTGTATAATATAATTTAAGCAGGTAGAGAAATGCCAAAATAGAAGAACTACACTCCTTCATATTTTCTAACAATGATGTGTATTATTAAACGTACACGGATCTTAGAATGATGTTACACAACAAGAACTACATTTCGTAAACATGTTTAATCATAATGTTTATAAACAACGTAAAAACAGGTCTACACATTTTTACAGTAATAGAACTACATTTCTTCAATAATTCTAGCTATCATGTTTGTAATTTAATTTACACAGATCTAGAAATGTTTACGGCAGAAGAATTACCAACTTTCAGCAATTCTAGTTGCAATGTTTACAATTCAACTCGCATGCGTATAGAAATATCAATACTAGAAAAACTACATTCCTTCAACAGTTGTATATGGGATGTTTATAATTAAACGTACACTGATCTAGGAATCTTAACGAAACAAGAGCTACATTTCTTCAACATTGTTAACGTTGATTTTATGTCATAAGAATATCATTCCTTCAACATTTCTTAATATGTTGTTTACAGTTTTACTTACACGGGTGTAGAAATGTCGATGCTAGAAAAATTAAATTCCTTCAGCAATTTTTACTATGGTGTTTTTTTTTTTAAATTTAAATGTGCACAGATTTTGCACAAGAACTACATTCATTTTACAGTTCTACCAATGATGCTGTGACAGATAAACTAAATTGTTTCAACATTAATAATTATGATGTTTATAATTTAACTCGCACTGCTCTAGAAATATTTATAGGAGAATAACTACATTCCTTCATCAATTATAACTATGATTTTATGCCAGAAGAACTACCTTCCTTCTATAAAAAAAATGCTTTCATTTTCTGCCTATAGTACTTTGCGGTGTAGGGGGTGTGGGAGGGGGGGTCTTGAGCCTGAGGAATTAAGGCCACATGGCTAGTGCAGTCACCGCTAACTGTGCAGGTTAGAGTTTACTTTTTGTCCCGGACACACACAAAAACTCCACACCTTACCAAGGGTTCGAACCCGGGTCTCCCGAATGAGAGTGCGGCATTCTAGCCACTTGGCTAGCCGTTCCCCTAACTTCCTTCGAGAATACTAAATATGATGTCATGCTAGTATTTTCAGCTATGTTGTTTATAATTTAACTTACTTAAATCTATAAATTAATGCAATTACATCTATAAATGTGTAAGGCTGAGGCGTACGATCCTTCAACAATTCTAATAATGATGTTTAACACGAAGAATTACATTCCTGATACATTCCTAACTCTGATGTTAACAATTTAACATATACAATCTAGAAATGTTAATGCCAGAAAAGTTACATTCCTTCAACATTTTTAAATGTGTTATTTATTATTAATTCACTGTGCTTCTTTGTATCAGGGCTGTCTACCAAGTTATATTGGTGTGTGAATGCGACTACATTTATTCATTTTGTGAACTTCATTGTTTTCATCGTGCTACAAACATATGCTTACATGTTATTATCAATAAAACTACACTCCATTACCGTTTCTACCTTTGCTATTCTGTATTTGAAATATGTTTTTGTTTGTACTATACACTGGGTGTTTGTAAAGTCTCACTACATTTTACATGTAGAACACATTTGACAAAATGAAGTACATGATGTCATCAAAAAATCTGCTCCAGTCCATCGTGAAGCAATGTGCAGCGAATGACTGTCGTCTGTTGGAGTAATTATTTGCACTCCAAATAGAATGGTGTTATCAACAGAATAAATAATATTAAAATTTGTTCTATATAAAATGTGTAGAGGTACCTTACAAAATCCATGTACATATCACAAAAAGAAAACTGTTACTACAACTACATTCCGTCGTTTTAATGTTACTTGATAGTTGTGTTTCCTTTCGTAGTTTTAAAACGACAGCAGTAGAACTTCACAGTTTGTCTAGACGCGAGTCAGTTGTACACCAATGTCGAGTGAACAGCATAACGTCTCTTTATGAAAGCTTTAAAAAAAAAAGAAACAAAAAACTTTAAATATAGTTTAAGTAGATTTTTTTTTAAAATCAGTGTGTGTTTGTTGATTCTGTGCAGACGAAAGCTTTAGTCGCAATGTAAATATTTCACTTCAGATTGTGTTATTGTAAAACTTACCTATTTTACTTCTGGTTCTCGCTGATTCGCTCCTTGTCTTCTAGGGCCACCGGAACCCTTACCTGGAAAGGACATCTGACATTATCATGCAGATGGTCACCTCACCTCAATTTACTTGGGCTAGAATATGTGAAGACTTGACAGTTCACTTCCCAACAGCTGTATTTACAGTGGAACTGCCTTCTTCTTCTTCTTCTTCTTCTTCTTCTTCTTCTTCTTCTTCTTCTTCTTCTTCTTCTTCTTCTTCTTCTTCTTCTTCTTCTTCTTCTTCTTCTTCTTCTTCTTCTTCTTCTTCTTCTTCTCCTCCTCCTCCCCCTCCTCCTCCTCCTCCTCCTTCTTCTTCTTCTTCTTCTTCTTCTTCTTCTTCTTCTTCTTCTTCTTCTTCTTCTTCTTCTTCTTCTTCTTCTTCTTCTTCTTCTTCTTCTTCTCTCCCACCTGAAAAAATTAAAACAATGAAGATAAAATAAAACTTTGAAATAACCTGTTTGCAATTTATCTCAGAATCTCAGTTTTAAGATAAGTAATAAACATTTTGTTTTCAAAGTTTACATCTTTTTATTCTTCTCACCCAGTTCTTATGCCTTAATGTAGCCAATGGATGATCTTCTCGGTCACTATATGCTGTGTTATGTGTATGTATTTGTTTGCTGATGTAGGCTAGTCTTCGCCTGTATGTTTCGTAATTCTGTTCTGTAAAGCTGCATTACTTTGTTTCAGTAAAGTATATACTCACTGTAAAGCCACAATGAGTAAGCATTCCGATAGAGACTAAGTCACACAGACACGTTATAAAATACATCAGAAAGACGCAGTTATTCACTTTTAGGCCAACAAATGAGAAGACTAAACCTAGAATATATTGTGACAACAAGAAAGATTTGTGGAAAGAGAGACAGATGAAGACAAAGAGGGGAAATTATTAACAGCCGTATGTCATTTCACGGAAGGGTGTCAACACATACAGTGATGTATGATTTTGGAGATGGCAAGAATTATAGAAGCATGACATCCCACGCCGGTCGACAAGGCACTGATGATGATGATCTTTTCTTCTTTCATTTGCTTGGAGTTGATTGTGTGTATCTGCAATGTTGTATTTTGTTTAAACTTCATAGTCTTTGTCGGTTCACTCGGTGGTCAATGAAATTTACCTTCCACTGTAGTTTTTCTACAACAGTAGGTTTGCCTGGATATGTATTAATATGAGCAGTCTTGAAGTATGTGATCTGCTTTCCGCGGCTGGCAATCCACTTGTGCACATTGCTGATTCTCCAATCTTAAATAATCGATGATGTCATGTTCTGATTCGCAGAATAACGATTTATTCTGGTCTGCCCATACATTGGTAATCACTTTGAGATGGTGTTGGCGACTGTTCGACTGAATAATTATGATGATGATGATGATTCTAGATGTACATTCCGTGGCAGTTTTAATAGCGTATCACCTGGAGATTAAATATTCGGGGCGATACTGTGAAGCCATTCATTACGTCTAAAAATCTTCAACTCATAGTTTGGCGCATTCCCTGGTTATACATTTTTAATGTTTCATTGAAAACAATGTATTACGCCAGCATAATTATGAGATTGGAATATTGGGGGGGGGGGGGGGGGGTTATGTGATTAAATTAACTGGAAAACTTAGTGACAACTGGCAAACTACATGGAAAAAGGGAAAGTAACAGACAAAGACAAGTACCTGGATGTGGTGCCACTCAGCATAATCGAGGCAGGAACACAGGCTTGGTCTAACGAGATGGCGACCATGATAGCCAAGACTGATTAGCATGGCACTTTATTTTCATATATATGTATATATATATATATTCTTTTTTTTCCTCCTGTGCTACTATGTCCGTTGTCTATGTTCTTTGTAAACATCTTCCATTTCGGTTGTCCATGGCGTTTGGAACTCAGTAAAACCACATTTCACCGGCATTTTGGTTATGTGTTTTGCTTATGTGTTGTACTTGGTTCACAGTCATATATTAACATGAACGTTTTTTGTAAAATAAAATAAATAAATAAATATTATGTTTTGCTTATTTGTTTGGAGGAGTTAGATTTTTAATGTGTGTGTTTGTGTGTCCACGTGTGTGTGTGTTTGTGTGCGTGCGCGCGCGTGCTCGTGCGCTTGCTTAAGGAAGTCTATCAAATATTAGTTTCTGTAACGTTACACACACTGTTTTTCTGGTAATAGGTTTGGCGTTTGTTCACAATGAAACACCCGAGATCTTTGCTTCGTGCAGAGTGAAATGCTTCATTAACGAAAATTAAAAATAGGGAGCATCTGTTGGATCTTTTCCCCAGGACATACTGGTGTGGTGGGAAATGAGCAGGCTGGCAGATTGGCTAGGTCTTCAACTCTTGGTGGAGTGCTGTTGCACCCTTAGAGATTAGATGTCTAGGTGGAATAACAGATAGCGTAACGATTACTATATTGTTCAATGACTCTCTCCTCATCACTTGACCAAAGAAAGTTGTTTGTTTCTTTCTTAATTTCTATATTATGTTCTCGTTTCATTAACCTCTACTTGACAATCGTCGTAGTTACTCTGGCAGTCCAAGGAATTCGCAACATTCATTTTAGGAACCACATCTCCGTTGCTTCAAATCCTTTACTAATTTGTTCATTACTGTTTCATGATTTGCTGCTATACTTCAAAACGGGTTCTATATAGCATTCCAGCACTCTCTTCCTTGATGTTCCGGAAAGCAGCATTTGCCTGACTTAATCTGCTCATAATCCACGTCGTGCATCTTCCATATTATGTTATATTTGTCCTAGTTATTTAAATGTATAAACTTGGTTAATTACTTTCCCTTCAATTGTTATCTCATAACGATCTTTCCAGTAGTCACGATGTTCCCCAATGCCTCTCTTCTCATCACATGACCAAATAAAGCTGTTTGTCTCTTTTGTATTATTGTTAGAAGACAGATTATGGTCGTCACTGTGAAGAAGTAAATACCACAATGTGATATACGAGTAAATGGGCATATTCTTAAGCAAGTGAATCGATACAGTTATCTCGGCACAGTCATAACATCTGATGAGAGATGCCTTGAATAGATTAGAACAAGAATTGCCATTGCGAAAGAAGCCTTTTGCAAGATGAAAAACATATTGACCAATAAAAAGATATCAATTGAAACGAGAAAAAGAGTGTTGAAGTGCTACATAGAACCTATACTTTTGTATGGATGTGAAGCTTGTACAATAAGCAGTCAAGCTGAAAAACAGCTGATGGCTGTGGAAATGTGATTTCTGAGCAAAATGCAAAGAATACCATGAACAAACAGATAAAACAATGAACAAGTCCTTCAAGAAACAAATTAAGATCGTAAACTGATTAGAGACATTAGATGTAGACAGTCAAAATTTTTTGGGCATGTTATGAGAAGAAATGAATTGGAGAACTTGGTGACGACTGGCAAGATCGAAGGAATAGACCAAGGGAAAGACCGAGAAGTAAATACCTGGATGGCTTGTCCACGTGGCATGGTCGAGACAGCAACACAGAGCTGATCCACGACTCTGGTGATCGAGTGAGATGGCAGAACATGACCGCCCACGCTTACCGGCATGGCACATGATGGATGGATGTCACTATCAACCTTTTGCTTTTATGTAAAGAAATCTTAATGCACAAATGCATACAGCTTGTAGAATACATTGAATATAGGTGTATACTGCTTTGGTAGTATTGTTTTACATTCAATAGCCTCATGTTAAATTTCTGACGGTTTACTTTCGAACATAAATGCATTTTTTCATTTGTAAGTTACTATGAGAATCACATTTTCTAATCCCAAACCAAAGTATACACAAAATAGTACGTCACCTCCCAATGAAGAAAAAAAAAAAAATGAACGTTGCCGTTGTGTGTGTGTGTGTGTGTGTGTGTATATATATATATATATATATATATATATATATATATATATATGTGTGTGTGTGTGTGTGTGTGTGTGTGTGTGTGTATGTGTGGGTGTGTCATCATCATCATCATCATCATCATCATCATCATCATCATCAATATGCAGAAGGTCTTTTGCAGAATTCTCCGTCGACAAAGTTTCTGTATCTCTTGCCATTTCTCCCTCAACCAGCCCACGCCAAGTCCTCCTATCTTTAGCTATCCCAAACAATCTCTGTCCGTGTCCTTCACATATTTTTCATTTCTATTTCAATTTCTCTTCTCCGTGAGTTGTTAAGTGTTCTTCTATATTCTCTTTTTGTCCTGTGGGTTCCAGACTAAGGCTTTTCTAGTTACATTGTTCTCTTGCGTCCCCAATGCAAGGTCCATCCAGCGTTAACGTCTTTCCTCAACGTATTGGTGTATTGGTGTTTGTCTAGTTCTCTTTATGCACTCCACGTTGGTGATTGTATCATACGGTTTCATTTATTTCTTCTCTTTCAAAAGTACTCTGACGTTTAATGTCACCAATGTAGTTTGTTTCCGAGACACAATGCGGTTTATTAGCCAATGTTCTTGATTGCTCATATTTTGTAGAATTTCATTATTTTTCTGTATTTTGGTCCATAATACACTAACATGCGAATGCAATATTTTAGTTTAAAAGCCCCAGTTCTCTTCTTCAGTGACAACCACATGGGAGGCGTGGTGACGAAGAGGATAGACTCCCGCCTTCAGCTGGTGGTATGGGCTTCATCCACATCGCTGGGAATTTGATTATTTTACATTTTCCCTGGACTCAATCATCGCCCCAGTCTAAAATTAAACCCAAGAAATGTCTTCGGAAGTAAAAGCTGCCGGCGTGATGGTGACCACATCCTTGAACTAGTGCCGATTGGTCTATACAAATATGGGTCTGGCTCCATATGCCCAAAACCCGTCTGAAGGCGTGTAATAGACATGGTCTTATCATCATAATCATCAAGTGCGTTCATGGCTCTCCACACATCTCGGTCTTTGGTGTTCTGGATCAACTCTGATAATGTTATTCCTCCAAACCACCGCCTCAATCCGTCCACCATCATTTCTCTTGGCCTGCCTCTACCTCTCTTCCCCTCGATCTTTCCAGTTGTCACGATGTTCTCCAATACCTCGCTTCTCATCACATGACCAAAGAAAGCTGTTTGTCTCTTTCTTATTGTTGTATATAGTGTTCTAGTTTCATTAGCCTCTTTCAGGCAATCGTTGTTAGTTACTCTGGCAGTCCAAGGAATTCGCTACATCGTCTTAAAAACCACATCTCTGTTGCTTCTAAGTTCTTCTTAATTTGTTCATTTACATTCCAAGATTCGCTGCCATACAGAAAAACTGGTTCTATATACCTTTTTAGCACTCTCTTTCTTACATTCTTTGATAGCGACTTATTGCATAAGATACACTTCGTTTTCTGAAATGCGGCTTATGCCTGCCCTATTCTGCTCTTGATGTCTGTTGTACATCTTCCATCTGATGTTATAAGTGCCCCAAGGTGTTTAAAATTATCCACTTGGTTGAGAATTTACCCTTCTATTTCTATGTCATATTTTGGTGTCCCCGTTTTTTTTTTTTTTTTTTTTGGATATCACCATTGTTACTGTTTTCTTGATATTCAAGGAGAGTCCTTTCTGTGCACTCTCTGTTACTACAATGTCCAACAATTGTTGTAGGTCTGTTGCATTATCCGCCACCAATACTGTGTCATCTGCGTAGCGTATATTGTTTGTATTATATCCTCCGATTAGTATTCCTATCTTCTATTTGATCTCTCTCATTATTACATCGCCATATACGAAGAAGAGATTGGGTGACAAGACACACCCCTGTCGTACTCCAAGCTTTATCTGTTCGTAACTACTCTCTTTATTTCCCATTTTAATTGCTGCTGCTTGGTTCCAGTATATATTCTGTATTATTCTTAAATCTTTCCCATCAATGTTGATATCTTCCAACATTTTAATCAGCTCATCATGTTTTACTTGAAACAAAGTTCAATATACCATACGACGGGAAAAGAAAAATTACTTTAAGAACTTAGTAATGGATAAAACAAATAGTAAGGATATATGGAAGGCAATTAACACCTTGACAAACAAGTGTAACCTCCGAAATTCTTTACCATCAAATCATATTACATGCGACCAATTCAGTAATGTTTTTCAAACTGACATAGACCAGTTGAAGGCTTCAATACCTAATTCTCCTTGCAACTTATCTTTACTGTCATCGTTTTGCGAGAATAGATGCTCCGGCGATATTCTTTCCGACATACCGCTAATGACAATCACTGAGGTATTCACTTACCTCAGTAACCTAAAAAACACAACCTCATCTGGGTTAGATGGAATCAGCAACCGGATTCTCCGTTGTGCTGCGCCAGTGATCTGTATATCACTAACCTATGTATATAATCAGTGTCTCACCAAAGGCCACTTTCCATCAGCTCTCAAAATCGCTAAAGTGTACCCTCTTCTTAAATCTGGTTCATTGGACAATGGTCTCCCGAACAATTACAGACCCATTTCCTTACTATCATCACTATCTAAGCCACTAGAAAAACACATCCATAAAGTAACATTACAGTATTTAGTTCGCAACAAGCTTATTGTTGACAACCAATCAGGATTTCGACCAAAATATTCTTGCCATACGGCCCTAACAAACATGATAGAAAATTGGCACCAGAATATAAACAACAACAGTCTATGTGGAACTGTGTTTATTGATTTCAAGAAAGCATTTGATATGATAGACCATGTTATTTTAATTAAAAAACTTCAGACAATGAAAATTGGTCCTAATGTAGTCACTCTAATATCATCTTTTCTATCAAACAGAAAGCAAGTAGTATCACATAATAAATGTCTGTCTCATATCACTACCTTCAATATTGGAGTACCGCAAGGCTCTATTCTTGGCCCTCTATTGTTTGCCATATATATTAACGATCTACCTTTACATCTTTCGTCGTCCTGCGATCTATTTGCAGACGACTGTACAGTGTAAACAAATGCTGAAAACTGTATTTTATTGGAGGCGTCTTTACAACAAGAATTAAATAATGTAGTAAGGTGGAGCTATTCAAACCGTATGCAAATTAACATCACTAAAACAAAATCAATGTTTACTAACAACCAGACAAAGACTTCAAACTCTAAGCTCACACACATCACTTCAACTTCACATCGATAACATGCCAGTAGAAAGTGTAATTGAGCACAAAACATTAGGCATAATCATTGATAGAAACCTAACCTTTAATTCCCACGTTCAAGCGCTTATTAAACAAACAGCGAAAAAAGTCTACCAACTCGCCAAAATTAAAAACTTCCTTGATGAGGACACAAGGAAACTATTCTATACTTCTCATATACAGACCCACTTTGACTACTGCTCTACAATCTGGGACGGTTGTTCTAATTCAAACACCAAGCGACTTTACTCACTCCAGAAACGGGCCATGAGTCTAATTTATAACAAAAATTTATCTGACAATCCTAGCCTGTATAAACGCCTTCAGTTACTACCACTCCGCAAACGCCTGCTTTTCAATAAAGCTAAACTAATTCACAAAATCCTGCATCGGAATCCCCCAAATTACCTTTGGCCATTGTTTAAATATAATGCTAGACACAGTAAACGTTTAAATATATTACACATTCCGAAGCCTAGGATTGACTTATACAAAACAAGCTTAACGTACTCTGCAGCTCAGCTGTGGAACAATCTTCCACAAGAAATCAAAGACATCACCAATCCCTATTCATAAAATCGCAAATTACTCGAACACTATCTCAGTACGGATTATCTTCCCCCTTAATAATAGAGATAATAATAATAATAACAAAACCCTAGTATAACAGCCAGTCCCCTTTTGGTAGGCCAGTATATTTCACATGGCTAATAACAAGTGTCAGACCATTATCTAATTTTACTGTGTCGTGTAGTTTTGATGTTCGCATTTTGCCCATGCCTTTATAATGCATATCTTTTTTATTGTTGCTGTTCTCTGTTAGCCTTGAATGATGTGTGAATGAAATAATGTATGAAAGAGAGTGAGAGAAGGGCAGAATGTTAGACGGGCCTGCGTGCCCAATTCTTAACCCTTTAAAAATAAAGTTTGTTCGTTCGTTCGTTCGTTACTTTATCAAATGCCTTAGTATAATCTATGAAGCATAAATATATGTCTCTCTGTTTCTCTATTCATCTTTCTATTAGTGTTCGTAATGTTGTTTGTCCATCAAGAATGATGATGACCATTCATTTCATCCAGTGGGGTTGAAAGTATAGAGCCTTGAGTTCTAAGATGGCTGATTGTAACAAGATCCCCTGGTCTTGAACAGGTAATGTACACGTAGTTATATCCCCCGCACTTGCACCGAACACCTCCCGAGGACTTTCGTCTACTTGGCCCCATACACATGCTAGGACACCTGCTCTTCTCTTACCACCCATGGATACTCACCGACAGGTGGCTCGGACAAAACAGCAGTCGTACCCTCACTCAAAGGCATGATAACACAATCAAAGTTTAATTTCAAAATAAGTCAAACTAAATTCAGAGTGGGATGGCTGAAAAACCTGGATAGAAGAATGTCTATGTACATCTATGAAGTAGAGAGGTGGGAAGAACTAAAGATGATCGGTCTTCATAATGTAGAGTGTGATCTCTGTTTGTGCATGAGTCCAGCCGTAGCAGGTAACTCACCCGGCCAGTTTCCTGTACTGAAGACCTCTTCCGTGTCGACACTGCCGGCGTCTTCCAAGTTTACCTGGAGTAAGAAATCGGGACAGCCATGCTCTTGCCCGATATCTGACTGACGTTGCAACACACTGTCTTGATGTCGTCATCCGGTGACGTAATCAATCACACCAAAGTTCTCACTACTGATGAAATAGGGCAACCCTAGGATTCAAGGCGTCCCCTCTGACGTTACCACTGTACAGCAAGACTAGAGCGTGGTAGCTCTTCAGCAAAATACAGTCACTGGAATAATGTAATCAACATCACACAATAGGAGCGTGGTGGCTCCAAATGCTAGCACTGTCTCTGGGTTGTTCTCAACAACCTACCCTTGGAGTGTGGTAGCTATCGATCATAGCAGTGTGCATAAGCTCCTCAAAAATGAAGACTACCATAGGAGTTCCAACAGTTAGGACAAATTCAATGTGGTAAAGATGTGTCGACCTGTGGTATAACCTTGAAGCTGGATAGCTCTCTACGCTGTCCACATCAATAAGACCTGGCTTTGTCTGACACATTCTGCTACTTGCCATCGTTGTGATGATTAACAACAAGTCACCTCAGCATACTACCCTGGGATATACATCAGCAATTAGCATACACAGTCTTTAGGGAAGTACCTGAAAACCTTCCAGGCATTAGTCTATCATAGATGCAGCAGCTGCACATCCAATCTGGATCACTCAACTTCAATCGTCAGACTACTTACAGTTGTCTTTGGGTGAACACACCGTGAAATCACTCATCACTCTTGTGTCTCGTATTGATTCTCTGGTATAGTATGATCATGAAACCACTGCTAGTAGAACCACAGTTCATCATAATGATTTGCACTGGAGCGAGCTGGTCCATATGAATTTCATAGCGGCATTTAAGAATCTTCAGCAATCAAAGAGATCCTGAAAACAAGGAGGTCGGTGAGAGTACTTGGCTACAACTGCGACTTACATGCAAATAAACATCACACACATCATAAATATGTATATATACACATAACAACATGTTATATACGATCATATATCCTGGCAAGTATGTTTATTCATGAGGGTGCATCAGTGAGCAAGCAGCCAGTCAAATATCTCGTCTGGGACACTATCTGTCCTGAAAGAACCTGTGTAGTCCTCTGACCCTGGTCATAGGTGTCTACTACCTGGTGCTATCTCCTTTCTTCATCTATCATCCATCTGCAACCTTATAATATACCTACTCCCTAATTCAGTGTAAGGGTTTTATTTAACTTGGGAGATGTCAAGCCGGACAATCCCTTCTCAACTCAACAATTAATTAATTACTTAAACGATTAATTAATTAATTAAATCATAATTCATTAATAACTCAACAATATTAACAAATTAAATAATAAAGCAACGCTTTTGTTCTGGGATCTCTGTCCCAGCACAGATAAAACCTTTCATGATGATCCCGTCATCTTGAAGGTCAAGATTGTCCAGGTCTATCCTATATTGGTAACAATCCACCCCCGTTGTCTTTACCCCAGATCAGATGTAGATAAAGAGTTTACAGATTCCACGACGTGTTAAGCCACGCTATCCCATTTAGAATGGCACCCGGCAACTAATCCATAAATCCCCCTTCTCTCCGTGTAAGAGTAGCTAAGCCCTCTTCTGTAACACCCTTCCCCTAGTAGATATATCCCCCACTAACAGGATTGGGTTTACAAAGAGGAGTAGAGCAATACATTAAACGTTTCGTTCGAATCTTGGTTAGGTACAAACACAACATTAGACGTCTCGTTCGAATCTCAGTTCGGTGCAAACTCAAACGCCCTCGGTTACGACGCGTCGTCTCACTACCGGTCGGTCAATCGGGTTTCGCAGGTAGTAATAGCATCGCAAATCCACAAGCCATGAATAAATTGCCATAATCATTGTAACTACAAGCCACTCCTGTATAGAAAAAGTAACAGAAATGTTACCTTAACACAGCAATCACTTCACTGCACGTCCATATGGAAATCACACAACACCTTGGTTCCTTGAAATAGCACAGCTTCATCTAGCTAAGCATATCACACACTACTAGCTATCAAAAAGCATTTGCCACATCACTAACTATCTGTAGTTCACCTGTAGACACCTGTAGTTCAACATTGGGCATCTGGCCTAGATTCGGCCGATAAATAAAGCTAATTAATTATTCATAAGATCTGACAGAGATCTTCGAGTGCCGGTACACGTTATTAAACAGAGTGCGGTGCGTTTAGAACAAACTCTAACTATTTATTTCATTTATCTTATGGCTAGAGACACGGCAAATATCAACTGTACGGCTGTCGGACACTGGCACGCCTTGGAGACATCAATTCAACAGGTCTGACTTTGCGACCGTCGTGGTCGGTTGGAGGTTGGCGACTGAGAAACGAAGCTAACCAGCGGAGTTTCGAAGTCCACTCGACCCACCAATTTCAAATATCTCACGGAGACCACCAAATTCCCGAGTCCCACCTTTTACGAGATGTCCTACGTGTGTAGAATCATCTCGAAAACACAACAGATAATTTCTCTCCGCGTTTCGAGAAACGTCAAGAATAAACGCTTTTATACGGCGTTCCCCGTGATATTATTAGCATGGAAGGGAGACCACTCGCCTAGCGCCGGCCGATAGGAAATTCCCAGTTTGAAGGCGTGTGCACTGGGTCATTTTATCGCATTGATAAGGCCTATTTTGGCTCGAAATGTTCTTTGACAATGTTGACAAAGAATGCTTGACGTTTCTGGAACAGGATTTCCTGCAGTGGTTTTTCTGTCCTGCCTTTACTTTACAGCTCTTGCAGTCCTGGTTGCCTCAAACGTGACTGAATCCTTGCGTAATGATGCACGCCACAAATTTCGGTGTCTGGCTGCAGTCTCCCAGGTGTCATGATGAATTCCATAGCATTCAGTTAGATTTTGAGTGTCTTTAAATCTTTTCCTCTGGCCGACTTGGGAGCGTTTACAACAACGCAACTCTCCGTAAAATATTCGTTTAGGGAGCCTGTTATCTGGCGTGCGAGTTAAGTGACCAGCCCAGCGAATCTGATTCTTCATTAGCAGAGTGTGGATACTGGGCATGGACGCTCTTTCTAGGACTTCAGTATCTGGCGTCTTGTCTTGCCATTTAATCTTCAGTAGCTTCCTAAGGCAGACTGTGTGGAAGTGGTTTAATTTCCTAGCGTGTCGCTGATAAACAGTCCAGGTTTCACAAGCGTATAGCAGTGTGGATAATACAACTGCTTTGTAGACTTTCAGCTTTGATTGCAGACGTATTCCATTTTTGTCCCATACATTCTTGTACAGTCTGCCAAAAGCCGCACTGGCCTTGGAGATTCTTGCATTCCCTTCGTCATCAATTGTGGAGCTTGTGACACAGTGCTGCCAAGACAGGTGAATTTGTCCACAACACTTAGTCTATGACCATTCACTTTGATATTCGGCACAGTGTGATTATTACCTGGAGCTGGCTGGTACATAACTACAGTCTTCTCCAAGTTGATGTTGAGCCGAAAGTTGGCACAGGCATGTGAGAAAGCTGAAACATTGCGTTGCATGTCTGCCTCCTAGTTGGCATATAGAGAGCAATTATCAGCAAACAGGAGCTCTCTGTCGGTGTCGCTATTAATTTTTGTTAGCTTTCAGCCTTCTGAGATTGAATAACTTTCCATCCATGCGGTAGTTGATGCTTATTCCAATGTCGCTGTTCTCGAAGGCATTCGTCAACATAGCTGAAAACATGAGGCTGAACAGTGTTGGTACCAGGACACATCCTTGCTTCACCTCATTGGTGACAGGAAAGTGCTCAGACAGTTCACCATTTTCCTGTACTCTTGCCTGCATACCATCATGAAATAGCCGCACTATTTGGACAAACTTTCGTGGACAGCCATATTTTGCCATAGTCTTTCACAGACCTTCTCTGCTGGCTGTATCAAAACCCTTGGTAAGGTCAATGAAAGCGGAGAACATTTCGCAGTTCTGTTCCTGACATATCTCTGGCAGCTGCCTTGCAGCGAAAATCATGTCAACAATTCCACGTACTTTTCTGAAGCCACATTGACTCTCAGGAAGAAGACCTTGATCGAGATGGGCCGTGAGGCGATTGAGAAGAATTCTGGCAAGTATCTTGACTGCAATTGAAAGCAAGGAGATGCCTCGGTGGTTGTCACAGGTTTGGCGGTTTCCTTTATGTCTGTAAAGGTGGACTATTGACGCATCCTTGAAATCTTGTGGCATGGTCTCGTTCACCCATATGTTTGTAAAAACTTGGTGAAGCTGCTCTGTTAGGATCGACCCACCTGCCTAGCATATCTCTGCTGGGATGGAGTCAGCACCAGGTGCCTTGCCGCTGGAGAGTGTGTTTACTTCCACTATGGTTGGCAGGTCATCAAGTGTATCATTTGTGGGAACTTTAGGAAGGCAGTTGATGGTTTCATCATCGAAGAAGGAAGTTGCATTTAAGATGTTGCTGATATTCTCCGCCTAGCGTTGAAGGATTTCTTTCTTATCGGTGACCGATGTTCCCACATCTGCACTGAGAAGGGGAACTATGTCTGGTGATTCAGGACCATAGACCGCTTTCAGTGAGTCGTAGAAGTTTTTCATATCATGTATGTCAGGAAAGCCTTGAATTTCATAAGATTTACTGCTCAGCCAGGAGTCCCGTATTTGCCGACGTTTCTGCTACACTAATCTCTGAATGTTCTTGAAGGCATTTTTTTTCTGTATGTGTGTGTATGTGCTGACTTCAGGTCATTCAAATGTGCCTTGACGAAAAGATGTTTCTTCGGCCAGCGATTTGTTGGTGTCTTTGGAATTCTCATCAAACCAGTCTTTATGCTTTCGGCGGGCTGGACCCAGGATTTCCATATCAGTGTTTAAATTGTGTCCTTTAGGACTCTTTTTCTTCATCCTGTTTAGCTGTAGCATTGAGCCTGAGGCGGTCTTCCAGCATATTTTCAAACGACATTTGCATTTTCTTGCTGTTTAGGCGGGTGACATTTACTTTATTGTTTTTTGCTTTGTTTTTTTTTTTGTTTGCATTTTTACCGCGTGAGGACGCATTAGTGGTTTGAGGTGTATGTTTATTTTCGAGATGATGAGACAGTGGTCTTTCCAACATCCCTGACGAACATAGTGTTCGTAATATATATATATATAAGTTAATATAATATATAAAAGAATATATATAATATATATAAAAGAAGTGTATGAAAAAAAGAAGTATAAGAGAGAAGTTAAAAGACGTATATATATTGTTCTTCAAAGACTAAAACAACTAAATAAATTGTGGAGAAGGACAGATTGAACTACACAAATTAGATTTTTAAGAGCATGCATCTCTCACATTGCAACATACGCCTGTGAGACCTGGACACTTACTAAACAAGCTGAACATCGCATGAATTCCTTTGAATATAAATGTTATAGACGAGTTCTAAGAATATCTTGGATAAAGAATAGACCCAGAGCTGAATATTGAAGAAAGTTGGCTATTAATGACCATAAAGCAAAGAAAATTGAAATATTTTGGTTACTTAAAACGTCATGAAAGTTTGGAGAAACAATAATGAAGGGGTATATTCTGGGAAGAGAGGAACAGGAAGATCAAAAAGAAGATTGGTGCAGAATGTGGCGGATGAGCTCCATATGGGTGTATCGGACGCGGGACATCTTGCTTATGATCGAGAGGTTTTCTAGAAGGTTGTTATTGGAGTGAGGCTCTGCAAATGGCATGCTAGTGAATGAATGAATGAATGAATGAATGAATGGTGAGTACACCGAGGCAGATAAAACGGACGATGAAGCTATTTTGCAAGATGCTAGCTGGCAAAGAGAACTAATTATTCGCATCAGAAGAAAAAAAACCACGTTGTTTTGGATACATTATGAGAAGTTTAAGATGGGGGAGGGGGGTATGCAGGTAAGTACTAAGAAAGAAGACAATACACAGTTTGACATCACGTGGTGGAATAATGTCTCTATCAGAATGGACTGGCAGTACATTAGACAGAAGCATGATAATGGAGGTGAAAGAATGTCTCTATCAGAATGGACTGGCAGTACATTAGAAAGAAGCACGAGAATGGAGGTGGAAGCAGTCACAGCGACATTCCGTTGATTAGAAGAGATCGCTGCAACACACACTGTCTTCATCACGGACTCCAGTGTCGTGTCTTCCTTTAAAGTGTCGTCCCTGGAGTGAGGAGAGTCAACACCCACATTATAATTTTTTTTTTCTTATCAATATCCTGGAGAATCCACCAGCTTCCGTCCAACACACTCCTTCAGTTCATGGACACCTTTTCCTCTCTCTATCACTGTCGTACTATGCCCCCTCTCATTCTTCCCCACGCAACATATTCAACAACTCTTGCTTCTAAAAATTAATAAAGATTAATTTATTAAAAGAAAAGTGTAATGTACGTGAGACGTGTATGCGAAGAAAATGTATGATGTGTTCTATAAAGTGTGTAGGATCGGACCCTCAGATAATAGCATAGTCAGTTCATCCTTGCAAGGACACACCACAGCACGTTAAGTCAGAACAAGTCCATCTCACCCAGTACTGTATCTCTCCTGCCGGACACCGACTGTCATCTGTAGCTACCAGGTAATCCATCTTCCTGATCATCCGAAATAGATACTGTTTGTAATTACAGCTGATCATGGACCGGTTGCACACTACACATAAGTTCCTATCGTTCCTAAAAATTGTACGAATCCTTTGTTGAGTGTACTGAGGTATCACTGTTATTGTTAATATACTTGATCTTAACTAATGTCTATAACGTCTCAAGTATGATGTCTTTTGTAATATTTCACTGGAATCTATCACACGATGTGACTTACATTTTAATGTTCTCGTTCCTTTAACAATGTTTGTATGATGTGTGACATATCAACAATCATCACCCATCCTAGGTGAACCTTAACCCACAGGAATCGTTATATTGGCTGGCTCTTCTGAGCCATGTTATGGTGAACCCTCCTGAATATGAGTCCAGCGTAAACATTATACCCCTTTCGTCTCGGTTGTTATTCGTTTTCCGTAAGAAAGCATTTGAGTGGCCAACTGGTGTTCTTCTAATTGGAGTTGCACTTCTTCAAAACCAGTGTTGAACTTCCTCGTAACTGGCAGGGAACCTGTTAGAGAAACAACACATCTGGTGATAGCACTGGTCATTGATCCTACCGGCTGGGTGTAAGCCTATTGCCTTGCTCTGTTATTTTTCAGCTAACTAAACTCTGTCATAGAGCCTATTAGCTCCTCTCCTACGTCCGAATCAGGCTATGACAAGGAAAGACCCATAAACAGAGTGCAAAACTTCAGTGGGCAAACCACTGAAAGATCCCCCCATTGGACACTTTCCCCATCTCCCAACCCATCTTAAATCTCTCCAAATATCACCCCGCTATCCTATTCATCCTAGCAGAGCCAATTATCACTTCACTACTCTAACTAGTTTTCAACTAACAGTGCTAATCATCGCACTCTAGTTTTAACAAGACTACTGCCTATATTAATTAGGCCTAAATAGACTATATTATGTACCTTATGCAAACCCGCCTCATTCCTGGATGGCTGCTACACTTTACCATAACGACACATGCTAGTTAATTTTTAATTAATCTAACACTTTAAGCTCTCCAACAAAATACGTCAATCCTAATCCATATTTTGGTCTACACTAATGTACACCAGTAATCTCCCCTTGTCCTGACAACCCAAAACAAGGTAGCGAGTTCTTGTATTGACCCAAGGTTCGCAGTAACAAGCCTACAACCCTCTGTCGTGTGGTGACCATCAAAGCCACCATTTTGTTTGATGTCGGGAAATTCTAAATGACAGACAGGACTGTTTTCTCACGAGCCGGGCACTTCCGTTTGAATCCGACCTGTTTTTGAACTGTCAAGGGCGGCGTATTGATTCATCTCAATCACTCCCTCCCCAGTAAACATCTGCAGCTGTTACTTTTTACCGTCCTGGGATTTTTGACATCCGATTTGTTTGTTCTGTTAGTTAAAATAGTTGTGGCTGTGAAAATATCCCGTTAATCAGAATGCCTTCTTTATCATCAACTGGTTAATCACGGTGTTTTTCGTGACATCCAGAAGTGTGCTTAGTAAGGTGGAGAAAGGAGTGTTTCGTGTGGAATGGCTCACCTCGCTTCAGAGGGCACCGATTGTAAGAATTATATGGATTTTTTGCCAAGGCCATGTGGGAGTGCGATGCAAAAAAAAAGGCTGATAGCTGACAGAAAATGCATCTCTTGGTGGTCGATTACCTAAGGACAAGGGGAAGGTGGTCGTGCGCATGTGGGACCAGGTGAAGGAACAGATTGAGAGCCCGTATGTGGAAAGGATGAGATTGCGGGGCATTTGCAGGGGTTCTGGTAGTATCTCAAAACAGAAAGGGAAGCCCAAGAGATCTTTCAATCAGGGAGCGCTGGAAGCGAGTAATAGTGTGATTTTTTCGCTTGCTGTTGAACGAGGGGACGGAGCGCATATGGGAATGTCCTGAATGCATTGAAGTCGGTTCTTGGCTCAACTCAACTGAACTCATATGTGGACATACATGGGGACAAGCGAAATAAGAAACATATTTTCCCTACTTTAACATCCACTCTCCAATGACATCAACAACATCCAAAATTAAGAGCAATATAGAACTGAATGAAAAGAGGCTACAAAAATAGTTCGGCAGCAGAAGCGAGAATATATGAGCAATATAATCAAAGATATGGAAACCAATCACCAGAAAAACCAGAAAGTTTTTTAAAGAACTGAATTCAATGAAACGAGGGCACCAACACAACACATATGGTTTAAAAGACAAAAATGGGAATATGATAAATACCAATGTGGAAATGTGCAACACATGGAAAGAATACTTTGTTGAATTACTAAATTGTGAAGCTCCAAATAACACTTTCCCACAGGAAGCGGTTCTAACGTGTGACCCACAAATTGAAGAACCTACTTTTGAAGACATCCTATATGTAATATCATCATCATAATCAAGTGCCGTGCCGGCTGGCGTAGGCGTCCATGGCTCTCCACAGATCTCGGTCTTTGGTTTTCTGGATAAAATCTGGTGCTGATATTCCTCCGTGCCACCGTCTCAATCCATCCAGCATCATTTCTCTTGGTCTGCCTCTGCCTCTCTTCCCCTCGATCTTTCCAGTTGTCACGATGTTCTCCAATGCTTCTCTTCTCATTACATGACCAAAGAAAGCTGTTTGTCTCTTTCTTATTGTTGTATATAGTGTTCTAGTTTCATTAACCTGTTTCAGGCAGTCGTCGTTAGTTACTCTGGCAGTCCAAGGAATTCTCAACATTCGTCTCAGGAACCACATATCTGTTGCTTTTAATTTCTTCTTAATTTGTTCATTTACATTCCATGATTCACTGCCATACAGCAAAACTGGTTCTACATAGCATTTTAACACTCTCTTTCTTACACTCAGTGATAGTGACCTATTGCACAAGATACTCTTCATTTTCTGAAATGCTGCCTTTGCCTGCCCTATTCTGCTCTTAATCTCTGTTGTACATCTTCCATCTGATGTTATAAATACCCCTAGGTATCTAAAATTATCCACTTGGTTAAGAATTTTTTCTTCTATTTCTATGTCACATTTTGGAATCACCATTTTCTTTGATATCACCATTGTTACTGTTTTCTTGATATTCAAGGAGAGTCCTTTCCTTGCACTCTCTGTTACTACAGTGTCCAACAATTGTTGTAGGTCTGTTGATTTATCTGCCACCAATACTGTGTCATCTGCATAGCGTATATTATTTATATTATAACCTCCAACTAGTATTCCTGGCATCTCTCTGATCTCTCTCATTATTACTTCGTTATATAAGGAGAAGAGATCTGGTGACAAGACACATCCTTGTCGTACTCCTAGCTTTATGTGTTCGTAACTACCCTCTTTATTTCCAATTTTAATTGCTGCTACTTGGTTCCAGTAAACATTCTTTATTATTCTTAAATCTTTCCCATCAGTGTTGATATCTTCCAACATTTTAATCAGCTCATCATGTTTTACTTTATCAAATGCCTTAGTATAATCTATAAAACTCAAATATATGTCTTTCTGTTTCTCTATTGATCTTTCTATTAGTGTCCGTAATGTATAAATTGCATTGTTTGTGCCCTTTCCCTCCACAAATCCATACTGTTCTTCACTAATTTCCATTTGTATTTTCTTTCTGGTTCTTCTCATTATGATTCTGAGCAGAAGCTTAGTGATATGGTTTATGAGGTTAATTGTGCGAAAATCTTCACATTCAATTGCTCCTGGTCTTTTTGGTATAGCTATAAATACAGATTTCAGCATATCACTGGGTAGATATCCACTGCTATATGTAATAACACGACTTAAAAACAATAAAGGAACTGGGCTGATGGAAATGCTGCTGACTTTATAAAGGCAGACGGCCACGCATTACATCTAACGCTATACGAACTAATAATAAAAATCTGGAGAAATACCCCATGACTGGAAAGAGTCATTACTGATACCAATCTTTAAGAAAGGAATTAAGTTCCAATGGGAAAATTATAGAGGAATATCTCTCCTATCCACAAGCTATAAGATACTATTCGCGGTATTACTAAATAGACTAAAACAATATTCAGAAGACATATTAGGGGACTACCGGGCGGGTTTCAGACAAAACAGATCAACAATAGATCCGATATTTATCTTACGACAAATAGCCGAGAAAAATTGGGAATATAAAAGAGATCTCTATAACATTTTTGTGGATTTTAAAAAGGCTTATGATAGTGTCCGTAGGAATAGTCTATGGAATGCTATGTAGGAATTTGGAATACCAAGAAAGTTAATCAACATGACCAGAATATGCATGGAATGTAGTTATAATATAGTAACATATAAAGGCAGGAAATCAGACCCTTTCCAAAATAATATCTGGCTTGAAACAGGGTGATGCTCTATCGCCGCTCCTTTTCAATATCGCTCTAGAGAAAGTTGTAAGGAAGGTAAGGGAGGAATGTGCTATTGGAGGAACATCCAGACTGCTTTGTTATGCAGATGATATAGATATTGTACGGGAAAATGAACACAAGACAGTGGAAATATTGACTCACTTAAAGAAAATGCTCAACAAATGGGGCTGGATATCAACCAAGATAAGACAGAATATATGGTAATTTCAAGAGACGGAACGGCAAAATTTCTGGCCACATACAAATAGATAATATGACCATTAAAAGAACGGAAACATACAAATACCTGGGTACAATCTTCAACTGCTCCAACATCATAAGGGAAGAAATACAAGATAGAATCAACTCTGGAAATAAGATATCGTATGCACTACAACAGTGTGCAGGATGTGGCGGATTATCTCCAGATGGGTGTATCAGACGCGGGACATCTTGCTTATGATCGAGAGGTTTTCCGGAAGGTTGTTATGGCAGCGAGGTTCTGCAAAGGACATGCTACTGAATGAATGAATGAATGAATGAATGAATGAACGAATGCACTACAACACCTGCTAAAATCAAATGTGCTATCTCGTAACACCAAGATCACAATTTACAAAACACTGATCAGACCAGTTGTGCTGTATGACTCTGAAACCTGGAGTACAACTAAAGGAGACGAAGCCTTGTTACAAACTTTTGAGAACAAAGTCTTAAGACGCATCTTTGGGTCCATTAGGGATACACAAAGTGGAGAGTGGAAAAGAAGAAGCAACAAAGAAATTTATGATCTGTTTAAGTCCCCGCTAATCACTGGTATCATGAAGGCTATACCAAGAGGAGCCCGTAAACATTATAAACCTTACTGGAATAGTGAACTGGAACAGTTGCATAATGATGTGGATGTATGTAGAAAACAAGCAGAGGCCAATCCCAGCCAAGAGCACCACAATAAATATCAGCACGCAAAAGCCAAATTTCAAAGGGCCCAACTGCAGGCTAGACGGAAAAGCTGGCAGGAGAAAACAGAGTCACTGAACTTTGAAAGAGACACAAGGAAGTTATGGAGGCTAATAAAACTGCTTAACGATGAGGGCACAGGGAGAAACTCAAAAATTGCGCTACATAAAGACGGAAACATCTTAACAGGAAAGCAAGCAGCTGACCATTTTGCGGACTCATTCGGACAAGATAACAATATTGAAATTAGTCCAGAGAAACAACAGGAGATTCGAAAGAAATGGCAAAATACAGGACAGAAGGAAATTGTACATGAGGTTATGGAGACACCTATCACATTCAGTGAACTGGAGCTAGCCATATCAAAACTGAAAATGAGAAAATCACCAGGAGCTGATGGTATCTCCAATGAAATGATCAGGAACCTAGGAACAGAGGCCAAAGCAAATCTGCTACAGATCTTTAATAATACATGGACCTTAGGCAGTGTTCCACAAGTCTGGAGAGAAGCAATCATGAAACCCCTCCTAAAATCTGGGAAAGACAGTTTCATTGCCTCCAGCTACAGACCCATTAGCCTCACCAGTTGTCTCTGCAAAACAATGGAACGCGTCATCAATCACAGACTACAGTGGTACATTGAAAGTGAAAACATCCTTGTGCCACAACAGGCTGCCTTTAGGCAGTGCTACTCTACTGAAGATCAGACAACCTACCTCTCTCAAGAAGTTGAGGATGCATTCCAAGAGAAGAAGCTGGTACTTGCGGCTTGGATAGATCTGAAGAAAGCCTTTGAAAAAGTCTGTAAAGAAGGTCTGATGAAGAAACTGAGAAACTGTAAAGTCAATGGAAGAATGTACAAATGGGTAAAAGCATACTTGCACAACAGAAGAGCCCGAGTACAGATAGACGGTCTCAAGAGCAAGAAAGTACTATTGCGTCACAGTGTTCCCCAGGGCGGAGTCCTGTCCCCAACACTTTTTCTAATCTTCATCAATGATCTTGTTGCTAATCTACCCGATGGAATTAAAGTGGCAATGTACGCTGATGACCTGGTTTTGTGGAGCGCAAATGAACATGCATCAGTGGCCACCATATTGCTACAGAGAGCTGTAGATACATTTGTTGCATGGGCGGATAGATGGTGTATCAGCATTAGCACTGACAAGTGCAGCACCACTCTATTTACCCTTTCTCCGAAACAAAAGGCAGGGAGCATTCAGATAAATGGAACACCCCTAAGAGAAGTTAAGGAACCAACATACCTTGGTGTAACATTCGACGACAAGCTGACATGGAGAAAACACATCAAAAGAGCAGTAGCAAAAGCCAGAAGGAAAATTGCCATCCTGAGAAAGCTAACTGGAACCACGTGGGGAGCCAGTGGGAAAATACTTAGCAAAGTTTATCAACAGAGCATACGACCACACTTGGAATACGGGTCAACTGCGTGGTGTTCAGCATCAAAAACTACATTGCAGGAGCTGGACAAGGTGGAAAATCAAGCTCTTAGAGTCATCACAGGAGGGATGAGATCAACCCCTATAGTAGCAATGGAGAAAATGGGGAGGACACAAGCTTTAAGAGAACGCAGAGATACAAAAACACTAATACAAGCAGAAAAGTTTATCAGCTTGCCAGGCCACCCTATGAAGAACCGATTTGAAAACTTAGCTATGGGGCGGTTGAAAAGAAGTAGTTTCATCCACCAGGCCAAACAACTCTGCAGAGAAACCATCGATCTTCCCACAGTTGGTATCCCCCTGACAACTATTCCAGAGCGAACCCCGTGGAAAGATGAACATAGAATATCGCTACAAATCCAGTCAAAAGTGAGAGGAATATTTGACAAGGAAGAACAGAACAGTGTACAGCGCAGAACAGCCACTCTCAGCTTCCTTGATGACGAATACCCACAGGACCTCTGGATCCGAGTCTACACAGATGGATCAGCACAAAATGCTGTTCGAAATGGAGGAGCGGGAGTGTACATAGAATACCCAAATAATACTAGAGACACGGCCAGAATTCCAACTGGTAAGTACTGCCATAACTATGATGCTGAAATTGAGGCAATCAAGATAGCCACAGAGAAATTACAAAATACCAGCCATGGTACACAACCTGCGGTGATATTGACAGATGCAAAATCCATAATAGAGGCGCTCCTGTCTGGGAAATTGCCAGTTCTGAGGACACTACTTTCTGAACTTAGCAGTCAGCGTAAGATCACCATACAGTGGATACCATCCCACTGTGGAGTCCCCGGAAACGACAAAGCTGATCTGTCAGAGTCTAGTCTAAGGAAGGAGCAAAAGAAGAACAACCTGATGTGCCTATTACATACCACCAAAAGAAAAGAATGATCAAATTAATCAGAAGGCCACCAAACCTTACACAAGACGACTACCACGTTATGGACAGACTAGAACAGGTCATTCTTCTGCGCCTCAGAACAGGACACAATAGTTTACGCAACCACATGTATACAAAATTCAAGATTGGTGACTCAGCCATGTGCACATGTGGTTTGGCGTCGCAGACAGCAGAGCACATACTTCAGGATTGCCCAAACTACAACATACCCAGGCGAACCTTCTGGCCTAGACAGACAACAGTGGAAGATAAACTCTATGGACCGCTGAATGAACTAAAAAAGACTGTTAGATTCATACAAGAGATGGGACGCAGAGGTGTTTCCAAAGCACCAGGGCCGGGTTATATACTGGCCAAGACATATTGACGCGTCCTCGCCGAGCGTCCTGGGCAACAGGTCCCTTCGGGGTCATGGCTGAAGTCAATAGGATCGCCGATTCCTCCGAAGTCGGAGAGAGTCTGCCTGTATGGCGAGGAACCACCAGTCTGCACACCAATAAGCCAGACATGGGACAACGGATACTCACGCAAACCTCAGGTCCTGTATGACATCACACTGATGTTGGACAACAGGATGTCTTCATCCAACATACAGGACTTTGCGTTGGAGCTCAAGCCAACGAACACAAGCAAGCAAGCAAGCATACAAGAGACAACATTGCAGTTATAAACATATTTCAGGCGAACGAAAGAAGAAGAAGATGAAGGCTAATAGACTGCAATGGCTGGGGCATATAGAAATAATGGACGATAATAGGGAAAGAAAACTTGCTTACACTCAGGAAATAAATGACCGTAGACCCCGAGGTAGACCAAGAAGACGGTGGAGAGATAATATACATCCATCCATCCATCATGTGCCATGCCGGTAAGCGTGGGCGGTCATGTTCTGCCATCTCACTCGATCACCAGAGTCGTGGATAAGCTCTGTGTTCCTGTCTCGACCATACCACGTTGCCAAGCCATCCAGGTATTTGCTTCTAGGTATACATACAAACCTACAAGCACTTGAAATAAGGGACTGGCAAGAGAAGGTCAATCGGAGAGACGAATGGAGACGGCTTGTATCTGCAGCAAAGAACCTCGATGGCTCGGAATGCTGAAGAAGAAGAAGAGAAGAACATCCACTCTCGTACAACATATTAAACATATTAAGGGGTTGTGGCTTGACAGCCGACAATATCCCTTCTCGATAAATTTGAACAGAAGCATTTGATCCATTAAGAGGCTATCAAAATTGTCGTTTCATGTAGTGAATTTTGATGCACAAATGCATACACCTTGTACTATACATCAAATACAGCTGTATACTGCTTTGCTAGCATTGCCTCACATTCAATATCTCCGTGGTTAGTTTTTACACGGAGTAGTTTCCAAGATAAAGGCATTTATTAATTTCTAGGTTACCATGACAATCACATTTTCTAATCCCAAAGACTAAAGCTCAAACAAATAGTAAGTTACTTCCCTTTGCGCAAACAAAAACTAACTAGACGTTGACTTTTTATGGGAGTGTGTGCGAATGAGTGCGCGTGGGTGTGTGAGTGTGTTTGTGTGTGTGGTGTGTGTGTGTGTGTGTTTGTGTGTGTGAGAGAGAGAAAGTGTGTGTGTGGTATATATATATATATATATATATATATATATATATATATATATATATATATATATATATACAGGGCTGCGGAAGTTAAAGATTAGTTAATCGATTAATCGTTAATTTTTATCAGCGATTAATTAATTTTTTTTAAACGATTAATCGAAAACTTACCACCTTCAAAACAAACATCCACTACAGTATCAGAAACTTCAGCTGAGACGGCCTATTACAGCATCGTCCCCTGCTTCAAAGCAGGCTACTTTGATTCACTTTTGTCGTTCGTCTGATCGTCTAGTGAGTGCTGCATTACAACATGATATTCAAGTATCACTTGCAAACTGGATTGCTAGTAATGGCAGACCAATACCAATAGTAGATGGCGACGGCCTTCAACAAGTATTACGCACAGTATTGCACAATTCGGAATATAAGCTACCTTCCCGCAGCAATACTAACAAACTGTTGACTTATTTGGTTGTTTCGGAATTTGAGATTTAAATATTGAGCACAACCCACTACTGGTAACGCTGATTGTATTCTGGTATGAACCTAAGTCCTATCCACGTCAATATGGAAGCACTAGACTCGAGTTTCACTCTCGCTTGAGCTCGTCATTTGTGCATATCCTTGACTGGACCCGGAAACAAACACCGGATCACTGGCGTGTGAGGCGGGTGTGTAATCATGCGGCACACGCTGGACATGGCCAAATTATCATAACAGAATATAACGTCACCCATCATAGGTTGTAGCTCAAGATTTTCCTGATCGCCGCGACTGACTTCCGTCAATCGATGTGGACCCGAACGATCAGGTCTTCTCACTGGCAAGGCACACCATGCCGCCTAAAGTCCAGCGGCGATTGATTTATTTGGTTGTTTCGGGATTTGAGATTTAAATATTGCGCACAACCCACTACTGGCAACGCTGATCGTATTCTGGTATGAACTTAGGCCTATCCACTTTGTTCCGGGTCTGGTCAAGGATATGCACTTCTGACGAGCTCAAACGAGAGCGAAACTCGAGTCTAGTGCTACCACATTGACTTGGACAATGTCAGCACAAAATGCTGATCGAAATGGAGGAGCGGGAGTGTACATAGAATACCCAAATAATACTAGAGACACGGCCAGAATTCCAACAGGTAAGTACTGCCATAACTATGATGCTGAAATTGAGGCAATCAAGATAGCCACAGAGAAATGACAAAATACCAGCCATAGTACACAACCTGCGGTGATATTGACAGATGCAAAATCCGTAATAGAGGCGCTCCTGTCTGGGAAATTGCCAGTTCTGAGGACACTACTTTCTGAACTTAGCAGTCAGCGTAAGATCACCATACAGTGGATACCATCCCACTGTGGAGTCCCCGGAAACGACAAAGCTGATCGATTGGCTAAGGAAGGAGCAAAAGAGGAACAACCTGATGTGCCTATTACATACCACCAAAAGAAAAGAATGATCAAATTAATCAGAAGGCCACCAAACCTTACTCAAGACGACTACCACGTTATGGACAGACTATAACAGGTCATTCTTCTGCGCCTCAGAACAGGACACAATAGTTTACGCAACCACATGTATAGAAAATTCAAGATTGGTGACTCAGCCATGTGCACATGTGGTTTGGCGTCGCAGACAGCAGAGCACATACTTCAGGATTGCCCAAACTACAACATACCCAGGCGAACCTTCTGGCCTATAGAGACAACAGTGGAAGATAAACTCTATGGACCGCTGAGTGAACTAAAAAAGACTTAGATTCATACAAGAGATGGGACGCAGAGGTGTTTCCAAAGCACCAGGGCCGGGTTATATACTGGCCAAGACCTATTGACGCGTCCTCGCCGAGCGTCCTGGGCAACAGGTCCCTTCGGGGTCCTGGCTGAAGTCAATAGGATCGCCGATTCCTCCGAAGTCGGAGAGAGTCTGCCTGTATGGCGAGGAACCACCAGTCTGCACACCAATAAGCCAGACATGGGACAACGGATACTCACGCAAACCTCAGGTCATGTATGACATCACACTGATGTTGGACAACAGGATGTCTTCATCCAACATACAGGACTTTGCGTTGGAGCTCAAGCAAACGAACACAAGCAAGCAAGCAAGCATACAAGAGACAACATTGCAGTTATAAACATATTTCAGGCGAACGAAAGAAGAAGAAGAAGAAGGCTAATAGACTGCAATGGCTGGGGCATATAGAAATAATGGTGGATAATAGTGAAACACAAGTTGCATACACTCAGGAAATAAATGACCGTAGACCCCGAGGTAGACCAAGAAGACGGTAGAGAGATAATATACATCCATCCATCCATCATGTGCCATGCCGGTAAGCGTGGGCGGTCATGTTCTGCCATCTCACTCGATCACCAGAGTCGTGGATAAGCTCTGTGTTCCTGTCTCGACCATACCACGTTGCCAAGCCATCCAGGTATTTGCTTCTAGGTATACATACAAACCTACAAGCACTTGGAATAAGCGACTGGCAAGAGAAGGTCAATCGGAGAGACGAATGGAGACGGCTTGTATCTGCAGCAAAGAACCTCGAAGGCTCGGAATGCTGAAGAAGAAGAAGAGAAGAACATCCACTCTCGTACAACATATTAAACATATTAAGGGGTTGTGGCTTGACAGCCGACAATATCCCTTCTCAATAAATTTAAACAGAAGCCATATGTCAAGCAATAAATGGCTATCAAAATTGTCCTTTCATGTAGTGAATTTTGATGCACAAATGCATACACCTTGTACTATACATCAAATACAGCTGTATACTGCTTTGCTAGTATTGCCTCACATTCAATATCTCCGTGGTAAGTTTTTACACGGATTACTTTCCAAGATAAAGGCATTTATTAATTTCTAGGTTACCATGACAATCACATTTTCTAATCCCAAAGACTAAAGCACAAACAAATAGTAAGTTACTTCCCTTTGCGCAAACAAAAACTAACTAGACGTTGACTTTTTATGGGAATGAGTACGCGTGGGTGTGTGTTTGTGTGTGTGGTGTGTGTGTGTGTGTGTGAGTGTGAGAGAGAGAGTGTGTGTGTGGTATATATATATATATATATATATATATATATATATATATATATATATATATATATATATATATATATACAGGGCTGCGGAAGTTAACGATTAGTTAATCGATTAATCGTTAATTTTTATCAGCGATTAATTAATTTTTTTTTACGATTAATCGAAAACTTACCACCTTCAAAACAAACATCCACTACAGTATCAGAAACTTCAGCTGAGACGGCCTATTACAGCATCGTCCCCTGCTTCAAAGCAGGCTACTTTGATTCACTTTTGTCGTTCGTCTGATCGTCTAGTGAGTGCTGCATTACAACATGATATTCAAGTATCACTTGCAAACTGGATTACTAGTAGTGGCAGACCAATACCAATAGTAGATGACGACGGCCTTCAACAAGTATTACGCACAGTATTGCACAATTCGGAATATAAGCTACCTTCCCGCAGCAATACTAACAAACTGTTGACTTATTTGGTTGTTTCGGAATTTGAGATTTAAATATTGAGCACAACCAACTACTGGTAACGCTGATTGTATTCTGGTATGAACCTAAGTCCTATCCACGTCAATATGGAAGCACTAGACTCGAGTTTCACTCTCGCTTGAGCTCGTCATTTGTGCATATCCTTGACCGGACCCGGAAACAAACACCGGATTACTGGCGTGTGAAGTGGGTGTGTAACCATGCGGTACACGCTGGACATGGCCAAATTATCATAACAGAATATAACGTCACCCATCATAGGCTGTAGCTCAAGATTTTCCTGATCGCCGCGACTGACGTCCGTCAATCGATGTGGACCCGAACGATCAGGTCTTCTCACTGGCAAGGCACACCATGCCGCCTAAAGTCCAGCGATTGATTTATTTGGTTGTTTCGGGATTTGAGATTTAAATATTGCGCACAACCCACTACTGGCAACGCTGATCGTATTCTGGTATGAACCTAAGGCCTATCCACTTTGTTCCGGGTCTGGTCAAGGATATGCACTTCTGACGAGCTCAAACTAGAGCGAAACTCGAGTCTAGTGCTACCACATTGACTTGGACAGGCCTTAGGCTCATACCAGAATACGATCAGCGTTGCCAGTAGTGGGTTGAGCTCAATATTTAAAACTGTTGACTGTACTGCTAAGTATAACAGCAAGATTCAAAATGTTAAACAATCTGTGAAAAACGTAAAGGGTATTGCATTAACGTCTGATTTTTGGACATCTCTAGGTAACGAAAGTTATTGTGGAATTACTGGCCATTGGATTGCCGATTACTGGAAATTGAAAAATGTTGTTCTTGAATGCGTGAATGTTGTTGAACGTCATTATTCTGACAGTGTTGCCGAGTTATATTAAACAGTTTGCAATAGACTGGGATATAACGAACAGAATTATTGTTATAGTTACTGACATTGCAAGAATATTGTTTCAGCTGTTGATAAAACCGGTTTTGCACATATTCCTTGTTTAAAGCCGCTGATACCAAAACATTTTATGTGAAATGTCGAAAACTTTTCGGACATTTTAAACATAGTGCTGCAAACATAAAAGAGTTGCCAAATTGTACTGAGTCACCACTGTGTAAGCTGCAGCAAGATGTACCAACAAGATGGAACAGTATTTTTATTATGCTACAGAGTCTTCTACAGGTCAGAGAAGCATTAACTGTATACATGTCAGATGAAAAGATGCAATACAAAGTTCCATAACTGTCAGATTCGGGTTGGGAGAAGATTTCGAAATGTGCCAAAGTTGTGGACTTATTCTGTCAGACCACGGTCCTGCTTGGCGGTCAAGATTATGTTTCATTTAGCTGCGAATTGTCACTGCTGTCATCGTTGACAAAGCATATGACTACACGATGATGATCTGGGCTACATAGCTAAATTTAAGGCAGCAATGTATTAATGACTTCAGTGAACGTGTAGCTAATATGTCAAGTATTGAAATACTACAGATTGCAACATCACTTGATCCACGCTAAAAATACCAGAAGTGTTTCTCAAAAGATGCAAAAGAATGAACGACGTATTTAACAACAAATAGCAGCTGATGTTCATGCTGAGCAGATGGAGATTGCTGCAACGAATGATACTGACATTGACAATGAAACCATACGTGAACCACATGAAAAGCGTATTAAAATAATGGAGTCTGACTCAGACACGGGAGATCACGTCGACAGTTCTTCTGATGAATTGCTACTTTATAAAATGGAGAAATGGGGAAGATTGTTGCTGAAACGGTTGACCCTTTACAATGGTAGAAACTTAATGAACATTGATATCCAAAATTGGCATTCCTTGTCAAGACCATTCTGTGCATACCGTCTACCTCAGTTCCATGTGAGCGATTGTTCAGCTCTAAGAGTAAAGGCTGCCAGGTGTGTTACATGTGGATAGTGACGGAAAATTGTGAAACTATATTGGACAGAGAAGAAAACGATGTCGAGGTATTGATGGCTGCAGAAGTTACAATAACAACATCAACGCTCTAATGGGACAACAACTTTGCCCCGAAGCAGTTTGGCCTGAGACGTGATAGAGCCCTCTCATTTTGAAGTCCTGAATGCAAGGTGGAGTACGTGGTCAGTCTTTTCTCACTTAGCAAGCGACGAGACAGGGAGTAGAACCCTCGTCCGGCCGTGATCGTGACATTATCAGCGCAGTTCCCTGTCAGCTTCGCTAACTCACCCGCTGGCATGAGGATTGGAGAAATGAAATGTATCGGTCATATCAGCACATTAGGTGAAGAAGAGATTTTATGTGTGGAAATATTTGAAGAAATAAAATAGTATGATACAATCACCAATGTGGAGCTCATAGAGAGAACTAGACAATGACCATTAAACCAATACGTGGAGAAAAGTCGCAGGCGCTAGATAGGCTATGTATGCATTTAGGACACAAGAGAATAGTACAACTAGAAAAGCCTTTGTCTGGAACCCACAAGACCTAGCAAAATATAGATGAAAGCCTAAAAGCTCACGGAGAAGAGAGGTAGAAATATAAATGAATAATGTGTGAAGGACATGAATAGAGATGCCATTGGCACCTTGCCGTCTTGACAGACGATAGTTTGTGCTTTAAAAAGGCATACTAACTTTTATCTATGGCGGTAGCGAATGTGACTGATAAGGCCAATTCGCGCTGTAAATGTCCGTTCACAGTGGGTGCATGTGAACACGTGGTCATTTCTACCATCATGCACCATCTTACGTCTCACACGCTCGGTGTGTGACTTATCTGCAATAATTTTCTCCTTTGTCTTTATTCCATTTCTGACCTTTGCCCTCCATGCAACACGTTCAGCGGCGACTTGCTAACAATGTGCATTATCAATGCATTTATCAATCATGTCCCGCTTACACACATCTTTGTATCGTAGTAGAGGTCGTCCCTGAGATCTCTTACCCGTCTGTAATTCACCAAAAAAGATGTCCTTTGGTATTCTACCATCATCCATCCTCCTAAGATGTCCTATCCATCTAAGTCTACGAAGACAGAGCATGGAATAAACCGTCACACAACCTTATCTTTCCAATACTTAAGTATTTGTGATTTTGTCTTGCCACTTAATACCAAGAATTCTTCACAGACACCGCATATGAAAGCTGTTTAAACATTTCTCTTGGTGTGAGTAAGTTGTCCAGGTTTCACTGCCATAAAGAAGAGTACTAAGGACACAGGCTTGATAGACAAGGACTTTTGTTTTGGCAGTAAGCTTCCTTTTCTCCCAGACTCTTTTTCTTAACCTGTTCATTGTTGTTGCTGCCATACCAATCCGGATGTTGATTTCCTGATCTAGTGATAATATTGCAATCCCAAAGAAATCAGGAACCTTGGAATGTGATCAACATAGAACAATTAGTATAATGAGTCACATCACAAAGATTTTGCTAAGAATTATCATGCAAAGAGTGAGGAAGAAGATACAACCTGAAATAGGGGAAGAACAATGCGGGTTTGTAGAAGGAAAGGGTACAGTAAATGCTGCGTATATGCTGCGAACAGTTATTGAACGTGCTATAGAAGTAAACAAGGATATACATCTTTGCTTTATTGACTATACAAAGACTTTTGATAGAGTTAGACATGTCAGCATGGTGGATATGCTTGCAGATCTACAAATTGATGGGAAAGACATTAGACTTATAAAAAACATATATTGGAAACAACAAGCTGCAATAAGGATTGATAATGAAGTGGGACAGTATCAGCCAATTAAGAGAGGTGTTAGGCAGGGATGTATGATGTCTCCAGATCTTTTTTCCCTATATAGTGAAAATATTTTCAGAAATGTAGAGGATATAAATGGAATCAGCATTGGAGGACGAAACATCAATAACATTAGATATGCAGATGATACAGTATTAATTGAAGACAATGCGCAGGACCTGCAACAATTAGTAAATGCGGTTGTTGTACACAGTGAGCAACTGGGGTTAGAATTAAATTGTAAAAAGACTCAGGTTATGGTCGTCACTAGGAAGAAAGAAGTGCCACAATGTAATATACAAGTAAATGGAAATATTCTTCCACAAGTGAATCGGTACAATTATCTTGAAACAGTCATAACATCTGATGGGAGATGCCTTCAAGAGATTAGAACAAGAATCGCCATGGCGAAAGTAGCCTTTAGCAAGATGAAAAACATTCTGACCAATAAAAAGATGTCAATTGAAACGAGAAAAAGAGTGTTGAGGGGATACATAGAGCCTGTTCTTTTGTATGGATGTGAAACTTGGACAATAAGCAGTCAAGCTGAAAAGCTTCTGATGGCTGCAGAAATGTGGTTTCTGAGGAAAATGCAAAGAATACCATGGACAGACAGAAAAACCAATGACCAAGTACTACAGGAGACAAATGAATATCTTAAACTGATTAGAGAAATTAGACGTAGACAGTCAAAATTTTTTGGACATGTTATGAGAAGAAATGGATTGGAGAACTTAGTGACAACTGGCAAGATCGAAGGGAACAGACCAAGAGGAAGACCGAGAGGAAAATACCTGGATGGCTTGGCCACATGGCATGGACGAGACAGGAACACTGAGCTGATCCACGACACTGGTGATCGAATGAAATGGCGAGTCATGACCGCCCACGCTTTCCGGCATGGCACATGATTGATTGATGGAGTGATAATTTGCTATTTACCACTGATCCTAGATATGTCAAATGGTCTACCGTATGTAAAATTGTCTACCATAGAGATGCATGTGATCACAAAAGATAGGAGGGCATGGTGTGGAACTGTTGAGGGAGAAATGGCAAGATATTCATATATATGTATTAAGGCTGCGGCCGATTAATTTAAATTTAATAGTTAACATTTGAAAAATTTTCGATTAATTAATAGTTAATTTCAATTAAAGCAATACATTTATAGTCACATAACACACATTATAGTCGTATTTGTCTTAAAAATCGGAATAAAACTGGATTTTTTTGTTCATATGTTATCTAATAACCAACTATACAGACAGACGAGTATGTTGATAGTATTTGGTTCAAGCGACGAGCGGGTCTTATTAACAATATAATCAGCAGAGCTGAACAATCGCTCACATGGAACTGAGGAAGACGGTATGCACAGAATGGTCTTGACAAGGAATGCCAATTTTGGATATCAATGTTCATTAAGTTTCTACCATTGTAAAGGGTCAACCATTTCAGCAACAATCTTCCCCATTTCTCCATTTTATAAAGTAGCAATTCATCAGAAGAACTGTCGACATGATCTCTCGTGCCTGAGTCAGACTCCATTATCTTAATACGCTTTTCATGTGGTTCACGTATAGTTTCATTGTCAATGTCAATATCATTCGTTGCAGCAGTCTCTATCTGCTCATCATGAACATTAACTGCTATTGGTTGTTAAATACGTGACCAAGTTCGTTCTTTTGCATCTTTTGAGAAACGCTTCTCGTATTTTTAGCGTGGATCAAATGATGTTGCAATCTGTAGTATTTCAATACCTGTCATATTAGCTACACGTTCACTGAAGTCATTAATACATTGCTGCCTTAAATTTAGCTATGTAGCCCGGATCATCATCGTGTACAGTCATATGCTTTGTCAACGATGACAGCAGTGACAATTCGCAGCTAAATGAAACATAATCTTGACCGCCAAGCAGGACCGTGGTCTGACAGAATAAGTCCACAACTTTGGCATATTTCGAAATCTTCTCCCAACCCGAATCTGACAGTTTTGGAACTTTGTATTGCATCTTTTCATCTGACATGTAGACAGATAATGCTTCTCTGACCTGTAGAAGACTCTGTAGCATAATAAAAATACTGTTCCATCTTGTTGGTACATCTTGCTGCAGCTTACACAGTGGTGACTCAGTTCAATTTGGCAACTCTTTTATGTTTGCAGCACTATGTTTAAAATTTCCGAAAATATTTCGACATTTCACATACAATGTTTCGGTATCAGGGGCTTTAAATCCACGTATGAGCCAAACAAGGAATATGTGCAAAACCGGTTTTATCAAAAGCTGAAACCATATTCTTGCAATGTCAGTAACTATAACATTAATTCTGTTCGTTATATCCCAGTCTATTGCAAACTGTTTATATATCTCGGCAACACTGTCAGAATAATGACGTTCAACAACATTCACGCATTCAAGAACAATATTTTTCAATTTCCAGTCATCGGCAATCCAATGGCCAGTAATTCCACAATAACTTTCGTTACCTAGAGATGTCCAAAAATCAGATGTTAATGCAATTCCCTTTACGTTTTTCACAGATTGTTTAACATTTTGAATCTTGCTGTTATACTTTGCAGTACAGTCAACAGTTTTAAATATTGAGCACAACCCACTACTGGCAACGCTGATCGTATTCTGGTATGAACCTAAGGCCTGTCCACGTCAATGTGGTAGCAATAGACTCGAGTTTCGCTATCGTTTGAGCTCGTCAGTAGTGCATATCTTTGACCAGACCTGGAACAAAGTGGATAGGCCTTAGGTTCATACCAGAATACGATCAGCGTTGCCAGTAGTGGGTTGTGCTCAAAATTTAAATCTCAAATCCCGAAACAACCAAATAAATCAATTTGATTATTGCTCGCTGGAGAGCAATTCCACATTGGTATGTATCATATTACCATTTAGGCGGCCTGGTGTGCCTTGCCATTGAGAAGACATGATCGTTCGGGTCCACATCGATTGACGGACGTCAGTCGCGGCGATCGGACAAATCTTGAGCTACAGCCTACGATGGGTGCGTTGTAATATTCTGTTATGATAATTTGGCCGTGTCCAGCGTGTGCCGAATGGTTATACACTCGCTTCACACGCCAGTGATCCGGGGTTTGTTTCCGGGTCCTGTCAAGGATATGCACAACTGACGAGCTCAAGCGATAGTGAAACTCGAGTCTAGTGCTTCCATATTGACGTGGATAGGCCTTAGGTTCATACCAGAATACAATCAGCGTTACCAGTAGTGGGTTGTGTTCAATATTTACATCTCAAATCCAGAAACAACCAAATGAGTCAACAGTTTGTTAGTATTGCTGCGGGAAGGTAGCTTATATTCCGAATTTTGCAATACTGTGCGTAATACTTGTTGAAGGCCGTCGTCATCTACTATTGGTATTGGCCTGCCACTAATAGCAATCCAGTTTGCAAGTGATACTTGAAGATCATGTTGTAATGCAGCACTCACTGGACGATCAGACGAAAGACAAAAGTGAATCAAAGTAGCCTGCTTTGAAGCAGGGGACGATGCTGCAATAGGCCGTCTCAGCTGAAGTTTCTGATACTGTAGTGGATGTTTGTTTTGAAGGCGGTAAGTTTTCGATTAATCGTTAAAAAAAACTTATTCGCTAATAAAAATTAACGATTAATCGATTAACTAATCGTTAACTTCCGCAGCCCTAATATATATATATATATATATATATATATATATATATATATATATATATATATATATATATATATATATATATATATATATACATACACACACACACACACACACACACACACACACACACACTCACACACCCACGCGCATTCACTTGCACACACCTCCATACAAAGTCAACGTCTAGTTAGTGTTTGTTTGCGCAAAGGGAAGTAACTTACTATTTGTTTGTCCTTTGGTCTTTGGGGTTAGAGAATGTTATATTCATAGTAACCTAGAAATTAATAAATGCCTTTATCTTGGAAAGTAATCAGTTAAAAAAACTTAACACGGAGCTATTGAATGTGAGGCAATATTAGCAAAGCTGTATACAGCTGTATTTGATGTATAGTACAAGATGTATGCATTTGTGCATCAAAATTTCACTACAGAAAGGACAATTTTGATAGCCACTTAATGTTTCAGGTTGAGTCTATTTAAATTTATCGAGAAGGGATATTGTCGGCTGTCAAGCCACAACCCATTAATATGTTTAATAAGTTGTACGAGAAAGGATGTTGTTGTTGTTGTTGTTGTTGTTGTTGTTGTTGTTGTTGTTGTTGTTGTTGTTGTTGTTGTTGTTGTTGTTGTTGTTGTTGTTGTTGTTGTTGTTGTTGTTCTTCTTCTTCTTCTTCTTCTTCTTCTTCTTCTTCTTCTTCTTCTTCTCTTCTTCTTCTTCTTCTTTCTTCTTCTTCTTCTTCTTCTTCTTCCTTCTTCTTCTTCTTCTTCTTCTTCTTCTTCTTCTTCTTCTTCTTCTTCTTCTTTCTTCTTCTTCTTCTTCTTCTTCTTCTTCTTTCTTCTTCTTCTTCTTCTTCTTCTTCTTCTTCTTCTTCTTCTTCTTCTTCTTCTTCTTCTTCTTCTTCTTCTTCTTCTTCTTCCTTCTTCTTCTTCTTCTTCTTCTCTTCTTCTCTTCTTCTTCTTCTTCTTCTTCTTCTTCT
>OY992893.1:79535686-79625686 GCA_963921405.1 Cepaea hortensis
TTGGACGACAGGCGAGCGTCTAGCTACTAATCAATGGTGTCATAAAGATACAGATGGAACTCATAGACGCCGAGGGACCAAGTTCAAATACCGACTGATCGTTGAGATGAATTAGAAGCGGATCGCTTTGCGTTGATTTTGATGGTATGGGGAGTCGGCAGTTCAGAAAGGAATGGCAAACGTAGTAAATCACAAAACAGTCAATAAATGCTTGGGTTCAATGGAACTTCGATCGTGACAAACGGAAAGATCGAGGGGAAGAGAGGCACAGGCCGACCAAGAGAAATGTTGCTGGATGGATTGAGATAGTGGCGTGGTGGAATATCAGCAGCAGAGTTGATCCAGAAAACCAAAGACCGAGATCTATGGAGAGCCATAAACGCCTACGCCAGGCTGACATGGCACTTGATGATGATGAGTGGAACGTACATTTCTCATAACGTTGAAATGTTGATTATTTATAATTGGTGTTTATCTTCCGCAATCAGTTTACAAAGTTTGTATTTTTTAATTTAAAAAAAAAAAATGTAAATATAACATTCATCATAGATGACTGGTGTTGTAAAGATGTGTTATTGGGAGAGCCGAATGTAGGACGGGACTGTATGCCCAATGTGTGGCTCTTTGAAAATAAAGTTCGTTCGAGTAGCCGAACATATACCAGTGATGGTGGTAAACAGAGTTAATAAGTCTTCAGGAATCACTGTTTAGCCGAGAGGCTATAAATCGCCGTCCTCGTCGATTTCTTAACAACTCATAAACTAGGCCTATAAGGTTATCAATAAGAAGGGGAAAAAAAGAAAGGTGTGTCGTATACTATAATTGGTCGAAAAATAAACGACTGTTCAAATATAGTGAGGCGTTAGCAATTAAGCGGTTCCAGTCGGTTGTATGCAAACGGAAATAGTTCGTGTTAATTGAAATTGCCGTGGGGATATCTGATGCTCGACTATTATAACAATGCATGTGACTATGTGGTTTAATTGCGTCAGCTAAAGTACTGTTCATTTATTCACTTCATATGATATATACTTCTGCAATGTGTAAATGACCAGATGCAGCGTAAAATGCAAGGCAATAAATCGTGCAACATGATTTTTGCGGCTTCTGTGTTTACATTCACTAAGGGAAAACAGTGTTTTGAATTAATGGCTTCGTCACTTCCTAAAGATGTTAGGATTAGGAATTGAAAGAGTTTCATTTAAAAGACTTTCAACTTTTATTACAACGCCATTTGCATTTCCATAAATAAACCTTTTGTAATGACACACATTTGGTGGTGAAGTTATTCGGTAGGTGGAACTTGTAAACAACAGTGTCTTTTGACGCAATAGAAGGTGCCATTCATCAATAGCTTGATAAGGAAAATGCAATCAACTGTGAAAAAATACGCTCTTGGTCGCCTGACGAATGCATTAGTAGGCAATTGCTAAATAACGACATACAGATGTCTAGACAGGCAGACAGACACATAGAGAGAAGTAGAGACAGACAGACAGACAGACAGACACAGACAGACAGACACAGACAGACAGACAGACAGACAGACAGGCAGGCAGGCAGGCAGGCAGACAGGCAGGCAGACAGACAGACAAACACAGACAGACAGACAGACAGACACATTGAGAGAAGTAGAGACAGACAGACAGACAGTCAGACAAACACAGACAGACAGACAGACAGACAGACAGACAGGCAGGCAGGCAGGCAGGCAGGCAGACAGACAGACAGACAGGCAGGCAGGCAGACAGACAGACAGACAGACAGACAGGCAGGCAGGCAGGCAGGCAGGCAGGCAGACAGGCAGACAGACAGACAGACAGACAGACAGACAGACAGGCAGGAATTCAGGCAGGCAGGCAGACAGACAGACAGACAGACAGACAGACAGACAGACAGACAGACAGGCAGGCAGACAGACAGACAGACAGACAGTCAGACAGACAGACAGACAGACAGACAGTCAGACAGAAAGACAGACAGACAGACAGACAGACAGACAGACAGACAGACAGACAGACAGACAGACAGACAGACAGACAGACAGACAGACAGACAGACAGACTATGGAATACTGCGCAGGAATTTGGAATACCAAGAAAGTTAATCAACATGACCAGAATA
This sequence comes from Cepaea hortensis, assembly GCA_963921405.1. Taxonomy (NCBI): domain Eukaryota; kingdom Metazoa; phylum Mollusca; class Gastropoda; order Stylommatophora; family Helicidae; genus Cepaea; species Cepaea hortensis. The sequence goes on from OY992893.1 coordinate 79,537,811, forward strand.
TGCATGGAATGTAGTTATAATATAGTAACATATAAAGGCAGGAAATCAGACCCTTTCCAAAATAACATCTGGCTTGAAACAGGGTTATGCACTATCGCCGCTCATTTTCAATCTGGCTCTAGAGAAAGTTGTAAGGAAGGTAAGGGAGGAATGTGCTATTGGAGGAACATCCAGACTGCTTGGTTATGCAGATGATATAGATATTATAGGGGAAAATGAACAAAAGACAGTGAAAATATTGACTCACTTAAAGGAAAAAGCTCAACAAATGGGGCTGGTTATCAACCAAGATAAGACAGAATATATGGTAATTTCAAGAGTCGGAACGGCAAAATTTCTGGCCACATATAAATAGATAATATGACCATTAAAAGAACTGAAACATACAAATACCTGGGTACAATCTTCAACTGCTCCAACATAATAAGGGAAGAAATACAAGATAGAATCAACTCTGGAAATAAGATATAGTATGCACTACAACAGTGTTCAGGATGTGGCGGATGATCCCAGATGGGTGTATCAGACGCGGGACATCTTGCTTATGATCGAGAGGTTTTCCGGAAAGTTGTTATGGCAGCGAGGTTCTGCAAAGGACATGCTACTGAATGAATGAATGAATGCACTACAACACCTGGTAAAATCAAATGTGCTATCTCGTTAAACCAAGATTACAATTTACAAAACACTGATCAGACCAGTTGTGCTGAATGGGTCTGAAACCTGGAGTACAACTAAAGGAGACGAAGCCTTGTTACAAACCTTTGAGAACAAAGTTTTATGACGCATCTTTGGGCCCATTAGGGATACATAAAGTGGAGAGTGGAAAACAAGAAACAACAAAGACATTTATGATCTGTTTAAGTCCCCGCTAATCACTGGTATCATGAAGGCTAATAGACTGCAATGGCTGGGGCATATAGAAATAATGGTGGATAATAGTGAAACACAACTTGCATACACTCAGGAAATAAATGACCGTAGACCCCGAGGTAGACCAAGAAGACGGTGGAGAGATAATATACATCCATCCATCCATCATGTGCCATGCCGGTAAGCGTGGGCGGTCATGTTCTGCCATCTCATTCGATCACCAGAGTCGTGGATAAGCTCTGTGTTCCTGTCTCGACCATACCACGTGGCCAAGCCATCCAGGTATTTGCTTCTAGGTATACATACAAACCTACAGGCACTTGGAATCAGCGACTGGCAAGAGAAGGTCAACCAGAGAGACGAATGGAGACGGCTTGTATTTGCAGCAAAGAACCTCAATGGCTCGGAATGCTGAAGAAGAAGAAGAACATCCACTCTCGTACAACATATTAAACATATTAAGGGGTTGTGGCTTGACAGCCGACAATATCCCTTCTCGATAAATTTGAATAAACAGATCCGAAGCATTAAGTGGCCATCAAAATTGTCCTTTCATGTAGTGAATTTTGATGCACAAATGCATACATCTTGTACTATACATCAAATACAGCTGTATACTGCTTTGCTAGTATTGCCTCATATTCAATATATCCGTGGTAAGTTTTTACACGGATTACTTTCCATGATAAAGGCATTTATTAATGTCTAGGTTACTATGACAATCACAGTTTCTAATCCCAAAGACCAAAGCACAAACAAATAGTAAGTTACTCCCCTTTGCGCAAACAAAAACTAACTAGACGATTACTTTGTATGGGAGTGTGTGAGAGTGAGTGCGCGTGGGTGTGTGTTTGTGTGTATGTGTGAGAGAGAGAGAGAGAGAGAGAGAGAGAGAGAGAGTGTGTGTGTGTGTGTGGTATATATATATATATATATATATATATATATATATATATATATATATATATATATATATTAGGGCTGCGGAAGTTAACGATTAGTTAATCGATTAATCGTTAATTTTTTATCAGCGATTAATTTTTTTTTTAACGATTAATCGAAAACTTACGGCCTTCAAAACAAACATCCACTACAGTATCAGAAACTTCAGCTGAGACAGTCTATTGCAGCATCTTCACCTGCTTCAAAGCAGGCTACTTTGAGTCACTTTTGTCTTTCGTCTGATCGTCCAGTGAGTGCTGCATTACAACATGATATTCAAGTATCACTTGCAAACTGGATTGCTGGTAGTGGCAGTAGATGACGACGGCCTTCAACAAATATTACGCACAGCATTGCAAAATTCGGAATATAAGCTACCTTCCCGCAGCAAACTGTTGACTTATTTGGTTGTTTCGGGATTTGAGATTTAAATATTGAGCACAACCCACTGCTGGCAACGCTGATCGTATTCTGTTATGAACCTAAGGCCTATCCACGTCAATGTGGGAGTACTAGACTCGTGTTTCGCTCTCATTTGAGCTCGTCATTAGTGTATATCCTTGACCGGACCGGGAAACAACCCCCGGATCACTGACGTGTGAAGCGAGTGTATAACCATTCGGCACACGCTGGACATGGCCAAATTATCATAACAGAATATTACAACGCACCCATCGTAGGCTGTAGCTCAAGATTTGCCCGATCGCCGCGACTGACGTCCGTCAATCGATGTGAACCCGAACGATCATGTCTTCTCAATGGCAAGGCACACCAGGCCGCCTAAATGGGAATATGATAAATACCAATGTGGAATTGCTCTCCAGCGAGCAATAATCAAATTGATTTCTTTGGTTGTTTCGGGATTTGAGATTTAAATTTTGAGCACAACCCAATCCTGGCAACGCTGATCGTATTCTGGTATGAACCTAAGGCCTATCCACTTTGTTCCAGGTACGGTCAAGGATATGCACTACTGACGAGCTCAAACTAGAGCGAAACTCTAGTATAGTGCTTCCACATTGACATGGACAGGCCTTAGGATCATACCAGAATACGATCAGCGTTGCCAGTAGTGGGTTGTGCTCAATATTTAAAACTGTTGACTGTACTGCTAAGCATGCAGCAAGATTCAAAATGTTAAACAATCTGTGAAAAACGTGAAGGGAATTGCGTTAACGTCAGATTTTTGACATCTCTATGTAACGAAAGTTATTGTAGAATTACTGGCCATTGCATTGCAGATGACTGGACATTGAAAAATGTTGTTCTTGAATGCGTGAATGTTGTTGAACGTCATTATTCTGACAGTGTTGCCGAGTTATATTAAACACTTTGCAATAGACTCGGATATAACGAACAGAATTAAGGTTTTAGTTTCTGACATTGCAAGAAGTATGGTTTCAGCTGTTGATAAAACCGGTTTTGCACATATTCCTTGTTTGGCTCATACGTGGATTTAAAGCCTCTGATACCGAAACATTGTTTGGGAAATGTCAAAAAATTGTCGAACAGTTTAAACATAGTGCTGCAAACATAACCGAGTTGCCAAATTGTACTGAGTCACCACTGTGTAAGCTGCAGCAAGATGTACCAACAAGATGGAACAGTAGTTTTATTATGCTACAGAGTCTTCTACAGGCCAGAGAAGCATTAGCTGTCTACATGTCAGATGAAAAGATGCAAAACAAAGGTCCTAAATGACAGATTCGGGTTGGGAGAAGATTTCGAAATATGTCAAAGTTTTGGACTTATTCTGTCAGACCACGGTCCTGCTTGGCGGTCAAGATTATGTTTCATTTAGCTGCGAATTGGAAAAAAAACGCCGAGGGACCAAGTTCAAATACTGACTGATCGTTGAGATGAATTAGAAACGGATCGCTTTGCGTTGATTTTGATGGTATGGGGAGTCGGCAGTTCAGAAAGGAATGGCAAACTCAGTAAATCACAAAACAGTCAATAAATGATTGGGTTGAGTTTAACTTCGATCGTGACAAACGGAAAGATTGAGGGGAAGAGAGGCAGAGGCCGACTAAGAGAAATGTTGCTGGATGGATTGAGACGGTGGCATGGTGGAATATCAGCAGCAGAGTTGATCCAGAAAACCAAACACCGAGATCTATGAAGAGCCATGAACGCCTACGCCAGCTGACAAGGCACTTGATGACGATCAGTGGAACGTACATTTCTCATAACGTTGAAATGTTGATTATTTATAATTTATGTTTATCTTCCGCAGTTAGTTTACAAAGTTTGTATTTTTAATTTTTTTTTTTTTCCAATGTAAATATAACATACCTCACAGATGACTTGTGTTGTAAAGATGTGTGATTGGGAGAGCCGAATGTAGGACGGGTCTGTATGCCCAATGTGTGGCTCTTTGAAAATAAAGTTCGTTCGAGTAGCCGAACATATACCAGTGATGGTGGTAAAGAGAGTTAATAAGTCTTCAGGAATCACTGTTTAGCCGAGAGGCTATAAATCACCGTCCTCGTCGATTTCTTAACAACTCATAAACTAGGCTCATAACAATATCAAAAAAAAAAGGGGAAAAAATAAAGGTGTGTCGTATACTATAATTCGATGAAAAATAAACGATTGTTCAAATATAGTGAGGCGTTAGCAATTAAGCGGTTCCAGTCGGTTGTATGAAAGCGGAAAGAGTTTGTTTTAATTGAAATTGCCGTGTGGATAACTGATGCTCGACTATTCTAACAATGCATGTGACTATGTGTTTTAATTGTTTAAGCTAAAGTACTGTTTATTTATTCACTTCGTGTGATATATAATTTTGCAATGTGCACCTGACGAGAGCAGCGTAATATGCCAGGCAATAAAACTTGCAACATATTATTTGCGGCTTCTGTGTTTACATTCACTAAGGGAAAACGTTGTTTTGAATTAATGTCACTTCCTAAAGATATTAGGAATTGAAAGCGTTTCATTTAAAAGACTTTCAACTTTTATTACAACGCCATTTTGCAATTCCATAAATAAACCTTTTGTAATGACACACATTTGGTGGTGAAGTTATTCGGTAGGTGGAACTTGTAAACAACAGTGTCTTTTGACGCAATAGAAGGTGCCATTCATCAATAGCTTGATAAGGAAAATGCAATCAACGGTGAAAAAATACGCTCTTGGTCGCCTGACGAATGCAATAGTAGGCAATTGCTAAATAACGACATACAGATGTCTAGACAGGCAGACAGACACATAGAGAGAAGTAGAGACAGACAGACAGACGCCAAGACAGACAGACAGACAGACAGACACACAGACACACAGACAGACAGACGCCAAAACAGACAGACAGACAGACAGACAGACAGACAGCTAACATCACGCGAGAGATATACAGGGCAGATGGGCCGGTCCTAACAGAGCAGCTTCACCAAGTCTTTACATACATATGGGTGAACGAGACCATGCCACAAGATTTCAAGGACGCGTCAATAGTGCACCTTTACAAACGTAAAGGAAACCGCCAATCCTGTGACAACCACCGAGGCATCTCCTTGCTTTCAATTGCAGGGAAGATACTCGCCAGAATTCTTCTCAATCGCCTCACGGCCCATCTCCATCAAGGTCTTCTTCCTGAGAGTCAATGTGGCTTTAGTAAAGAACGAGGAACTGTTGACATGATTTTCGCTGCAAGTCAGCTTCGAAGAAATGTCAGGAACAGAACTGCGAAATGTTCTCCACTTTCATTGACCTTACCAAGGCTTTTGATACAGTCAGCAGAGAAGAAATGTGGAAGATTATGACAAAATTTGGCTGTCCACGAAAGTTTGTCCAAATAGTGCGGCTATTTCATGATGGTATGCAGGATAGAGTACAGGAAAATGGTGAACTGTCTGATCCCTTTCCAGTCACCAATGGAGTGAAGCAAGGATGTGTCCTGGCATCAACACTGTTCAGCCTCATGATTTCAGCTATGTTGACGTATGCCTTTGAGAACAACGACATTGGAATAGACATCATCTGCCGCATGGATGGGAAGTTATTCAAACTCAGATGGCTGAAAGCTAAAACCAAAATTAACAGCGACATCGTCAGAGAACTCCTGTTTGCTGATGATTGAGCTCTATACGCCAACTCAGAGGCGCAAATGCAACATAATGTTTCAGCTTTCTCACATGCCTGTGCCAACTTTGGGCTCAATATCAACCTGGAGAAGACTATTAGCCTTATCTGCGAGCTTGTCAGCCCGTTCATTTCCTTGTACTCCCGCATGCCCTGGCACGAAGATGAAACTAATCTTTGCCAGCCTAGACCGCTCCAGAGACAGCAACCATTCTCTTCGGATTCACCCCAACTCTATCCCCTTGAGCATGCTCATTGAGTCACTAAGCACACATGCCCTAGTGAATGTCTGTGTCTCGAGCCATGTTATTGCTTTACTTACTGCCATGACTTCCATAGTCGGGCTACTTGTGGTCTCAGCAACAGCACCAGAGTCCTACCTTTACAATTCTCCCTCGGGCCTGAGCCGAAAAGCCCATGAGCTTCTCACATATCGGACGACCGACATATCTGTGTAAATGACAGCATCACCGTCTAGCGAATTCTCGAAAATCAACGCTTGTACCTCCGCCTCCACAGCAGCCGGATTTTCTTGTCTGCATTTTCTGTCTAGTTGGATGCAAACTGAAAAGGATGTGCAGAAATCTGTTGGCACTTGCACCCACTCCTCGCCAGGTTCTAAGTCCTCAAGGGAACACACATGTTGCAGAATGTCTTCGGCTTGACCCATCCACGGCCGTCCTCTTTTTAACCTGCTGCCCTTCACCTTCATAATTTCACTATGCAGTGGTTGTTGTGTGTTTGCATTAACTCTGAGGTAGGCGGGTCCTCTGCAAACTTGTATTCTTTCTTCAATGTTTGGAAAATCAAGAAGGTAGCGCATCGCCCTGCATGCTGTATCTCTTGTACATCCAAGAATAATGCGCATAGCTTTATTATGTATCCTGTCCATCCTTTCTATCTTATTACGGCTGAGAGTCAGGATTGCCATCCTCAAAAACAGACATGACCAACCCCTCGTATAGAAGACATAAATGGCGCTGCTCAGAGTTTGCTGCCACCATCACCCGCATCACAGCCAGACCCCACTTGGCCTTTGTTATCACCTGGTCTATGTGCTCATTATAAGCAAGGCTTCGATCAAACCGTATCCGCAGGTAATTCATTGCCTGCGTTCTTTCCACCGTCTCTGAACACAGCTTTACAATTGGTGTTGGAGTGTTGACAATATGATTATTCAACGAGAACCAAGTCACTGTTGTCTTTGTTGGGTTGACCATTGAACCAGCCTCAACACAACAAGTACTTATGCGATTGAGTTCGGTTTGTAGTTCCAAAGCAACCTGATCTCTATCGTTACCCTGACGATACACTAAAACGTCGTCGGCATATGGCAATGTCCTACCAGGTTCAGTGATCTGCTCACTGGTGATTCTCACAGTGTAGGCGTTGAACAGTACCGGAAATAATGTTGATCCCTGTGGTAGGCCAGGATATATTGTTGTTGGTTCCGAAGTCCAACTGCCACATCTAAAAACTACTTTCCATTGGAAGAGGGTTGCAGCGATCCAACTAAGGAGGAATGGACTTATTTTGAGTTCAGGAAGCTGAAGCATTAAAACTCCAATGGTACTCTGCTGTACGCGTCCTTAAGGTCAATCGCTGCAGCAAAAGTTTCAATGCCTGAGTGGAAACCTTCATAGACACCATGGGCAAAAACTGCTGCATTGATCTAGGTTTCTCTTTTTGGATGGTACCCACCCAGGGTAGGTGGGAAAACACCTTGCCTCTCTAGCTGGCATGATATTTTCCTCGCAATTAACTTCTCCAGCAGCTTGCCTTTGTATTCTGCATGGTTATAACTCGCTATCCCTGAATTTTTGTGTGGTCTTTGCCAGGCTTCGACAAGGGAATCAGATAGCTGTGTAACCACTCCTCCTTGATACTAGCACTCGATATACTGTTGTTGTACATGTCTCCTAGTTTATCTAAGGCGGCCAGAGGAAACGATTTAAAGACACTCTGAAAATCTCACCGAATGCTTTTGAAATTCATCATGACACCTGGGAGACTTGCATATCTCTGCTGGTATGGGGTCAGAACCAGGTGCCTTGCCGCTGGAGAGTTGCTGGATGATTTTGTTTACTTCCACTATGGTTGGCAGGTCATCAAGTGTATCATTTGTGGAACTTGAGAAAGGCAGTTTATGGTTTCATCATCGAAGAAGGAAGATGCATTTAAGGTGTTGCTGAAATTCTCCGCTTAGCCTTGAAGGATTTCTTTCTTATCGGTGACCAATGTTCCCCCATCTGCACTGAGGAGGAGAACTATGCCTGGTGATTCAGGACCATAGACCGCTTTCAGTGAATCGTAGAAGTTTTTCATATCATGTATGTCAGGAAAGCCTTGAATTTCATCAGCTTTGCTGCTCAGCCAGAAGTCCCGCATATGCCGAAGTTGCTGCTATCTACTCTCTGAATGTTCTTGAAGGCATCTTTTGTGTGCGTGCGTGCGTGCGTGCGTGTGTGTGTGTGAGTGTGTGTGTGTGTGTGTGTGTGTGTGTGTGTGTGCGCGCGCGCGCGACGCGTGTGCTGACTTCATGTCGTTCAAATGTGCCTTGACGAGAATTTTTTTTTCGGCCAGAAATTGGTTGTCTTTGGAATTCTCATCAAACCAGACTTTATGCTTTCGGCGGGATGGACCCAGGATTTCCATAGCAATGTTGTAAATTGTGTCCTTTAGGGCTCTTCACTCTGTTTCTGCATCCTGTTTGGCTGCAGCATTGAACCTGAGGCGGTCTTCCAGCATATTTTCAAACGACAGCTGCATTGTCTTGCTGTTTAGGCTGGTGACATATAGTTTATTGTTTTTTGTTTTTTTTTATGTTTACCGCTTGAGGACGCTTTAGTGGTTTGAGGTGTAGGTTTATTTTCGAGATGATGAGACAGTGGTCTTTCCAACATTCCTGACGAACATAGTGTTCGTAATATATAAACATCTGATGGCTGCAGAAATGTGGTTTCTGAGGAAAATGCAAAGAATACCATGGACAGACAGAAAAACCAATGACCAAGTACTACAGGAGACAAATGAAAATCGTAAATTGATTAGAGAAATTAGACGTAGATAGTCAAAAAATTTTGGGCATGTTATGAGAAGAAATGGATTGGAGAACTTAGTGACAACTGGCAAGATCGAAGGGAACAGATCAAGAGGAAGACCGAGAGGAAAATACCTGGATGGCTTGACCACATGAAATGGACGAGACAGGAACACTGAGCTGATCCACGACTCTGGTGATCGAGTGAAATGGTGAGTCATGACCGCCCACGCTTTCCGGCATGGTACATAATATATATATATATATATATATATATATATATATATATATATATATATATATATATATATATATATATATATATATATATATTGCATTGTTTGTACCCTTTCATTCCATAAAACCATACTGTTTTTCACTAATTTCCTTTCTTGTTCTTCTCATTATAATTCTGAGTAGAAGCTTAGTGACATGGTTTATGAGATTAATTGTAGGATAATCTTCGCATTCAATTGCTCCTGGTCTCGTTGGTATTGCTATAAATATAGATTTCAGCATATCGCTTGGTAAGTATCCATTGTTGTAAATATCATTCAGCATTTTGGTTAATATATCTACCCAAAATTCTCCCAATACTTCTAATTCTTCTACTGTGATTTTATCTTGCCCAGCTGGTTTTCCTTTCTTCATATTTTTCATTGCGTCAGCGACTTGTTGTTATAGCAATGACAAATGTCAGAGATGATATAAACAGGGAGCTATATGATGCCCTAAATATCGGTGGTCATGACATACCAGAGATTTTATATGCTGATGATACAGTATTGCTATCCACAACACAGAATGATATAGAAAACCTAATAGCCTCAACCCAATTGAATAGTGAAAATCACAACTTATATCTTAACATAGTAAAATCAAAGATAATGCATACAGATAAAACTACTACGGAGAAATAAATATATGTTTGTGAGGAAAATTGGAGTATGTAAGTTACGAATGTCTTGGGTCATTGATTACCAACACTGGTGACACGATGAAAGAATTTAAAAGACGAATATATCTTGCTTTTCAAAGACTAAAACTAAATAAATTGTGGAGAAGGACAGATTGAACTACACAAATTAGATTTTTAAGAGCATGCATCTTTCATATTGCAACATACGCCTGTGAGACCTGAACACTTACTAAACAAGCTGAACAGCGCATAAATGCCTTTGAATATAAATGTTACAGACGAGTTCTAAGAATATCTTGGATAAAGAATAGACCAAATGCATCAATATTTCAAGAGCTGAATATTGAAGAAAGTTGGCTATTAATGACCATAAAGCAAAGAAAATTGAAATATTTTGGTTACTTAAAAAGTCACGAAAGTTTGAGAAAACAATAATTGAGGGATATATGCTGGGAAGAGAGGAACAGGAAGATCAAAAAGAAGATTGGTGCAGGATGTGGCGGTTGAGCTCCAGATGGGTGTAACGGACGCGGGACATCTTGCTTATGATCGAGAGGTTTTCCGGAAGGTTGTTATTGAAGCGATGTTCTGCAAAGGGCATGCTAATGAATGAATGAATGAATGAATGAATGAATGGTGAGTACACCGAGGCAGGTAAAACGGGTGATGAAGCTATTTTGCAAGATGTTAGCTGGCAAAGAGAACTAATTATTCGCATCAGAAGAAGAAAGAGCACGGTTTTTTGGATACATCATGAGAAGTTTAAGATGGGGCGGAGAGGGGGGGGGGATATGCAGGAAGAGAGAAGACACTACACAGTTTGGCATCACGTGGTGGAAGCATGTCTCTATCAGAATGGACTGGAAGTACATTAGACAGAAGCACGAGAATGGAGGTGGAAGAATGTCTCTATCAGAATGGACTGGCAGTACATTAGACAGAAGCACGAGAATGGAGGTGGAAGAATGTCTCTATCAGAATGGACTGGCAGTACATTAGACAGAAGCACGAGAATGGAGGTGGAAGAATGTCTCTATCAGAATGGACTGGCAGTACATTAGACAGAAGCACGAGAATGGAGGTGGAACAATGTCTCTATCAGAATGGACTGGCAGCACATTAGACAGAAGCACGAGAATGGAGGTGGAAGCAGTCACAGCGACATTCCGTTGGTTAGAAGAGACCGCTGCATCACATATTGTCTTCATCACGAACTCCAGGAGTGTGCTTAGTAAGGTGGAGAAAGGAGTGTTTCGTGTGGAATGGCTCACCTCGCTTCAGAGGTCACCGATTGTAAGAATTGTATGGATTTTTTGCTATGGCCATGCGGGAGTCCGATGGAAAGAATGGGATGATAGCTGACAGGAAATGCATCACTTGGTTGTCGATTACCTATGGACAAGGGGGAGGTGATTGTGCGCATGTGGGACCAGGTGAAAGAACAGATTGAGGGCCCGTATGTGGAAAGGATGAGATTGCGGGGCATTGGCAGAGATTCTGGTAGTATCTCAAAACAGAGAGGGAAGCCTAGGAGATCTTTCAATCAGAGAGCGCTGGAAGCGATTAATAGTGTGATTCTTCGCTGGCTGTTGAACGAGGGGACGGAGCGCATATGGGAATGTCCTGAGTGCATTGATGTCGGTTCTTGACTCAACTTAACTCATATGTGGACATACATGGGGACCAGCGAAATAAGAACCATATTTCCCCTACTTTAACATCCACTCTCGTACAACATATTAAATATATTAAGGGGTTGTGGCTTGGCAGCCGACAATATCCCTTCTCGATAAATTAGAATAGAAAGAGAAATGGATGCGAGATTTTAAGTGGCTATCAAAATTGTCCATTCATGTAGTGAAATTTTGATGCATAAATGCATACAGTTTGTACAATACATCAAATACAGCTGTATACTGCTTTGCTAGTATTGCGTCACATTCAATAGTTCTGTGTTAATTGTTTTAAAGATTACTTTCCAAGATAAATGCATTCGTTAATTTATAGTTTACTATGAAAATCACATTTTCTAATAGCAAACACTAAAGCATAAACAAATAGTAAGTTACTTCCCTTTGCAAAAAAAAAAACGAAGTCGCATTTCGTTGCGCGTGGTGCTTGTGTGGTGTGTGTGTGTGCGTGCGTGTGTGTGTGTGCGTGTGTGTGTTTGTGTATGTGTGTGTAAGTGTGCGTGTGAGTGTGTGTGAGTGTGTGTATCTCTTGCCAGTTCTTTAACCGGTCCGCACCAAAGCCCACCTATTTTAGCTATGCCATGCATCTCCATTCATGTCCTTCATACATTATTCATTTATATTTCTACTTCACTTCTCCGTGAGCTTTAGGCCTTCATCTATATTTTTCTTGGTCTTTTGTGTTCCAGACAAAGGCTTTTCTAGTTGTTCTATTCTCTGGTGTCCTCAATGCATACATAGCCTATCTAGCACCTGCGACTTGTCTCCACGTATTGGTTTAATGGTCATTGTCTAGTTCTCTCTATAAGCTCCACATTGGTCATTGTATCATACTGTTTTATTTCTTCAAATATTGCACACACAAAATGACTTTCTCTTCTTCACCGGATGTGCTGATATGACCGATACATTTCATTTCTTCATTCCTCATGTCAGCGGGTGCGTTAACGAAGCTGACAGGGAACTGCGCTGATAATGTCACCAGCACGGTCGGACGAGGGTTCTACTCCATGTCTCGTCGCTTGTTAAGTGAGAAAAGACTGGTCACGTACTCCATCGTGCATTCAGGACTTCACAATAAGAGGGCTCTATCACGTCTCAGACCAAACCGCTTCGGGACAAAGTTGTTCCTATTAGAGTCTTGATGCATGGTATTGTAACCTCTACAGCCATCAGTATCTCAGCATCTCTTTCCTTCTCTGTCCACGATAATCTCACATTTTTCCATTACTATCTACATGTAACACAATCTGGCAGTCTTTTCTTGATCAACACACATTTCTCTATGTAACGACAATAGTCTTAACATTCTTCTCAAAATTCACATGGAACACAATCTGGCAGCCTTTGGTCGTTCAACGTTCTTTCCTCTGTGTAATGGCAATAATCTCAACATTCTTCTAAAAATCCTCATGTAACACATACTGGCAGCCTTTAGTCGCTCTCTGATAGCCATTTCCTCAATGTAATGGCAATAGTTTCAACATTCGTTTCAAAATCCACATTTAGTACAATCTGGCAGTCTTTGGTCTTGAGACCTTCGTCCCTCTGTGTAATGGGGTAATATTCACGTTTATGTTCACAACTTTCGTTTCACAATGTGTATTTTCCTATTTGAATGTAACATGAACAACAGATAATTGATTTACGAAAGATGAGTGATTGGAAGGGCCAAATGTAAGACAGGCCTGCGAGCACAATTTGTGGCTTTTGTGTGTATGTATTTGTTTGCTGATGTAGGCTAGTCTCCGCAACGTCCTGCATGTTTCATAATTCTGTTCTGTAAAGCTGCATTCTGTAAAGTATTACTCAAAGTACAGCCAGAATGAGTAAACATTCCGATAGAGACTAAATCACAAAGACAACTTATCAAATACGTCATAAAGAGGCTGTCATTCACTTTTAGGCAAACAAATGAGAAGACTAAATCTAGAATATATTTTGACAACAAGAAAGATATGTGCAAAGAGAGACAGATGAAGACAAAGAAGGGAAATTATTATCAGCCGCGTGTCATGCCACGAAAGTGTGTCATCACACACATTGATGTACGCTTTTGGAGATGGCAAGAATTGTAGAAGCATGACATTCCACGCCGGTCGACAAGGCACTGATGATGATGATCTTTTCTTCTTTCATTTGCTTGAAGTTGATTGTGTTTATCTGCAATGTTGTGTCTTGTTGAAACTTCATAGTCTTTGTTGGTTCACTCGGTGGTCCATGGAGTTTACCTTCCATTGTAGTTTTTCGACACCATATGTCGTAATCTGAGCAGTCTTGGAGTATGTGATCTGCTTTCCGCGGCTGGCAATCCATATGTCGGCATTGCTGATTCTCCAATCTTGAATAATCGATGATGTCATGTTCTGATTCGCAGAATAACGATTTATTCTGGTCTGCCCATACATTGGTAATGACTTTGAGAAGGTGTTGGTGGCTGTTCGACTGAATAATTATGATGATGATGATTCTAGCAGTATATTCAGTGGCAGTTTTAATAATTTATCAGCAAAGAGTTTTTTATTGACTCTTAAAATCTGGAGACTGTAAATTCGGGGCGGTACTGTGAAGCCATTCATTACGTCTAAAAATCTTCAACTCATAGTTTGGCGCATTCCCAGGTTATACATTTTTAATGTTTCATTGAAAACAATGTATTACGCCAGCATAATTATGAGATTGGAAAGGGGGGGGGGGGGGGGGCGCAAGTTATGAGATTAAATTAACTGGAACACTTAGTGACAACTGGGAAACTACATGGAAAAAGGGAAAGAGACAGACAAAGACAAGTACCTGGATGTGGTGACCACTCAGCATAATCGAGGCAGGAACACAGACTTGGTCTAACGAGATGGCGACCATGATAGCCAACACTGACCAGCATGACACTTTGTTTTCATATATATATATATATATATATATATATATATATATATATATATATATATATATATATATATATATATATATATATATATATGGGACGCAGAGGTGTTTCCAAGGCACCAGGGCCGGGTTATATACTGGCCAAGACCTATTGACTTGTCCTCGTCGAGCGTCCTGGGCAACAGGTCCCTTCGGGGTCCTGGCTAAAGTCAGTAGGATCGCCGATTCCTCCGAAGTCGGAGAGTGTCTGCCTGTACAGCGAGGTACCACCAGTCTGCACAACAATAAGCCAGTCATGGGACAACGGATACTCACGCAAAACTCAGGTCCTGTATGACATCACACTGATGTTGGACACCAGGATGCCTTCATCCGACATACAGGACTTCGCGTTGGAGCTTAAGCCAACGAACACAAGCAAGCAAGCAAGCATATATATATATCTCTTTTCCTCCTGTGCTACTATGTCCATTGTCTATGTCCTTTGTAAACATCTTCCATTTCGGTTGTCCATGGCGTTTAGAATTCAGTAAAACCACATTTCATGGGCATTTTGGTTATGTGTTTTGCTTAAGTGTTTTTTAAGCTGATTTGTTTGGAAGTGTTATATTGTTAATGTGTGTGTGTGTGTGTGTGTGTGTGTGTGTGTGTGTGTGTGTGTCCATGTGTGTGTGTTCGTGTGTGTGTGTTTGTGTGCTTGTGTGCATGCGTGCGCTTAAGGAAGTCTGACGAATACTAGTTTCTATAACGTTACGCACAGTTATTCTGGAAATGGGTTTGACGTCTGTTCACAGTGAAACACCCGAGATCCTCGCTTCGTGCAGAGTGAAATGCTTCATTAACGAAAAATTAGAAATACGGAGCATCTGTTGGATCTTTTCCCCAGGACACGCTGGTGTGGTAGGAAATGAGCAGGCTGGCAGACTGGCTAGGTCTGCAACTCTTGGTGGAGTGCTGTTGCACCATAAAGCAGATGTGGTCGGGACCGTTAGAGATTAGATGTCTAGGTGGAATAACAGATAGCATAACGATTACAATATTGTTCAATGACTCTCTCCTCATCACTTGACCAAAGAAAGTTGTTTGTCTCTTTCTTAAGTTATATATTATGTTCTCGTCTCATTAGCCTCTACTTGACAATCGTCGTTAGTTACTCTGGCAGTCAAAGGAATATGCAACATGCATTTTAGGAACCACATCTCCGTTGATGTCACGATACTAGAGGTCAACGATCCAAAATGTTACTAGAACAACAAACGGCGTCCTCAGCCGCAGCATTTTGTTTGTTGAGAGAGCCTTGATTGAAAGATCGGAATGATTGAAGACGGGAGCGAAGTCTACGGGAACTAACGGACACCGGAATACGACGAGGTCCAACACTTTGAACACCGATGTATCGCGATAAAGCAATTGTAAGAAACCTTTGAAGTGAGAAACGGAGATTCACGATCACGCCGTATCACGGTCTTTTGTGATAACGGAGAAGAATATTTGTGGTCGGAGGAAAACGAGTAGATAATCATTGATGTCCCGAAATGACCGGGCATCAAAAGAACAATTCGGTTGTTATTGAGAAACAGATGAAGAGGACACTGGGAAATTGGTGGAATAAGCCCATATAGTCGTACAGAGCCAGAGTATTAATAGGCTGGATATTCTAGTGGAATTTGTTGTGCTATTTGGTTTCCACGAGAAGTGGTGGTTTATTCTTCAGTGATTATGAAAAGGGAGTTACAATGTATCAAGTCGGATAATACTGACGAGCATTTTGTATTTATTGTGCAATTAATATTCCCGATTCAGCCGAAGATAATTATAAGTTAGTTGTGGTGTGGAGTATAAATCTAACATAGGGTATTTGAGTGTGATACCGTAATAATGGGCGTCGGCCGAATTTAGCTAAGAAGTAACGGAGTGGATTGTGTAAAGTACCAGTGCACTCGATAGAATAAGTACTATGATAATATAGGATAAGTATGATACGAGATTCTAGTATAGATGGTTACTGGGATTTCTGAGCTCTTTTATGACATTTCATTCTTTACCTAGTCTTAGGTTATGGTTATAATTCCTATGTCTTATGTCAGAGGTCAGTTCTCTGAATCTATAGAAGTAAAACTGATAATGGCCATAAGCCTACTCTCACTTCTAATGAGTTTGAGTTAGGTTGATAGCACCTGATATTGTCTTTTCGACAGGTTCCCATGAACAAAGCAATAGCAACACTCCTGAAAAGAAAGAATGGACTCTAATCTGGTAAAGTAATAAATATCGGCCAGATTGAAGTCGAATGTCAGACATACAGGTCAGCCAGTTCTAGCATTAACGGATACCTATAAGACATTCTGGCTAAGAGACTTACAGCAGAATAAAGTGCAACTAACCATAGATCGGAAGCTCAATATTGTGCACCTTAACTATCTTTAAATGAAGAGGCTATAAGGCCAGAATTTATTATTGGATAAACAGAACAATAACGAATAAGATGAACACCGTGAATCAGTGATATTCTATAGACAGTGTTTGTTGGAATTATGTATCCATATAGAGACGATAAGTCATTCGATGATATCGGAGATATAAACATTACCTGGAATATCATGTGGTTCATGTGATTGGATAGTTCACAAGGAAAGACATTATCTACTAAAACACGCAGTGGTGAACTAACTGTTTAATTCTAACGTTGTCAAGGATATTGTGAAGACATCACATCATCAGTCCGAGAGACACTATACTGGGTGAGAGTAAACAAGTTCTGTGCTGTGGTGACAATATATGCCGTTATGTGATGATCACTGTGAGATGAATCTTGGACTGTCAATCTAATCTCACTTACACAATAGACTACACCACAAATTACATATACACATTCAATACCTACACCTGACATAGTTTTTAGCATTAAATATGCTATTAATTGTTTGAGGAAACTGTTATCGGGGTATGTTATGAAGGAATAAAAGAGAGAGAGAGAGATAGAGATAGAGAGAGATAGTGAGTAGAAGACATAACGGGGGAGTGTAGACAAAGGTCTGACAATAGTTTCAAAGTATAAGAAGGATTTTAAAAGTGTGCTTGTTGACTCCACTTTCCCCCAGGGACGACAAGTTACCGTTGCTTCAAATCTTTTTCCTAATTTGTTCATTAATGTTTCATAATTCGCTGCTATACTACAAAACGGGTTCTATATAGCATTCCAGCACTCTCTTTCCTTGATGTTCCGGAAAGCAGCATTTGCCTGACTTAATCTGCTCAGAATCCACGTCGTGCATCTTCCATATTATGTTATATTTGTCCTAGTTATTTAAAAGTATAAACGTGGTTAATTAGTTTCCCTTCAATTGTTATCTCATAACGATCATTCCAGTAGTCACCATGTTCATCAATGCCTCTCTTCTCATCACATGACCAAATAAAGCTGTTTGTCTCTTTTTTATTGTCGTTAGAAGACAAAGATTGGTCGTCACTGTGAAGAAGTAAATACCACAATGTTATATACGAGTAAATGGGCATATTCTTAAGCAAGTGAATCGATACAGTTATCTCTGCACAGTCATAACATCTGATGAGAGATGCCTTGAAGAGATAAGAACAAAAATTGCCATTGCGAAAGTAGCCTTTTGCAAGATGAAAAACATACTGACCAATAAAAAAGATATCAATTGAAACGAGAATAAGAGTGTTGAAGTGCTACATAGAACCTATACTTTTGTATGGATGTGAAGCTTGGACAATAAGCTCAATCACAATATCCATCCGACGTCTGTCCAGACATTCCGTCTATCACTTCAAAGGCTGACTACCGCCTTGCAGACGGATGGCGCTATTGTCCCGTCTCGAGCAACAACTTGTTAACAAAATGCCGACTGTGTGTAGACATTTGACGCAACTTATTGTGTTCCACAGTCCCCTACTCATCAAAGGGTTGCCGGTGTTTGTGTAGACGAATATCTCTTCTTTCTATCATCGATCGAAACTATCAAGTTTTTTCGTGACAAATACAACAATTAGATTTGTAAGAGCATGCATCTTTCCCATTGCAACGCAACATACGCCTGTGAGAACTGGACTCTTACTAAACAAGCTGAACAGCGCATAAATGCCTTTGAATATACATGTTATAGACGAGTTATAAGAATATCTCGGATGAAGAAAAGACCAAATGCATCAATACCTCAAGAGTTGAATATTGAAGAAGGCTGGCTGTTAATGACCATAAAACAAAGAAAACTGAAATATTCTGGTTACTTGAAACGTCACGAAACTTGAAACGTCACGAAACTTGAAACGTCACAAAACGCCAGGGAAGAGAGGAAGAGGGAGACCAGAGAGAAGATGGGTGTAGGATGTGGCGGATGAGTTCCAGATGGGTCCGGAAGGTTGTTATTGGAGCAAGATTCTGAAAAGGGCGTGCTAGTGAATGATTGAATGAATGAATGAATGAATGAATGAATGAATGAATGATGAGAACACCGGGGGCGGATAAATAGGGTGATGAAGCTATTTTGCAGAGATGTTAGCTCGCAAAGAGAACTAATTATTCGCATCAGAAGAAGAAAGCCCACGTTGTTTTGGATACATCCTGAGAAGTTTAATATTGGCGAGAAAGGGATGCAGGAAAGTACTAAGAGAGAAGACACTACACAGTTTGGCATCAAGTAGTGGAAGAATGTCTCTATCAGAATGTACTGCAGTACGTTAGACAAAAGCACGAGAATGGAGGTGGAGGCAGTCACAGCGACATTCCATTGGTTAGAGGAGACCGCTGCAAAACAAACTGTTTTCATTACGGACTCAAGGAGTATGCTTAGTAAGGTGGAGAAAGGAATGTTTCGTGTGGAATGGCTATCCTCGCTTCAGAGGTCACCGATTGTAAGAATTGAATGGAATTTTTTGCCCTGGCCATGTGGGAGTGCGGGGGAATGAACAGGATGATAGCTGACAGGGAATGCACCTTTTGGTGGTCGATTACCTATGGACAAGGGGGAGGGGGGGGGGGGTGGTCGTTCGCATGTGGGACCAGGTGAAGGAACAGATTGAGAGCCCGAATGTGGAAAGGGTGAGATAGCGGGGCATTGGCAGGGATTCTGATAGAATCTCAAAACTGAGAGGGAATACCAGGAAAAGTTTCAATCAGACAGCGATGGAAACGATTTGTAGTGTGATTCTCCGCTTGCTGTTGAACGAGGGGACGGAGCGCATATGGGAATATCCTGAGTGCATTGATGTCGGTTCTTGGCTCAACTCAACTGAACTCATATGTGGACATAAATGGGGAGCAGCGAAATAAGAAACATATTTCCCCTACTTTAACATCCACTCTCGTACAACATATTAAACATATTAAAGGGTTGTGGCTTGGCAGCCGACAATATCCCTTCTCAATAAATTTGTATTCGATGGCGACGAAATCGTTAGGTAAATATCAAAATTGTCCTTTCATGTAGTAAATCTTGATGCACAAATGCATACAGCTTGTAGAATACATTAAATACAATTATATACTGCTTGGCTATGATTGCCTCACATTCAATAGCTCCATATTATGTATATTACAGTGTGCTATCCAAGATAAATGCATTTGTTAATTTCTAGGTTACTATGACAATCACATTTTCTAATCCCAAAGACCAAAGCATACACAAATAGTAGGTTACTTCCCTTTGCAAACAAAAAAGAAGTAGAAAACTAGTCGTTGCCTTTGCATGCGCGCGCGTGCGTGAATGTGTATTTGTATATATATATATATATATATACACACACACATACACACACACATATATCTTGTCATTTCTCCTTCAACAAATCCACAATCAAACTCTCTTATCTTTAGCTATCCCATGCATCTCTATCCATTTTACTGTTGTTCGTATATCATTTACAGGACATCGCTGTCAACATCAGCATCTTTCAGCTGTTGTTGATTTCTTGGCAAGATTACGCTCATTAGTTTGTCGTTGCTTTCTGAGCGACCGGCTCACATATCCCGTAAGTTACCGACGAGGCTAGAACCGATACCGATTCTCGCGCACTTCACGTTACTCACCAGAGTAAACGGGATTGCGGATAAAGTCTCTAACTCCTAGGCCAGGGAGACATCTCTATCCATGCCCTTCACATATTATTCATTTATATTTCTACATCACTTCTCCGTGAGCTTTTAGGCTTTCATCTATATTTTTCTTGGTCTTGTGGGTTCCAGACAAAGGCTTTTCTAGTTGTTTTATTCTCTGGTGTCCTCAATGCATACATAGCCTATCTAGCGCCTGTGACTTTTCTCCACGTATTGGTTTAATGGTCATTGTCTAGTTCTCTCTATGAGCTCCACATTGGTGATTGTATCATACTATTTTATTTCTTAAATGACTTTCTCTTGTTAACCTAATGTGCTGATATGACCGATACATTTAATTTCTCCATCCCTCGTGCCAGCGGGTGCGTTAGCGAAGCTAACAGAGAACTGCGCTGATAATGTCACCAGCACGGTCGGACGAGGGTTCTACTCCCTGTCTCGTCGCTTGCTAAGTAAGAGAAGACTGATGACGTACTCCACCGTGCATTCAGGACTTCACAATAAGAGGGCTCTATCACGTCTCAGACCAAACTGCATCGGGTCAAAGTTGTTGTTCCCATTAGAGCCATGATGATTGATATTGTAACCTCTGCAGCCATCAATACCTCGACATCTGTTTTCTTCTCCGTCAAATATAATTTCACAACTTTCCCTGACAATCCACGTGTAACAAAATCTGGTAGCCTTTTCTCATTCAACGTGCAATTCTCAATGTAACTACAATGGTCTTAACATTCTTCTCAAAATCCACATGCAACAAATACTGACAGCATGTGGGCGTTCAACGTTCTTTCCTCTGTGTAATGTAAATAGTCTCAACATTCTTCTCAAAATCCTCATCTAACACATACTGGTAGTTTTAGTCGCTCTCTGATCGCACTTTCTCTATGTAATGGCAATAGCCTCAACATTGGCCGCGAGGTCAAACAAGGTCAGCTCTTAAACAGCTGACCCTCCCTCTTGTCTTCTCATGTTTAAAGTGGGACTTAGTGGTCTCGAGCTTTGGTGTTCGCCTCTAGTGCTGGAGGTCCCGGGTTCAAGCCCCGGTGAGGGCCGGGATTTTTTCACACTGACATCTGGTAACAAAATGTCCCCTGGTCCCTGGGTAGTGATGATATCGGACGCCTGTGTGTATTGTTGCGCACGTAAAGAAATCCCTTGGCAGTTGGAAATGAAAAAGAATAGCCTAACGACGCTGCTCGGGCAAAATTTCGAGTTAACTTCTACAAAAAGTATTTAAGGATAATCGCCAGTGTGGCGGAGATCATGCGCTGAGCTGAGTTTCTTCGGACTCAGGCTTGAGGTAGTAGTAGAACGGAGCACTTATGAATTACACCCGTGTGCCGTGATGTTGATCCGTCGAATAAACTAAACTATACATCTTCTCAAAATCCATATGTAACACAATCTGGCAGCATTTGATCCTTCAATGTTCGTTTCTCTGTGTAATGGCAATAGTTTCAACATTCTTCTCAAAATCCACATGGAACACAATCTGGCAGCCATTGTTACTT
Source organism: Cepaea hortensis (assembly GCA_963921405.1). Taxonomy (NCBI): domain Eukaryota; kingdom Metazoa; phylum Mollusca; class Gastropoda; order Stylommatophora; family Helicidae; genus Cepaea; species Cepaea hortensis. The sequence goes on from OY992893.1 coordinate 79,559,835, forward strand.
AAACGTTCGTTCTTCTGTATAATTACAATAGTCGCAAAATTCTTCTCATAATCCATATGTAACACAATCTGGCAGCCTTTGGTCTTTAAACGTTCGTTCCTCTGGATAATGAGGTAATATTCATGGTTATGTTCATAACTTTCGTTTGACAATGTTGTTTTTCACCGATGTGATTGTAACATGCACAATAGATAATTGATTTACGAAAGATGAGTGATTAGAAGGGCCGAGTGTATGACGGGACTGCTTGCCCAGTTTGCAACCCTGCCAGAATAAAGTTATTTCTTTCGTTCGTTCTCAAAATTCACATGTAGCACATACTTGCACTCTTTGCTCCTTCAACGTTCTTTCCTGTATGTCTTATCTCATCTCATCATGTTCCTTCCTCTTGTACCTTGCGGTGTCTAGGTGAAGTATTAACTTCGTGAGAGTGCCCGATTATGGGCTTCATATATCGATATTCCCATGGACTCTGCTATTCCCCTCCTTCCAACGTTTACGTGGTCGGCCTCTTCCTCTGTTTCCATCTGGTCTGTACATCATTGCTTGTTGTGGTATGCTGTTGACTGGTAACCTACCTCCATGGCCAAACCATTTGACTTGCTTCTTTCCGATAAAATCTAGTCCTGCTTTAACCCCCACTTTAGTCCTTATTTCTTCATTTCTGATCTTATCTCTTCTTGATACGTTGAGTATTCTTCTCAGGAACCTCATTTCTGTTGTTGTGATTTTCTTTTCTCTTTTTCTGTCATTGTCCAGGTTTGGCATTGGTAGTATAGAGTTGGTAGGAAGTTTGTGTTGTAAAGTGCTTTCTTAGTAGTTATTGATACCTGTTTGTTCTTTAGTGTTGGTGCCATTTGTCCAATGAGTTGATTTGCTTTATTACACCTATTTTCGATCTCATCTTCCGATCTGCCATATGATGATATTATACTTCCTATGTACTTGAAACTCTTTACTTGTTTCAAAGGATGTTCGTTTATGTGAATTGTTGTTGTTTGTTCTTTTTTAGTTATAGTCATTACTTCTGTTTTGCTTGTGCTAATTGTCATGTTATATTCCCTACACATTTCCTTTAGACTATTCATGTAGTCTTGTAATTCAGCTTCTGATTTTGCTATTAGTGCTTGATCGTCCGCAAACAGGAGTTCTCCAATGGTTACATTTGCAGATGATTCTTCTTCTGTGAACTCGTCATGCGGTATTCTTGTTGTCTCTGCTTGGCTGGTTTCTTTACATATGTTGTCTATATATGTTATGAACAAGAGATGGGACAGGACACAACCTTTTCGTACTCTAGATCTTATGGTGAAGGGTTCTGAGTGTCCTCCAGTTGCTCTCACTATGCATTCACTGTTGTTGTAAAAACTTCTACATAGGTTTGTTAGATGTGTACTTACTCCACATTGTTCAAGGATTTCCCACAGCTTGTTCTATCTACTCTATCGAATGCCTTTTCTTGGTCGACAAAGGCTAAGTAGAGTGTCTCATTGAATTCGATTGATTTTTCTATAAGTTGTCTAAGAGCAAAAATGGCATCTGTGTATCCTTTGATTTTCCTAAATCCAAGTTGTGTTTCGCTAAGCTGGGGTTCTAAAGTAGTTCGTAATCTTTTTTCAAGGATTTTGCAAAATATTTTCCCAATATGACTCAACAGTGAAATGCCTCTGCATTGTGTGCAGTCTCTTTTGCTGCCTTTGTTTTTCCTAATTGGGATAATTATGGCGTATATAAATATGGCGATGTTTGCCTTCAGTGCATGTCAAGGGACATTTGGAACACCAGATTGAACTCAGCTATGATGGTCTTCTCCCTTCGTTTTACTGACACTACATTGATGGCGGCATCGGCCTCACTGACATGCCATAGGCGGAACTAAACCGCTTCATCAATTATGTCCAGAATTTCCATCCGTCGATCAAATTTACCACAACAATTTCTACCACTTCAGTCAATTTCCTTGGCATCAAAATTAAAATAACTCCTACAGGCCCCATGACCTCCGTGTACTACAAACCTACGGATGCTAACGATTTCTTCCTTTATAGTCCATCCCACCCTAAGATGCGCAAAAGATTCTATCCCATATTCCCAGCTACTCCGTCTTCATCGTATCTGTCAGGATGATAATCACTTTCTAGAGAAAGCCCATGAAATGTTAGACTTTTTTCCGCAGACGAGCCAACCCAGAGCACATTCTGTCCACAGCTTTCTGTCGCATAACACCAGTCTCGCGTGAAATGTCCCTTGTCAAGAAGCCGCGACCTTCTAACAATGAACCTAAACGTATCCTCACCTTTCATCCACATGCCCATATCATCAAGGATATTGTTCTCCGACACTGGTCTATCCTGGGAACAGACCCAACCTCTCGTGCGGTGTTCTCTAACAGACCTATGGTAATTTTCCGCCGAAACAAAGAGTCTTAGGTGTCACCTTGTTCATAGTCGCCTCCCCACAGATACTTCATCTGTGGGTACATTTAAATACCACCGTAAGAATTGTCTGACATGCCCACACGTTTTTCTGACACCGGCAATTGCATTCCCCCCGAGACACTTTCTCATTGAAAGATTCTTTTACTTGCACATCACGTAATTTTATATATGTTAGTTAGTTAGTTAGTTAGTTAGTTAGTTAGTTAGTTAGTTAGTCGCAGTTCCAACTTCACAGCAACGGGTCGTCCCCATTATGCTCCGTTCCTGTGTCAGTGAATATCACACAAAATGCTCCCGACTGCCCAATGTAAAAAGTGAAAAAGACAGGAGTCTCGACAAACAACAGCCCGCACAGATACACTGTGCATAATGCCCCCGCCAGAATGTAAACACAATAGTCCACCACAAAACACCCTGTTCATTTCTGATAGAATCGGCAGTCATTTTCCCATCTAGATGTTTCCTAGATGTTCACCCACCAGTCCACGAAATTCAGTTCATCGTCGATGGTAGTGGCAGTCAACCAGAAGCCCAGCATCCACGCATTTCTGCATAAGGCAAAACCGGTTAACTCTGGCACATAGCCATCTGCCACCGCTCCGAACATGCAGTCATGTTCCAAAAACCCTCGGGCAGATTCAAAAGCATTTCACACGAAACTCACAGCTCACAGTGTCGCGCCACGCACTCACTCAGTAGCAGGGCGACGGAACCATCAAGCCTCCTTAGTCGCCTCTTACAACATGCATGGTAGGTTGCAGTGTTGATATTCTTTGCTTCCCTTATGGGCCCCGGCAACACACTGGAATGTTTCTTTTTTCTTGCTTCTCTAACAACTCCATTACAATTAAAATTGAAAGCCAATTAATAGATTCTCTGGGATGCATACACCCAGCAGGAATCAATACTGTTGTTGATGCCACCGTATAACTATGCTATATTCCCTGTAATGTATCCATATCGAACTGTTTACACACCATTCGGCACACATCCTATCTGGCACTTTGGCAGCTGAACTGTACTTAAACTTTTGTAGCCCAAGTGCGCTTTTATAAACCGCTTTAAACCATCATTTCCGTTTCCCTCCTGTCAACAAGGAGCTGTGTTAATTTTATTTTGGGTGTTTTATTTCGTTGTTTATCTGTTTGTGTTGTCCTGTCATTGACAAAGGTTCCAAGAACCGAAACGTCAGGTAGTCCTTCGTGTTCTATATCATTTATTTTTTTTTATTCTACTACTCTAATATTATGTATTTATTTATTGTTTCTGATTTTGGATATTGTCACCTGCGTATGGAGTCCTTTATAGGGTATGTACATTGTGTCTGTGTTTAGTATCTCTTCTTTTCGCAGGAGCTAAATATACCTAATTGTTTGCATTTCATATATCAGAATGGACTGGCAGGAACAGAGGCCAGAGCAAATCTGTTACAGATTGTAGCTAGTTGTCCCTGGGGGGAAAGTGGATTCAACCAGCACACCTGTTAATTTCCTTGTCTATGTTATCCTCTGCTGGTGGACCTTTGTCTACACTCCCTTTTATTGTTAAAGTCTTTTAATCACTAACTCTCTTTCTCTCTCTCCCACAGACAATACCCCCTTTCACGTTCCTTCAGCACATACCTCCACTAACACAGGTTTCGAACAAAATGATAAAACATTTATTGCAGAAAAGTGTCAGTTGTGTGTGCAAGGTAGGTGTGTGAATATATATATATATATATATATGTCGTGATCTATCTTGAAAGTGTGACAGAATATACGCTATGATCATTATCAGAGTTTGTCATCATTATACAGCCAGTCAACCTTGCAAAGCACATAACGTAGAATATCTCACCCGGCTGCTTCTCTCTGATGGATGATGAATTTCTTCCCACTCTGTTCTGGAAACTCGTAAATAATATAGTATCCACTGAATTCAATGTTATTTACAGTCTTTCCCGTATACACATTCGACAATCTGGAATATTTCTAGATCCTGTGAATGTCAGATTAACACTGCTTGAATTTTGTTACTTATAGTCTTTTTGTTTACCAAAATACGACTGGTAATATAGTCCTTGTATGGAAACACATAACCACCAGTCTAACACTATATCGGTAATTCACTGCGTATTGTCCATCATGGGAAATTATCACCGATTGTCTTTGTCCCTTTTTGTTTAGGGTCTATATTTAAATAGTCCTCTTCATCCGCATTCAGACATATTGAATACCTTTATTTATCACCTCACCTAGAGCGATACAGCCTCATGGGTCCTTTTTACTCACTCTTGTCTGACACGATAGTTACACAGGATTCCCCGTTTCATATTCGTTATCACTGAACAAATGCTTCGGCTCAGATGGGTAATCACCTTCAAGGTCAAGTGCAGGGAACCTGTCAAAGAAAATAAGCCTGTGAGAGAAACTCAACTCCTACCTATGATATGTGAAGTTAGGTCTAAGGCTATATTCAGTAGGTAACCTATATATATATCATCCTAATACTACACTCTTGTATAAGACAGAATAGTTCAGCACTCTACCCTATACAAGGTAAACGAGGGACACGCTAAAGCAAAGCACATAAATCCTAGTATAGACTTATCCTTCCGACTGCACAGACACCTTACCCTACCCAACATAAGTGACACTTCAGCCTAATCTGGTCGGCTCTCTATACTACGTTTACACACAAAAGTTCACTATGCTAGATTTCTAAGCTACATCTATATAATCACCTTATTGATTTTTATTTCCGGCATAGACTTATATCATATTAATTCCAATGAAGGGACAGGGCGGTTATCTTTACACAACCAAAATTCTGTGATATATTTTCTATTCGGCACTGAAATACATTCCCACTCCAACCGTTGTTAAGTCCACCTCTTCACTGAGTTTAACTGTTTCTGTCAACATATAAATTTCCTGTCCTACGTCACTGGGTTTTCCCACCCAATCATTCCTACTCCTATTCCGTCCTTTGATCCCTCTACATCAACATGCTAATAATAGTATTTGATAAAGACTATCTCCCGGTATCGTTGCTTTTCGGTTGTTCAAAGGATTTGGTTCATAGTATTACAAAGATATCCACTGTTTGATCGTACTCCAAATTTCACGAAGATCAACGATGTTTATGTGCCCCGGTGATTCTCCGCAAAGTCCGATACGGACTTTTGTCTTTGAACTATCCCTGTAGACAATTCTGCCGTTTCATACGGGACTTTGCTTCCGTGTCCAATACATACGACCAGTGTTTGAAGTCACGAGCGCTGTCTTATTGAAAATTCCAGGACCGTCTCTTCTTCCCCCAATTGTTTCCGTCGTTTTCTCTATCGGGATCGTCGCCTGCCAGCCATATCATGACACAGATCTTCAATAACACCTGGAATTATTCAGTGTTCCACAGGCCTGGTGAGAAGTAATGATACCCCTCCTAAAATGTAGGAAAGATTGTTCCATTGCCTCCAGCTACAGACCAATTAGCCTCACCAGCTGTCTCTGTAAAACACTGGAACGCATCATCAATCACAGACTACAGTGGTACATGGAAAATGAAAACATCATTGTGTCACAACAGGCTGGCTTTAGGTAGTGCTAGTCTACGGAAGATCAGACAACCTATCTTTCTCACGAAGTTGAGGATGCGTTCAAAGAGAAGAAGCTGGTACTTGCGGGATGGGTAGATCTGAAGAAAGCCTTTGACAAAGTCTGGAAAGAAGGTTTTGTGAAGAAACTGAAAAACTGTAAAGTCAATGGAAGAATGTACAAATGGGTGAAAGCATTCTTGCACAACAGAAGAGCCCGAGTTCAGATATATGGTCTCAAGAGCAAGAAAGTACTATTGCGTCACGGTGTTCCACAAAGTGGAGTCTTGTCCCCCACACTTTTTCTAATCTTCATCGATGATCTTGTTGCTAATCTATCCGATGGAATTAAAGCGGCAATGTACGCTGATTACCTGGTTTGGTGGAGCACAAATGATCATGCATCAGTGGCCACCATACTGCTACAGAGGCTGTAGATACATTTGTTGCATGGGCGGATAGATGCTGTGTCAGTATAAACACTGACAAGTGCATGACCACTCTATTTACCCTCTCTCCGAAACAAAAGGCAAATCAAATCAAATCAAATTTATATTAAAAGGGTCACGATATGGGCGCGCAGGCCCGTCTGACATTCGACCCTTCCAATCACTTATCTTTCGTTCATCAAGAGCATTATACATTCACATAGGAAGAAAAATAAATATTGTGAAATGAATGTTGTAAACATAAACAAGACAAATTACCATGTTATGAGGCCCATCTCCCACCTACCCACACATCACCCCACCCACACCCACACACCCACCTACCCACACACACACACACCCAGGGACACATACATACCCCACCCACAAACACTGCCCTCACCTAGTCCCCCAACCCAAATACACTCGCCACCACAAACATCCCCCACCAACCCACACATCCCACGCCCACCCACATACACATCCTAACCCACACATCCTCTCCCCACCCACACCTCCAACTACACCATCCCCTCAGCCACACCTCCATCGACCAAATACTTCCCCCACGCACACACATCCCCCAAGAACCCACACATCGCACATCCACTCACACATCCCCAAAAGATACACACACATCCCCACCAACTGACATCTTCCTACCCACACACGCACACATCTCCCTAACCACCTATACATCCCCAATCCATTCACACACACCCCACCACCCACACATACATTCTCTACCCACCCACACATTCCCTAACCCAATACCACACCACACACATCCCCCAACCGCACATCACATACATCCCGTACCACGCAATATTCCCAACCCACGCACCACACACACATATCCCTCACCAACACATGCCACACCCACATACCACCACATATCCCCACCACACATGCTGGGCTTCTGGTTGACTGCCACTGCCATTGACGATGAACTGTATTTCGTGGACTGTGTGGGTGAACATCTAGGAAACATCCAGATGGGAAAATGACTGCCGATTCCATCAGAAATGTACTGAGTGCTTTGTGGGGGACTATTGTGTTGACATTCTGGTGGCGGCATTATGCACAGTGTATCTGTGCGGGCTGTTATTTGTCGAGACTCCTGTCTTTTCCACTTTTCACATTGGGCAGTGGGGAGCGTTTTGTGTGATATTCACTGGCACAGGAATGGAGCATAATGGGGACGACCCGTTGCTGTGAAGTTGGAACTGCGACTAACTAACTAACTAACTAACCCACATACCACACAATATCACCACCCACACCTACACAGATACCCTCACCCACCTACCACACATACCCCCACCCACACACCACACAAACCCTCCACCCACACACATATACTACATAACACAACACACACATATCCCCAACCAACACACCACACACCTCTCCCCCCTCCCATACTCATACACATTTCCACCCATCCACCAACACACACTCACTAACCCACATATCTTCCACTACGCACCCACACACCCCCAACCAAACATCTCTCGATCACAATACCCCTACCCACACACATCCTCCACTCACTCACGCATCCCACCCCGACACATATACATCCTTCACCCACCTACACATCCCTAAGCCATTTACACACCCCCACCCACACATTCCCCATCCACGCACACATCCCCTACCCACACACCACCACCACCCACACATACTTCCCCCAATCACCACACATCCCCTACTTACCCACAAATATCCTCCACGCATGTACATATTCCCCGCATCCATCACACACATTCCCCACAACACACACTTTCCTCCACCCACACACATATCTTCACCCATACCACCACAAACATACCCCCACCCACACATAATGCACACATCCCACACCAGCACACCACACACATATGGCAGGGATCATCCAGACAAATGGACCGCCTTTAAGAGACGATAAAGAACCAACATACCTTGGTGTAACATTTGATGACAGGCTGACATGGAGAAAACACATCAAAAAAGCTGTAGCAAAAGCCAGAAGGAAAATAACCATCCTGAGCAAGCTACGTGGACCACATGGGGAGCCAGTGGGAAAATACTTAGCAAAGTTTATCAACAGAGCATACGATCACACCTAGAATACGGGTCAACTGTGTGGTGTTTAGCTTCAAAAATCACACTACAAGAGCTGGGCAAGGTGCAAAATCGAGCTCTAAGAGTCATCGCAGGAGGGATGAGATCAACCCCTATAGTAGCAGTGGAGAAAATGGGGAGGACACAAGCACTGAGAGAACGCAGAGATACAAAAACATTAATAAAAGCAGTCAAGTTCCTCAGCTTGCCACGCCACCCTATGAAGAACCGATTTGAAAACTTAGATATGATGCAGTTGAAAAGAAGTAGTTTTATCCACCAGGCCAAATGACTCCGCAGAGAAACCACCGATCTTCCCACAGTTGGTATCCCACTGACAACTATTCCAGAGCGAACTCCATAGAAAGACTAACGTAGGCTATCGCTACAAATCCAGACAAAAGTGAGAGGAATATTTGACAAGGAAGAACAGAACAGTGTACTGCGCAGAACAGCCAATCTCAGCTTCCTTGATGACGAATACCAACAGGACCTCTGGATCCGAGTCTACACAGATGGGTCAGCACAAAATGATGTTCGAAATGGTGGAGCGGGAGTGTAAATAGAATACCCAAATAATACAGGGACACGGCCAGAGTTCCAACAGGAAAGTACTTAAATAACTATGATGCTGAAATTGAGGCAATCAAGATAGCAATAGAGAAATTACAAAATACCCGCCATGGTAGACAACCTGTGGTGATATTGACAGATGCAAAATCAGTAATAGAGGCACTCCTGTCTGAGAAATTACCAGTTCTAAGGACACTACTTTCTGAACTTAGCAGTCAGCATAAAGTCAACATACAGTGGATACCACCCCACTGTGGAGTACCCGGCAACGACAGAGCTGTTCGATTGGCTAAGGAAAGAGCAAATCAAAATCAAATCAAATCAAATCAACTTTATTAGGGTCACATATTGGGCGCGCAGGCCCGTCTTACATTCGGCCCTTCCAATCACTCGTCTTTCATTCATCAAGAGCATTATACATTTACATAGGAAGAAAAATAAACATTGTGAAATGAATGTTGTAAACATAAACAAGGCAAATTACCATGTTATGAGGCCCATCTCCCACCTACCCATACATCACCCCACCCACACAACACCCCCACCTACCCACACACACGTACACCAAGGGACACATACATACCCCACCAACAGATCTATCCCCCTTCCGCACATCCCCCACCCACACACTCTCCCCTCACCTGTTCCCCCAACCAAAACACACTCGCCACCCACAAACATTCCCCCACCAACCCACACATCATCTCCCCATCCACACCTCAAACCACCCATCCCCCAGCCACATATCCATTGACCACATATTCGCCACCCACGCACACAATCCCCTACCAACCCACACATCGAACATCCACTCACACATCCCTAAACCATACACACACATCCCCACCAACTGACATCTCCCTACCCCCCCCCCCCCACACACACACATCTTCCTAACCACCCATACATCCTCAATCCACTCACACACACCCCACCACCCACACATACATCCTCCACCCACCCATACATGCCGTAACCCAATCCCCCACCCACACATCACATACATCCCCTACCACGCAATATTTCGAACCCACGCACCGCACACACGCATATCCCTCACCAACACATCCCACAACCACATACCACCACACATCCCCACCTACACACCACACACATATCCCCCACCCACATACCGCACAATATTCCCACCCACACCCACACAGATACACTTACCCATCCACCCCACATACCCCCACCCACACACCACAAAAATCCCCCATCCACACACACATACCTCACCCACACAATATCCCTAACCAACACACCATACACCTCTCCCCACCCACCCACGCATTCCCTACCCGTCCACCAACACACACTCACTCACGCACACATCCTCCACTAAGCACCCACACACCCCCCCCCCCACCCACCCCCAACCAAACATCTCTCGATCACAATACCCCTACCCACAAACATCCGCCACCCACTCACGCATCCCACCCCGACACATTCCCCATCCACGCACACATCTCCCACCCCCCCCCCCCCCACATACTTCCCCCAACCACCCCATCCATACACACATTCCCCGCACCCATCACACACATCCTCGACACCACACACTATCCCCCACCCACACACATATCCTCACCCATACCACCACACCCCCACACACACACACACACCATGCACACATCCCCCACCAATACACCGCACACATATCTCAAACCCACACACCATACACTTCTCCCCACCCGAACTTGCATCCCCAATCCACCCAACACAATCCCCTACCCACACAACCCCGCCACCCACACATACTTCCTCAAACCACCCACACTTCACCACCCACATAAATACACACACCCCACACCCGTCCCATACACATATCCTCCACCCATACACACATCCCCCACACCCATTCCCACACCCTACTTTTACCCCCACACATCCATCGACACATCCCACCAACACCCACAAATATCACTACCCACAAAAACCCACACACCCCAACCCATCCAAACGCATACCCCCACCCACACATCCCCCACCCACACATATCCCCACACTCACACACAACCTCCACACACACTCACACCTCCTCACATCTAGACACATACAAAATGTCTCACGTTAGCATTGAAACTAGTATGAACAAATTCCAACACTTTACTCACACACATACACTGACAATTGTCATGAGCAGTCACATAAAAATGTTAAACATGGAGAAAAATGTGTACATAAAAAGTATGTGCAAAAGAAGAACAGCCTGATGGGCCCATTACATTCCACCAAAAGAAAAGAATGATCAAATCAGTCATAAAGCCACCAAAACCTGCTCAAGATGACTACCACGTTATGGACAGACATAAAAAAGTCATTATTCTGCGCCTCAGAACAAGAAACAATAGATTACGGAACCACATGTATAAAAAATTCAAGACTGGTGACTCAGGCATGTGCACATGTGGTTTAGCGTTGCAGACAGAAGAAGAAGAAGAAGAAGAAGAAGAAGAAGAAGAAGAAGAAGAAGAAGAAGAAGAAGAAGAAGAAGAAGAAGAAGAAGAAGAAGAAGAAGAAGAAGAAGAAGAAGAAGAAGAAGAAGAAGAAGAAGAAGAAGAAGAAGAAGAAGAAGAAGAAGAAGAAGAAGAAGAAGAAGAAGAAGAAGAAGAAGAAGAAGAAGAAGAAGAAGAAGAAGAAGAAGAAGAAGAAGAAGAAGAAGAAGAAGAAGAAGAAGAAGAAGAAGAAGAAGAAGAAGAAGAAGAAGAAGAAGAAGAAGAAGAAGAAGAAGAAGAAGAAGAAGAAGAAGAAGAAGAAGAAGAAGAAGAAGAAGAAGAAGAAGAAGAAGAAGAAGAAGAAGAAGAAGAAGAAGAAGAAGAAGAAGAAGAAGAAGAAGAAGAAGAAGAAGAAGAAGAAGAAGACGAAGACGAAGACGAAGACGAAGACGAAGACGAAGACGAAGAAGAAGAAGAAGAAGAAGAAGAAGAAGAAGAAGAAGAAGAAGAAGAAGAAGAAGAAGAAGAAGAAGAAGAAGAAGAAGAAGAAGAAGAAGAAGAAGAAGAAGAAGAAGAAGAAGAAGAAGAAGAAGAAGAAGAAGAAAAGAAGAAGAAAAAGAAGAAGAAGAAGAAGAAGAAGAAGAAGAAGAAGAAGAAGAAGAAGAAGAAGAAGAAGAAGAAGAAGAAGAAGAAGAAGAAGAAGAAGAAGAAGAAGAAGAAGAAGAAGAAGAAGAAGAAGAAGAAGAAGAAGAAGAAGAAGAAGAAGAAGAAGAAGAAGAAGAAGAAGAAGAAGAAGAAGAAGACTGGCAGTACATTTGACAGAAGTTGTGGACATGCGTGGCGACCAGCAAAATAAGAAACATATTTTCCTACTTTAACAACCACTCTACAGAACATGAAAATTAGCACAAGTAAAACAGAGGTAATGACTATAACCAAAGAAGAACAAACAACAACAATTCACCTAAACGAACATCCCTTGAAACAAGTAAAGAGTTTCAAGTACCTAGGGTGTATAATATCATCAAATGGCAGATCAGAAGACGAGATCGAAAATAGGTGCAATAAAGAAAATCAAATCATTTGACAGATGGCACCAATACTAAAGAACAAACATGTATCAATAACTAATAAGAAAGCACTTTACAACACAATCTTCCTACCAACTCTATACTACCAATGCCAAACCTGGACAATGACAGAAAAAGAGAAAAGAAAGATCACAACAACAGAAATGAGGTTCCTGAGAAGAATACTCAACGTATCAAGAAGAGATAAGATCAGAAATGAAGAAATCAGGACTAAAGTGGGGGTTATAGCAGCACTAGATTTTATTAGAAAGCAGCAAGTCAAATGGTTTGGCCATGCAAGTAGGTTACCAGTCAACAGTATACCACAACAAGCAATGATGTACAGACCAGATGGAAAAAGAGGAAGAGGCCGACCACGTAAACGTTGGACAGAGGGAATAGCAGAGTCCATGGGAATATCCATATATGAAGCCCATAATCGGGCACTCTCACGATGTTTATGCTTCACATCGACACCGCAAGGTACAAGAGGAACATGATGAGATGAGATGAGAACAACCACTCTCGTGTGATATTCACTGGCACAGGAACGGAGCATAATGGGGACGACCCGTTGCTGTGAAGTTGGAACTGCGACTAACTAACTAACTAACTAACTCTCGTACAAAAGTTTTAAAATATTAAGGGGTTGTCCAGCTGACAACATCCCTTCTTCGATAAATTTTCAGAGCGGATTTTGAGATATATTGTCAATATCAATATTTTCCATTTATGTAGTGAAATCTTGATACACAAATGCATACAACTTGTACAATACAATGCATTCATCTATATGCTGCTTTGCAAGTATTGTTTCATATGTATTAGCTCCATGTGTAATTTCTTACGCTGTTTTCTTCGAAGATAAAGTGATTTCTTTATTTTTAACTTACTATGACAATCACATTTTCTATTCCCAAAGACCAAAGAATACTTAAATTAGCAGATTACTTCCCTTTGCAGAAATAAGAGCGCTAGACGTTGCCTTTGTATGCGAGCATTTATATATATATATATATATATATATATATATATATATATATATATATATATATATATATATATATCATCATCATCATCATCATCATCATCTATTTGTAGAAGGTCTCTTGCAGAATACTCCATCGAGAAAGTTTCTGTATCTCTTGCCATTTCTTCCTCAACCAGACCACACAAAGTCCTCTCTTTAGCCATCCCATGCATCTATATTCATGTCCTTCTCATATTATTCATTTATATTTCTACTTCACTTCTCCGTGAGTTTATAGGCCTTCCTCTATATTTTTCTTGGTCTTGTGGGTTCCAGACAAAGACTTTTCAAGGTGTACTATGCTCTGGTGTCCTCAATGGGGAGCATTATCCAAGGAGAGGATTGGGTCAGGGTGCCAGCGGAGCAGTCAGACTTGTGCAGAGTTATAATCACATTGAGCCGGGAGTGCAGGGAGTGGCCAGCAGGGGCCACGGAAGTGGAAATCAAGCAACTAATTCAGGATAATTCTCGCTCGGGTGATGTGATTATCTATACAGATGGTTCGGTGTCGAGAGGTAGGAGAAGTGCCAGGGGGTTCATAGCAAAAGCTAATGGCCGACGTTTAGTGCAGGAGAGTCTGGCATATGATACCACAATATCTAGCTTAAGAATGGAGGTGGAGGCGGTCACCGCACCTTCCGCTGGATCGAGAATATGATACACACACACATCGTGATTGTAACTGACTCAGAAAGCATGCTGAGGAAGGTGAGGACAGGCATGCTTCGTGCAGAGTGGCTTGCTTCGCTTCGGAGGTCACGGGTGGCAAGCATCGCCTTGAACTTTTCTCCAGGGCATGCCGGTGTGCTGGGTTATGAACAGGCGGCCAGATTGGCTGGATCTGCAAAACTTGGTGGAGTATTGATGTATGACAAGGCGGACGTGGTTGCGGCCTTATGGGAGCACGTGAACACATCGGAGGAGTAAATGGATCATCATGGTCTGGCAAGAATGAGGCAGCGAGGAGTGACGAGTGGATCTGGCCAACGCTCGACGCTCGGGGGAAAGGGAGACGGACATATAATCAGATTGCTACTGGTATTATTGGGGTTGGAACGCTTAGCTGGCTGCTGAGGATGGGGACGGAGTGCTTATGGGAATGCCCCGAATGCTGTGATGTCGGTTCCTTGATAAATCAATCAATGCATAGCCTATCTAGCGTCTGCGCCTATTCTCCACGTACTGGTTTAATGGTCATTGTCTAGTTCTCTCTATGAGCTCCACATTGGTGATTGTATCATACTATTTTATTTCTTCAAATATTATTGCACTGATAATATTACAAGCACGGTCGGACGATTGTTTTACCCCCTGTCTCGTCGCTTGCTAAGTGAGAAAAGACTGGTCACCTATTCCACCGTGCATTCAAGACTTCAAAATGAAAGGGCTCTATCCCGACTCAGACCCAACTGCTTCAGAACAAAGTTGTTGTTCCCATTAGAGCCATGATGATTGATATCGTAACCTCTGCAGCCATCAAAACGTCGATATCTCTTTTCGTCTCTGTCCAATATAGTTTCACAATTTTCCCTGACAATCCACATGTAACACAATCTGATAGCCTTTTCTCATTCAAAGTGCAATTCTCTATGTAACTACAATGGTCTTAACATTCTTCTCAAAATCCGCATGCAACAAATACTGACAGCATGTGGGCGTTCAACGTTCTTTCCTCTGTGTAATGTAAATAGTCTCAACATTCTTCTCAAAATCCTCATCTAACACATACTGGCAGCTTTAGTCGCTCTCTGATCGCACTTTCTTCTATGTAATGGCAATAGCCTCAACATTGACCGCGAGGTCAAACAAGGTCAGCTCTTAAACAGCTGACCCTCCCTCTTGTCTTCTCATGTTTAAAGTGTGACTTAGTGGTCTCGAGGTATGGTGTCCGCCTCGAGTGCTTGAGGTTCCGGGTTCAAGTCCCGGTGAGGACCGGGATTTTTTCACGCGGACTTCTGGTAACAGAATTTCCCCTGGTCTCTGGATAGTAACGAGATCGGACGCATGTGTGTATTGTTGCGTATGTAAAAATTCCCTTGGCAGTTGGAAATCGAAAAAGAATAGCCTAAAGGCACTTCCCTGGCAAAATTTCGAAGTTAAAAATCTACCCAAAGTATTTAATGATCCTCGCCTGTGCTACTGGGTTCGTGCACTGAGCTGATTTTCTCCTGACTAAGGCTTGAGTTAGGAGTAGAACGGAGCACTTATGGGTTACACCCGTGTGCCGTGATGTTGATCCGTCGATTAAACTAAACTAAACTAAACTAATCTAAACTAAACTAAACTAAACATATTCTCAAAATCCATATGTAACACAGGCTGGCAGCTTTTTGTTCTTTAAACGTTCGTTCCTCTGTGTAATGGAGTAATATTCATGGTTATGTTCATAACTTTCTTTTGACAATGTTTTTTTCACCTATGTGATTGTAACATGCACAACAGATAATTGATTTACGAAAGATGAGTGATTGGAAGGGCCGAGTGTATGACGGGACTGCTTGCCCAATTTGCAACCCTGTCAAAATAAAGTTATTTCTTTCGGTCGTTCTCAAAATTTAAATGTAGCACATACTGGGAGTCTTTCTTCTTCAACGTTCTTTCCTGTATGTAATGGCAAATATAAGTATGGCGATGTTTGCCTTCAGTGCATGTCATGGGACATTTGGAACACCAGATTGAATTCAGCTATGAAGGTCTTCTCCCTTATTTTTTACCGACGCTACATTGATGGCGGCATCGGCATCACTGACATACCCAGAGCACATTCTGTCCACAGCTTTCTGTCGCATAACACCAGTCTCGCGTGAAATGTCCCTTGTCAAGAAACCACGACCTTCTAACAATAAACCTAAACTTATCCTCACCTTTCATACACTTGCCCATATTATCAAGCATATTTTTCTCCGACACTGGTCTATCCTGGGATCCGACTCAACCTCTCGTGCGGTGTTCTTTAACAGCCCTATGGTAATTTTCCGCCGAAACAAGAGTCTCAGGGATCACCTTGTTTATAGTCGCCTCCCCACAGATACGTCATCTGTGGGGACATTTAAATGCCAGCGTAAGAATTGTCTGACATGCCCACACGTTTTTCTGACACCGGTAATTACATTCCCCGGAGAAACGTTCTCCTTGAGAGATTCTTTCACTTGCACATCACGTAATTTTATATATGTTATACCAACGATGTGGCATGAAATATATTGGTCAAATTGACAGACGCCTTGCCAACTTCTTTAGGGAATACCTTAAGGACATTAATCAAGGCGCTGACAAACCTGTCCCCAACCATTGTAATTCTTCTAAGCACATTAGAGTCGACGATATATGGGTTACTGCTTTGAAACCTTGCTTCTCTAACAACTCTATTGAACTTTAAATTGAAAGCCAATTAATATATTATATTTGATTCATACACCCAGCAGGAATCAGTACTGTTGTTGATACCACGGCATAACTATGCTATTTTCCCTGTAATGTATCCATATCGGACTGTTTACATACCATCTGGCACACATCCAAACTGGCACTCTGGCAGCTGAACTGTACTTAAACTTTTGTAGCCCAAGAGCGTCTTTATAAACCGGTTTAAACCATCATTTCGTTTCCCTCCTG
Source organism: Cepaea hortensis (assembly GCA_963921405.1). Lineage (NCBI taxonomy): Eukaryota > Metazoa > Mollusca > Gastropoda > Stylommatophora > Helicidae > Cepaea > Cepaea hortensis. The sequence goes on from OY992893.1 coordinate 79,577,113, forward strand.
TCAACAAGGATCTGTGTTGATTTTATTTTGCGTGTTTTATTTAATTGTTTGGCACATTGGCAGCTGAACTGTTCTTAAACTTTTGTAGCCCAAGAGCGCCTTTCTAAAATTGTTTAAACAAACCATTTCCGTTTCCCCCTTGGTGGCAGTGACCATCGGCCAGTCATACTAACTGTAGAAAATGGGCTTATAAGTGAAAGCAGCACCCTCTCGAGGTGGAACTACAAGAAAGCAGACTGAGCAATGTACAAGAATCGCACCAGCATACTGGTTAGAAACCTGAACACCGAGAAGGACATTAATAAAGTAGTTGAAGAGTTTGGGAAATGCATACTACAGGTAGCACGAGAAATAATACCAAGAGGAGCCCGTAAACAATATAAACCCTACTGGAGTAGTGAACTGGAACAGTTGCATAATGATGTGGAATTGTGTAGAAGGCAAGCAGAGGACAATCCGAGCCAAGAGCACCACAATACATACCAGCACGCAAAAGCCAAATTTCAAAGGGCCCAGCTGCAGGCTAGATGGAAAAGCTGGCAGGAGAAAACAGACTCAAGTGCCGAATTCATGCCAAATGTTTGACATCTTGGGATTTATCCAGGGTGAAATATTTATAATGGCTCGTACAATCACTTTACGATTTACAGATCTGCTATGCACACAACTCACAAGTCCTTTGCGTCCTTAGACAACGCAGTCACCTTTATTGTAGAACGCTAATCACACGTGGCTGTCATGCACCACCGGCTTCCTGCCGTTTCGTGTTCTGCGTATGACCAGCACACCCACTGCTTACAAAACACAATGCATGGGCAAATATAATCGTCGTTGGTTGATGCATCTTATAGATCTTACTATTGTATAATTCATTTATTAACTTGCTTAACAGTTCTATTTCTACTCACGCACATAACTTGTAACCAACATGTCTTTGTCACGGCGTGTCTCTGCCTGCCATTCTGGTCGAGGTGTTATAAAAACTGTGTCAGCTGCCTCGCCAACACTTGTCGGCGTTTACTGCCCCATCGTCAGGCGTCAGCTTCAGTGTGTTGCTTTATAATCACCAACTTTTGTAACAGGATCATTCTTTAACTTTGGACTGCGTCTCATATGATTTCAATCGCTTTCCATCGCTTTCACACGATTTCAATCGCTTTCCATCGCTTTCACACGATTTCAATCGCTTTCCATCGCTGTCATACGCTTTCAATCAACCTTACTCTTCCACGTCTCAGCGCCGTCTGCCTAACATCTGTTTTCCGGTCTTGGCCGGGGCACAGTCATGTGACCACATTAACTCTGCCCACTCATGCCACCGGTGTTCGCTTGATTTTTCAACTGTGTGTCTTAGTGACATCTATCTAGTTTCTACGTTTGCTCTATTTCTCGTATCCATCTCATGGCAATATGCACCCCCCCCCCTTTTTTTAATGTTGTAAACATTTTTACTACCTTTACTCAGTATTCTATTTCTTGACATGAGTTGGATAATTACACACTACAGTCTCTTTTGGTGGACCCTATGGTCGCACGCTTTGGTCCTTATCAATACTCGCACATATCTGTACTTCAGTTGTCATTACATATGAGCTTATCTCTTCCACGATTCATTTAGACACGTGACAAGTCTTTATCAAAAAACAAAATCACAAAAAAATATTATATAATATGCGGACACGTTATCCCGTCTACTTCTTAGACGCCGTGTAGTCACAGCCTCCTTTCTAATTCAGAGGTCTGAGATCTAGTCTGACCTAGGATCTAATGTTTCTCTAAACATCCTTAGCATCTCTTCAATCATGTAATTTACATGAGCATCTTACCCATCTACAAGCCCTCACGCCCTGGGTAAGGTATCTGTGTGTGCTTATGGACTATGGCTTCCACTGTCTTTTCTTGTATCTATGGATCGCTCTTGTTTTGACTTGGACGTTGATGAGTTATTTTTGACCTTATTGCTGCCTTGATGCATGTAGTGTATTTATCTCCTCTATAATTTATCCAGGTATTTTCTACTTTGAGGTGTGTTGACCTGATCTTTGTTATCTGGATGATATCATTGTACATGGGCGTTATGGCGATGCTGGTTTTCTGTGTGTTCTCTCTACCACTTCTCTATACAACTTATTACCTTGTCCCATCCAATTATGCACTTACCAGTGAGACTCATTTACCTCCCTGCATTATCATACTAATACAATGCATAAGTGTTCTATAATCCTCTATAAATACCAATAATATATTCCATATCATGCATATATGTTTTATCCTATTTAATGAATACCAATATATTTCATACTATGTATACATGTTTTTCTGTATGCAATTAATATTAAAATCATATTTTGAATTCAATGTATATATGTTCTATAATTTGCCATCACTGTACATTGAATCAATACAGTAATATAACAGATATACAACGTGTTCGTTGTTTTATTCATGTTCTATTTGAAATATTCTGGGTTAGAACATTTCTGCAGACTTGTACTTGTTTTGTTTCTCTGAAATTTCCATTTACACTTGTTGTTTCTATGTTCTGTTGAACTGTGACCATACTTTGCTTTACGACATGCTTCACTTTGCACCTTTTGTTTTACTTTTGACCACATGTGTCATACTGTTGGACTTATAGTTTTTCTGTTTCCAACATACAGTTAATCAGTTATAGAGAATTCAAGTTGTAGATTCATAAGTCTCTCTCGTACTATGTGTAGTGGATCTTCTCATAAGGTCATAAGTTCTACTGAGACCATTCAATTTCAAAATCTATAACAAACGATCTAATTATTCATCAATTGTCGTAATGATGATGAATGAAATGATAATAATAATATCAGGGAGAATAATATTTTTTTTTATTATTTCTTTTTTGTTCATCATTTTTTTTTCAATTTCCCATTTCAAAACCTTTTTTTTTTTCATTTCATTTATTTTTTAATGTTTTAAATACATTTCTTCTGTGTTTTCTTTTGTGTTTTTTTTTTTCCAAAAAAATTTTGATAATGATAGAAATTATAGTCTTAAATTACTGTTTTGAAACTAGTCCTTTGATGAATACTTGTGCGATTATGATGAATCTTGTATCCATTCAACAGAAGCTTCTAAATCATCTAGTGGTCTATGGACTTCTATGGTGCTCATCGTTCGTTCAGGTGGCGTAGGTCTTCTCTCTGCAGCTAAATTCGTACTCTCCATTCAGCTTCAGATATTCTAATGCTATCTGAGAATAATAACATATTGGGATGTACGTATCTATGTACACATGAATACATAACAAGTATTAATACAAGAGATAGTAGTAATTAATCTGAAGCTGATTCCAGTGACATGCAAATGCCTTGATTAGCAGTTCAGAGTGCTGGTAATTCTTCAAGCACCTTTGCTATAAGGTAATACATCAGTGATTTATAGTAGTAATTAATCTTAAGCTGATTCCAGTGACATGCAAATGCCATGATTAGCAGTTCAGAGTGCTGGTTATTCTTCAAGCATCCTTGCTATAAGGTAATACATCAGTGATTTATAGGTGATGTGATGTACATTTGCTATTTTTTCTTTGCTATCCACATAAAGGGTATTCATATTTACATGGAATTTGAACAACATTCTAATGGTGTAGAAGTATTACTTAAGCTCCATTCCACATGATCTACACATGATACTTACAAGTATCAACCCCGGCAAGGAATGGGTGCCGGTGCCTCCAGATTTTAAGTGCACTTTCTCCTGCATTATAAAACTCGAAAGACGGTGCAGAGAACAGAACCCTGCCGCTGTCAATGCAGAGGTTAGCGCGCTCATCTATGAACACTCAGATAACCCTGAAGTGCTCACCTATACAGATGGATCTGTTGTAAAGCAGCAGAGAAGTGCGTGGGCATTTACAGCCCATTCAGCGGGCTGAACCGTTCAAGAATACAGTGGTGCCCACTCTATGACCACGAGCAGCGTGACGATGGAGATGATGACAGTTACACACGCTTTCATATGACTGGAATCACAGCATTATACCAACGTGTGTATACTAAGTGATTCAATGAGCATAATTCAGAAGGTCGAAGCTGGATCTGTACGTAGACAGTGGACTGAGTCGCTGCGGAAGTCTGTTGGCCGTAAAGTCACCTTCATCTTCGTTCCGGGACATGCGGGGGTCGAAGGAAATGAACGAGCTGATAAACTGGCTGGCTCTGCACCCCATTTAGATGGCCAGCCCATGGATCGTGCCGATGTTATTAACGTCCTCAAAGATATGGCGAGAACAGAGGACTTGGACGCCAGTGAATCCACATCGCTGTCCAGGATGAAAGACTTGAGAGTAAGAATCGGCACGGCAAGACGCGAGAGGTACATCGGGAAAACAAAGCGCCTCGTCAACCAACACAGAACTGGCACTATTAGCCACCGGACGCTGATGCATATGCTGGGGGAGGATCTGAGCACCTATGGACATGTCCGGAGTTCAATGAAGATAATCCAACTGATAACTGATAACTGATAACTGATCTACACATGATCATGATATACTATCATGATGGCATCATCTGCACCGTATGTCATATAACACTTTAGCTCGTCTATATCAGAGCCATAGTTATTGTTACTATATTTGCATATGATGTTTTTCTTTCTATTATGTCTATTCAATCAACGTTATTATTAACTAAGCATTCATTCTGTTAAAACAATTATATCTATTCTAAACTATCTATACATTATATATATATCACAAGACAAGAGTGTTTCATTTCGAAATATGTGATGTTATCTATATTTTCTATGATCGTAATCTTTGCCAGAAGATGTGTCAACCAAACTCTCTGATTGATTTTCAGCAGAACATGTGGGTTGACTGAGACCATAGTCTGCACATTTATTAATCTTCATCTTAGTATTATTATCTAAGTATTTTGCAAACAATTGTTTGACACTTGCTGTACTTTCAGAAAATGATGGACTCATTGGCTTGTACATTTGCATAGCAAAAGCTACTGTGCCTTTTTCTTGTGCAGTTAAATTTGGTCTTTTACAATGTATTCCATGTAATGATTTCCTGAGTGGATTGTGTTGGTAAATTTAAATCAATATTGGATGAGTGGTGGTCTTTATATTTGTTATCTTCGTCTGTCCGATCTATATCTGCTAATATGTCTGATTGATCATTGTCTATTCTAATTTGTTGGTCTTCCCTGTTCATGTTCTCTTTTCCCCATTTTTGTATGTTTTCTTTTGTACATTCTTTTATATTTGGAAAATTTCCAAACATTAATTCTGCTGCAGGTTGTTGTAAGACTGCTGCTGCTACCTTTCCTTGGTAGTATGGGCAGTTAATGACTATTATTGCTGTTTTATATTCTTCTAAAGAGCCCGCAATTGTTCTACAACTTATTTTGTCGTCTGTATGGTCATCGTCACTTATCAGTTTTTTGTGTACGCCTACAATTGATGTAGCTGTGTCTCTGATCATACATACCGATAGTCCATTTACGAATGTCGTTTGGAGCTTTGGGATTTTATCTGTTACCCGAGCAGAGTGAAATTCGTGTATGTATCTCTTATCGTTCCTATTGTCATCTTGTCTAGTATTTATGCCTGGTGTATTTGTGCTTTGCGGTTCGTCCTCGTCGCTGCTTGACGTGACGTATGTCAGGTTGGCGTTGATCAGCTGTCTTAGAAGTCTTGGCTAGGTGTCCAAAACTATGACAAAGATAACATTTTCTGTTGTTTCTATAGTCTGAGAATCTATCTATTCTTTTTAGAAATAGGTTTGTTATGTATGATTCTTAATTTGGATTACTGTCACACATCTCAAGTGATCCGTGTTGTTTTATACAGTAATTGCAATCTATCATCATACCTCTCTTTGATGTGTTGTATGGCCTTTGTTGGATTAGTTTATATTGGTATGGTCAACTTTCTCTGTTTTGGTCATTATATTGGTGGTATATGTTCGACGGATTGCATTTTTTTTGATTTGCCAATCTGGCTGCCCCCTATTATTAGTTCAGGTTGGGCCCCTTCTGCAAAAATTTCTTTATGTGCGTTGTAGTACGCTTCTCCTCTGGACTCCATCTCGGATACCGAAGCGCATTTATGTTCTATCAGGAACGTTGCCATGTTATCAGGCACTGCTGAGACTAATTTGTCTCTAAGCATTAGATCTCTCAGTTTAGTAAAGTCAGTACCTACCCCTGCTGATTTCCACCATTTATCAAATAGTGATGTGGTTTCAGCTGCAAAGTCTAGGAAGGTCTGGTTTGTCTTCGGGGCCAAATCCCTGTAAGCTGTGCGTAGTCCAGCTTGATCTAAGGAAAAAATGTGCTAGGACTCGCTCTTTTATGTATTGGTAGTTTGTTCGACGATTTTCAGGTGTCATCTCTACGACTTTGAGAGGCTCCATGGAAAAGTGCTTATGAAATAAGGTCGCCCACTCTTCAGTAGGAACCTTATAATGGTTCATGAGGACTTCAAAATTAGTCACCCATGCTGATATCGAGTCACCTTGTTTCTGATTACCTGATATCTCTTGATGGGATCCAGGGGTTTGATTGCTAATTTATTCTTCGCAATTTCAGCTTCCTTTTCCATCTCTAACATCTTTACTTTTATGTTCCCCTCAATATCTTTGTCTTTCATGATTTGATCGGCTGCCAGTTTGTCTTTTTCAAATTGTAGTTTTTTTGTTTCTAGATCTAGTTTTTCTTTTTCTAAAGCTAGCTCTTTATCTTTTTGTTATTCTTGTGCCTCTCTGGCCTCTCTGGCTGCTGTCTCTTGTGTTTCTCTGGCCTCTCTGGCTGCGGCTCCGTCTTCTCTTTGTTGTGCCTGAAATTCAGAAACTTTCTTTTCTGCCCATGCCATCAGTTCTGGGCCTGTGAAACCACATTTCTCACAAAGTGCTGGAAAATCTGCTAATGTAGACATGTTGTGGTTGTGTACATGTCTACTATCTATGTGTCACTAATCTGTAGCTAGAACCAATGTACAGTAACTGCAGATACTACCTGTATAAGTGTGTTGGGGTACTAGTAACTGTGTTGACAATGGTAGACAATCTCCACAGCAAGAATATATTTTAGCCAGTGTCGCTGGTGGTCTTGTTCTGGCGAAGCCAGCTGCGATGCATTTTCTGTAATACTGTACAACAATAATGATAACAATAATGGACAACAGTAACACTTATCAGAAGGTTTAGCTAAATGACATAACACCTGTGGACAAAACAATTTTAGATAATAGAGACATTAATGACATTAAAGAACAACAAGTAATGGACTAAGTTACGAAACAAGACATAGTTCTCGCTAGCAGTCGAAAATTAACTTAAATTATAAAGTCAAGTTAGAATGCTAATCGAACAAACCGTACGTTTGGGTGATAATGAAATAACACAAAAGTAGCCCTCCAACCTCCCGCTAATGATGAGGGTGAGTAAACATAATAATGAATGGGTGCCTGTTAACTCTGGACTACTAAGCAGGAAACATACACAAATCAAATGGAAACAACTCAACCTGTGTATATTCAGCTACGGTGTCCTTGGTGGCTTGGTCCAGATGCTTGACTCCACTCCAGAATTGTTCAAAAATTGATAGTGATAAGTTTAACCGCACTCTGGTTTGATTATGAATCAGTCCATGTTGGGTCTTCAAAATGCTGCTCCTCGAAAAGGGGTGTCATCTGTCCTTGTTACACTACTGACAAATCTTGAAAAGTATATCTGGAAACATTCCTAGATCTTACAATTTAATTAGTTCATCAGAGCACTATAGTGCATGGAGCACATAAAGACGACTCTGTAATGTTACTTTGTGTGGCTGAGTGCCATAATGTTTTCCTTGAAATCAATATTTGTAATGTTGACACAATTTTATTGGTGTGTCTTTTGCAACTGCACATTAATTTATTAAGTTACACAACTCACGTAACGTGATATTGGGCTGAGACGTAGGCTAATTTGTTCTAGTTGGTGGCCATGATTGTTTGTTGACCTTGGTCAATGTCATTCTCTTTGACTTTCACTTCTGATGTCGACTATTTCTTTGACTTTATGAAACGAAATTATCTGTAACAATTTGTTCTGATCGCACTGTTCACTGTTAATATTCACAAAATTTACTGTTGAAGTATCATTTCTTGTGTCTCTTCGGGTTCAGCATCAAACGGCGTAACCCCCACGTGCCAAGAGCCGAATTCATGCCAAATGTCCGACATCTTGGGATTTGTCCAGGGTGAAATATTTATAATGGCTCGTACAAACACATTACAATTTACAGATCTGCTATGCACACAATTCACAAGTCCTTTGAGTCCTTAGACAACACAGTCACCTTTATTGTAGAACAGTAATCAGACGTGGCTGTCATCCACCGCCGGCTTCCTGCCGTTTCGCGTTCTGCCTATGACCAGCACACCCACTGCTTACAAAACACAATGCATGGTCAATCTAATCGTCAAGAGGGACGTTGGTTGATGCATCTTATAGATCTTACTATTGTATAATTCACTTGCTTAATAGTTCTATTTCTACTCATGCACATAACTTGTAACCAACAAGTCATTGTCACGGCGTGTCTCTGCTGGCCATTCTGCTCGACGTGTTATCAAAACTGTGTCAGCTGTCTCGCCACCACTTGTCGATGTTTACGGCCCCATCGTCAGGCGTCAGCATCAGTGTGGTGCTTTATAATCGCCAACTTTAATAACAGGAGCATTCTTTAACTTTGGACTGCGTCTCAGATGATTTCAATCGCTTTCCATCGCTTTCACACGCTTTCAATCGACCTTCCTCTTCCACGTCTCAGCGCCGTCTGTCTAACACCTGTTTTCCGGTCTTGGCCTGGGCGCAGTCATGTGACCACATTAACTCGCCCACTCATGCCACCGGTGTTCGCTTGATTTTTCAACTGTGTTTCTTAGTGGCATCTATCTAGTTTCTACGTTTGCTCTATTTCTCGTATCCATGTCATGGCACTGAACTTTGAAAGAGACACAAGGAAGTTATGGAAGATAATAAAACAGCTTAACAATGAGGGCACTGGGAGAAACTCAAAAAATTTCCCCACATAAAGACGGAAACATCGTAAGAGGAAAGCAACAGCTGACCATTTTGCGGACTCTTTCGCAGAAGGTAACAATATCGAAATTAGTCCAGAGAAACAACAAGAGATTCGAGAGAAATGGCAACATACAGGACAGAAGGAAATAGTATATGAGGTTATGGAGTGAACTGGAGCTAGCCATATCAAAACTTAAAATGAGAAAGTCACCAGGAGCTGATGGTATCTCCAATGAAATGATCAGGAACCAGGAACAGAGACCAAAGCAAAGCTGCTACAGATCTTTAATAACACATGGACCTTAGACAGTGTTCCACAAGTCTCGAGAGAAGCAATCATGATACCCCTCCTAAAATCTTGGAAAGACCGTTCCATTGCCTCCAGCTATAGACCCATTAGCCTCACCAGCTGTCTCTGCAAAGTAATGTAACGCGGCATCAATCACAGACTATAGTGTACATTGAAAGTGAAAACATTGTGCCACAACAGGCTGGCTTTAGGCAGTGCTACTCTACGGAAGATCAGACAACCTAACTCTCTCACGAAGTTGAGGATGCATTCCAAGAGAAGAAGCTGGTACTTGTGGCTTGGATAGATCTGAAGAAAGCCTTTGACAAAGTCTGGAAAGAAGGTCTGATGAAGAAATTGAGAAACTGTAAAATCAATGGAAGAATGTACAAATGGGTGAAAGCATACTTGCACAACAGAAGAGCCCGAGTACAGATACATGGTCTCAATAGCCAGACAGTATTATTGCGTCACGGTGTTTCCCAGGTCGGAGTCCTGTCCCAAACACTTTTTCTCATCTAATGATCTTGTTGCTAATCTACCGTATGGAATTAAAGCGGCAATGTTCGCTGAAGACCTGCTTTTATGGAGCACAAATGAACATGCATTAGTGGACACCATCTTGCTACAGAGAGCTATAGATACATTTGTTGCATGGGCGGATAGATGGTGTGTCAGCATAAATACTGACAAGTACAGAACCACTCTATTTACCCTTTCTCCGAAACCATTCAGATAAATGGAACACCCCCAACAGAACATAAAGAACCAACATACCTTGGTGTAACATTAGACGACAGGCTGACATGGAGAAAACACACCAAAAATGCAGTAGCAAAAACCAGAAGGAAAATAGCCATCCTGAGAAAGCTAAGAGGAATCACTTCGGGAGCCAGTGGGAAAATACTTAGCAAAGTTTATCAAAAGAGCATACGACAACCACACGTAGAATATGGGTCAACTGCTTGGTGTTAAGCATCAAAAACCACACTACAAGAGCTGGACAAGGTGCAAAATCAAGTTCTTAGAGTCATCACAGGAGGGATGAGATCAACCCCTATAGTAGTAATGGAGAAAATGGAGAGGACACACGCTCTAAGAGACCACAGAGATAAAAAAAAAAAAACTAATACAAGCAGAAACGTTGCTCAGCTTGCCAGGCCACCCTATGAAGAACCGATGTAAAAACTTAGCTATGGGGTGTGTCAGAGTCTACGGTACGGCAGTGATGCCGTGACATCGTTACGCCGCCAGGTGACTCAGTCCCTAGGAGGAATGAAGGAACTTCGTTACGCCGCCAGGCGAACAGTGGTCACCTGCCTGCGAAGTTGCCGGCTGGCGAGACGGCCAGCGGTCACACCAAGGACGCACGCATGTCTCGTGAAGCCACCTCCGGCGAGGAGGCGAGTTCCAAACCAGAGGCAGACAGCTCTGGGACGTAGACGAAACAGGACGCATGTTGCGAGAAAGGTTTCTGTGCCCGAATGTCGAATGCCTGGACAGCTTGAGAGTGAGACTGTGTGCTGTATGGTAGATGTAAGTCTGTAGATCCCGGACGAGCCCCCACGTCCACACATGTCAGGGTCTTACACTGGGCTACCTAACACATGTGGGACAGTACAAGTACAACGTGATTTGACTCAAGACTCAACGACACAACGTTCAACGGATTTCATTACAGATCATATACAATACGATGATCATAGCAAATATATATTGGATACTTCTAAACACTTACATCTACCATACAGCACACAGTCTCACTCTCAAGCTGTCCAGGCATTCGACATTCGGGCACAGAAACCTTTCTCGCAACATGCGTCCTGTTTCGTCTACGTCCCAGAGCTGTCTGCCTCTGGTTTGGAACTCGCCTCCTCACCGGAGGTGGCTTCACGAGACATGCGTGCGTCCTTGGTGTGACCGCTGGCCGTCTCGCCAGCCGGCAACTTCGCAGGCAGGTGACCACTGTTCGCCTGTCGGCGTAACGAAGTTCCTTCATTCCTCCTAGGGACTGAGTCACCTGGCGGCGTAACGATGTCACGGCATCACTGCCGTACCGTAGACTCTGACAGGGTGGTTGAAAAGAAGTTGTTTCATCCACCAGGCCAAACGACTCTGCAGAGGAACCATCGATCTTCCCACAGTTGATATCCCCCTGACAACTATTCCAGATCGAACCCTGTGGAAAGATTAATATAGACTATCGCTACAAATCCAGACAAAAGTGAGAGGAATATTTGACAAGGAAGAACAGAACAGTTTACAGCGCAGAACAGCCACTCTCAGCTTCCTTGATGACGAATACCCATAGGATCTCTGGATACGAATCTACACAGATGGGTCAGCACAAAATGCTGTTCGAAATGGAGGAGCAGGAGTGTACATAGAATAACCAAATAATGCCAGAGTCACGGCCAGAGTTTCAACAGGAAAGTATTGCCATAACTTCGATGCTGAAATTGAGGCAATCAAGATAGCCACAGAGAAGTTACAAAATACCCGCCATGGTAGACAAGCTGTGGTGATAGTGACAGATGCAAAATCCTTAATAGAGGCGCTCCTGTCAGGGAAATTGCCAATTCTAAGGACACTACTTTCTGAACATAGCAGTCATCATAAGGTCACCATACAGTGGATACCATCCCACCGTGGAGTCCTCGGAAACGACAGAGCTGATCGATTGGCTAAGTAAGGAGCAAAAGAAGAACAACCTGATGTGCCCATTACATACCACCAAAAGAAAAGAATGATCAAATTAGTCAGAAGGCCACAAAACCCTACTCAAGACGACTACTACCTTATGGACAGACCAGAACAGGTCATGCTTCTGCGCAAAAGGACACAATAGATTACGCAACGACATGTATAAAAAAATTCAAGATTGGTGACTTAGCCATGTGCACATGTGGTTTGGCTTTGCAGACAGCAGAGCACATACCCCAAGGCTGCCCAATCTACAACATATCCAGGCAAACCTTCTGGCCTACCGCTGAGTAAACTAAAAGAAGACTGTTAGATTCATACAAGAGACAATGTTGCAGTTACAGACATATTTCAAGCGAACGAAAGAAGACACAGAAAAAGACTGGCAGTACATTAGACAGAAGTTGTGGACTTGCGTGGCGACCAGCAAAATAAGAAAAATATTTTCCTACTGTAACAACCACTCTCGTACAATATTTTAGAAATGTTAAGGGGTTGTCAAGCCGACAACATCCCTTCTTCGATAAATTTTCAGAGGCGGTGTCGTGTCCTCCTTTAAAGTGTCGTCCCTGGAGTGAAGAGAGTCAACACCCACATTATAATATTTTTTCCCTTATCAATATCCTGGAGAATCCACCAGCTTCCGTCCAACACACTCCATCAGCCTATGGACACCTTTTCCTATCACTCTCTCAGTGTCGTACTATGCCCCCTCTCATACTTCCCCAACGCAACATACTCAACAACTCTTGCTTCTAAAAATTAATAAAGATTAATTTATTAAAAGAAAAGTGTAACGTATATGAGACGTGTATGCGAAGAAAATGTGTGTCGTGTACTATAACATAAATGTATGTGTCAGCCTTCAAAGTTCAGGATCATAGTGTACACATCATGGCAAGGATCACACGACATCATTCGAGTCAGTACGATAAACCTCACCGAAGTCGTATCCTTCTCTCCAGACATGTCCTCCTCCAGGAACTCTGATGACCATGAGATCTGAATCCCATGTAAATATATAATCCGTAGAAAAAACTGTTATTGTTCCTAACACAACTGTTCCTAACAGTTTATAGAAACTCCGGCTTCTTAATTCCGGCGCAGTGAAACAAACATGGAACACTGTCCTATGAACAGACTTTTTGTCTCTTGATAAATGTTCTCTAGTTCTCACTATTAAAAAGTTATTGTCTATACTCCAATAGAGTCCTTTATTTTTGTTCTAGTCATAAGTGAACTGAATATCCATCACTACTGGTGTGTTAAAACTGGTATGACCTAAACTCATTCGGTATTTATCCTGTAGGATACATATACCATTCAGCTCCACTGAGCAATGTTGATCATCTTCCTCTAGCAGAATCTCTGTGGTAAAATTGCTGGCCAATCTTCCTGCGCCAAACTTTATCCGGGATCGGATTTTCTCTGGGTTTCGTGTTCTTCATCCCAACCAGAGGGACCTGTAACATAAATCATATAACCGGTGATAGCCTCCCCGTCACTGATCTCTATTAGATGATCGTGGCCATCGGCCTCGCTCAGAAAATACAATGAACCTACTCTGTCATGGACAGATGATTGAACACATAGGTTATCATCAGGCCAAGACAAGGAAAAAAAATCAACAAACAGAATGCGGAACCCCGCCCACCAGAGACACTATGGGAATATCCCAATTATCCCTCATTACTTAATTCTCAACTAGTAAAGCTTATCGACACTTCACTAATCTATTAACAACTAACAGAGCCAAGTATCACTTCCCTACTCTAGCTAGTTTTCCACTAACAGTGCTAATCATCACACTTTAGTTTTAACAAGGCTACAACCTATATTAATTAGAACGAATATTATAATAGGTTATACCTTACGGCACTGCAGTTTACACTAAATTACATCTAATGGTAGCCATACAGGCTCGTGTAAACTAAATCAAATATCTCCTTCACACGTTAGATGTTCTAACTGCTGCAGTGACAAGCATGTCTGCCTAGATCCACATTTTCAAGTTTCCCTAGTTGGTCCCAACTCGGGTTTTTATGGCAACTCCTAAAGTTGATCACGTGACATTTTCCTTTATGCCCACACAGGTGGCATATTGGGCAGACCCTCCCTTGTCAGGGATCCATCCTCCCTGGCTCCATTAATGTTAGATTTGTCATCACTGGTTTTGACATCCAAAACAATCTAGAGAGTTACTGTACAGTTCCAACAAAGGGTTTCGATACCAAGCTGCCAATCATGGTTTTCCAAACAACCTTACATTGTGCACGTGACGTTGTTGATGTCCTGCAGGTGTTCCACTGTTTCCAATAACAAGCCCTCAACTTTCTGTCATGTGGTGACAGTCAAATCCGCCATTCCGTTTGATGTCGGGAAATACCCAATGACAGTCTGACCGTTTTCTCCCTAGTCGGGCACTTCCGACCTGTTGATAAACTGTCAATCTTCTGTTCAGTGGTGACAATCCCAGCCGCCATTTCGCCTGATGTCCGGAACTATAAATGACAGACAGTGCTGTTCCATGTACTGAGATGGGCAATTCTATGTGATTCTATCTGTTATTGAACTGTCAACGCGGTGTCTGATTCAGCGCACTCACTTCCCAATGATTACTATTTGCTGACCCGATGTAACTCGTGCAGCTGTATTTACTCTGTTAGTTAAAATCGCTGTGGCCTAGAAAATATCCCGTTAATCAAACTTCTGTATTTTCATTATCTGGTTAACTCATGGCGATCTCGTGACATAGGCCCCCTCTTAAGAGAGTAGTCCATCTCACTCTTCTCCACCATGAGTTCAATCCAGATGATTTATTCCTCTTCTTCAGGAGCTGGGTGTCTTGACAAGAAGTCCGCTCCAACATTTTCCTTCCCAGGAATGTACTCCACTGTGAAATTATAGGGTTGAAGTAACAACGACCACCGCATCAAACGGGCGTTGAGCTTCTGAGAAGTAGCCAGGAACATCAGAGGTTGATGATCAGACTGGACTCGAAACTTAACTCCATACAAATATGGCTGGAATTTTTGCACTGCCCATACGAGGGACAAGCACTCTCTCTCGACGGTTGAATAATTCCTCTCCGCCTGTAGAAGTTTCTTACTTGCGTATGCTACAGGTTTCAAAACCGAAGCATCGTCTTTTCCTTCCTGTAACAAAGCGGCTCCAATTCCAATCGCACTCGCATCCGTTCTCAACACAAATGGTTTGGAAAGGTCAGGGAGCTGTAATACAGGTTTGCTGACCAAGGCCTCCTTTAACTGACTATAGGCATTCTCACATTCTGGTGTCCAAATGATTTGGTCCGGGAATCCCTTTTCCAAGGTTTCCGTCAACGGAGCTCCCAGTTCAGTGAAATGTGGGATAAATTTGTGGTAGAACCCACACAACGAGAGAAAAGATCGCACATCCTTCTTCGTTTTTGGCCTTGGTGCATTTCTGATTTTCTCCAGGTTCTTCTCTTCTGGGACAATGTGTCCTGGAGTGATGGTGTGACCTAGAATTTCCAGAGTCTGGTAACCAATCATGCACTTGGTTGGACGAGCAGTAAGCCCTGCTTCCTTGAGTCTATTAAACACTCTCTCCAAGGATTGTAAGTGGTCATCCAAGCTCTCACTGGAAATCAGAATATCATCCATGAATGAGATGATGGACGGATCCTGTAACGGATCTAGTAAAGTCCTCATCATGCGTGTAAACACACTAGGTGCATTGATGAGTCCAAAGGGCATGACCTTGAATTCGTAGTGTCCACTGGGTGTACTGAAAGCCAACAGTGGTCGAATCTCCGGTTTGACTGGTATCTGATAGTACCCCCGACTCAGATCCACCTTTGAAAAGTACCGAGCCTTATGGAGCCTAGAGAATAACTGAGTTGGATTCGGCAAAGGTTCCACCTGAAATTGTGTGTGACTGTTCAGAAGTCGGTAGTCTATACACAACCGGTGTTCTCCACTTGGTTTGCGTAACAAAACTACCCCTGCATTGTATGGGGATGTGGATGGTGCAATCACGTCATCCTCCAGCAGTTTTTGTATTTCCTCCTCCATGGCCTTTTCTTTAGATAATGGCACTGGGTAAACCTTTTGACGAACAGGCTCCTGTGTGGTCAAAGTCATCTCGAACTCAACCAACCTGTTCGTCCTGGTTTATCAGTCAGTATCTCCTTATGAGACTTGAGAACCTGGGTTATCCTTTCCCTCTCCTGGGAGGTCAGATCAGGGTTCACTTGCACATCCCTATAGGTTTCCTGGTGTACCAAGGGATATTCCCTGCCCTCGCTGGTTCCCACTTCTGTCTCCACTGCAACTGCCATTGACATGAGGTGCGCTGCCTTATCTCCGGGTCTCTCTTCGTATTTCCGCAAGAGATTGATATGGAAAATCTACGACTTTCCCCGGATCCGGATCTGATAGTTGGTTCTGGATATCACCCTTTCCACGGGAAATGGTCCTTGCCAACCTATCTCCAGTTTGTTGTTTCCCGTTGGGAGTAGCAACAAGATTTTGTCTCCAACCTCTAGAGATCTTTCTTTAGACCTACGGTTGTAATAAGCCGCATGTCTTTTCCTGGCCTTTTTCAAGTTTTGATTTGCCAGAGTCCATCCCTTGTGGAGTTTTTCTTTCAGTTCCTCCACGTATTGATAGGATGAAATCACTTCTTCTGACGTCCCCTCTTCAGTCCAACTCCTCAACATGGCTTCCAACGGTCCTTTGATTGGACGACCAAACAGCAACGTAGCGGGTGGTAGTCCTGTTGAGCCATGAGGAACTTCCCGATGGCAAAAAGTGCTGCTGGGATATATTCATCCCACCTATCAGGTTTTTCCTGCGCTAGTTTCCTGAGCATTGTCATCAACGTGCCGTTGAAACGCTCTACTTGTCCTTTGGCTTGAGGGTGGTAAGGGCTGGCATGTATGTGGTTAGAGTGAAACACCCTAAATACCTCCTCCATGAGTTTTCCACAAAACTGAGATCCATTGTCCGTCAGAATTTGATCCGGAAAGCCTAATCTGGTAAAGGCCTCCATCAGTGCGTCCGCCACTCTTTTCGAATCAATCGTGGTCAACGGTATGGCTTCACCCCACATTGTACAGCAATCCACCATTGTGAGTATATACATGTTCCTCTTCCTAGTCCTGGGAAGTGGACCCACGATATCGATGGCTACCCTCTCGAAAGGAGAGTTCATGATGGGCATCTCACCCAACACTGCCGGTGCTGTCCAGTGTTTCGGTGCCACCCTCTGGCACTCAGGGCATGACTTCACATACCGACGCACATCATCTGTCATTCCCGGCCAATAGTAGTGGCAGGAAATCCGCTGCACGGTGGCGGCAATACCCATGTGTCCACTAAAGGAGATGGTATGCCCCATATGAAGAATCTGGGACCGGTGAGCTTTCGGGACGACCAACTGACCGTATAGGTTGTCTCCCCTTCCTGCTCTCCTGTAGAGTATCCTATTCTTCATGTAGTACTGCCCCCGTCCTGGTGGATCAGCACTTTTCTGCAGCTTTTTGTAGCAAGGACGTAAAGTATCATCCTCACTCTGGGCAGTTTGTTTCTCCCCCGGCATTGGGTTAGTCACAATTGCGTCTGCCTCTTCCGTTTTCGTCTGAGAGCGAGTCTGCATTGCTCCCATATGGATTGGCTCCCTGGGCATTCCCAGAAAGACATACCGGCAACCTAGGATGACTGGAAAAATGGGATCGGTCAATACAGCGGCCTTGATGGTGCCGGTGACGTACCTTGACCGAATCTCCACATTAACAATAGGCAACTTCATGACCACAGCACTCTTCTGGGCAGGCTGTATCTCCAAGGTCTCACCTTTGAATTGTTCTGGATGTACCAGGTCCGCAGAAATCACGGCCTCCCCGTCCAGTCCTGTGTCGTATAAACACTCCACTTGACGACCGTTAACCTCTACCAATTCCACTACCGGTGGTTTTTCCTGGTCTGGAATCTCTTCCTCGGCCTCGACCTGTTCGGTGGGCTCCACCTTAGGTTTTCCTGAGCACACGACGAATTGAGTGTCTCCTGACTTTCCCCTGCAGTCAATAGCATTGTGCGTGTTTGACTTGCATTGGTTGCACCATTTCCCTGTCATAGATTTTCTAGGGCCGGACTTGAGTGAGCTCTCCTGGTGGCGAGCTTCCTTGTTGACCTTGGCATTTTCCGTGACAACCTCCTTGGAAGTCACTTGACATGCTGCGAAGTGAGGGTTCTTAGCCTTCGATTTGCAGTCCCTCGTATTGTAAGAGGGTGACTTACAAATTGAACACCACTTCTCCGACCACGGTCGTTTAGGTGTAGAGCTTGAAGTGCTCTTGCTTCCCTCCTTCTTCTTCTCTGAACTATCCTCTGATTTTTGCACATAAGGTTCCCACTTTTTTGTTCCTGAGTTTTTGGCTTTCTTCTTGTCATGTTTCTCTTGACTTTTGGAGTTGGTGGAAAGGTTTTCCCCTGCCTCCCCATGTACCTCGACGAACCGTTCTGCTAATTTAGTCACGAGGTCAATACGTTCCGCTCCTTGTTCTCCCAGGAACGTCCTGAGAGGTTTAGACATTTGCTTCTTCAGCTGGTCGACCACCATGAGCTCTTCCAGACTCTCATAGTCATGTGCGAACCCAGCCAAATCCATCCACTTATGGAGATAAGATTTTAGACGCAAACTGTAGGCGGCAAACAACTTCCCCGGTTCTCGTTTCGCTGCTCGAAATTTTTTCCGGTAGGTATGTGACGTAACCTCGAATCGTTTCAGCAGAGCTGTCTTTAACTCGTCATAATTGTTCTCATGTCCTGGTGGCAGGCGAGAATAAACCTCGTAGCCGGTCCCGCGTAAACCCTGGGATAGCTTAAGATTCCATTTGTTACACTCCAGACCCATAGCAACTGACATAGCCTCGAAGCGTTGAAGGTACTGGTCAATCTTCTCTTTGTCCTCCTTGTAGACCGCTAAAGGAAACTTCATAGCATGGTACCCATGTCCACCTACTGGTGTTGAGCCTGGGAGGGAGGAACCTCCACTGCTCCCTCAGTTTCCCCATTAGATTGACTCTTCAACTCGAGTTCCCTTATCCGGTACTCGTGCTCCCTTTTCTGAGCTTCTTGCTCCACTTCCAGTTTCCTAGCTGCTTGCTCAGCTTAAAATTTCTTAGCTGCTTGCTCAGCTTCAAATTTCTTAGCTGCATGCTCAGCTTCAAATTTCTTAGCTTCTTGTTCCAACTCCATCCTTCTCAATTCCAACTCGGCCTTTCGATCTTCCCTTTCTGCTTGACTATACTCTCTCTCTCCACTTCCTGTATGTAATCCGTTAGAGCAGAACCCGCCAATCCCATTTTTCCCCCTTTGCCTTTAATTCTATCGTGGTTAGTTTAGGGGTGGCCATTATACAGAGAGGTAAGCTAGCAGGTCGAGTACAATATAACTGCAAATTACTATACAGATATATGAACAAGTACTATAAATCTAGATATTACCACACATAGCACATTCACTCAGTGACAAGAGTAGAATCAGGACCACAGACCTATGCAGACGTGTGAAGTGTGAACAGGTAAGATATTAGTCCTAACCCCTATCTACATTCACTCTAGCTGGATTCTCCAATATGATATCTCCCTCTGATAACTAAGGATCCCGTGTCAAAAGACCCCGTTGTCAGAAGATCCCACTGTCAAAGGTTCCTGCTTGCAGGAGATCTCGCTGTCCAAGGATTCCGTTTACGGGAGATCCCGCTGTCCAAAGATCCCGTTTACGAGAGATCCCGCTGTCCAAAGATCCCGTTTACGAGAGATCCCGCTGTCCAAAGATCACGTTATCGAGCCCCCAATAATGCCGTGTCCTCCTTTAAAGTGTCGTCCCTGGAGTGAAGAGAGTCAACACCCACATTATAATATTTTTTCCCTTATCAATATCCTGGAGAATCCACCAGCTTCCGTCCAACACACTCCATCAGCCTATGGACACCTTTTCCTATTACTCTCTCACTGTCGTACTATGCCCCCTCTCATACTTCCCCAACACAACATACTCAACAACTCTTGCTTCTAAAAATTAATAAAGATTAATTTATTAAAAGAAAAGTGTAACGTATATGAGACGTGTATGCGAAGAAAATGTGTGTCGTGTACTATAACATAAATGTATGTGTCAGCCTTCAAAGTTCAGGATCATAGTGTACACATCATGGCAAGGATCACACGACATCATTCGAGTCAGTACGATAAACCTCACCGAAGTCGTATCCTTCTCTCCAGACATGTCCTCCTCCAGGAACTCTGATGACCATGAGATCTGAATCCCATGTAAATATATAATCCGTGGAAAAAAACTGTTATTGTTCCTAACACAACTGTTCCTAACAGTTTATAGAAACTCCGGCTTCTTAATTCCGGCGCAGTGAAACAAACATGGAACACTGTCCTATGAACAGACTTTCTGTCTCTTGATAAATGTTCTCTAGTTCTCACTATTAAAAAGTTATTGTCTATACTCCAATAGAGTCCTTTATTTTTGTTCTAGTCATAAGTGAACTGAATATCCATCACTACTGGTGTGTTAAAACTGGTATGACCTAAACTCATTCGGTATTTATCCTGTAGGATACATATACCATTCAGCTCCACTGAGCAATGTTGATCATCTTCCTCTAGCAGAATCTCTGAGGTGAAATTGCTGGCCAATCTTCCTGCGCCAAACTTTATCCGGGATCGGATTTTCTCTGGGTTTCGTGTTCTTCATCCCAACCAGAGGGACCTGTAACATAAATCATATAACCGGTGATAGCCTCCCCGTCACTGATCTCTATTAGATGATCGTGGCCATCGGCCTCGCTCAGAAAATACAATGAACCTACTCTGTCATGGACAGATGATTGAACACATAGGTTATCATCAGGCCAAGACAAGGAAAAAAAAAATCAACAAACAGAATGAGGAACCCCGCCCACCAGGGACACTACGGGAATATCCCAATTATCCCTCATTACTTAATTCTCAACTAGTAAAGCTTATCGACACTTCACTAATCTATTAACAACTAACAGAGTCAAGTATCACTTCCCTACTCTAGCTAGTTTTCCACTAACAGTGCTAATCATCACACTTTAGTTTTAACAAGGCTACAGCCTATATTAATTAGAACGAATATTATAATAGGTTATACCTTACGGCACTGCAGTTTACACTAAATTACATCTAATGGTAGCCATACAGGCTCGTGTAAACTAAATCAAATATCTCCTTCACACGTTAGATGTTCTAACTGCTGCAGTGACAAGCATGTCTGCCTAGATCCACATTTTCAAGTTTCCCTAGTTGGTCCCAACTCGGGTTTTTATGGCAACTCCTAAAGTTGATCACGTGACATTTTCCTTTATGCCCACACAGGTGGCATATTGGGCAGACCCTCCCTTGTCAGGGATCCATCCTCCCTGGCTCCATTAATGTTAGATTTGTCATCACTGGTTTTGACATCCAAAACAATCTAGAGAGTTACTGTACAGTTCCAACAAAGGGTTTCGATACCAAGCTGCCAATCATGGTTTTCCAAACAACCTTACATTGTGCACGTGACGTTGTTGATGTCCTGCAGGTGTTCCACTGTTTCCAATAACAAGCCCTCAACTTTCTGTCATGTGGTGACAGTCAAATCCGCCATTCCGTTTGATGTCGGAAAATACCCAATGACAGTCTGACCGTTTTCTCCCTAGTCGGGCACTTCCGACCTGTTGATAAACTGTCAATCTTCTGTTCAGTGGTGACAATCCCAGCCGCCATTTCGCCTGATGTCCGGAACTATAAATGACAGACAGTGCTGTTCCATGTACTGAAATGGGCAATTCTATGTGATTCTATCTGTTATGGAACTGTCAACGCGGTGTCTGATTCAGCGCACTCACTTCCCAATGTTTACTATTTGCTGACCCGATGTAACTCGTGCAGCTGTATTTACTCTGTTAGTTAAAATCGCTGTGGCCTAGAAAATATCCCGTTAATCAAACTTCTGTATTTTCATTATCTGGTTAACTCATGGCGATCTCGTGACAGGCGGTAAGAAAGCTATGTTGTCAATATCAATATTGTCCATTTATATAGTGAAATATTGATACACAAATGCATTAAGCTTGTACAATACAATGAATACATCTATATGCTGCTTTGCAAGTATTGTTTCAAATTCAATAACTCCATGTGTAATTTCCTACTCTGTTTTCTTCAAAGATAAATTGATTTCTTCATTTGTAAATTACTACGACAATCACGTTTTCTATTCCCAAAGACCACAATATACTTAAATTAGCAGATTACATCCCTTTGCAGAAAAAAAAGAGAGCTAGACGTTGCCTTTGTGAGCGAGCGTGTGTGTGTGTTTGTGTGTGTGTATATATATATATATATAGATATATCCGTGTTTCCATCCTGTTTCAGGATATTGCGATCAACATCAGCATCTTTCAGCTGTATGTTGATTCCTAGGCTAGATTACACTCATCAGCACGCAACGACTTTCTGAGCGACCGGCTCCATACTCTCATAAGTCACTGCCGCTACTCGAAATGCTTCCAATTCTCGTGCGCTCACGTCAACCACGAGAGTATTCGGGGTTAACGGAAAACGCTGCTAACGCCTCGGCCAGGGTGCCGGCATGTATGTATATATATATATATATATATATATATATATATATATATATATATATATATATATATATATATATATATATATATATATATATATATATATATATATCATCATCATCATCATCATCATCATCGACTTGTAGAAGGTCTCTTGCAGAATACTCCATCGAAAACGTTTCTGTATCTCTTGCCATTTCTCCCTCAACCAGCCCACACAAAGTCCTATCTTTAGCCATCCCATGCATCTATATGCATGTCCTTCACATTTTATTCTTTTACATTTTTACTTCACTTCTCCGGGTGTCTTTAGGACTTCCTCTATATTTTTCTTGGTCTTGTGGGTTCCGGACAAAGGCTTTTCTAGTTGTACTATTCTCTGGTGTCCTCAATGGAGAACATTAGGCTAGGAGAGGATTGGGTCAGGGTGCCAGCGGAGCAGTCAGACTTGTGCAGAGTTATAATCACATTGAGCCTGGAGTGCAGGGAATCGCCAGCAGGGGCCACGGAAGTGGAAATCCACAACTAATTCAGGATAATTCTCGCTCGGGTGATGTGATTATCTATACAGATGGTTCGGTGTCGAGAGATAGGAGAAGTGCCTGGGGGTTCATAGCAAAAGCTAATGGCCGACGTTTAGTGCAGGAGAGTCTGGCATATGATACCACAACATCTAGCTTAAGAATGGAGGTGGAGACGGTCACTGCACCTTCCCGCTGGATCGAGAATATGATACACACACACACATCGTGGTTGTAACTGACTCAGAAAGCATGCTGAGGAAGGTGAGGACAGGCATGCTTCGTGCAGAGTGGCTTGCTTCGATTCGGAGGTCACGGGTGGCAAGCATCGCCTTGAACTTTTCTCCAGGGCATGCCGGTGGGCTGGGTTATGAACAGGCGGCCAGATTGGCTGGCTCTGCAAAACTTGGTGGAGTATTGATGTATGACAAGGCAGACGTGGTTGCGGCCATATGGGAGCACGTGAACACATCGGAGGAGTAAATGGATCATCATGGTCTGGCAAGAATGAGGCAGCGAGGAGTGACGAGTGGATCTGGCCGACGCTCGACGCTCGGGGGAAAGGGAGACGGACATATAATCAGATTGCTACTGGTATTATTGGGGTTGGAACGCTTAGCTGGCTGCCGAGGATGGGGACGGAATGCTTATGGGAATGCCCCGAATGCTGTGATGTCGGTTCCTTGATCAATCAATCAATGCATAGCCTATCTAGCGTCTGCGACTATTCTCCACGTATTGGTTTAATGGTCATTGTCTAGTTCTCTCTATGAGCTCCACATTGGTGATTGTACCATACTATTTTATTTCTTCAAATATTTCCACACACAAAATGACTTTCTCTTCTTCACCTAATGTTCTGATATGATCGATACATTTTATTTCTTCATTCCTCATGCCAGCGGGTGGGTTAGTGAATATGACAGGGAATTGCACTGATAATATTACAAGCACCGTCGGACGATGGTTTTACGCCCTGTCTCGTCGCTTCCACATGTATACAGAATTCAAAATTTGTGACTCAGCCATATGCACACGTGAATTGGCGTCGCAGACAGCAAAGCACATACTCCAGAACTGCCCAAACTACAACATATCCAGGCGAACCTTAAGGCCTAGAGAGACAACAGTGGAAGATAAACTCTAAGGACCACTGAGTGAACATAAAAAGACTGTTAGATTCATACAAGAGACAACATTGCAGATATAGACACATTTCAAGCGAACGAAAGAAGAAGAGGAAGACTGGCAGTACACTAGACAGCTTAACGATGAGGGCACAGGGAGAAACTCAAAAATTGCACTACATAAAGACGGAAACATCTTAACAGGAAAGCAAGCAGCTGACCATTTTGCGGATTCATTCGAACAAGATAACAATATCGAAATTAGTCCAGAGAAACGACAAGAGATTCGAGAGAAATGGCAACATACAGAACAGAAGGAAATTGTACATGAGGTTATGGAGACACCTATCACATTCAGTGAACTGGAGCTAGCCATTTCAAAACTTAAAAAAAGAAAGTCACCAGGAGCTGATGGTATCTCCAATGAAATGATCAGGAACCTAGGAACAGAGGCCAAAGCAAAGCTGCTAATGATCTGTAATAACACATGGACTTTATGCAATGTTCCACAAGTCTCGAGAGAAGCAATCATGATACCCCTCCTAAAATCTGGGAAAGACAGTTCCATTCCCTCCAGCTACAGACCCATTAGTCTCACTAGCTGTCTCTGCAAAACAATGGAACGCGTCATCAATCACAGACTACAGTGGTACATTGAAAGTGAAAACATCCTTGTGCCACAACAGGCTGGCTTTAGGCAGTGCTACTCTACGGACGATCAGACAACCTACCTCTCTCAAGAAGTTGAGGATGCATTCCAAGAGAAGAAGCTGGTACTTGCGGCTTGGATAGATCTGAAGAAAGCCTTTGACAAGGTCTGGAAAGAAGGTCTGATGAAGAAACTGAGAAACTGTAAAGTCAATGGAAGAATGTACAAATGGGTGAAAGCATACTTGCACACCAGAAGAGCCCAAGTACAGATAGACGGTCTGAAGAGCAAGAAAGTACTATTGCGTCAAGGTGTTCCCCAGGGCGGAGTCCTGTCCTCAACACTTTTTCTAAAGGAAAGGACGCGACATTATCACCTTGCCTGGAACAGATTAGTTAATTAGTGTAATAAATATAAATGTATGTATTAATATGTATATAAACACTATATGAATATCAATGTATGTAATTGTAATGTATAATATATATTTTTATGCAGTTTCATAGAATTTTCGTATATGTAGTCAGTTGATAGGAACACGACAATTTTAGGTTTTGTAGGGTAATAAGACCTTTTGCCCAATCCCAATTAGATACAGTGATAATTAGTCTTAAATATAAGTACCTTAGCTTAATCACATCCTATCAGTCTCCTAAGAGACTATCATTCCATAAATTAATTAGATAATAGTTAGGACAATCTATTTAGTTAACACAGATTAGATTAGAAATATAACATCAGTAAATAGATTTTACCATCTAGAATTAGTGTTGGATTAAGGGAACCAACACATTTCACCCCATTTCAGTTAATTATTTAAATTATCTTCCCTTAGTTAGTGAATCTCAGTACACAAAATTAGAACACATTTAAATAGAGTAGTTAGTATACTTAGAATAAGGGCAAACAACCATTTCAACTTGTAAATATTGTAAATATATGTACAGTGCTAATATATCGCACTATTAATCGGCTCAAAAGTCGCCTAAAATTGAGCCAAAACTATTCTACAGCCCCCCCCCCCCCCCCCCCCATTATTTTATTGTATTATTTTTATTTTTTGTTTTTCAGTATTTAATTTTTTTGGTGTCATTAGAATGGTACAATAATATTGTAATAACATAACTTTTTAACATGTGAGAACGAATGTGTGTGAGAAAGACGAGAGCAAGAAGAAAGTAAATGGATTAAATACAAGGCGAGTGAACAGTGTGCGAATTTTTTCCGCACCCAAGAGTTTTTATAATTTCTCTGCGTCTTGGATGTAACACATGTGCTTCTGTGATTTCTGTGTGTAGTTGCCACTATTGCATTACATATATAGCCACATTTTTAAGTTTCGTAGGTCGGCAAGGCAGTCACAAATTACGCTAACGCATCGATTCATGACGGCATAAACCAACCTGCAACGCTTGAAAAACATCATTCAGTAAATTATAAACATACATCAATGCTTCTGATTTAAACATACATTAAATTTAACTAAACACGCAAACAACCAGATATACTTACAGATAAAAATGCAGACAGCAATTAAAAGGAAGGGGGCATAACTCATGAACAGGGGACATCACAGACTTACTAAAACTCTGATTATACATTGAAAGCTTTAACCACAAACGGAAGTTAGACAGGTGAACATCAGCACACACACTACATGTAATAGAGTTGGAGAAACATTACATGAGAGCATGAATTTATATTCATGCATTGTGCCGTAAAACGTACAATCTGTGCGGGGTGTCGGTTAATCGGCATTTTGAAAAGCAGGTCATAAAGACAATGGCTTTGGTTCGTTACAGCTCTCATATATGTAATGTGAATGAGTATTCACTCTGGCCAACAGTACAGTTGTTGTGCAACACTGATTAATAAGCCAGTGGATAAATACGACAATGTGACATCAGACGGTCAGAGGTTAGTGATTATACCCAGGACATGAATACTTAACCCTACCAGCACTTGACGAAATTAGACCCAACTAATTTTTAGATGTTACGACAGATTGCGCCACACCCATGACCTAAATTTGGTGACGCAATACGGGGAGGGGGGACGAGAGCGTGTCAAGGAGCTGGATAGGTCTAAATAGAAGTAGGACAAGGACGGAGGAAAGTAAAGGACAGAGACAAGACATAAGAAGGGCCTTTACAAAAGAATAGATAGAGAAAGACGGCATAAGGAGATAGTACTCCAAACCAGTGTTAGGACAAGTCCTAGACAGGACACGCACGTGTCATAGCTAGGACATGACTAGGACATAACGGGATTAACTCCCAAGATAGAACAGAGTACGGTAATCACGGAGACTACCCGTAAACAGACTGAACTATAGTACAGCTGTAGGCTACGAGGACGGGACCACTAAACTACGTGACAAGTGACCCAGCACGTGCGGCTGACCGCACGAGAACGGAGGACGAGTAGCTGGACTGGACCTGTGAATTGAGTCAGACCGGGACCGACAGTTAGAGCGACAAGACATGTGTGTTTACCCTCGCCAGTTGTGTGGTTTAGAGAGGGCATAGTTATACGTAGCGAACATAGAGAATGTATTTGAGTGTTGAGTGCCATTTGTGTATGCTCGTAAGACGAGCTATGTAATATATAGAATAAAGCGTGATTCTTTGTCTACCATTCACACAAAGACGTGTTTGTAATCATGAGGTGTGAATGAAGGAACCAGCATGCTTGTGTAAATTCAGGTTGTTGACAAGCGGCCACCATATTGCTACAGAGAGCTGTAGATACATTTGTTGCATGGGCGGATAGATGATGTGTCAGCATAAACACTGACAAGTGCAGCACCACTCTATTTACCCTTTCTCCGAAACAAAAGGCAGGGATCATTCAGATAAATGGAATACCCCTGAGAGAAGGTAAAGAACCAACATACCTTGGTGTAACATTCGACGACAGGCTGACATGGAGAAAACATATTTAAAAAAGCAGTAGCAAAAGCCAGAAGGAAAATAGTCATCCTGAGAAAGCTAAGTGGAACCACTTGGGGAGCCAGTGGGAAAATACATAGCAAAGTTTATCAACAGAGCATACGACCACACTTGGAATACGGGTCAACTGCGTGGTGTTCAGCATCAAAAACTACATTACAGGAGTTGGAAAAGGTGCAAAATCAAGCTCTTAGAGTCATCACAGGAAGGATGAGATCAACACCTATAGTAGCAATGGAGAAAATGGGGAGGACACAAGCTCTAAGAGAACGCAGAGATACAAAAACACTAATACAAGCAGAAAAGTTCCTCAGCTTGCCAGGCCACCCTATGAAGAACCGATTTGAAAACTTAGCTATGGGGGGTTGAAAAGAAGTAGTTTCATCCACCAGGCCAAACAAATCTACAGAGAATCCATCCATCTACCCACAGTTGGTATCCCCCTGACAACTATTCCAGAACGGTTCCCGTGGAAAGATGAACATAGACTACCGCTACAAATCCAGGCAAAAGTGAGAGGGATATTTGACAAGGAAGAACAGAATAGTGTACAGCGTAGAACACCCACTCTCAGCTTCCTTGATGACGAATACCCACAGGATCTCTGGATCCGAGTCTACACAGATGGGTCAGCACAAAATGCTGTTCGAAATGGAGGAGCGGGAGTGTACATAGAATACCCAAATAATACTAGAGACACGTCCAAAGTTCCAACAGTAAAGTACTGCCATAACTATGATGCTGAAATTGAGGCAATCAAGATAGCCACAGAGAAATTACAAAATACCAGCCATAGGTACACAGCCTGTGGTGATATTGACAGATGCAACATCCGTAATAGAGGCGCTCCTGTCTGGTACATTGCCAGTTCTAAGGACACTACTTTCTGAACTTAGCAGTCAGCGTAAGATCACCATACAGTGGATACAATCCCACTGTGGAGTCCCCGGAAACGACAGAGCTGATCGATTGGCTAAGGAAGGAGCAAAAGAGGAACAACCTGATGTGCCCATTACATACCACCAAAATAAAAGAATGATAAAATCAGTCAGAAGGTCACCAAACCTTACTCAAGACGACTACCACGTTATGGACAGAACAGGTCCAGAACAGGTAATTCTTCTGCGCCTCAGAATAGGACACAATAGATTACGCAACCATATGTATACAAAATTCAAGATTGGTGACTCAACCATGTGCACATGTGGTTTGGCGTCGCAAACAGCAGAGCACATACTCCAGGATTGCCCAAACTACAACATATCCAGGCGAACCTTCTGGCCTAGAAAGACAACAGCGGAAGATAAACTCTATGGACCGCTGAGTGAACTAAAAAAGACTGTTAGATTCATACAAGAGACAACTTTGCAGTTATAGACATATTTCAGTCGAACGAAAGAAGAAGAAGAAGAAGAAGAAGAAGAAGACAGAAGTTGTGGACTTGCGTGGCGACATGCACAACATATAATTGATTTACGAAAGATGAGTGATTGGAGGGGCAGAGTGTATGACGGGACTGCTTGCCCAGTTTGCAACCCTGTTAAAATAAAGTTATTTCTGTCGTTCGTTCTCAAAATTCACATGTAGCACATACTGGCAGTCTTTGCTCCTTCAACGTTCTTTCCTGTATGTAATGGCAAATATAAGTATGGCGATGTTTGCCTTCAGTGCGTGTCATTCGGTTTGCTTGTCTCCGTGTGTACACACTCAACACGAGGGCAGCTATTTTTACATGCATACACACCTTCATGCCTAGGTCAATTCTCGTGCGTATGTTGTATTTAGGCATTAATTGTGTAAGGTGCTTAATCTGTAATCGTATTTCAGATGTTGCGATATGTTATTAAAATTGTTTATGTTCACATACGTATATATAAGGGTACCATGCATCATACATAGCTTTTAACAGACCATTTTCCATGCCTGGAGGGTATTAGCTGTATAGTATTCTTGTTTTTGGTATTGTTCTTGTTCTTGTTCTTAATCTTCTTCTCCTCCTCCTCCTACTTCTTCTTCTTCTTCTTCTTCTTCTTCTTCTTCTTCTTCTTCTTCTTCTTCTTCTTCTTCTTCTTCTTCTTCTTCTTCTTCTTCTTCTTCTTCTTCTTCTTCCTCTTCTTCTTCTTCTTCTTCCCCTCATCCCCCATTAAGACATAAACCCTCAACCAAACAACGCCAAGCCGTTCTATCTTTTGCTATCTTTTAAACTCCCTTTGCGTCTTTATTCGTGGCGTGCATCATTACGCAAGGGTGCAGTCATATGTGAGGCAACCAGGACTGCAGGAGCTGTGAAGAAAAAGGCAACCAGGACTGCAAGAGCTGTGAAGAAAAGGCAGGACAGAAAAACCACTGCAGGAAATCCTCCTCCAGAAACGTCAAGCATTCTTTGTCCACATTGTCAAAGAACATTTCGAGCTAAGATAGGCCTTATCAGCCATCTTAGAACCCACGGCTCGGACTCAGAGACGCTGAGGGACCAAGTTCAAATACCGACTGATCATTGGGACGGATTAGAAACGGGTCGCTTTGCGTTGATTTTGATACTATGCGGCGTCGGCAGTTCAGAAAGCAATGACAAACTTAGTAACTCACAAACAGTCAATAAATGTTTGGGTTGACTGGAAAGTGCATGTCTCATAACGTTGACATGTTGGTTATTTATAATTGGTGTTTGTTTCCAGCAATTATTTTACAAATTTTGTATTTTGCTTCAATGTAAATATAACATTCATCATAGATGACTAGTGTTGTAAAGATGTGTGATTGGGAGAGTCGAATGTAAGACGGGTTTGTATGCGCAATGTGTGGCCCTTTGAAAATAAAGTTCGTTCGTTCGTCCTGGAAAGGCCAAGCTTCGAACTGTTTAACTGATCGCTGAAGACAAAGAAAGAAGAAACTTGAGTGGTAGAGATTACGTGAAGATCTGGGACGGAAAGAGGGTGTTCAATTTTGTCACAAAATCTATAATAAGAGCCTGCTGGGGATCCGGTGTAGCTGACCACCAATGCGAAGACGGCAACTGATGGGATCTGATTTATTGATTGTGGCAATAGTAAAGCTATGATCTTCATATAGAGGGTCTTTTGAATAACGTTACTCTCATCACAGATACCTAGAAAGCTTCTCGATCTCTTGTAATATTCCCTGCCTTCTTCGCCCTCATGCCCAAGGTTTGTCATGTATCTCTGTACTAATCGATCCACGTTGTAAACAGCTATCAGCAGCCGTTGTGTGAACTATTACTAAGAAACATAGATGTGTTAATACAAGAATTTCAATAGCTTTTGCACCTATCAAATGTAAGTGTGGTCTGGTAAGGACCTTGTTTAATCGAGCCAAAAAGTTTTGCATTGATAATAAAGTAAAAGAGGAATTGGGCATCCTTAACCAGACTTTACATTCTAATGGATATCCATCCGACTTCATTAAGTGTCACTGCCAGCCACTCAACTCCACTCCCACAGAATCATCTGTTTCCAAACTTCAAGTGTTTCTTCAGCTGACCATTCGTGTGGAAGATCTAATGAACTGAATACACGATCGACTTAAAACAGCAGTTAACCAATCATTCTTTGCTGGTGAACCAATGATCACATATACAACAACTTCGATACCTGCGCCATCTATAAAAGAATCATTGTCTCCGTAAACCCAATCAAACTGCATTTATCAATTCCAATGTGAGCACCAAGTAACTTACATATGTTGAAATGAGAGACAATTAGCACATCGAGTAGCGGAACATATGCCAATGTGGGTGGAACAGAGATTTAACTATTCTTCAGGTATCACTGTGCAGTAGAAAGGCTATAAAACGCCGTCCTCGTCGATTTCTCATATTATAAACTATGGCCATAATGTTATCACTAAGAAAAAGGTGTATCGTATGATATATTCGACGAAAGATTAACGATTGCTCAAGTATAGTCAGGCGTTAACAATTTGGTGGTTCCAGTCGGTTTTATGCAAACGGAAATAGTTTGTGTTAATTGAAATTACCGTGGGGATATCTGATGCTCCACTATTCGAACAACACCTGTGACTATGTGTTTTAATTGTTTCAGTAATATTCGTTTATTCTCTTCCTATGATATGTAATTCTGCAACGTGCACCTGACCAGATGCAGCATAATTTATCAGGCAATAAATCGAGCTGTCGATATCTTCTGTGGCATCTGTGTTCAAATTTACAAAGGGAAAACATTGTTTCGGATTATTGGCTTCGCCCCTTCTTAAAGATGTTAGGAACTGAAAGAGTTTCATTTCAAGAGACTTCCAACTTTTATTTCAACACCATTTGAAGTTTGATAAATAGAGCTTTAGTAATGACACATATTTGGTGGTGAAGTTATTTGATAGGTGGAACTTGTAAAGAAAACAGTATCTTTTGAGGCAATAGAAGGCGCCATTCATCCATAGGTTGAAAAGCAAAATGCAACCAACTGTGAAAAATACGCTCTTGGTCGCCTGATGAATACATGAGTAGGAAAGTGTTATATAAGGACATACAGATGTCTAGACAGGCAGACAGACACATAGAGAGGTCTAGATAGACAGACAGACGCCAAGTCAGACAGACAGACAGACAGACAGACAGACAGACAGACAGACAGACAGACAGACAGACAGACAGACAGACAGACAGACAGACGGACAGACGGACGGACGGACGGACGGACGGACGGACGGACGGACGGACGGACGGACGGACGGACGGACAGACGGGCAGACAGGCAGGCAGGCAGGCAGGCAGGCAGGGATATACGGACGTTCGAACGTACAGATAGACCAATAGACGGATGGAAAAGCGAACAATTGTTTGGATGGATGGGTGGACGGATTATGAATGGATGAATGGTGTGATGATGGTTGGAAGAATAGATAGAGGGATGAATGGATTAATGAATAGTAAGATGGATATATGGATGAGGAGGTAGAGAGATTGATGGATAGATGGATGGTTGGATGTATGGTGGATGGACAGATGAATGGATGTATGCTGAATAGATGGTTAATGGACGGATGGAAGAATGGATGAATGAGTGGATAAATGGATGGTGGGTTGGATTTATAGAAGTGTCGCATATCATGTTCCAACTAAAAATGATGGATTGTAGATTGAT
The DNA here is from genome assembly GCA_963921405.1 of Cepaea hortensis. Classification (NCBI taxonomy): domain Eukaryota; kingdom Metazoa; phylum Mollusca; class Gastropoda; order Stylommatophora; family Helicidae; genus Cepaea; species Cepaea hortensis. The sequence continues at coordinate 79,610,181 of OY992893.1, forward strand.
GACAATAGATGATATAAAATAGACTAAATAAATGCCTTGTTATCAGACCACTTTACCAAAAGAATTAATCCGAACATTAATAAAACTTACTTTTTTGTTAGGACAAACGTGCAGGGAAATCAAACATTTACCATTTATTGAGTTAAATCAGCGGTAGGGAATATGGCCCTCGGGTCGTATAAGGCCTGCGAAATCATTTGGTCTGGCCTTGTGAGGGCAATCGCAGGCGAGACTAGAAATTGAATAACAAAAACTGAAATCTAGGAGCTTTAAAATTAGTTTATAATAAATATAGTAGTCATATCATCAGTACCAGCTAACAGCACACGCCTCACCAAAGAGAAGAAGTTCCATCCATCACGAAAAGAGTGAATTAACTAAATGTTTGACCAACCACAACAGGTTAATGTGTAAGCTGATAAATGGTATGACCCGCGAATTATTTTATAAATATCCATATGACCCTTGGCTCACTTTAAATTATAGAGTGGCGTCGGAAAAGGTGGTCCGACATCTTGTGAGAGTACAAAGATGCCGATTAATGCTAACGGATAAAGAAAGTCTATCCAAAGGGCTAGATACCGAGAAACAGATGGATAATAATGGTATAGTACACTACAACTCAGTGATGTTGAACCAGTATATTAATGATATATAGTACACTACAACTCAATGATGTTGAACCAGTATATTAATGGTATATAGTACACTACAACTCAGTGATGTTGAACCAGTATATTAATGGTATATAGTATACTACAACTCAGTGATGTTGAACCAGTATATTAATGGTATATAGTACACTACAACTCAGTGATGTTGAACCAGTATATTAATGGTATATAGTACACTACAACTCAGTGATGTTGAACCAGTATATTAATGGTATATAGTACACTACAACTCAGTGATGTTGAACCAGTATATTAATGGTATATAGTACACTACAACTCAGTGATGTTGAACCAGTATATTAATGGTATATAGTACACTACAACTCAGTGATGTTGAACCATTATATTAATGGTATATAGTACACTACAACTCAGTGATGTTGAACCAGTATATTAATGGTATATAGTACACTACAACTCAGTGATGTTGAACCAGTATATTAATGGTATATAGTACACTACAACTCAGTGATGTTGAACCAGTATATTAATGGTATATAGTATACTACAACTCAGTGATGTTGAACCAGTATATTAATGGTATATAGTATACTACAACTCAGTGATGTTGAACCAGTATATTAATGGTATATAGTACACTACAACTCAGTGATGTTGAACCAGTATATTAATGGTATATAGTACACTACAACTCAGTGATGTTGAACCAGTATATTAATGGTATATAGTACACTACAACTCAGTGATGTTGAACCAGTATATTAATGGTATATAGTACACTACAACTCAGTGATGTTGAACCAGTATATTACTGGTATATAGTACACTACAACTCAGTGATGTTGACCCAGTATATTAATGGTATATAGTACACTACAACTCAGTGATGTTGAACCAGTATATTAATGGTATATAGTACACTACAACTCAGTGATGTTGAACCAGTATATTAATGGTATATAGTACGCTACAACTCAGTGATGCTGAACCAGTTCTGCTCTACGACAGCGAATATTAGAATGTGAATAGGCAGTTTTGCTGGAGCTACATGTCGTAGCTCCGTGGCTAAAGGCTTGCGAACGCGGTTCGTGAGCCGGGTACCAGGCGTTCGAAGCTCAGCTGCGACCAATTTGTGCAGCAGACCGTGTCGCGTTGTGTTATAACGTGCTGGTATGGGAGCCGGTCGTTCATAAATCAATGGCAAACTACTGAACGTAACACTTGCATAGTACATCAACAACAGCTGAAAAATGCTGGTGTTGACTGCAGCGTCCCGTAAGGGATACGAAACTTTAAAAAAAAAGAAAAAAAACATGTCGTGGAAATGTGATTTATGAGACGAATGTTTTGAATATCTTTGACGGCTAGATTAACTACCAGTTTATTCCAAGCCTTCATATCTTTTGTCATCCCATGTAGTGATATGATTCATATGATTCAGCTATGTAGTTCTCTTCTTCGTGGCTTTTAGCCTCACTTGATTTCTTTTGGAACCATGACGAATGGATTTCGGAAGCAGCTCGTAATCCCGCATACCGCGTTCGAAACACAGCTACGGGCGATTTGCAGCAGACCGTCTTGAGTTAGATTTTTACAAAATGGTATGGGTACCGGTCGTTCAGAAAGCAATGGCAAACTACTGAACGTAAACTTGCCAAGGGATCACGAACAGCAATTTCCGGGGTTGACTGCGACGTCCTGTAAAGGATATGCAACTAACTAACTATTTCTTTTGCCTGCTGAACCCTACTTGGCCTATAAGTGGTGAACGCGGCTACTTACAGAATTCTCGCTTAGGACTGGGTTTACTCCCCAGTGGGCGGTCACACGGAGCAGCAGACTAATATGACTGGTTGGTTGTGAACCCTCTGACAGAGGGTTTGAGTGGCTAAGGGTGACCAAGTCCTACAAGAAACAAATGTAAACCGTAAACTGATTAGAGAAATTGGACGTAGACAGTCATAATTGTTTGGTCACGTTATGAGAAGAAATAAATTGGAGAACTTCGTAACAACTGGCAAGATTGAGGGAAGAGAACAAGGGGAGGGCAGATAAGTAAATACCTAGATGGCTTGGCTACGTTGTATTTTCGAGACAGGAACACTGACAGGAACGCCCACGCTTACCGGCACGGCACATGATGATAATGATGAATGACAGTCCCTCAGCAGGGCAGTTAACCACCCACTTGCCAAAAAAGTCGCTGACTGCACAAACTCGGAATTTCCAGCGTCGACCATAAAGAGGTCTCCAGAAATATTGCAGTCGCGTTCGAATACTGGAGACCATATACAAACTCATGACCATCGCACTGTCATTGCTGTCTATAGCAACTTGCAGTGTAAGACAGGGATGTCTTGAGCCTGAGAAATTAAAACTCCCTGGCCTGTACACGACAGAAACAAATTCACCACCTTACCGAGGCTTCGAACCCGGGTCTCCTGAATGGGAACCCGGTGTTTTAGCCACTCGGCCAGACGCTCCTCGTTCTGCTGAGTCTTCACAATATTAATTCGATTATCTTGCCCTTTAATCTCTCCTCTTAATGCCTGCGTTTTAACTCTTTAAATCCAATGCATTGCGATCTGGCCCGGAAGTCCTGAGACTTGCATATGTCGAAATAACACTGGTGGTTGCCTTTTATCATGTCCCTGTACCAGAGTACTATCTCTGCGGGAGCTCTGTTGCAGAGTTCTTCTTTCCCACTCCAATTGCAAAAACGAACGAGTTGAGCATGTCCTTAGCTTTCTTAAAAAAATATATCCACGATTAGTCTATATTTTTGCAATATATGGTCCTTAAGTTATATTTAACCTACTTTGCTGTATGGCAGCCAATCTTGGAATATAAATGAATAAATTAGGAAAAACTTGGAAGCAATAGAAATGTGGTTCTAGAGACGAATGTTGCGAATTCTTTGGACTGCCGAGAGGCTAGTGAAACTAGAACATTAAATACAACAATAAGAAAGGGACAAATAGCTTCCTTTGGTCATGTGATGAGAGGAGAGGCATTGGAGAACAAAGTGAAGACGGGAAAGATCAAGGGGAAGAGAGGCAGAGCCAGGCCCAGAGATTCGATGCTAGATGAATTGAGACGATAGCATAGAGGAATAACATCTGCAACATTGATCAATTACACCAAAGACAGCGATCTGTTGAGACAAGAACGCCTACGCCAACTGGCAGAACACTTGATGATGATGATGATGATGATGATGATGATGATGATAGTTCCTGCCCATTTGCCGTCTGTATTAAATTACAGCAGACTTGCCTAGACTCCAGGTCAAACAGCAAACACGAGGTGGCATGTGGAATTTCAAGGGTTGGTTGAATTACCTATGTAACACGAATCCACCCTGCTGTGACAGGTTTCTCTCCCCCCCCCCCCCCCTTTTGCGCTATTTTTATGGTTTTCCTCCTCTGTCTCTTTGACGAAGCCTGTTCAAATTTTGCGGCCAGGCGCTCAGTTTGTGCGGTTGCTTAATGTGCTCTGTGCAATAACAAATATAGGCTCTGGGTGTTAGCTGTTGGGAATAGTATACACATGCATAACGCTGGGTGTGTAAATGATATCACAGAATACACTGCACATGTAATATACATTCACAGATAATGATTAGCACTTACAGAAGTAGAGGCAATTAGAGGATACACTAGAAATGCAACAATTAGAATTTATAGATTGACCGTATTGATTTTCGAACCTACCGCCGCAAAATGACGACATCTCCTAGATGTATGAATACGTGTACTTCCACGCACGCTATGGCAACTTTACAGGTTTCAATTTTTATATTACCTAACTAGCTGACCCGGCCCGGCTTCGCCACGACCTTGGTGGGGAGCATCTCATTTAATTCATATAAGTAGTCATATAAGTTCCCGTTCCCGTTACCGACTATCTGTCTGTCTGTCTGTCTGTCTGACCCGGCCCGGCATCGCCCAGCTCCTGGTGTGGAGCATCTCATTTAATTCATATAAGTAGTCATATAAGCTCACGTTCCCGTTTCCGACTATCTATCTGTCTATCTGTCTATCTGTCTGTCTGTCTGATCCGGCCCGGCTTCACCCAGCCCCTGATGGGGAGCATCTCATTTAATTCATATAAGTAGTCATATAAGTTCCCGTTCCCGACTGTCTGTCTGTCTGTCTAATCATTTATTGGTTGCAGTTAGAACAACCTTAGATAAACGAAGACCAACTTACAAAAAGCATTAGAAAGAGCACTTGAAAGATCTTTACATCTTCCCCAACAATTAACTTGGGTAAATGGAGCAGCGGCAGCAGCAGCAGAAGAAGAAGAAGAAAAAGGAGGAGTAGGAGCTGGGAGGAGGAAGAGGGAGGTGGAGGAGGGAGGAGTAGGAGTGAGGAAGAGATAGGTGGAGAGAGGAGGAGGAGGGAAGAGGAGGGAGGAGGAATGAGGAGTAGTAGGGAGGAGGAGGGATTAGGAGGAGGAGAGAGGAGGAGTTGGAAGGAGGAGGAAGGAGGAGGATGAGGGAGGAGGAGGAGGCAGGAGGAGGTGGGAGGAGGAGGGGAGGAGGGGGAGGAGGAAGAGGGAGGAGGAGGGAGGAGGAGGGAGGAGGGGGAGGAGGGAGGAGGAAGAGAGAGGAAGAAGAAGGAGGAGGAGGGAGAAGGAGGGAGGAGAAGAACGCAGGAGGAGGAGCGGGAGGAGGAGGGAGGAAGAGAGAGAGGAGGAGGAGGAGGGAGGAGGATGGAGGAGGAGGGAGGAGGAAGAGGGAGGAGGAGGAGGGAGGATGAGGAGGGAGGAGGAAGAGGGAGGAGGAGGAGGGATGTGGAGGGGGGAGGAGGAGGAGGGAGGAGGATGAAGGAGGTAGAGGGAGGAGGAGGAGGGAGGAGGAGAGAGGATGAGGAGGGAGGAGAAGAAGGGAGGAGGAGAAGGGCAGAGGAGGAGGGAGGAGGAGAGGGAGGAAGAGGGAGGAAGAGGGAAGAGGAGGGGGGGGGAGGGAGGAGGAGGAGGGGGAGGAGGAAGAGAGAGGAGAAGGAGGAGGATGGAGGAAGAGGGAGGAGAAGGAGGAGTAGGGAGAGGACGTAGGAGGAGGAGGAGGGAGGAGGAAGGAGGAGGAGGAGAGAGGAGGAGAAGGGAGGAGGAAGGAAGAGGAGTGATTAGGAGGAGGGAGGAGGGCGAGGAGGCAGGAGGAGGAAGAGGGAGGAAGAGGGAGGAGGAGGAAAGAGGAGGAGGAAGGAGGAGGAAGAGGGAGGAGGAGGAGAAAGAGGGAAGAGGAGGATGGAGAGGGAGGAGGGGGAGGGGAAGAGGAAGAGGGTAGGAGGTGGAGGAGGGGAGAGGAGGAGGAATATAACGCATATGCCTGTAGATTTAATAATGGCTGAAGTTGTTCCATGTCTTCTTAGAGTTGGCGACAGTGTAAAGAAATATAAAATCTTCAAACTTTGTAGAGATAAGGTAACTATTATTTATTTATTCTTTAAGCAGAAAAAGATGAGTTACAATGTTATGCATTATGCATTATTTTTATGAAAACTTTGAAAATGCCTTAAAGATTGAATCATTATTTATTATAACTCATATGCCGGTACATAACTATAAACAAAGAGTTTATAAATCTTAGAAAACGATGCCACAATATGACTATAAGTTATACGGAAAAGTTATGCCCCTTGAAATAACTTTTACAGAGTTAAGTCCCCTGAGATATATGAAATTATAATGAAAAATGAAAAATGAAATAATATTGGGTAAGCAGCCGATTTCACACTAAAAAAAAATCACAGTTGGCTGATCTGGAATGAAAGGAAGACGTGTAGAAAATTTCATCTCAATCGGATGGGCCGTTTGTGAACGCATAAAGGACATACGGACGGAGATTGCCTTTTATATATAAGACTAGCTGACCCGGCCCGGCTTCGCCCAGTCCTTGGTGGGGAGCATCTCATTTAATTCATATAAGTAGTCATATAAGTTCCCGTTCCCGTTACCGACTGTCTGTCTGTCTGTCTGTCTGTCTGTCTGTCTGTCTGTCTGTCTGTCTGTCTGACCCGGCCCGGCATTGCCCAGCTCCTGGTGTGGAGCATCTCATTTAATTCATATAAGTAGTCATATAAGTTCCCGTTCCCAACTGTCTATCTGTCTGTCTATCTGCTTGTCTATCTGTCTGCCTGACCCTGCCCGGTTTCGCCCAGTCCCTGGTGGGGAGCATCTCATTTAATTCATATAAGTAGTCATATAAGTTCCCGTTTCCGTTACCGACTGTCTGTCTGTCTGTCTGTCTGTCTGTCTGTCTGTCTGTCTGACCCGGCCCGGCTTCGCCCAGCCCCTGATGGGGAGCATCTCATTTAATTCATATGAGTAGTCATATAAGTTCCCGTTCCCGACTGACTGTCTGTCTGTCTGTCTGTCTGTCTGTCTATCTGTCTGTCTGTCTGTCTGTCTGTCTGTCTAATCATTTATTGGTTGCAGTTAGAACAACCTTAGATAAACGAAGACCAACTTGGTAATATATTAACTTGGGTAAATGGAGCAGCGGCAGCAGCAGCAGAAAAAGAAGAAAAAGGAGGAGTAGGAGCTGGGGGGAGGAAGAGGGAGGAGGAGGGATGAGGAGGAGAAAGAGAGAAGAGGAGGAGGGAGGAGGGAGAGGGAGGAGGGGGAGGAGAAGAGGAAGAGGGTAGGAGGTGGAGGAGGGGAGAGGAGGAGGAGGAGGAGGAATATAACGCATATGCCTGTAGATTTAATAATGGCTGAGGTTGTTCCATGTCTTCTTAGAGTTGGCGACAGTGTAAAGAAATATAAAATCTTCAAACTTGATAGAGATAAGGTAACTATTATTTATTCATTCTTTAAGCAAAAAAAGATGAGTTACAATGTTATGCATTATGCATTATTTTTATGAAAACTTTGAAAATGCCTTACAGATTGTATCATTATTTATTATAACTCATATGCCGGTACATAACTATGGACAAAGAGTTTATAAATCTTTGAAAACGATGCCACAATATGACTATAAGTTATACAGAAAAGTTATGCCCCTTGAAATAACTTTTACAGAGCTAAGTCCCCTGAAATAGATGAAATTATAATGAAAAATTAAATAATTTTGGGTAAGCAGCCGATTTCATACTAAAAAAATATGACAGTGGGCTGCGCTGGAATGAAAGGAAGACGTGTAAACAATTTCATCTCAATGGGATGGGCCGTTCGCGAGCGCATTAGGGACATATAGACAGACAGACAGACGGACGGAGATCGCCTTTTATATATAAGATATACCCATCCATGTTGGGTTTTCCTCTTGTCCGCTTACTCGTTAGGCCTCCCTCCATATACATCTTTTCCAGACTCTACACGCCCAAAGTATTTCATTTCCCTCACTTTCGTTTGTCTTAATAACCACATTTCTTTGACAATGAATCCCTGTTGAACGGTTCAGTGTGTTCTCTATTTCGCCCATGCAGGAGGAGGAGAGGGAGGAGGAGGGAGGAGGAGGAGAGAGTAGGAGGAGGGAGGAGGCGGAGGGAGAAGGAAGAGGGAGGAGGAAGAGGGAGAAGGAGGAGGGAGAAGGAGGAGAAGGAGGGGGAGGAGGAGGGAAGAGGAGGAGGGGAGGAGGAGGAGGGAGGAGGAGGAATGTGAAGGGAGGAGGAGGGAGGAGGTAGAGGGAGGAGGAGGAGGGAGGCGGAGAGAGGAGGAGGGAGGAGGAGGAAGAGGGAGGAGGAGGAATGTGAAGGGAGGAGGGGGGAGGAGGTAGAGGGAGGAGGAGGGAGGAGGAGGGAGGAGGAGGGATTAGGAGGAGGAGGGAGGAGTAGGGTGGAGGAGGAGTAGGGTGGAGGAGGAGGCGAGGAGGAGGGAGGAGGAAGAGGGAGTAGGAGGGAGAAGGAGGGAGGAGGAGAACGCAGGAGGAGAAGGGAGGAGGAGGAGGATAGGAAGGAGGAGGGAGAGGGAGGAGGAAGAAGGAGGAGGAGAGAGTAGGAGGAGGGAGGAGGCGGAGGGAGAAGGAAGAGGGAGGAGGAAGAGGGAGAAGGAGGAGGGAGAAGGAGGAGAAGGAAGAGGGAGGAGGAAGAGGGAGAAGGAGGAGGGAGAAGGAGGAGAAGGAGGGGGAGGAGGAGGAGGGAGGAGGAGGAATGTGAAGGGAGGAGGAGGGAGGAGGTAGAGGGAAGAGGAGGAGGAGGGAGGCGGAGAGAGGAGGAGGGAGGAGGAGGAAGAGGGATGAGGAGGAATGTGAAGGGAGGAGGGGGAGGAGGTAGAGGGAGGAGGAGGGAGGAGGAGGAGGTAGAGGGAGGAGGAGGGAGGAGGAGGAGGGAGGAGGAGGAGGGAGGAGGCGGAGAGGGAGGAGGAGGAAGGAGGAGGGGGAGGAGGGAAGAGGAGGGAGGAAGAAGGAGGAGGAGGGAGGAGGAGTGATGAGGAGGAGGGAGGAGGAGGAGGGAGGAGGAGGGAGGAGGAGGAGGGAGGAGGAGGAAGAGGGAGGAGGAGGAATGTGAAGGGAGGAGGAGGAAGGAGGTAGAATGAGGAGGAGGGAGGAGGAGGAGTGAGGAGGAGGAGAGGGAGGAGGAGGAAGGAGGAGGGGAGGAGGAGGAGGAGGGAGGAAGAAGGAGGAGGAGGGAGAAGGAGGGATGAGGAGGAGGAGGGAGGAGGAGGAAGAGGGAGGAGGAGGAATGTGAAGGGAGGAGGAGGTAGAGGGAGGAGGAGGAGGGAGGAGGAGAAGGGAGGAGGAGGGATGAATAGGAGGGAGGAGGAGGGATGAGGAGGAGGGAGGAGGAGGAAGAGGGAGGAGGAGGAATGTGAAGGGAGGAGGAGGGAGGAGGTAGAGGGAGGAGGAGGAGGGAGGAGGAGGAGTGAGGAGGAGGAGAGGGAGGAGGAGGAAGGAGGAGGGGGAGGAGGGAGGAGGAGGAGGAGGGAGAAGAAGGAAGGAGGAGGAGGAAGGAGGGAGAGGAAGGAGGGAGAATGAGGAGGGGAGGAAGGAAAGAGAGGTGGAAGGGGAGGAGGAGGGAGGAGGAAAGAGGTAGGGGGAGGAGGAGGTAGAGGGAGGAGGAGGAGGAAGGAAAGGGAGGAGGAAGAGGAGGAGAAGGGAGGAGGAGGGTGGAGGGAGGAGGAGGAGGGAGGAGGTAGGAGGAGGAAGAGGGAAGAGGGAGAAGAAGGGAGAAGGAGGAGGGAGGATGATGAGGGAGAAGGAGGCAGGAGGAGGAGGAGGGAGGCAGGAGGAGGAGGGATGAGGAGGGAGAGGGAGGAGGAGGGAAGATGAGGGAGGAGGGGGGAGGAGGCGGAGGGAGTAGGAGGGAGGAGGATGGAGGAGGAGGGGAGAGGAAGAGGGAGAAGGAAGAGGGAGAAGGAGGAGCTAGGAGGGAGAGGGATGAGAGGGAGGAGGAAGAGGAGAAGGGTGGAGGGAGGAGGTAGAGGGAGGAGAAGAGAGGGGGAGAGAGTTCGCCATTCCGCATTCATACTCGTCTAGTTCTTCCCTTCTACACGACTGTAGATAACTTCCTTACACATAAAAAGATGAATTGTTATTGATATTGCCGTGGCATGGAGGAATATCAGCAGCAGAGTTGATCCAAAAAACCAAAGACTGAGATCTACGGAGAGCCATGAACGCCTACGCCAGCCGGCACGGCACTTGATGATGATGATTGCCGTGTGACGATTCTGTGTAGTCACGTCATTTTCTTCCCTTTCCCTAGCGTTTTGGTTCGGGGATTCTTTCATCATCATCATCATATATTTACGTACGTATTTTGGGAGGGGGAGGAGGGAGGAGGAGGAAGAAGAAAAAAAAACTATGACAGTTGACAGCTCTGGAATGAAAGGAAGGCGTGTAGAAAATTTCATCTCAATCGGATGGGCCGTTCGCGAACAAGGAGGAGGAGGGATGAGGAGGGAGAGGGAGGAGGAGGGAAGATGAGGGAGGAGGGGGGAGGAGGCGGAGGGAGTAGGAGGGAGGAGGATGGAGGAGGAGGGGAGAGGAAGAGGGAGAAGGAAGAGGGAGAAGGAGGAGCTAGGAGGGAGAGGGATGAGAGGGAGGAGGAAGAGGAGAAGGGTGGAGGGAGGAGGTAGAGGGAGGAGAAGAGAGGGGGAGAGAGTTCGCCATTCCGCATTCATACTCGTCTAGTTCTTCCCTTCTACACGACTGTAGATAACTTCCTTACACATAAAAAGATGAATTGTTATTGATATTGCCGTGGCATGGAGGAATATCAGCAGCAGAGTTGATCCAAAAAACCAAAGACTGAGATCTACGGAGAGCCATGAACGCCTACGCCAGCCGGCACGGCACTTGATGATGATGATTGCCGTGTGACGATTCTGTGTAGTCACGTCATATTCTTCCCTTTCCCTAGCGTTTTGGTTCGGGGATTCTTTCATCATCATCATCATATATTTACGTACGTATTTTGGGAGGGGGAGGAGGGAGGAGGAGGAAGAAGAAAAAAAAACTATGACAGTTGACAGCTCTGGAATGAAAGGAAGGCGTGTAGAAAATTTCATCTCAATCGGATGGGCCGTTCGCGAACAAATAAAGGACATACATATTTACATACATACATATATACATACATATTTACATACATATACTTTGTTTTATAAATATAGATTGAAGTTAGTTGCATGTACTTTACAAGACGTAGCAGTCAATCGCAGCATATTTTGGCTGTTTATGAGTGCTTGGTATGTTAACGTTCAGTAGTTTCTGAACGACCGGCACACATACTATTGTATGACAATCATCGCAAGACGGTCTGCTTCCAAATCGCCTTCAAATGCGTTTAGAAAGTGGTTTGAGAGATTTGTGACACAAACATGTTAAATGGAAATAGAAGGGACATTTCTTCACAGATTGGATAGTTTTAAATATCTAGGGGTATTTATATACCGCAGAAGAATGTCTCGGTGTGTTAACCACGCATAGAAAGAACAGATGGTTCAATCAAAAATGTGAAGAAGCAGTCATTAGGAAAAATAATGCCAGACATTTATGGTTAAATGACATCAACAACATCCAAAAGGAAGAGCATTATAGAAATGAATGTAAAGAGGCTACAAAAATAGTTCGACAGCAGAAGCGAGAATATATGAGTAATATAATCAAAGATATGGAAACTAATCACCAGAAAAATGAATCCAGAACATTTTTAAAAGAACTGAAGTCAATTAAACGAGGACACCAACAAAACACATATGGTTTAAAAGACAATAATGGGAATATGATAAATGCCAATGCAGAAATGTGCAACACATGGAAAGAATATTTTGTTGAATTACTAAATTGTGAAGCTCCAAGTAACATTTTCCCACAGGAAGTGGTTCTAACATGCGAACCACAAATTGAAGAACCTACATTTGAAGAAATCCTATATGTAATCACACGACTTAAAAACAATAAGGCAACTGGGAGTGGTGGAATTGCTGCTGAATTTATAAAGGCAGGTGACCATGCATTACATCTAAAGCTATACGAACTAATAATAAAAATCTGGAGGACAGAAGAATTACCCCATGACTGGAAAGAGTCATTATTGATACCTATCTTTAAGAAAGGAGACAAGTTCCAATGTGGAAATTATAGAGGAATATCACTACTCTCCACAAGCTATAAGATACTATCCGCAATATTACTAAATAGACTAAAACCATATTCAGAAGACATATTAGGTGACTACCAGGCGGGTTTTAGACAAAACAGATCAACAATAGATCAGATATTTATCTTACGACAAATAGCCGAGAAAAACTGGGAATATAAAAGAGATCTCCATAACATTTTTGTGGATTTTAAAAAGGCTTATGATAGTATTCATAGGAATAGTCTATGGAATGCTATGCAGGAATTTGGAATACCAAGGAAGTTAATCAACATGACCAGACTATGCATGGAAGATACTTATAATACAGTAACATATAAAGGCAGGAAATCAGACCCCTTCCAAATAACATCTGGCTTGAAACAGGGTGATGCACTATCGCCGCTACTCTTCAATCTGGCTCTAGAGAAAGTTGTAAGGAAGGTAAAGGAGGAATGTGATATTGGAGGAACATCCAAGCTGCTTGGTTATGCAGATCATATAGATATTGTAGGGCAAAGTGAACAAAAGACATTGGAAATATTGACTCACTTAAAGGAAAAAGCCCAACAGATGGGGCTGGTTATCAACCAAGATAAGACAGAATATATGGTAATTTCAAGAGACGGAATGGTTAAAAACTCTGGCCACATACAAATAGATAATATGACCTTTAAAAGAACGGAAACATACAAATACCTGGGTACAATCTTCAACTGCTCCAACATCATAAGGGAAGAAATACAAACTAGAATCAACTCTGGAAATAAGATATACTATGCACTACAACATCTACTAAAATTAAAGGCGCTATCTCGTAACACCAAAATCACAATATACAAAACACTGATCAGACCAGTTGTGCTGTATGGCTCTGAAACCTGGAGTACAACGAAAGGAGACGAAGTCTTGTTACAAACCTTTGAGAACAAAATTTTAAGACGCATCTTTGGACCCATTAGAGATAAACAAAGTGGAGAGTGGAAAAGAAGAAGTAACAAAGACATTTACTATCTTTTTAAGTCCCCGCTAATCACTGGTATCATGAAGGCTAATAGAATACAATGGCTGGGGCATATAGAAAGAATGGAAGACAATAGGGAAACAAAACTCGCTTACACTCAGGAAATAAATGACCGTAGACCCCGAGGTAGACCAAGAAGGCGGTGGAGAGATAATACATATACGAATCAACGACTGGTAAGAGAAGGTCCACGCCAGAGACGAATGGAGACGGATTTCATCTGCAGCAAAGAACCTCAATGGCTCGGAACGCTGAAGAAGAAGAAGAAGAAGGGGTATTTATAACATCAGATGGAGAGATTAAGAGCAGAACAGGGCAAGCAAAGTAGAAACTCGGCGGGTGATGTATAGTTTAGTTTAGTTTAGTCGTTGGATCAACATCACGGCACACGGTTTAACCCATAAGTGCTCCGTTTTCCTCCTAACTCAAACCTGAGTCTGGTGAAACTCAGCTAAATGCACGAGCTCCGTTGCATCGGCGAGGATCCTGAAATACTTTGGGTAGATTTTTAACTCGAAATTTTGCCCGGCAAGCGCCTTTAGGCACTCTTTTTCGATTTCCAACTGCCAAGAGATTTTTTACGTGCGCAACAATACACAGGGGCGTCCGATCTCACTACCCAGAGACCAGGGGAAATTTTATTACTGGAAGTCCAGGTGGATTTTTAAAAATAAATCCCGGTCCTCACTGGGGCCTGAACCCAGGACCTCCAGTACCCGAGGCGGACACCATACCTCGAGACCACTCAGCCCGTGATGAATCCAGTATCAAACTGTGTTGATGCCTCACAAGACATGTCTTGGTAGCCCTTCTAGGCCGGGTGGCAAAGGGGACCCAGGACAATTTTAAGAATACTCCTCAATGCGGATATAAACCCAAGACCACAGAGTTGGCAAGCATGCGTCATGACACTACAATGTGACGGCACCCAGGTTGATCGATAGGTAGGTGACATGTGTAATACACACAAACACACACACACACACACACACACACACACACACACACACACACACACACACACACACACCACAAAAGAGATGTTTAAAATGAAACCATACATTGTTTTTGTTTTTAAATATATTATGAAAAAGTAAAGAAGATGTAGTCAACACCACATACATTGCAAGTCCCCCAGTGCCGATAAAGTGTTTGGGTTCCTATAGACAAAACGTTATCTTGGTCTCATGTGTAACCACTTTGGGATCACTACTCGATGTGCCTGACCCGGTATTAAACAGTCTGTCACAGAAGTCTTGTTTTGTTTTGAAACTTTCTACTCCACTCCTGCACTTGAGGGACTAACGGTCATTCATCATCATACTGGGACTTCATTCGCTGATGAATTTGTATAGGTTTCACCACTTTACTGAATAAATAACAGATAACAGATCGCTGCTCCTCTTTGGTGCATGTCAAAAGTGGGGCGGCTATCTTTAAACTTTCCTTAAGACGACACGGTGTTTGTCTGCACCATCATGTCACGGGTTTAACACCATGGACATTATTAACAACAATATTGACAAAAATACAGATCATGGTCGTCAATGGGAAGAAGGAAATACCACAATGTGATATACGAGTAAATGGGCATATTCTTAAGCAAGTGAATTGATACAGTTATCTCAGAACAGTCATAACATCTATTGGGAGATACCTTGAAGAAATTAGAACAAGCATTGCCATTGCACAGGTAGCCTTTTGCAAGTGCTTCATAGAACATGGACTTTTGTATGGATGTGAAGCGTGGTCAATGAGCAAACAAGCTGAAAAACATCTGATGGCTGTGGAAATGTGGTTTCTGAGAAAAATGCAAAGAATACCATGGACAGACACAAAAACCAATGAACAAGTCATTCAAGAAACAAATGAAGATCGTAAACTGATTAGAGACATTAGACATAGACAGTCAAATTTTTTGGGCATGTTATGAGAAGAAGTGACTTGGAGAACTTGGTGACAACTGGCAAGATCGAAGAGAAGGGACCAAGGGGAAGACCGAGGAGTAAATTTCTGGATGGCTTGGCCACGTGGCATGGTCGAGACAGGAACACGGAGCTGATCCACGACTCTGGTGATCGAGTGAAATGGCGAGTCATGACCGCCCACGCTTATCGGCATGGCACAAGATGGATGGATAATTCGTTCATTTCACGATTGCATCATACCATTTTGTCGCTGTTGCATTATCCTGGTGGTTAGATGGCTATATTTAACTCTCTGAGCAATATATTTTATTGACTGCAGATAAGCAGAATTGCGTCTGTCCGATCTTTTACAAAACACACACATCCCTGCCCATTTTGTTAATCTCGG